>CM056815.1:11020000-11620000 GCA_029852735.1 Persea americana | reverse complement strand
CTGCAGGCGATTGAAATGCTTCGGACAATAAATCTATCACTGGTATTCCTTACCTATTATTTTCTTTTGAGCAGCGTACCCATAAAATAACTGTATCAAATGATTTATGCGATAGTTTTGTTATTAATAATGATGAGTTCTAGGTATGTTTATATTACTTAATTAGTCTTTTCTTTGAGGTTATAACAGTTCAATTCGTCTTGTGCTATATGCTTGAGGGCCATTGTCACTGAAACATATAAAAGCAACCACCAATAAAACATACAAATTGTCAGTGAAAGTGGTGCTCTTTTACAGTGATATTGGACATAGTTGATTGTCTATTTTGGGGCAATGATTTTAAGCCATCCATTTGTTTAACAGTGACTACCTCCGAAGTTATTTCCTTTTATCAGATTGTTATTAACATCCAATGAAACTGATTTTCTATAGATTGCGAACTTGACAAAAATTGTTTCTGTGATAAGTTCCTTGACCCTATTTTACGAAAGGCCTTGAGGGATAGGCCATCTTAAAAACTCACTTGCATTCGACATTGCGTGCCAAGCCCCATCTAAAACTATGAAATAAATGATTGAAATTCCCCTAACTAAACTAGTCAGCTGTTGATTTCATGGCCTTGATTCTGATAGTTGGAAAAGTCGAGTTTTTGTGGTTCAAAGCCCTTAATTTTATCTCCTAATAATGATTAAAATTTGTTGCGAGAATATAATGGTGAGAAATGTCCCAATGTCTCAAATTAGAGGCAGGTATCTGAAGAGAACAGTATAGATGGGCCCCTTTGATGAAAACAAGAAGAGTCAATAAGGACAGACATTTTGCAGTACAATGGGCTTTTGTTGTAAACAAGGGATATTTTAGTTGGTTCGCAACCCCGCTTTTCACCCAGATGACGAAGGATGGATCCCTGGTCTTCCCCCCACTCCTTGCATGTGTGAGTGTTCTCTTCCCGAGTGTGAGGTTCTCTCTCCTTGCCTACTCGAGTCTCTCTTCCTGCATGTGTAAGTACTCTCATGGGCCCTAGTCTCCTTAGATCGGCTACCAAAAAAATGAGCTTTTGTCAACATGAGTGGCGAGTTGAATAGAGTGATTTGTGCATAGATGTGAGCCTGAAATGCGCTCGATAAAAGAGAATTTGTTAGATTATATATATATATATATATTTATATATATATATTTATATATATACACAAAAAGCCGAGCCTCATTACTCAAAAGAAATGAAATTGGATGTTATGATTATAGAAGCAATAAACGGATAACTGGCGATGTTTAATGAGGCTGTTCTTTTACCTACAGCAAATATATTCGACTCATTTTTCTATGATGGGAAGATGGGATCCACCTACTTGCCAAGTGTCAATTGCTCTACAATTTCATGATAAAGGCAAGCACGTGCTTTGGTTCTCAGCGGAAGTAGTGAGTGAATAAAGGAAGGTCCACACAAGTTGACAAGCGCTGAATGTGGCCAAATTAGGAGCTTTGTTTTGATTTGATTCTTTTTGGTGCAATGTGTCTCAATTTTTTTTATAATTAACTATGTTCTTCGTCTTAATAAAACTAAGAGAAGTTGAAATTCAAGACAAATGACATGTGACTTGAAATCTGCAATATAGAAGAGGGTTGGTTATTAGTCATTAATGTATACATGGATGGTTCGGATCGGTTTAGAGGGAAAACTATTAAATTAAGCCGAACCTATTGGTTTTCTCTTTTTCCAAACACAACCAAACTACGGTTTTTTTGTTTTTAATTTTTTTTTAATAAAAATATGATAGTTCAATTGGTGAGAGATGTTAGACTTTAAGTAACGGAACGGGGATTCAAATCTTCTTTAAGTATTTTTTTATAGTTCATTATTTATTTATAATATATATATATATATATTTATATAAGGGAAATGCTCATGTGAGAGACATTCTCACCAAGTTGGTGAGAGATGGATGGGGGCCCTCACATAAATATTTGCGGTCCTTGCATTTAAGATAGTGAGAGTAGATATTTATGTAACGACCCCCGCCCATCTCTCACCAACTTGGTGAGAGTGTCTCTCACATGAGCATTTCCCTTTGTATAATTAGTTCAGTTCGGTTTGAGCGGTTTAACCGCACCTTCAAACCGAAAATCGATCGAAATGGTTTGAAGGAAATCTGAACTGCGACCAAACTAATCTAAAACAATAGGAACTGAAGAAAATGAGAACGGCAGGAACTGAAAATCCGCACACGGTTCGGGTTGGTTTAGTGGTTTTTTGTGCACCCCCTAGGTATTATCTATCAAAGACCAGTTTCACTGAACATCACTAGCCCATTCAATCACAGGCACAACTTTAATGAGATTGATTTTCTGCTGTTCCATGTCAACATTTTCTATGGTGGAAACACATTTCAAAGCAGAAAATGTTTTCACTGCGCCCAACAGTAGGAACTTAAAAACTCTAGAACAATAAGCACCGAATTTTCCTTTTCAGACAGAGGCTCCACCAATGCATAGGCCTGTCAGATTTCAGTTCTGCATGAGTCCACACGACATTTAAATAGATTTTTATCTCTGAGAAAATATACATATTTCCTAACTTCCACTAGGTAGTAGAGAATCCATACCAAGTGGAGAACATTTGTATACACTGTTTTCCTCGTAAAAGGCATGTTAAGCAGAAAGGAGTTTCCATGCTACAGTAAATTCAGTGTTTGGTGTAGCCACTTTTCTACGATGAAAAGCGGAAAAAATGAAACTGAGTTTTGAGCAATTACACGGAAACCCAATTCCAATGAGCAGGTCGGGCTTGGTTTTCCACATAATTGGGATTCCACAGTGCTACACAAGCGTGCCCTAAAAAGAATAACCACCAAGGGTGGAATAAAGAAAGAGGTGACAAACTCGGAGATGGATGAGGAGAATGATTTGTTGTTTTTCACTATAGCTGGAAACCTGCAAAAAGGACAGATAAAAGGGAAAGCAGTACCACCTGAAAGGATCAGTTCTCAGAATTGCAAACGTTCAAAAGAGAGTACTCCCACAAGTCGGGGCAAAATTCCTCCCAAAAAGCGCATTCGTGTAACAAGTTGATGCGCAAGCAGGAATCCTTCTTTACACCCCTTCTTTTGGATCAATGCAGAATATGAAGTTAAAAAAAGGGGTTCCGTGTGTATGGCAGTAAAGACCAAATGAAGGAAAACAACAGGGTGCGGAACAACTTCCACTTTCCCACACCTTTTCTGCACAGGTTCACCACATCCGCACACAGAACAGCCTTTTCTCCCACAGGCTCACTACATCCAAACGCTCCTAGTGAAAAGCAATAAGAAGAATTCCATTCTTTAAAGTTCTACTACTTTCGTAGCTTACATTATTTTTTCTTTCATTGAAGGGATAATGCATTTTCACTCGAATAGTTTTATTGGCATGAGAAATATGTTTACTTGCAAGACCAAATTCAAGGCACATAACTAATGGGGCATTACCAATGTTTCTACTAAAATCTTACAAAAAATTGCAGCATGAAAGATCCAAGTATGGGTAACACAAATTTCATTGAACTTCTCAACTTCTCTATCCTTTGGACAATCACTTTTCACATTATAATGCAATACAATGCAATTGGCGAAAGAAATAATGCCCCCAAAATAGAAAAGAGGGAAAAAAAGAAAAGAAAACAGATGACTGTGCAGATACTATAGTGATTATTCACAAGATGCTGCAGGTTAATGGCCTATGCATTAGAACCTACTGTTAGCCAATGCCTTTGCCTCCCAACACCCCCAAAAAATTGAGTATAAGCAAGAAACAGCATTAGAAGACCAATTGTAAGCAGCGTCAGACCTACTCATGTTAATGCATATAATTCCTGTTCTGATGGAAGAAGATAAAGGTCCCCAGAAAGATGTGTTCCATTGAGATCTCTGGCTAAATGAGCACGCCCTTATCATTGCTTCACCGTCACGTATAAAAAAATTATACTGAAAAACAAATCACGCCATAAAAAGATATTCCAAATCCTCCACCGTGAGCCGTGTCTGGCGACTACCTGTTTCATCCTCGCCAAAAGCAGATGCAACCATTTCTCTCTTCTTTTGCTGCAAAATTGAAGAGCTAGAACATATTACTAAAGAAATATCAGCTAAGGTCTGTTGGCGAAACCAACTAAATAATAAAGCCAAGGATTGGAGTGTCGAGTTTGTGTGCGATCTTTACAGCTATGAGCCTAACTAGAACTCACTTAGGTTTTAGACTATAATATTTGTACGTACCCAGCGTATCTATGTTGCATCGATACAACACATGTACTGATACTCAAGACCGCATTGATACTCCTAGGATACAAGTTTAGCATATCCTATTATACCAAGTCCATTATTTTTGTACATTTCTGTTAGCTTTCTCACTTTACAAGATGGAAAATATATATACAAAGGAATGTAAACAATGATAATTTCATTATTTTTTACAAGCTCAATAGAAAATAGTTAATACTTTGTATAAAACTTTAATATAAAATATGAATTTCATGTCACTTCCATATCCACCTCCAGAATTCTCAACAGTTCATTGTCAAATCCCCAATCCCTGAACATGTGTTCCATCATAGGACTTTTAGAAGGTTTAACCTAGGCACTTCCACGGTTCCACCACAAGAGGGTTCTATTTTTACAACTCATGCAAGCCTCGAGAGGTACCTCTCCATATAAATATCTTCTTTCCTGCGCATCCACCTCGCATACGCACAGTACCATGCGAGGTGGATTATGCTGGGCCCACATGGGGCCACACAGATTATGGGAATGGGGGAATGAAAAGATCCATGTGGGGTGCCCCAAATATCAATTTTCAAGTCAATCTGATGCCCCCTAACCCTAGCAAATCTTCCTGCCCATTCACCTCTAACCGTAATACGGTGAGAGGTTCCAGCTGGCCCACCTAATGCCGCACCCATAGTATGGAATGGTCCATTGGATCAAGGGTCAATTTTTCTCTTTAATATAGAATTGTTAAGCTTGTGAGCCATGGTTCAAGGGGTTAGAGGCATGAGATTGACCCCATTTTTTATATCTGGGTCTATCATGAGTAGATATTTCCTCTTTCCATCCTACCCATGTCCCATGATCTGTAGGACCCTAAGTGGGCCCCAGCAGACGGTGTGTGCAGTAAGACTGTGCACACTGCATGCGTATACTATGTTCTAGTTAAAAGGTACCTCTCACGGATTGTGTGATCGAACAATTACGACCACATGGACCTGCATAATGAGACCTTTTCATCACACTATCCACCCCATGGTTTGCATGCATCCAAGTGGGTCCCACAAGGGAGTTAGAGTTTTACATCTTACACTATACGTGAGAGGCACCCATCCGAATGGACTGACCGTTGGATCGACTATGCACCCATTTTGGATGGTGAAACTTATGGGCTATTGATCAAGTGGTTGGGATCATCTCCATCATCGCACACAGGTACCGGGGGCAGGGGGGAGATCTTTCGATCCCCCTTGTTCCCATCCCTGGGTGGGACCCACAAGGCAGTACCTCAGCATAAAGAGAGCCCAAGTGCTTAGCAAAGGGGGACCGAAATATATATAAGATCTGAGACTCGTCATCTTGGTACCTACAGATCTAAGTCAAAAATGAAAAAAGAGAAAACGAAAGAAAGAAAGTGTGGAAGTGGGGGCATGGGAGAGTGTTATGAAGTTCACACTTTAGAGATAGCTAGCTATCGGTGAGATATATGGCCCTACCAATAGTTAATGTGACAACTAAATGGTAAACAAGATAGACTGCCATCACACAAATCACTAATGTTTGCTCCCAACAAAAGGATATCAAGAAACTGATCAGGAAAAATATAAAAGAAAAGTAAATAGAAGAAAAGGGCACTAAAGAACTAAGAAAAGAGAAGAAAATGACACAAACACTTTGTTTGACAAAGTGGGTGAAAAACATCTGGGGGTCCCGTTTTTCATAGGCATAAGTCTGCCTTAACAAGCCCTTTCAAAGGGGTAGCAGCTTCTGACTAGATTCACTTGTACATAGAACTGTGGGTGCACAATTCCTTGATAACCAGAATGGAACAATGCATTCTGGATATAATGCGCACATCAAACAGGAAATAAGCCAGCATAAATTTTTGGGTGCACTATTCCTTGATAACCAGAATGCAAGAGTGTATTCTGGAAATAATGCACACATCAGACAGGAAATAAGCCATCCTATTTTAATTGTGCAGTCCTACCAACATATTCTCACATCAAATGGCCCTTTGTTTCCAGAAATCCCCTAGTTATTTTGAAGAGATAAAACCAGTATGGAGGTATCTCACTCTCTTCAAAACCAGTATGGAGGTCAAAAGTTTCACCTTTCAGGGTCCCTACATTTTTTCACCTATTTCAACAAAGAGAGCCTAAGACAGCAAGAAGAAGAATACCTGAAGAGCTAATATACGATCTTCAACTGTATCTTTCACAGTTAAGCGAGAAACAATGACAGGTCGAGTTTGCCCAATTCGATGTGCTCTGTCAATAGCCTGATCTTCAGTTGTTGGATTCCACCACAGGTCCAAAAGAACTACATGACAGGCTGCAACCATGTTCAGCCCCAGGCTTGCAGCTTTCAAAGACATAATCATAACAGAAACCTATAACAAGATAGTGACAAGTTAATTTGAGAAACAAAGTTCAGGAGAAAAGAGAATAGTTAAGTGTTAATTTCATTTCTTCTTTGCTAGAGTGGCTTCAATTCTTGCACCAATACACACTGCGTGATGTCCCTAACAAGTTGAGCAACAGCCTGGGACAAGTGCTAATTTGATTTTGTATGATTGTTGTATGCTCATTTTTACAAGAGATCCTTAGAAAGGCTTTGAAATGAACAAACTCTAAAAATAAAGAGGAAGACAGACCTCAGGAAGATTGTTGAAATCTTTGACAGCTTTATCCCTAGCAACTACGGACATCGTCCCATCAAGTCTCCTGTACTGTATGGAGGAGCTCTTCAAACGAGCTTCAAGCAAATCCAGCATCCTCGTCCACTGGGAAAAGACAATTGCTTTCTCCCCCACTGGCGAACTGGAACCTTTAGGCATATCCAAATGGCTTTTATCATGACTATTAGACTCTACCCCAAAATTACAATCAGAAGCACTTTCTGGACTAGTGGAAAAATCATCTTTAGATTTCCTGCAACTTGTTTTGGATGCAGAATATTTTGGTTTAGAAACTGCCTGCAGAATCTCAAGAGCAGCTTTGATCTTGGAAGAATCAGAAGACAACGCCTCTGCACAAAGCTCAGGTGTGTTGAAAAGTTCAGAACTATCGGGGGAAGAATCACGACCAAGTTCGGAGAGAGAGGTTTTGAGCGCGGCTTTTGAAAATACCGAAGTTACACTGAGATGAACTTTGCAGTTAGCTGCAGGACACAAGTTGTCATCACCTGTAAGGTGCTCACAGATGCACTGGTTGCAGAAAACATGGCCACAAACAGTGACAACAGCATCCTCAGGTGGATCCTGCAAGGGTACCAGCAGAGATGTTTTAACGAGCAGAAACTAAGAAAAATCACCATGCTATAGTGCAACCAAGCATCAAACCTTCATTTGTGAAGAGAAGTTAAAGAGTTGCAGCAGAGACAGAATGGAAATAGAAAATGAACCAGAAACTAAACGGTATCAGCAGAACCATCCAAAGAATTCAAGGCAACAAACAAATCTAGTAAAAACAATCAGTGACCACACAGTAATGCTTTGTGGTAAAAAGATAAAATGGAAAACAACAGAACATGAAGCAAGAGAAAAAAATCCAAATAACTCAACTTTTGGAGGTCTAACTTCCAACAATGTTTCAATAATCTGATAGGACATCTCAACCGGACCATCACGTTCTTCTTGAACTCAAGATAGGAACTTCAGTTGTTAAAAGTTGGCATAGTTGTTGGTGCCCTAAACAGTACTTAGTAGGACTATAATCCCCCAGGCTAAACCATATAATCAGTCTTCTTTCAAGAATATTGGGCTTCTGACAGGATAGTGAAACTATCATTGTAGGGCTTTACAATTCTCTGTCCCAGTTGTTTCTCACCTAGGAGTGTGTCTCCTGAAATGTATTATATTTATGACAGAGGTTGAGGATTATTAATAAACTCATCTTGTTCCCTAGTGGCAGCTTCGAAAAAGAAAAAAGAAAGAAACAAAGGATGAGGGTGAAATTGGTAAATGACAAAGCATGATGTAAAGGTGTCACTCAACAGAGATATAACCCTTATCTAGAAATTGGAGTACGAGCTAAAACCCACTGTACCTCTGAAGTCATCAAAACTAATTAAAATGTGCTTCTACACCAGGGAGGCCTTGGAGACTTGGATTTTATGAGGGAAAACTGAAGTAGAGTATCTCTTTTTTCTTTTTTCATGTTTAAAGTGGAGGATCATTCATTTCCCAAAAAAAAGAACAAATAATAATAAATAAATAGGGAGAAATGGCTTCCACATATTCAACTTCTGCACATCCATAATGCCTTTTTTTCTTCTATATTTTCATAGATTTTAAGCCCTTGCAGGCAATGCACAACAAACTTAATGGAAAGATAGGGATTTGACTTTTTTTAGCACGACTCGACCTGCATCCTCATGGTTGCGATATTGTGCACCTTGAACTGACTTACAAGCTCGTCTAAGAGAAACATTATATATCAGATACAGAAGAGATTTTCAGTGTATTTCAACTGAAGCATTCTTTTCTCCTTTTTCTTCTCTCGAAGGTTTCCCCATGGTATTTACCCAACAGGACTATTCCTCTGGAAGAGGTGACTGTCCACACAGACACCCTCTGGGTAAAGCAGGGAGTGGGAGTTGGAAGTGTTGAACACAAGACTTTGGGGAGCAAACCCAAGTCTTATGCCAATGCACTGTCAACTGAACCATTCAATCTGCACCATTTTAAAATTTAAACCATATTGTTAGAAATATATTTCTGTTTAGAAGCATGGAAGTTAAATTCCAAGCCTAGTTTCATTCACATAAACATGTTTTCAATAGACGCACACACTATTCGCATAAAACCCACCAAAAGATCTTACTGAAAATGAATTATGGTTAATCTCATAAATGCAATTTGTGAAAAGAATCCATGAGACAGAGAGAGAGTGCATAACCACATACATTGCAAAGGCTGCAAATTGCCAAGCCAATTTCCAAACAATACAGAAGTTCTATCTGTTTTTCCCTTGGAAGTTTCTTCGCCGTCTCCACAGAAGATTTCCATAAAGAGTCAGAATCATAACCCCTAACTAGGAGTGGGTGATCACAAGCCTGCCTAAGTCTCAAGAGCATCAAAAGAATGTTTACATAATTTTGTTTGACAGTCCCTGCAGCTGCATACACCTGAGATAGAAACCACACATATTCAATAACCAATCTACTTTAAGAGGAAGTAAAAAAAAGGAATTGCAAAATAAAATAAAATAAAAGATAAAAAATCATGAATATTGAGAAGGAATATACTGTTCAGGAAAATATATTAAAAGGTATCAGAAAACAACATGAAAAAAAAAGAGTGAAGTAAATAATACAATGGAGGTACTATAAAGAATATAACCATGCATGCATTTGAAAACCCAGATTAGAATCATGTATACACAACCATATTGAAAATGATGCAACCCAAAAAAATTCACAATACAGCACAACATCTGTAATAAATAATCAATTGGAAATAGATGAAGCTTTCTATAAGACATGAAGAGTGCTAAATTAGCTTTCCCTTGTCCAACAAAATTTAAAGAATCTATAGAATCAGAACTTCTAACCCTAAATTAGCTTTCCTTGCATAGACACTTTCTGGATGGAACATAGTGATACTCAGATGACGTTAAAAATGCATCGCTTATACTAAAGGGAGGCTTATAAATAACAGAATGTAATCATGTACTTCAATTGATCTTACTGGAAATTTTGGTACCGTCATAAGAAAATACAAAAGCCTAATAGGTTACTCGTGAGTGTGCATGTGGGTAGGTCCAAAATTAAAACATTTGGCCCAACAATACCTCACCTTGAATTGTGCACGCGAGTCGGCCTCTAATCTGGAGTAAAAACCACGTTCTGCCTCCGAGAAATCCACCTTTTTCAGTGATACCAACTTTGGTGGTAAGTTAATAATCGGCTTCCCATCAATAAGAGTACCTAGAGAAAAATTACCATGGATATGAACAAGTTAAAAAAAAAAAAAAAAAGGAAAAGGGAAAAAAAGATAGAGCATGAACCAGTAGTTCCACACTGATGCAAAGGCCTGTCTTGATAAGGGGAAAAACATAGAGACAGAGAATTCCAACACTCCTCACGTTTTCGTATAACAGCTAACAAGGTAAATCAGATCGATAACATTTATATCAAAGTATACATAGTTTTTATATGTATTGTTGTTTGGATCAAAGTATACATAAGCAATAACATGTTTAAAAAATATTTTCAAACTTCAAAAACTGGAATCCAGGTTCATATAAATCTAACAAATGAACGTCAAAATGCGAAACTACAAGCCTAATTTGTATTTACTACCTTAGCACCTGAGACCCAAGTAGACAATTAGGTTAGAGAAGAAACATAAAGTACAATAGTAGAACCATATCGTCAAAGATCTATAGAGATAAATAAATGAGATTTCCATTATTTTCAAAGAAACATTGAGTTGTCAATTTCAATCAAAATGCTGCATGGACAATATAGAAGATAAAGAACAGAGCCTTCCGCCAGCTAAAAGAATGAATAATATATATTTTTATTTATTTTGCAATCATCAACATGACTAGAATACACTTGTACGTATATGCCAGATCTATAGGAAAGAAGCTCTCCGCATCTGTAACACCAAAGACTGAAGAAATATTTAAGCTCCATTTTACTGACTGAATAGAGCCGTAACACAATTAAGTGACAGTCACTGATCTTGTGGACAAATGGAAAAAGGAAGGGAAGAGGTTCTCCATTGCAACCAAGTGAAGTGACACCACATAACAACTACTAATGGTTTACAAATGAACGTGGAGCTGACTGCTTGAAAGGACAAATTAGTCCAAATAGTTTCATAGAAATGAGAGATAGGTTGACTGGAACTTCCATAGAAAATTAGACATAAAATACGCTCAGCAAGTTTTATGGCCAAAGACCCATCTGGTGCCACACCTTGTTTATTGGCCTGGGACAAACGCATGCTCAGACATGACATATGGTGGAAGAATGCCGGCAATTTCAATGAAGATAACATTATCAGCCTTGCAGAAGAATTTATGAATCGTTTTGAAAGCACCAAAAGGGCCAACGAGAGCTGAATTAAACATTGAGGGATTTGGATAACAAAGGGGGCGCTGGTATAGAACTAAATCGCAAATTTAGATCTCAATGATTAAGATTTCTTAATCAATAGTGTCTGATTTCAGTGGGTCAGATGGACTCCACAAGTGCAGAAACGTCCAGGACTTTTAAAGCTTTCAGACTTTCCAATTGGGAGAATTTTAGAAATCTTTTTCCTAGGAAATCTCAGAAATCTGTTTTAATTCAAGATTTCAGTTTTCTAGAAAGTAGTTTCTGTGTAATATAAAATGTCCAATTATAAAAAAAAGTCTACGTGTTTACAAGTCTTGCTTTTCAAAGAAGTCTACAAGTGTCCTAGTCGCATATTCAGATCTCAATAATCATCATTTTATCATCAACAGGGCTTGATTTTCAGTGGGACAGATTTTCAGAGGCTTGATTTTATCAACAAGTGCAGAAACGTCTCGGAATTTCAAAGCTTTCAAACTTATATTTGGGAAGATTTTAGACGACTTTTTCTAGGAAATTTCAGAACTTTGTTTTAATTCAAATTCAGTTTTTCAGAAAGTAGTTTCTTTGTGTGGAAAGCATGGTTCAAAAAAGCAACCGCTACATCATTGAATGTCCAAGCATGTTCTTCAGTTTTTCAGAATTTTCAATTAAATTTAAGTGTTATTTCTGCTTCTATTTGCATGTGTGGTTTGATCCTGATTCACATGTGTAGCTGCCAATATTTTGCCGTAACGGACCATTGAGGCCGCTATTTTTCTGTAGCAGCCTCTAGGGGATTTTCAACTTTTTTTTCCTCTTATTTCACTCTTTTTGTCTCTCATGAACCACTAGAAAATGCCCTGTAACTTCTAGATCTCTGCTTCACATAGATCACTACCAAATGGTTTGAGGTTTTTCTTTTTCTTCTTTTTGCTATTTATCTTCGGATTTTTGTGGATTTAAAAAAAAAAAAAAAAAACTCTCAAAGTGGGCCAACAATGTCACGACCTAATGCATTCAAACTTGTAGATCTATGTTTCCCATAGATCAGCCCCAAATAGTTTGACGGTTCTAATTTTTAGGTTTCTTCTGCTATTAATTTTTGGATTGTTAAGGATTTTTCAAAAAAGTAATTTTTTTCCTCAAAATGGGCCAACCAAATCACACCCTGATGCATTCTAGCTTGTAAATCTGTGTTTACCATAGATCAATCCAAATAGTTTGGAGGTTTTTTTTTTTTTTTTTTAAACCCATAGATCTATCATACAATCATATAGGACTCCCATGCAATGAGGGGTCCACTATGCCCCCTATCATAGTTACTAATAACACTAAAAAAAAAAAAAAATCCAACATTCTTAACTTTTTGGATATTTTTTAAGATTTTTTTACCACATTTTCAATTCACACAGCTACGTTGCTATGTATTTCCTTAACTACTATATCTCATTTTGGCCGACACCTGCTACGCACACCAAACTGCAATTTTGAACCTTGAGTGTGATTTCAAATCAAGAATAATCTTCATTAGCCAAGTAAAGGGGTTTCCTGTCGAATTGAGTGAAATTCTGTGAATTCTCAGTGAATGCAAAATTTTATTTTCAATTACAAGTTTCTGAAATCCTAAAAATCGGCAATCTTCACAATTTGTGGCTTTTGGGCTTAAACACTAGTCTGGTTTTCCATCAAGACTACATTGAAAAATTAGGTCCAACCACGGGATCATAAGGAAATTTAAAAAATATATATATATATAATTATCAAACTAGTCAAAATAAGTTAAGATCACTGTTTTTGCCAAGTACAATGCCTAATTTGTACCAACAAGAAGGATTTGCGAGTTTCTGAATAGTTTGGTTTGGAAGGTTTGGCTTCTAAAACCCAGCCTGACCAGTTGGTCCAGTATAGCTTCTAAAACACTGATAAATAAGACAGACTAGAACAGAACAGGGCTGCTGCTGTTTTCTATAGGGAAAATGTGAATTCCTTATCATAACAACAACTTTGAGAAATTTATCAGAATTGAGAAAGGCGAAACAACAAATTCTATATTTAGGAATCTGAAAAGGTTAAAAACATTTAGCAGTACCATCAATGAAGCAACACAACCAATTACCAATAAGGGTTAAATATAATTCACCTTTTGTGCGGCGAAGCATTACTGTCTTCAGCACAGCTTGTAGCTTTTTGTAACCAGCATTTGGATTCCTTTGAATCGGTCCCTTAATAGTGGAACAGAATGACTTGTACGCAGCATAAGGATCATATCTAAGAAATCTGAAATAGCTGTAAAGATCATCAACAGCATTCTGGATGGGTGTCCCTGACAAGCACCACCTTCGTTTAGCTCGAAGACCCCAACATGCCCTAGCAACTTGAGTTCTGTGGTTTTTAATGCTTTGAGCTTCATCTAATACTACCCTAAACCATCCAACTCTCGCTAGAGGACGAGCAACAGACTCGAGTAATGCGCCATCTTCTCCTTTTCTTTTCTTCAAACTTTTCTTGCTAGGAGGATATTTCCTTTTCCGACTGGAGAGTCCCATTGACAAATCATCATCTCCAACCCTGAATTTCTCCTCATCATCTTGATCAACAAGTGGTTGCTTTGGAACCTCCATGCTGACAATAGAATATGTTGTAAGGACAACATCATGCTTGGCCAACTCATCAGGATCCTTTGTTCGATTGCTTCCATGATATACTAAAACAGATAGATTTCCTTCTCTCGTAACCTTATTGCGCAGCTCCTCATCCCACTGGCGAAGGACACTAGTAGGGCATACAACCAGTGTTCCAGCAGCTGGTCTCCCTTTTCCCGCCACAAAGGAATTCTGGCTCTTCACTGTACCTCTATTAATTGCAGCATCAACAGAATTGCCATGAGCCCCATCGTCATCATCGTCGTCGTCATCATCCAAATTCAAAGCTTTGAAGTCACCCTGTTCCACTGCCTTAGGAATCAATTTAGAAGATGGAGGCCTTTCCAGAAGAATAAGTGCAATGGTTGATATTGTCTTTCCTAATCCCTGTCAAGCAATAATTTGAATCCCCATAAGAGAATAAGCAAGGTGCTCGGCACTGCATCTTAATAAGCTCCATGCAATTTAAGAATCAGAAAGTAAAGTTAGAAACCTCACCTGATCATCAGCAAGAATTCCTCCAGAACAATGTATACTGGTTGTCTCCTTTTGGACCATCCATGATAAGGCTATTCGCTACCATATAAAAGCTGATTTAGTCAAAATAGCAATAGAACAGGATAATAAGAATTACCAACACCTCTCTAATAGATGCATGAACCTTAGAAAACCGAACCTGATGTCTTAGGAGAGGAACAGCTAAAACACCATCTGGTGGGCTAGCTTCTGACTTTGTCTGAGAAAGATCCTGCCATGCATCACACAACCTTAGCCCCATCATGGCATTACAATCACAGAAACAGGCAAGCCAGAATACATTATCTATGGAAAATTTCAACATTCGTACATAGAAAAACAATAAAATATATGGGAATTTTATAATAACATTTACAGATACACAAATTGATAAAAATAAATAAATAAATGAATAGGCAAACAATTAAATTGCAGATGAAAGAAAAATAAGGAAAGCTTATATACCAAATAAGTAGTAAAGGAAAAATACCACTATCTCAAAACATATAAATAACTTCATAAGTGCAACGAATGTAACAGCAACCAAAGGCAGATGCATCTGAGAGTGCATAAGGGTTCCAAAGTAAAAATATTGAGTCATTAAATCTTGAGCAATTCAAGGGATCCCTCTTAATTAACACCAATTTGAAAGGCCATTCAGATACACATGAACACCAATTTGAAAAATAACCATTCCAATTCATCAAAACGAGTAATTGGTTCAGGTAAGCAATTCAAGTGATCCTTCTTAATTAGGGAAGGCCACTTGGATACACATGAACACCAATTTGAAAAATACAAGCATTCCACTTCATCAAAAAGAGTAATTGGTTCAGGTACAAGTAATGAGACATTTAAATACATAGCCAATTCCATAATTCATCAACTCAACACAATAAATGATTCCGAGAGAGAGAGAGAGAGAGAGAGAGAGAGAGAGAGAGAGAGAGAGAGAGAGAGAGAGAGAGAGAGAGAGAGCAAAATAGAAGTTCCAAGTTCTTTGACTCCTGACAAGGAAACAAGACACTTTGTTTGACATGGGTCCTATTTACAATGATCATTGTTCCACTCGAAAAGCTTTCATAACTATAATAAGATCTAAGGGATCAATCCATGGAACATATAAATCTACAATCAGAAAACAATAATGAAATTATCTTTGTAAGCAAAATTCAGGGAAAAGAATCCAATCTTTTTTCCAGAGAAAAATTCCCCAAAA
This sequence comes from Persea americana, assembly GCA_029852735.1. Classification (NCBI taxonomy): domain Eukaryota; kingdom Viridiplantae; phylum Streptophyta; class Magnoliopsida; order Laurales; family Lauraceae; genus Persea; species Persea americana. The sequence goes on along the minus strand of CM056815.1, from coordinate 11,604,335 downwards.
CTCATGGATAATTATAAGAAAAGCTCAAAAAAAAAAAAATCCAAAGTGACCAAATGCTGTGTGTTGGAGTAAATCTGTGCTCCAAACTGCATTATGAATGACTTTGATCCTACTCAAAACAAGCAAAAAAGACCTAAAAATTTGTTCACAATTGGATTTTTTTTTTCTTATCTTAAAAGAAAGCTCTCAATATACAGGAGACGTTGCTGTCTTCAATTCTTCAACTTAAAGTAGTGTTCTTTGATTTTATTTTATTTTTAGTAGAAAGGCAAAAAAATTCTCCTCACAATCTTTCCCCTGCAAAAGGATGTAGGAAATAAAGGTTTTTAGTCACTAAAAGGGCCATCAATATAAATGTGGTTGTATTAGCCAATAAACATCATATTGGGGCACATCAGCTAATGCATATGATTTATTGGCTAATACACTACAATACAAATGTGAACAAAAATAAATAGTAAAAAGTGGAGTGGTCTCTGCCGGCATGCCATTATTTTGATCCATGGATACAATGATCAGTTTTCTATTCTTCTTTTTTTCAAACAGTAACAAACTCACAAACCTCAAGGCTGCAAGACTGAGCACCTTTTCACTCTGCCACAGGGCGTTGTCATCAAATTACTATTCATCTGAACATAACCAACAAACCACAAAACCAAACACAGCCATGTATAACTTCTTTTTTTCCCATTCGGATGAATGGTGACTTCATTGATAGCAAAAGGTACATAATAAGATAGATATACTAATAAAGAAAGGAAGGTGAACCAAACAAGCATGACAAACCCAAACTCTAAGACAAAACAAACAGAACTTATCTACAATGGAAGAGAGAGATCCTCATTAGCAACGATCAAACTTCATCTACAAACTCCTTCATTAGCATCAGCCATCTATATAACTACTTAAATTCAGTAATAATAATTCAAACACATGAGTCCTTAAATCCTATAACCCATATTAAGTTATTTTCATTTTTTATGCTTTTATGATTTTTTTGCATTCTTACTTATGGCCTTTGGGTGTGATGTCCAACCCAGCCAAGCTAGCTCAACTCAAGGGTGACAGAATCATACCCCAAGTCCAAGCCTCAAAACCCTGGAATCAAGAGCGATAGGATTCATGTAACAAGGATTTTTTAGCATGCTTTTAGAAATGAATGTTGCCGACCAAGTATTTCCACAGATAGCGATTACATGCCAATTAAACACAATTCACAAGATAAAAGCTTTTCTGATCACCTGCAATGCCGCATGAAAAGTAAGCCTTTCATCACTTTCCTTAAGCCTAAAGCCTCCTACTCCAGGGTAATGAAGAGGCTCACTAAATGTAGACCGTTGAGAAGTACCATAGGATTTTCCATGATCTGCCATTAGAGGTCGATGTCGTGGGTTGCTCATTTCTTCAACAATACAAATATCAGCATCGCTGTCATCATATGATTCATCTCTTGATAGACTCTTTTCAACAGATTCATCAATCCCCTTTCCTAAATGGTTAAATGTACTGGAAGATGCGATTAGTTCATTCCCTCTTTCATCTTTTCCATCTTTTCTGCAAGCCATGTTATTCTTATGTGAAATGGATGTCTGATGGGCAGGCAAGAGATCCCCTGAAGCATGATCAGCAGAAATCCTACCATTGATACTGGAAGCATAGTTTCTACTAAAGGATACTGGAGAACAATGCCCACTAGCTTCAAACTTGGAAATAGTATCCTGATAGCTATTTAACTCGGCACATTGTCCGTTAGGTAAACAGACATCTGCGTTTGTGTTATGATTTGCTGATTGAGAGACACTTACAATTCCTTCCTGCACACCTAAATTCATCTCACTACTTGAGCATAAAGTGTGAGGAATGAACAACAGGTCATTTTCTTCATTCTTTATATATGCCATTGTTTGCTCATCATTCAATACAGATGGATGATGATAAGTACCAGGAAAAAATTGTCCCAAGTCATGGTCAGCAAAAGATGCATCAAAATCATCGGATGACAAGCCTCTACACAAGGACATGGGGGAACAATGCGCACTAGCTCCACGCTCCATACTAGTTATGTGACCATTGTCCAGCTCAGAATGAGGAGAAACTGGTAAAGATACATCAGATTTAAATATGGATGCCTGTGGATAAGTACACAGATTTCGTTGTTGTGCTTGCAAGTCTGCCATGCCACGTGCATCTACAGTACCATAGCTAAAACCAGATTCTGCAAGTATATGTATAAAAAAAAATAAAAAAAAATCACTCATAACTTAGTCTATCAAACCCAAATACAGCAACTCTTTTATGTAGTATAAAATTATAGTATTTCATACCTGTTTCAGATTTGACTTCCTTTTGGTATGAAGTTTCATCTTTCGTAAGCCTGAATCCATTTTCTATTTTGCTCCCTGAGCTAATCATATTCACATAGCTTGTATAATCTGAATAATGGTCAGCCTCACCAGAAGAAATTTTGGATTGGATAGTCCAATTAGGTGTCTCATTCTGCAAAAGCTGGTTGCCAGTGCTGTTAGATGTCAGCGCATTCACAGGACTGGCAGCAAAATCCCACGGGGGATTGTCATGTTCTGAAGATGACTGAGTTAACCAACCGGGTGTCAAACTAAGATGGTCACCACAAAGAGAATATTTGTCATCAGTCAACAATGAAGTATCCGGCTTTCCCTGATCAAATCCACCCGGGGAATGTACTTCAATAAAGTTGAAATTTCCAGAACACTCGTATCCGTAACTCAACCCGTTGTCCATGAAATCAGATGCTTCAAAGTGGTAAGGTGAAGAACAGGACGGGGTGGATTCCAGTAACCTGCCTTCTAGTAAAGATGCCTCCGTTGGTTGGACAACTGAAAGCAATATCAAAGAAAAATGAAAACAGCAATCTTTTTGTAATGGTAGGTATCAAACATCACACATCTCTTTACCCCAGTTAACATAAAAGTTATCATCAGCTGCTCATATGTAATGCAAGGACTAATGCAGCTTAAGAAATAAGGAGCTGTCAGAATCAATGTAGTTACCATCTTGAGGTGGGGAAGCCTTCTCGTAATTGTCTGGACCACAAGAAAACTGCATGGAACAAAGTTCTTGCATGTTAAATCTTCTAGACTACTCTGGATCATGTTTCACATCATCAGAAACTAATACAGACAACAAAATTATTCATTACAACCAAGCTGAGAGGTTGATCCTCCTCTAAAACTCTAAAGCCACACCAAAGCCTCAGAACTACAACAAAAAAAGACAGCACAACTAACTGTTAACATGTTTAACTGGTTTCCCCGTAAACAACAATCCACCTCCTGCCCTTAATGGCAGGAATCTTCTAAGCGGTTCAGTTACAAGGGAGTGACGTTTAGTTGTCCCCCCTTTTCCCACATGGTTTTTTTTTTTTAGGTAAAACTGATTCGAGGCTGCAATCCTGTGGCTGCACCAGTGAGCATCTTCAGTCTCCACAAGTATGGTGCAGTGAAAAGCTCTTTCTAATGGGATATGATTTATGAAGCACCCTTATTCAGTGCTGGAAGAAAATTGATATTCCAGCAGAGTTCACTTTTATGGTTTTATACTTGTGGAGATAATGAGTTTTGATTCCCATCATCATTGACGCCTTAAAAACATCTATATGGGATCAGCTTTGTGAGTTCAAGTTACTCGCTCTCAACCTTATTTAAAGCCATGTTCCTAGTAAACAACACAATCCATCGTATCTTTCCTCACTCTACATTAATTGCTATCATCGAAACCATCAGCAAAATTACAATGCCCTAACCCCAATTCAAATGTTTTTCTAACGGTGACAAAGAATTTCATTAAAGATTAAAACTTTATCACCATACGTTGTGATCTACATACACTGATCCACAAAACCTAATTCATTCATCCTTCTTTTTCATTCTTTATCAACAAACACAACTAATGATAGTGGGGAACTATAAAATCCAACCCTAAAAAACATATCCCAACTCCATAATTCAATTCCATCAACCAAAACAACCCTCGCACATCAAGAACCAAAAGCACACCACCAAAAACGCAAAAAACACAAACGTACCGTAGAACGCCTTGTCGTCGGATCTGATTTCTCGTTGAGAATCTGAAGGAACCTATCGAATTCGATCGAGAGATTCTCCGGAACGTCGTCTCCCGCGTAGAAACCACCCTCCTCCAGATAATCCGAGCCGCGGAATCCGTCCGATTGCAGCATCACGAAACGACCATATAAAACAGAACAAAAGAACAAGCCCACGCGCAATTCCGCGCAAATTGCCAAAACCCTAGCTCTAATCGCCCAATTGTACAATTTCCAGGAATTCGAGTTCGGATCTCAATCGCAGCAGCTTCGCAGTAATAAAGCGGAAAAGAATCGGTTGGGGATTCGGCGTGGGAATTGAAATTCGAGGAACTTTCGCTGTGTGAGACGAGACTTTCCCTGTTTTTTTTTTTTTTTTGTTGGTTCTTGTTGTATTTGGTTTCTTCTCCTCGTTTTTCTTTTGTTTTACGTGTGAGGGTTGGCTCCTCGTAGTCTCATCAAGGTGGGGTTTTAAAGTGATTTGAATGGGAATTGGAATGGGAATTGGAAACTGTAAAAGGGAAGTTTTTGAATAGGAGACGGGGTTAAGGGCCAAGGATTGTGGTGGTTGCATAGGTTAAGATTTAAGGAGATAAAAAGTCATAGAGAGAGACGTGTATGTGTGGAAAACCCAATCCGGATCTTTGTTTTTGTACAATGGGTTTGGGTTTGGTTTTTTTGTACATTGGGTTTGGGTTGGGTTGGGTTGGGTTGGGGGGGGGGGGGGGGGGGGGGGGGGGGGGGGGGGGGGGTTGGTTTGGGTTTGGTTTTTTTGTACATTTGGTTTGGTTTTTTTGTACATTTGGTTTGGTTTGGTTTGTCGCGGGGGGGGGGCGGGGGAGGCCGGTCCGGTCTAACTGTATTGAGTTCGATTTCGAAGTCCTTGACTCGTGGGTTGGGTCGATCAGATGTTTCTCACCTGATCCACCTCTATGAGAAAGGTTTTGGTGGCGGTTGTTGATAGATTTGGAGACCTGGATAGGAGTAAATAATAGGGTATTGGGTCAGATCCGGCCAAAGTGCATTCCTCAAAGAGCTTTTTGTATATACCACCCTAAGGTTTGTAGGATTTGTAAATGAGCCCATGAGGTTTAAGTATTTGTAAGTAGGCCCCAGTCTTTTCTTTCTAATACTTTTCATATCCCCAAAACCAATATCGTTAATAAGAATGGACAGCCACCATGAGATTTATGCAGAGTTTTTATATAAATGGCAGCTTTGCCCTTACATCCATTAGACAAAAATGAGTAAATTATTATTTACAAACACACACCCCCCCCGATTTCTCTTTACATTTGTCCATTCCCTCGATATTTCTTTTACATAGAGCCAAACACCATCCCCCTCATAAATTCTAAAAAATAATAGTTTTTTTACATTTACCCGTTCCCCTAATATTTCTTTTATCCCCTCCACATGAAGTATAATAATGTATTTTAAAACTTTCATCAATTCAACGGTGGGTCATGTATGGATTGGATAAATCATAACCGGTTATAAGTAAATGTGTTGATTTTCATCATGATCAATTTATATTTAATGAGATGAGCTCAGTATTGATAAAAAAAATTATGTAGGGTTATTCTCTCCCACTAAGTGTAATTGTTAATGTTACATGATTTATAAAAGAAATTTGAGTACAAGCTTTTGAAACTATGCATATAATGATAAAAGAGATGGACAAAAGTGTCATTTTGCTATAAAAACCTATGGTAGTTGTGAGAATATTGATTTTTGGAACACATAAGGTATTAAAAAGAAAATACAAGGGCCTATTTGTAAATACTAAAACCTTAGGGGCCTATTTATAAATCCCACAAACCTTAGGGGGTATATACAAAAAGCTCTTCCCCAAAATTAGTAAGCCTTTAAACTACTGTAGCATTTGCCCACCTATTCACCCGCGCGTGTGTGTGTGTGCAATTTCAAAAGCTTGAAGTTGTTTTTATGTAAAGCTTGTAACATTTAAGGGGACTGGGTAACATACATAAATGTGTTTTTATCGATACGAGGCTTATTTCATTTGATTTGAAATGATCATAATGACAATCAACACATGTATTTATAATTTGTTATAATTGACCGAATCCATGTACAACCTATGTTGGATTGACAAAATATTCAAAATATATTATTGGGCTTCATATGCATGAGAGAGTTATTGGGAGAGGCCACTGGGACTTTTGAATAAAATAATAATATTTTATTTCTTTTGTAAATATTGGCATACTCATTTTTGTTTAATGGATATAAGACCAAAGCTTCTTTCTTTTGATTAAGAAAATCTACTCAAACCTCACAATGATTGCCCATTCTTGTTAGGAGTACTTTTTTTAAGGACATAAAAGATAGTTTAAAATGAAAAGCAATGATGTATCCCTAAATACTCAAATCACATGAGCTTATTTACGAATTCTATAATCCTTTGGAGTATGTACAAAAAAAACCCTCAAAAATGGGATGATGTGGTTAAGGATTTATCAATGTCCATTACTTATCAATGTCCATTACTGCTTCCTTGGGTTTGGCTTTCTATTTTCAGTTTGAAGATGATATAGGGTTAAGGATTTATCCATTGCCATTACTGCTTGGGTTTGGCTTTTTTTGTTAAGATTCAATAACGATAGGTTTAAGCAATTAGGCCCAAAGCCCCGAACACAGTTCAAGAACTTTGACTTGCCCATGGTCAAGTCCACTCGACGTAAAAAAGCAAGTATTCAAATAACCTATAAGGCGTTGGTCTTTCTAGAGATGGGAATGGGCCTCTAAAATTTTCAAATTCCCAAAAGAACAAAGCCCAAGATTTTGACTCAAGATTTGGTCCCAGCTTTCTTTTCTTCTGTGTTTTTTCATTATGATTCACCTCTTGGACCATAATAAAATTTGCATCTGAGCTTGAGTTCCACGAGATTCATACTTATATGAGAATCTGCAGTGATTTTGAGCTTTGGGACTCTCGCGCAACTACTTTTTCATGAATTTTAAGTGGGACCCTTTAATACAGGGAGTCCCGCTGCTTTGTAGGTAGTGGAGATTAAAAACTCAGCACCATTCTTGTGTGGAGTCTCATAGGTGAAAATCTCGCTATAAATATATTCAAAATATATAACTATATCATATACACAGATCAAGTCTAGGTTTAGGCCCAATATTTGGTCCAAGTATGTGTACTAGTCATGAGCATTGAACTGCATTTGGGCTTGGTAACTCGACTCCCACTCTGAGTACAATATGACAAGGCATATCTATGAGTCAAAGCCCAACCCATATCTGACCTATTTTTAAATTGGTCTAACTAACTTCAACTTGCACCCATTGTGGGCTCAACCTAAACCCGAATGTGGGGTCAGCCTATTTAACTTGACCCAACCTATAAAGTGTGGCTCAAATCTAATCTATTTCAAGTATTTAGGATATGTTTGAGTTAAATTGTAGGTCAATACAAGCTCAATTAACTTGATATGAAATAAACTATTTAAGTATCAAACTCTTAAAACCACGAAAAAATCTAAATGGGAATACATGGGTTTCCTTAAATTGACCCATTCAAATAAGTTATGCGGATTGACCGTAACCTGACCCATTTTGTGGGTCATGTTCTCCTAACTCGTGACTGACCCATATATATTGCGTGTCTTGTTACACGGGCCACTCCTTAATGGATCCTACCAAAACCCAACCCATTTTATTTTCTCCTTCCAGGGCTGATCTGTGCTCTTTAGACCTGACTTTTCTTCACCGTATAATACACGATGGAAGACTAATTTTAAAACTCTTGCGTCTGTCCTTATCAAATGTAAAGAAAGTCACGTGTATTATTCTACAAAGCTAATGTTCTTCAATTCCCAATAATAATCCGAAAAAGAGGTTCTTGTTTTTATTATCCAAGGAAGATTGATGCAGCTGCAACATATTTTCCATAAACCAAAAAGATTAGAACCCAAAAGATGAAATAAGATGAACAACGTGAATTTTAATTTTAAGGGAGTGTTTATGCGACGAGAGGATTCTTGTGAATTTTGCATTCCTAGCACTCATAGGATATTAGAATTCTCTATATCAAGAAAAATCAATTTATTTTTCTTCTTAGAAAGTGTTGAACGCACGAAAGAGAAGCCTGCATGGATATATCAAAAAAGTTTTTCTCTTTATCGCGAAATCGTCTAGCCGCACAAACATGCCATAAATGTATAATTCACGAGCCTCTATCCATCTTTTACTAAATTGAAATAATATGTAAGGAATTGAGATGGTATTTATGCATTGGACCTTGAGTTTATACCTAAAACCTGAACTATTGATAGAACCGGGCTGCCAATGACTAGGTTTGATCCCACATGCCTTTCATTAGGTCTGTTTTAAGATCGGACTTGGGAGAGGTTTTAGGCCCGTTGGATAGTGATGGTCCAAACGATCAACCCAATTCGACCAAAGCAGATCCATTAAGAGCCCATTTGTTCGATTCGTATTTGAATCCCTAAGAGAAGTTTTTATGAAGGATTTAAGGTGAAGATCCACTAGGCCCATCAAATGATGTTCCCTTTGATTAGATGTGATTACCTATCCATCATCATAGTATTTAGATCCTTGGGAGGATGGGGTGGGAAAGGATTGGGTCAATATAGATCTTTATGGAGCAGGTCATGCCGCAATCTAAGGCTGATTGGTTTACTAAATATGGTTGAATCATCCAATCTATGCGATATAAATAAATGGGTCAACCCAACCTGAGCTACATAAGTGATTAGCCTAAATGAAAATTCTAACATGTGGGTAATCGTGTAGAGAGATATGATTAGAGAAGAGATATGATTAGGAATATATTGCATGAGTGGCAGTTTTTAACGTGACCACAGGCAGTCCAGTTTTTTCTGTTTTTTATAAATTTTGGAACCATAAATTATGATCCAAACCATTGGATATATTTAGAATATTAATCACTATTACGGGTCTCATTATTTTTCAACAGTATGTGTCTCCTTTAATTGTTGCCCTTAGATGGTTTCATCATGATATCTATTGGTGGGTCACATAGTGAGTCAATCATTTCTACTTGTCTCGTAATTTGTTGTTTTAACCAGTTTAAGGCATGTTGAAAAATATAGAAAAAATGCCAAACATCAAAGTTAACACAATATTACAATATATGGTAATGTTGTATTATGTGTTGATGAAATCCGGCAATATTCAAATCTGTTGATACTATAAGCTACACGTTTCAAATTTGTTACAGATTGTGTAAGGTAAGGTCTTTTTTTTGTCTTTTGACATTTTTTTTTTTTTTTAAATCTCAAAATAGTGGCTAAGTTATAGCCTAACATATAAAAAATTATAATAAAAAAAAAAAACCAGTTCATGGAATCAAGAAAATAAGAAAAGTCTCCAATTTTTTCGAGACATCTTTCAACCAAATTAGTGCATATTTTTTATATTCTTGATCTTACAATGAGATTAACTGCTATTCGAGTAAGATCTAGCTAAATTCAATTCAAAAAAGCGCTTTTCAGCAGTTTAGATTTTAGGTAAGTGGCCTCTGCTATGGCTACTGTTGATGAGCGGGCTTCACCCAAGGGGAGTATAGAAAAGTATTTATGGTGCCTCTACTGATATCTCAACCCTTTTTTTTTTTCTTGCATAAATGACTAGATAATTTTTTTTTAATATGTTATCAAAGTCAACGAGCCGCAAGTTCGAATCATAAAGAAACGACTGAGCGCTAAAAACTACACATCACCAAAAATACCTCCATCTATTAAGGAGAGGGCTCCACCCTATAGAGAGTATTGAAAAATATTTATACCGCCTGTAGTAAATGATTGCATGAGAGGATCTGGACTTGGTTAATGTTGATGATTACAAATGAAGCCTTCCTCAGTATCTCCAAATCAAGCTATATATGTTTTTTTTGTTTTTCTTAATCCGCGTAGCTGGCACGCAAGGAACATTCTCGTTTCTCAGAGACGACTCAATTTTTTATCATATTCATAGGAGGGTTTTATTGAAGTCAATAATGGAATAGAATTTATACACAGGAGTCAGACTGGCCGTTACCGCGTCATTGACTGGCAAGCAACTTGATTCACAGCTATCATGTGCATTCATGTCGGCAATTCACACACTGCTGCTCTTAAACTACACCAATGCCACAAAAAATAATTAAGGAAGTTTAGTGGTACCTTTTGATAGATATAATCACATGTAATTACATGTGCTTTTCTTAGATTAAATAATAACTTTGTACAAAAGAAAGAAAGAATCGAGGATTCGGGTCAGCCATCTTGACTGGAGGTTACCCACTAATTGCTTACTTATCGAACAAAATATGAGGTTTACTTGGTTAAGTTGACTCCGGTTATATTTCTTTATACTTTGTCTATTCTGAAATTAGTTCTCAACGTTGTACGTTTGTGTGCGCGCGCGAAAAATCTGTTTTGTGGGCTTTTTTCTCTTTTACGGAAAAACTTTTTAGAAACCTCCATTAAGGAAAGAAAGAAAGCTTTTCCTCGAAATTGTAGGAAATTTAGCCCATTTTTACACCATTTTTAGCCACACAAGTAGCGCAGATAAATATTTCCACAATCCTCACTTTTTCCATGGAAAATCAGCCGCACACACTTGCCCTAAATTACATGAAGGTGAGTGTTGTTTGAGAGGTGGTCGGGGGGAAGTGCGTGTGGGGGTTTTAAACTCTAAATTGATCATAGGATGAGTCATGCAACATTTGGGCTGGCCCAGTTGTATATTTTTGGCCCAATAGTTAAATCGACTGGGCTAGCCCTAGCTAGATTGGGACAAAACAGAGGAATCATCCATATTTACACAGCTTGTTATTCCTTTCTATTTCATCACTTTACTATTATTTGTTTTATTTTATTTTATTACTATATATAACTCTTTTCTATATTGTAGGGGCGATTAAGGTTGTCAGACTATTGCGTAATTAACAACCTAGGGACCGATTTCTCAAGTCCAAACCCTAGGGAAGCTCCATGGGGTCCAGCAATTGAAAATCAGAGCCGGTCAATATGTATGCACCAAAATTATCTCTTGCGCCATGAGACTTGCAATTGACCCACGTGATGGGGATCCATCTAGTGGAGGACTCCATAATGGGGCACAATTATTGAAAATTTGAACTGCTTACAATCTTGATGATTAATAGAGGATAAAATTATGATTAATACATTGTTAATCATATGATTAGTCTTACAATAGGACCAATTATACTGATTTATTTATTTTTTTGTCGAAGGGTTTTTTTTTTTTTTGGGGGGGGGGGGGGGGGGGGGGGGGGGGGGGGTTTGAATTTGGACCTAGTATTATAAGTTTTCAAGGGAAAATTCCTACTCATTTTCATAAGTTGTTTGCATTTTTAACCATCTAATATGTATGTCTAATTTTAAATAATTAAAATTTATTAATAAGTAATTATGCCTGAGGTTTACCACCAGTAATTTAAAAATGACGACTGGAATGCAATTTAAAAGTAATTATGTATGTCTTTCATATACTCATTTTCAACCCAACACTCAACTCTTACCAGAGTAAAATTTCACCAAATCCCCTACTCACGAGGACACTTTTGAGCGGTTTAGTGTAGAGTTTCACTTTTCTCTTGCAACCGCATGTTGTGAATGAGCGCCTCAGAGGTTCCCAACTTGATTAATTTGGGTGTTCTTGAGAAATATTGATTAATTTGGTTGATTATGAATAAACCTAAACTTAAGTGTCTCCACTCAAACATGTGTTTCTGGTTTTCTTGGTAAACCGCGTAAGTGGCACGCAAGGAGAACATTCTCATTCTTTCCCATGTAACTAACCGCGTCATTGACTTGCAGGCAGCTTGACTCACAGGAATCATGCACTCATATGTTGGCTCCCACTTGCCTGGAGGTCGGACTAACTCTTGGACAAAAAATCTGAGGTTAACTTGTTTAGGGTTTTGTTTTGTGTTTTGTTATTTGTTTTGTTTTTTTTACTGATGAGGGTTTCTCCATTCTCTGTAGTATTTGACCCGAGTGGACTAACCCTTACATGCACATATGACCCTACAACACACGTGAACCAGGAAAATCTAGGCGGTGTCGAACACATGAAATGAAGAACAAACCCACACCTTATTCCAGCAAACTAACAGGCAGGAGGGTTTAAAATTCCTTATACTTTGATCTCTTCCAAACAAGATTAGATCTACATTAGGTTAAATATTTTTACACTAAATTACATGAGGGTAAGTTTTAATTAAGAGGGAAGAAGGGGAGTAGTGTATGACAGGTTTAGATCAGTCATCAGGTGGGTCATGTCACAAGGGCAGTTTGGTCATCCCTTGAAAAATATAATACCAATATAGTTATTGGGAGATGCTTCTACGAGAGTAACTCTCACGCTCCCATTACTCTCATAGTACCGTGAGAATAACTCTCACGAGAGCATCTTGCGTATTTATATGTATTCAGGTTCGAATATTTATTTGAGCTTGGTAATCATCGTTCATTTGGGCTCAAAGTTGGGCCTACTCTGGATTTATTTCAAGCTGGGCTTGAGCTGGGTACGCGCTCCTTCCTTGATCCTATCAATTCAATGGCTGGGACCAGCATTGAATGTGTCGATGTTGCAGTCATTTATGGGCCGAGTTGGCCTTTATTCAAACTGAGCCAGACCAACATTTTTGTGGATTTTAGCTGTCTTTTTTGGCCCCCAGCTGTGTCTAACTCAGTTTCATTACCCAGTAGTTAAACTTGCTGGGCTTGAACCTATGCATGCTTAAAAGCTTGGTATCACATTTTATAAATGAGCTTGGACAACCTAATTTTCAAGCCAGTGGGCTCAATGGAGCCTTTACAACATTGCGCCTGATAACTAAATAGACTGGATTGTACAAGCCCTGGCCCGGCCTGCCGGAGCCCACGAGTAGCCTGGTTTTGTTTGTTTATTGTATATTAGGATTAGATTCCAGGAACCAATTGTTTTTTTTTTCAAGTGACTCCAATTTTGATATATACATTTGTTTTACTTTTGTGGTAAAAGTAGTGGGTTATATTGAGCCCAACGTCGGTCAGTTTTAAGGAGATAACCCAGCCTGCATTGGGTTGGGTTTAAACCCATGTTCTTTAACCATGAAAAGTTTTTTGGCCTAATGGTTAAAAAGGCTGGGCTGGGCTAGCCCTCTATGCAGTTAAAGGCCGGCCCCGCCTGATATATATTCTGTTGTTCTGAGTACATACAGAAGTAGTTCAGTATTTAGGAAACATGTTTGCACTACAGTGAATTAGTACAACAACAAAAACTGAATTACAGAATGTAATCTAAAAATGTAAACCCACTTACTGTTTGAAGGCAGAAAAACAGTACTCTGTTGTTGAAGTTAAGAAACCCAGAAATTCGCAGAAGAAAGTTGATCAAAGCTAGTGTTTTAACACTATGTACTTACGATAAATTCCACCCCTGCAACGGTACTTACGAGTCTTCAGTGGCGTTTGTCTCCCAAGATACAATGATCGAATACACAAAGTAGTGGCACAACAAACTGTGTGACAGGTGAATCAAACAGTTTAGCAAAACTCTCTCTTCTTGACTCTTAACGAGGACTCAAATGCAATGTAGCAACAGTGAATTGAATGAGCAAAAGGGCATGGACGAGATGATTTTATAGCCTGCTTGACTCTTAATGAGGACTCAAATGCAATGTAGCAACAGTGAATTGAATGAGCAAAAGGGCATGGACGAGATGATTTTATAGCTTGCTTTGGGTCTCTTCATGGGCTGCATCTGTTCAGAACAATGACTATTCATAGCTTGCTTTGGGTCTCTTCATGGGCTGCATCTGTTCAGAACAATGACTATTCAGTTGAATAGATGCTTCTTCGGACACATCTCTTGAGTTGGTCACACCCTTTTAGATGAGAATGGACACACAGGAAATATATGAATTTGTAAAAGGAAACTTTATTAAATAAAATGTCTCCAAAAAATTATAAATGGGTAGTGCGAGCCAAGCCAATCTCGGGCGCCAGACCCAGCCGACGGGGCGCGCGTGGTGGTGACCCCACCTTGGTCTTGGTCTAGGTCTTCCCTCTTTCCACAAAAAAAATGGATGTCCCTTGAGGCTCATCCTATACTACCAAGCTCAACATATTTATACCCAAAGAATAATTTACTCCCAAGCAATGTGGGATGCAAGTTCACTACTTCTTTTTGTTTCCATATTTAACATGTTCAAGTAGTGTGTTTAGAAGGCAATTTGTCATGCAATCCTTAATGAATTAGAGCAACACAATGTATGTCCTTAATGTATTCATAGAGTAGATCACATTCCCATGTATTTTCACCTAAAAGGATAAGTGGGTCCCACTTTTATTTTGGCTCAAAGATGACCAAAATAATGGGTTCTCTGTCCATTTTTTTCCTGCATATTCAGCACAGAGGGCTGTACATATTTTGCATGTGCACTGCATCCGACCCTGAGTTTTATGCCCGTGGGCTGTATTTGTGCCTGAATATTAGGCCATACAACTAAACAGGCCAGGCTTGAACTGAATTCGGCATGGCGAACCTGGCCCATAAAAGCCCACATACCCTGCACCTTATTTGGGTCTCATTGAGACCTTCCCAACTCCCACCTTCACATGATTGGCATGACCCAAGTGAGCTCCACAGGCAAGTTCACAAGGTACCATGTGAAGACATTCTCACCATCGAAACTCATTTACAACCTACACATTTGGAAAATATGACTTTATTTTCTCTCATATGTAATGACTGGGCTTTCTTCACATAGTTTGGCTGGTCTGTCTTTACTCTTTACTCTTTATGTAGTTGGTAGGGCTTGCTTCTTTGTCATTGTGCAGAGAGGCTTGTGTAATTATCACAATGTTTTTTCTTCTTGTTCTGAGCAGAGAAATTTCCTGTCTCTGACCTGCATGTTACTTGAATTGCACTTTTCTTGCATGGATGGGAAAAACAAGATCCAATCTTATGTACAGAGCAGAGCTCATATAACAGCAGCAGAACTGCAAGTTCAGATACAAGAAAGTTTTGCAGTGGCCCACTTTTTTGTTAATGGAAGACTGTTTGATCAAACATAGCCCCAAGATAAAATGTGAGTACACCATGTAAAAAAACTTGACTCAGTCATGATTCTTGGGTGTAGATGGAACGCACAGATTTTTGGGTCAGTTGCAATTAGAGGAATAATATTTGATCGAATAGGTCCTTCAGATGATTAGTGGACCCCACAACACATATTTATTTGATCAAATAGGGCCTATTTGTTTGAATAGACAAATAATAATAATAATAATAATAATAATAATAATAATATATATATATATAAGAATTCAAGCCATAAGTGGTTAAAAATAAAGATCCAAGGTGAATATATATACTAAAAATGACCATCATACAACCTCCCATTTAAAGAAAGGTGAAATCAGGAAAGATGGGAAATAAATACCCCGTCATTAACTCGTAATTCAAATCTTAAGAAAGTCAAGGTCCCATCTTCATTGCTATCTTATTTCCTTCACCCTCACAGCCTCACCTCATATCAGTCACATTCACACTTCACATCTTTTTATAATCATGTGATGGAGCTCATTTGGCTATGAAATATTATGATTCAATTTCTATGTATCTTAATGCAAAAGGATAGACCCTTAATGATGGATATAGATGTTGAGACTCCAACACGTGGTCTGAGATCTATGTAGTGACAGCAAAAGAAAGACAATCCAATGGTTCGAATAGGTTTTGATTAGCATGGACGTTGAGCACATCTAAACTAGCATTTCTTTATTTGGATTTAGGGTATGTTTTCTAAAACAGTTTCGCATGACCATACAAGAGACAGGATCTTCAACGGGAAGAACACACCCGCATGAAGACGGTGGTGGAATATGTGCAATATTATATCTTGATAAAATCCAACTAAAAATATTTTTTTGATAAATCCTTGAAAATCATTGATGAACCATTTAATTGTGAATTCCTAAACTCAATACCTATTTGTTTGCATGGTAGAGACCGTTTAATTCACTTTTCATTAAAGGAGAGGTTATTTGACGGTCATTTTTGTATACTAAGCTTTGACTGTTCATTTCTAACCACTTCTAGCAATATGAAGTCTTAGAAATCCCAGGAGTCCAATTCAATTATACGAAACAAACACGCCCTACAACTGCTTTCTATTGAATTTGGGGGGGGGGGGGGGGGGGGGGGGGGGTCCTTTTTGCTCCTTCCCACAATTTCTACTGCAACTTCCCTCTAAATGTGTTTGTAACTTACCCCCATTTTATCAGACTCTGGATTGTTAGTCTACTGAGGAAAAGACATAGGATGGTGAACATGGAATGGAATCTTGCTTTACCTACACAGGAATAAACCTTTGGCATATATTCAAGAAGAATGGTGTCAATTCCTAGAGAATCCAAAATGAAATTGATAATGATGGAACCAAAGATAAGAAGGCAGAGAAATATCTATGTACTTCCTTTTAAAGCTTGTCATGTGTTAATCTTCTCCTCGTTAAGTATTTGAGAGAACTAATTTGGTTCCTTGGGTCCAATTGTGAGAAAAAAACTTATGGTGTCTTTGTCAAATGCCACGCTCATAAACGAATCATAATCATCATCAAATCCTTATATTATATACCCAACCTTGGTGGTACAAATATATACATTTGCATGCAATATTTCAATACATACTAGTTGGGTTGTTTTGAAATCAAAATCATGAATGGTTAGATGCATTTAACAACATGAAAATTGTGTTATTGATAGAGAAAATGAACATAATCATGCAAATTAGTTGGTCTGAATATGAAGGCTGACACTTGGATTGATTGAATACTCTTAAGTGAGACTCAAAATGCAAATAGCTATTTCGCTTTTTTTGAGATGATAATTCCCTCCCTGGAGCTCGCCATGGTCAAAAATCATACTATCATTCACAGAGGAGGCAGCTATTGTTGGAATTTTATTACTTTAGTCAAGGATCTTTAGACTTCCGTTAGTTTGATGGGTTTATTTATCATTTCTTTAAGCCAAGGACATTTTATCGAATACTATCTTGCATAAAGGGCAAAAAAAAAAAAAAAAAAAAACCTTGTCTTGCTTTTTATCCCATTATTGAAGATGCTGAGGTTTAAGCCATGCTTTCTATCCACTACTATCTTACTTTGTCTTGCTTTTCCTTTCTATGGATGTGGAGGCCAATTATCATTCGTCTGAAAAGATTGGTTTCCATTAATATCTCCCAGCCCAAAAATACATTGGTGTTGTGGTACGTCACGGTCTATGTGTTATCTCATCAATTTAGGATGATTTAAAAGATTTTTATAATACAAGTAATATCAAAAGTCCAATCTTTTAAAAGATTTTAATAATACAAGTTATGATCAAAAGTCCTATCCAACCATTGAACCAGAACTCTCTCTCTCTCTCTCTCTCTCTCTCTCTCTCTCTCTCACACACACACACACACACAATGTGGGTCTGACTGAGCGTTGCAAGGGACTAATTGATGACTAACTGATGGCAGATTAGAGAAATAACACACTCTAATCACTAAACTATGTTGAACTAAAGAACCATTACTTGCTTTTAAAATTAATAATTTCCCATCCATCTTCTAAGAGCCAAATCAACAACTAGCTAGAAAACCAAAGTCATAGCACGGCAACTGGAAATAGAATAAGCAAATCAATCAACTACAGAAAAAACGCCAAAGATCTTTCCTTTTAGTTCAGTCAAAATACTTCAAATCTAGAAAGAAGTATCTGATAAACCCAAATCGAAGTGATCTAGAAAGAAGTTCACATCTACAGAGATTTCACAGAGAGAACAAGAACCCATGTGTTTGAAGTAGGGTCTGGAGCTTGAATTGTTCGGAGCACATCAGTTTCATTTCTGAATCCACAACGCCCATCATCGAAATTGAGCGCGTAACTCCAAGCATCATACCCAAATGTGGCCCTCTGCTTGCTTCCGTTCTTGACAGCCTTCTTCATCTCTGCTTTCAACCTCCATAGAAGGTTTCTGCAATGCTTCTTGCTGTAATTCACCCACGCTAGTCCTCCAACCCACCCCATCTAGACAGGTCAGCAGGGGCTTAGAGATCTTGGGCAAGTCTCAATGGATGCTCCAAATGCAGAAAGATGTCGGTATATTGGTTATTGGGGTCTATTGGGTTGCTATATATATTACTTGAAATAACAGCAGTTTGGTGCTAGAAGAACTATGGAACTGGAAGAGCAGAAACTCAGAGAACCCAGAAAAGCTATTTAAAGTTTCTTCCCTTTTAAGCAGCCAGAAAAAAGTGAAAAGGAGACGCAGAACATAATGCAGTTTTCTTTTGACTTTTGAGAGCAGAAACTTCTAAGAAACACATAGGAGGCATACAACACTACTGTATTTTGAGACATTTCCAACATTCATACTCCAAAACATCAATTGGTGTTTCAGTTACTCACTGGGGTCTTTTGGGTTGCTTGATTTTACTAACAAAAACAGCAGTTTGCTGCTGGATAACCTTTTAGGAAGTAGAACAACCCAAAAACACTTGCAGTTTCTTCAGTCACTGAAAGAAAAACGTTTGAAAGAAAGTAGAGCAAGACCCAAAAAGACTTACAATTTTCTCGAATTGTTGCAAGTAGACGCTTCCGAGAAACTCAATGGATCACCTACAACATCAGATACTTCAAAATTTTCAAATTCAAATATCAACTTTCCCCAAATTTCTCCTAAGATTTCTCTACTCTAACACCTCTCTCCTCTAATCTATCTCCTAGTCTTTTATTATCTCTAACACCAGAAACAATTGCAATTATCTCGACTTCCTTCAAGAACCCAAAAAACATTTGAAATTTCCTTGCTTTTATGCATCCAACCATTACCAAGATAAAAAAAAAAGACCCGAAACTCCTCCACTATTCTTGAATTGTTGCAAGAAAAGACTAGTAAGAAACACAACAAAAGACCACTCCCTTATATAAGAAAATTCAAAGACCCCCATAAAAATTTGTAGGCTTTTAAGTTGGTGCAAAGGAAAGAAACCCAGATCATTGACATTACATAGAGAGCAGACATAGCTCAAAGCACTCAAAAAGACACTTGATATATATATCTCTCTCTCTATCTAAGCAGAAATGGCAGTAGTGCCCAAAAGACCTGCAATCTGGAGAATTTTCACTGAGGCTCTTTGTAAAGAGCATGTGAGACTTCATGGGGTTTTTAAAGATGGGGGTGTCTGACAACTGAAGCTGCTCTGCTGCTGCTTTAGTGGGGGGGTCACATGGGGGCTCTAAAATTCCATTACAGAGAGCACTGTACTTGGGGCAGTGCAGCAGAGCTGTTGCAGTGCTCGTATCTATTTAGGATTTTCATCGTCCTTGGCAGATCAATCAATTCAATTCCTCGGCAACCTTAACTCTAGAGTCGGAGGATAGTCTTTTCTTCCTCTTTGCACGTAGCAAAACGTACTTTGGAATTGTATAATCTTATTGAAGAAAAACCATCTCCTGGTCCACCTGTGATCCTCCCAATTGTATAACTTTCTGTAGATAAATATATATATATATATATATATTCAAGTTCAAACCTTGGAGATGCATGCAAGAATTGACCCCTCTTTACCATTGGGGTTCTTTAACTTTGCAAGTCTTAAATGGAATAAATCATATTTAAAGTGTTTTATAGATGGTAACTACGAGGAGTAGCTTAATTGGCCTGAGATCATGGTTTACTCTCAAAGGTTGAGGTTTAGTGTTCAAAACTGCACCAGAACATTGGAGTTACGGAAAATTTACCCGAATCCCTTTATTCCTGTTGCTAGCTGAGGAGAGTAATTTGGGCTACCTTGTATACAGGAGGGATTCATCAGTTTTAGCGGTTTGAATTTATGAAGGCGGACCACCCTATAATGTACTATAACAAGAGGGATGCCATTTACGTTGTGCATTGGGGAGACAACCTCCTTCTTACCCTCATATGTATCATGAATTTATGAATGAGTGAGACATGTCCTTGTCAGTTTTATTGTGTGTGTGATGGGAGTTCCTCCCGGTAAAAAACTGTAAAATTTTCCAATAAATCATATATGTTGATGAGTAAGTCATATACGTTGATAAGTATTCATGATATGAGTTCCTCTCAGTGATATATCAAAGTTTTCAATGAATCATATAAGTTAATAAGCACTCATCATATCTTTCTGGTGCCTTTTGGCAAGTCAATTACTCGGGTCTATTTGCTTAAAATTAAAACAAACATAGTTTTGAGTGTTCAATATTAAGGATAGTAAATGGGTTAGGTTTAGTCAAAACGGGTTTGGTTGATAAAGGGTATCTAGGCGTTGAAGTTCACAAATAATTTTGACTTACACTTGATGTAGGTCAGCCTGACCTAACCGCAGAAGCTGCAGGTGAACTTGCTTAACCCAATCCAACCTATGAAATCTTGGCCAAACCCAATTTATTTCAAATATTAAGCCATATTTGAGTTAAAAAAAAAAAAAAAAAAAACTGTACAAAATTTCAGCTCTTTCCATATAAAATAGACAACAGAAGTACCAAAATACTAAAAACCTCCAAATTGGTTAAATAAGTTGAAATATGTGATTTGACCCTAACTGATCCAATTTAAATATGTGAGGCCCATTGTGCGGGTTAAGCATGTTGACCTTAACCCATTCAAATGTAAGTTAGGGTTTGTTGACCAAAGGCCATCCCCATATATTATGTGGGTTGGGTTAGATTTTGCCACTGGCACTTTAGATTGTCGGAAAAGTTTATTGAAGTGTCTCGTCGAATCATCTTTAAGAATCTGTCTCAAAAGTAACTAAATGTGACTTTCCAATCGGACATCAATATTGCAATTACATGATTTTTGAGTTTTTTTAAGGTTTATTCTTATTAAAGTTTTAGCATATGACAAATTTACGTGTACTACTTCTACTAAATGATAAGTTTATTTATATAATTTTTACTATACGACTAGTTTCCTTTTTTTATTAAATGACACATATCAAAATATTCATGTATTTGTAAACGTTCTAATTAGAGTAGTTCTACTTCAAATAAATCTAATTGAATAAGCTCTATTTCAAATAGATCTGATTTGCCAAGCAATCCTTTTGAGAAGAAAGTATAAAATCCCTCTATAATTCACAGTAAAAAACACAAATTTATCTCTTCTTATATGGCCTTTGTAGTAAGTAATGGGCTCGTTAAATTAAGCATTCATTCACATGAATCTTATATCAATAAAGCTCGCGTATTTAAAAATGATGATGATGATGATGATTATGATGACAAAATGTTATAATTTTCATTTCTAATATGATGCTTGACATGTAATCACATGATTAAACACAAACTTTAACCGACTGAGTCGCGTGAAGTATTTTATACATAATCCATCTTATGTTGTTTTCAGAACAAGGAATTGTCCAATTGGTTACAAACCCCGCTTCTCATCTTAGTATGCAAGGATTGACCCCTGCATAGTCTTTAATGGGTCTCGGCCCTCTTGTGAGGGGTATCAAAGAAATCTTATGGTGGTTCCCAACCATGATAAGAGTGGAATGTGGTCCCCATGTGTACTAGAGGGACCCATCATTTGCACTAGTTTGTATATATGAAGGTGACCCCCCTTTTGACATCAGCTAGTAAACTCCATAGAATTGCATGTGTTAACGAATGATAAGTTACTGAGTCGCACAACATAGTCTCTCACCAAAAATAGAAAATCTTCCAATAAGTTAGCAATGCTATTGGGATTTCAAAGTTTTGATTTATTTTAATTTTCATTATTAACAGAACTGAAGATTTTAAGTTGTAGCTAATTATTTTTTAATGTACTAATATATTATTGTTCTGTTTAGTTATAATCAATCCCTTATAATCTTATTAATTTAAAATGACTTACCTTGCTTATTTTTTACTTCTTATTTTTTACAAATAGATCACTGTATTTTTCTTAGTTTTTACATAGTTTTTATATAGGGAGATGCTTTCAGCCCCCACCCTATCTCTCATAGTAAGGTGAGCATCTCCCGTTATTATAATCTCATTGTTAGTATTAATTTTACACCTTTTATTTTCTACCTTTCTCGCTTTATAAGTGTGGGTATGTGCACCTCCAAGTTTATTTGCAAGGCAAAAAGGGCATACCAAAACTACCATATTATAAAAGTAAGTAACTATCAATAAAATAACACACTTGTGTTGCATGAAGGTGAAAGATGTGGTAAAAAAAGGCAACATATCTAATGTCAATGTATTCATTGCAAGTTTATTTTAAGAAGAAACTTCGTAGTTTTCTGACAACATCTTTCTTTGAAAATGTGGCCTGCTCAAGCAATTATTATAGATGGTGTGGAGCTAACATAGTGAACAACACATGTAATTTTTGTGTTTCTCAATGACACTACTTGATTTTTTAGTTGTTGTTACCAAGACTAAAGTGGACAAGGTGCATGGCACCACTTACCCTTATACATGCTACAAGACTAGATTCATTTGGAGGACAATGTTTCCATTGAAATGCAAGGAATTCTGCCATGGAATCCAAGGCATTAGCATCCCAAGATATCTCTGAAATAAAACACTTTCCCTTCCAAGGAGGAGGAGAGAAGCAATAGCCATTCAAGTCGCCTGTCTCTTGTTTAGAATCGGCGAGGAATTGTCCCATGATCAATCAAATCAGGACCGTCTGTTAGTGGCTACAAACCGTTTGTCTCTGGCATGGCATTTGGGATGTAAGCTTTCACTTCTGACCCTTCTTTCTGCTACTTGTCATTACATTGTGCATTAAATTCCTTATTGTCGTTTTGCTTGACCTTATAAATTGAGGCCCAGGGATTGGGTGTCATCTATTGATTGGCTGCTATGTGAGCTTTTGGACAATTGGCAAGTGGGGCTTTGTCCACGTGGCATTCATCTTGATCAAGATGAGCTGTCATTCTTGGTGGGGGGTACCATTTTGGTGGGTCCTACTTGGGGCAGGGTATGAAATGTTCACATCATCACATGGCTGCCCTTTGTCTTGGAACCATTGGGAGGCAGGCTTTTGATATGACATGCCCCTCAATCATTGGCCAACACTTTCACATTCACACCAATAATTAGGGGTGATTTTGGTTGTGATTTTATAAATTTTGACCAGAGTTAGAAGTTTGGACTTCCAGTCTGCCTCCTCTATAATCAATTTACATATTTGTTTTGATTTGCAATCTATCCGTGTATTTGTCTAAATTTACACATTTGTTATGATCAGCAGCCTATCCATGTATTGTATTGGTCTAAATTTACATATTTGTTATGATTTGCAACCTATCCATGTATTTTAGTACAGAAAGATTGAAATGGAGCAATATAATTCATGCCGGGATGCCATATATTATGGTCGGGACAAAATTGATGTTGAGGACGGTGATATATTATCCTTGTTGGTTATGATTAGGAACGTCAACCATTCCATTAAGAAGTTTCGATTATGTTATGAGGCTTTGATTGGAGAAATCCAAAGTTGAAGCTGTGGTAGCCCATGGTAGGCCCTACCTTTTGAAAACCTGAGTTTGTCAAAATAAAAGCCCTTGTAGTTTATGAGTAGTAGTTTCCACTTTGATGAATGAGGTGATTCACAATATGAAACCATTAGCTAGCACTCTCTCTCTCTCTCTCTCACACACACACACACAACCCAAATGGTCAAGCTTATGGTGTGACCAACTCTTGTTAGGTTAAAATCTGGAAATGTTCCATTCATTAGGGGTGCGTTTAATTTGAGTATGTTCGATTTTCAAGAGATGAGTTAACTGTGGCCACTCGTTCAACTTAGAATCTACTAGCTTGAACCATGGTTGGTATATACATTTTTTATTTCCTCCCTATTCAACATCTTGAAAGAATTTCAATCACTATGGTTGGGAATAGGGAAGATAAGAGTGTTTGATCATAAATTAGAATTAAGGGAAAAAAAAAACCCTTATCAACTTATCCTTATGGATGATTTAAGGATTTCTAATTTTAATGATCTAAAGCTATCTGATTTTTGAGAATCCAACCAACAATTAATATAAAAAAACAAGATTTACATTAAGATCGTATCAAACAAGGGGAGATGGTGGTGAGTGTGAAGGGGTCAAATTTATAATAGGCTGCTCCATTCTATAGAACAAAGTGAGAGGATGGATATTTATAATAAGCAGGGTTAAGCTTAGGTTTTCTCCTCTTTTAATTAAAAAAAACTCATTTATTTTGATATGGGTTTCAAGGTGAATTAGATCTAGTGTTCGAATACTAAACCAGACTTGCTTAAGTTGACTCAAGTCAAATGAGCAAGATGAATAGTTTGGCAAGTCTTATTATCTATTTGAAATACTGCCCTTTCAAATTAGACTTTTCTATAGATTGTATGTGTGGCACTTTGATTCGATTGTAAAAAAGCAAATCTGTCGTATTGGAAATAGTTATATGGGTAGATTTGTCTTATAATTAAAGTGGTATAGAAAGAGTTGTCATAAAATAAAAGTAGTAGAGGCAAATGAAAGCCGTATAGACAAACTTGTAAAAAATAAAAAAGCACAACCTAGTTTCTTAAACCCATCCAAGTGGGTTGGGAGTGGGACCCCTGTGGATCCAACCATGGAGTAAAGAGTTTGCTCCCACAGGAAGAGGAATGTTAGATCGAATCCTAAGCATTTAGTAGCCAGCCAACTTGAAAATTCCTCATTTTCAAAGCAAAAGGTGTTGATTTCTACAAACATCTACACCTGAAAAAGTTATCTTTTGCTTACTTTTAGAAAAGAGGTGAAAGGTCTAAAAAGCCGAATAAATATACAAGATAACCATGTGAACTTTGTCAAATAGTTTAAAGCGCACACAACATCTACTTAAATAAGCTTTAAGTCAAATATACACAAAAGTAGACTTGCCAAATAGCAACCAAGTATATTTCAATGGACAAAAAATAAGTCAAACTAGCCTCATGAGTTACTTGGCTAGATGCACTTTGGGAGTCAGTTGGATAAGTTTTAATAACCATAATTAGAAGGATCTTATATGCCATCAACTATGGTAATATTGTTGAAGCCCTTTTTAGTATGGGTGCTTTGGGTCTTTTTCTTGAGCTAGTATTCTAAATCCAGATCATTACCTCCATGCCTTGTAGTATCAAAGAGTAAATGGCGTACGAGAACAGGGAAGTATAATAATAACACTTCATAGACTGCTAAGTCAATGAGTCTTGCTTTTAATGGAAACCCCAGGGTTTCATGTAACCTGATTGCTGGACAAACAAACATGCCTACAAACATGCTTGGGCTACCATGAAGGTATTTTATAGGCAGCACAAAAATTCATAAAGAAACCAATTGATTAATTGATTTCAAAGAAGTACAACTTGTAAGTCATTATGTCAACTTCTAATCTTCTATAAACCATTGCTCTTTTCTAATAAGTATAGCCCAATAAACAATAGTAGCATTCATTTTGTTTGAAATCACAAGCCAATCAGAACAATCTATATAAAATCCATAGTGAAGCGAAAATATAATATGAATATGATAATCATCTTCATATTGTTAGATGCTCTTTAACCATTTCAATTAGCAACTCCTTAACTTGTATTGGTTTCAACATCTCAAGTTCTCCCTGCAAGCATTCCAGAGAGATTAATTTTACTGCATAGTTTAACAAAATCTTCTTGGTGTATCAAAACCCTTTAAAGAAATAACCATCACCATTAATTCAAAACTGTTATGTAACATAATGGCATTTTAAGGAGCTGTCATCTTACCTCCACACATATGGTGTTCAAGGCCACCCCTCTGAAAGAAGTGACATTGATGCTAGTCACTTCCAAGCCAAGATGACCCAAAGCTGCCATCAGTTTTGAAAAACCACCTTCCTTTTTTTCACATACTATCTTTATTTCTAGTGTTTTGGCATCTACAGGAGTCACCACAACATCCAACTGTATGATAATCAACAAATTGAAAAAGGAATAAGTTGTTGTTGTTGTTATTTTAAAGAGAAAGGCTTTATGACTTTATCATCACTGTATCATCATATAAACAAAGCACATTTCAAATGGGCTCGACCAGGCAGGGGCCTCTGTGTAAATTTTTTAGGGGGCCAAGTGTTAAAATACATAAACATTTTCAAAAAAATTCTGTAAACGGCCATTAATGTTGCCTTTGATGATTACAGATGTCCTGGGAATCAAAATATCCAAGTCTGGGTCCTTTAGCTTGGGCTTAGGAAATTTCTAAGATGAGATGAAAGTTTGAAAGGGGCATTTTTCAGAGCCAAAATGCATAGTAAAGATGTGACAATACTGAATACAGGACACATGGTAGGAAAATGCAATGTATTGGCTCCGCTGTTAAAAAGAAGGAATGTTGGATAAATATGTAATAAAAATCTCCATCATGAAATGTTACCTTTTCGACCAAAAGGCAATCATGTTGACTAAACTAGGTAATAAAAATCAGCACCATGAAATGTAACTTACAAATACTTAGTTGAACTCGATCATGGAAGGATAGTGTGAATAAAAGATCTCAATGTGGATATGATTTTTAGCAAAAATCATTTAAATCATATTGTCACTACCATTAGTTTAGCAGGGCATTTTTTGAAATTTAATCCAACGGACAGCATAACTAAGATTAGTGTCAAATTAGAGTTTGTTACAATTCATACTGGGGGTGAGGGGGTTGGACTAATTATGGTGGCTCCTTTGTGATAAAAAAGTTACCCCTTACAGATGCCGTCTATGTTGTTGCTGGGAGGTACCCTGTAAGGCTTACAAAAGAGTAGCTCTCTTACAACTGCATGCGACCATTTAAGATCAATAATCCAACCCGCTTACAGTCACTAAACTCCAATGAATTGACACTCAGCCTAATCTGATAGTACTATGAATTACGCTCACCGTTGGGTTGGATTCAATAAAATGAATATAACTTATGAAACCATAGAACTTTAAGGCCCCTAAATCAGTTGTTGTGATAAACTGATTAAGATGATTTTTGCCTAAAATCATATCCCCAAAGAAACGTTTCAATCACACCGTCCTCCCATGAATGCCCTGCATCCAAGCGGATCCCATAATAAGGGGATTAGATTTTTTTTCCCTCTTAAGAAAGCAGTGAGAATACCTCTTAGCAGCACATAAACCTGTCCCTGTTTATAATATCTAACAGACCCCTTTTTCTTATAAATAACTGGTAAATGACAACTATTTTCTTCTTTGTTGTATCAGTTCCAGGTGGATTGAGGTTTTTTTTTTTTTGGGTAATAGGTGAATAGAGTTTACATGTAGCATACATTTACAGGTAAATTGAGTAGAGGCAACCAAGTTCCCAGATCCAAATAGGGCCTTAGGCTTAGGACCATCTACTAGGAAACTAGGATTAGCCATTGCATGAATTTGAAGTTCATCATCACTCTATTGGATTTTTCCACAACAGAAATATGATCAATGATTTGTGGAAAATGTAAATACAATCACTCCATTAGTTCAGGATAGATTGGAATGGACGAAACGAACTCATGTAGGCATGTAGCCAACCCCAACATATACAGTTAGGGCAAGGCTTTGATGATGATGATAGATAAGATCACTCCATTGGTTCAGATTTCTACTTATAGCCCACTAAAGAAGTGATCTATCAACTGGATGGTCCAAATAGCTATGGAAATGCCGTTATGGGCCGATTTTGGCACTGGTTGTGGGCTGGGTATGTCCATGCTGAAGCTTGTATAAGCCCATCCGGCTTAGTTATAGTTATTGCTCTAACATTAGGACCAGATCTAGCTAGAACAATTTCAGAATAGATGGGGCTTTAAGCATGCATAGAACCCTGGCCAGGCTGATAGGCTATTTGATAAAAAAAAAAAAAAAAAAAAACAATTAGAACTCATCTCAGCCCATGGGACTAAAAATAACACAAAAATTGCCCACAAGGGCCGGGCTAGAGGAACCCATTCCCAGCCCAAGCCAGTTTGTATGTTCTTTAGATACGGACCCACTTAATTGCAGATCCAACAGTTTTTTAAATTATTGGGATGGACCAACCCCACAAATTGTCCACCAACGCACCACCACCACCACCAAAATTAACAGCAAGAAAATTTTGTAACTCAAATCCCACAGTAAGATCAGTTTAGATGGGTGTCAAATTGTAAATTGTGGCAATTCAAAAGGGATAGTGTGTAAGTGGCGGGACTCATATGAGAGATGGGCCCAACAGCAATGTTTCACTATGGGCGACATTGCACAGAAGATCACCATTGATTGTATATTATAAAGTACTTGGGAAACCCGGCATTCAGGTCTGGGTCCAGGCCTGTTTGGACCCAGACCCGATTATTAATTGGGATCATAAGATGTTATACACCTGAATTTTGCAGGCTGGACCTGTTACAACTGGGTTAACCAGGCCCATTAACAGCCTCCTTTGCAAAGAATGTAAGAAAACTAAGAACATAAAAAAACTATCCACACAGCATACCTCACATTTCTGCACTTCTTGTGCCATTTCCCACTTACTAGCTTCACTCTCCTGCTTCTCTTCCCTTTCATCGCCCATTTCCACGAGCTCGTCCTCCAATTCCTTGACCTGCTTCTTCAAATCCTCAATATAGTCGAACGCATCGTCGAGGATTGTCGCCTTACTCATCTAAAACAACAGAGAAACCATGATCAAATTAGAAGCCATGACAAGTTTCCTAGCAATTCCTCAAATTCATTAATAGCCATATTGCCTTTGTGATATTTGGGACCAATGCGCGTAGAGCATAGAGCCTCTGATTGATCTTAGTCCTCCTTGTCCTCTCAGCCATTAAGTTCTTGGACTTGTACACAGGCTGCTGTTGATTGCTTTCTTCCATTTTACTGCTCCCACAGAAGGTTGAGTTTCATTAATATTTGTATCCAAATCAAATGTTTATAATTATATAGGAGAATTTGGGTCATCTGAAATTGGTCAGTTAGGCCGTACTTTAATTCCCTGGGTTCATGGTTTCCTGCCATTGGGTGCATTTTATCATGAAGAACAGAGAATAAGGGATTGGAGCATGATTGTTGTTGTGCTTGTATACTTTGATAAAGAATCTTTCAGTTACACAATACATTGTTGGAATGGTTTTAAAACTCGGCCAAAACTGAGTCCATATGCAGGGGTTAGGTTAGGGCCATTACCTGTACTAATTTATTATGTTTAGTCCAAAACTCAAAATGTATTGAAACTTCATTCTCACAACCTTTATATCTTAATTTGTAATGTAAGAAAAAAAATCCCCAAAATCAATTTTAAAAAATGAAGATTTGCGATGTTTTTTTTTCCTTTTTTTTTTAAATAATGCTCGAATCGAACTGAAATAATTGTAGTAGCAATTAACCATATAGTTTAGGTTAATATAACAGTGTCTAAACCCTTGTTTTAAAAACCATGATTTGTTAGGGAATAGGACAGGTGGTGTGGAGGCTTGTAACTGCATAGTGAGAGAAATTCTCACAACAAGTGTACTCAGACATCAGTACAGCTTGTTTCTTGAAGACTTTGGAAGTTAAGGGGTGTAGTTTAGTTTCATGAAAATGTACTTAGTTTTGTTTCTCAATGTACTTTTAATTAGAATTGTACTTTATTTTCATTTCACTATGTACCTTGAATCTTGATGGACAAGAGTTTCATTTCACTATGTTAACCCAATTGAGCTTAGGTTGGGAAACTATCCATCCTGGCCCATTCAATCTCCTGGTCCTTTCTTTCTGCCTGATGGGCTAGATCTGGGCTTGAATGTTAGACCTGATAAATAATGGATCAGGCTTGAACAAGTTTCAGCTTGGCTTGGCACATTAACATTGCTAGGTATTAGTGTTCAGGTCCTCTTGTATGGAACCCATAGGCCTGGATCAGGGAGCAAATTTTATTCTGGTCCATACAGTGGAACAGAAAAAGGTACATGAATAGAAAATCAATCTAAATTTAAAGTACCATGAATTTAAATTTGAACATAAACATAACTTTGTTTTGTTTCTTTTTGTTGTTTCAGTATCATAATTTACATGGTAATCGACCTGAAATCTAACCCTACTTAAATTAGAGTGAAACAAGGTGCAAAACCAATTCAATCAAATGCATTACTTTGCAGTCATTTTGAGTTAAAATGGTTCATCCAGCTAATCGGCTTGGTTGACTGTGTGCATAGGATCCTAATTATAATTAGAGAGGAGGTGCATCTTGGTTCCTGATCATCTTTAACCAGATCGACCCATCAAAGAGTTTAGGTGGATTGGGTTTTGAATGGATTGGACTGAAGTTAGAACTGGGCTTTGAATTGGGGATGGTAATGGGTTGGGCTTGAATAGGTCCATGGAATCTAATAAATAATTAGTATATTTATGTATGCTTCATATAATATATATATATATACACATATATATATATATACACATATATATCATGAAACGGAATTTTCAGGGACAGCCAAGGCTGTGACTGTTCATGACCATGGACTAGCCTGGCTGGTGAGGCCCATCTTGACCATCAATGATTGTCTAAACCTCTTGAACACATCATCCTCGGTGAATTAGCACAAGCCCAAGTTTTGTAGTACCATTCAAATTTGACACCCATCTGACTTTCCTAATGGCTGGGTTTAGACAAATTTGAAGACCTCCAAACCATACCTCTATAATCAAACTATTAGTTTTTGTTTTCTTTTTCACAAGTTAGTCATGGGATGACCTTTCTGAATTCCTACCTTGCCGTGATTGTCATGCATTGTTCTATACTGCTATGGAAAATTTAATCTAAGGACCTTACCTAATTATTTAGAAGTATGACAATTAATCCTCCATACATTTCCTTACTGGTTCCATTGCACAATCTAATGCATCATTAGACGAGAAGAGATTAGTTTGATGACCGCAAATGGAAAACTTTGACCTAATCCCCTAAAGGGTTGAAAATGGATCCCATGAATTACTGGTGGGGCCCTTATATCCAAACTCAAATCTAAATTCAGGACCCAAACCTAGATATATTGTTGGTACGCAGCTTGATTACATATTTACGACCGACAATCTAACACCTTCCTTGTTATCGTTCCGTGCAAAGAAGATTTGAGGGAGGAAAGTTAGATTTTGGTCATGTTTTCCACGTTATCCTCTCTAACGGGTTTTTCTCTTCCATGGCTTGTGCAAAATCACACC
The DNA here is from genome assembly GCA_029852735.1 of Persea americana. Lineage (NCBI taxonomy): Eukaryota > Viridiplantae > Streptophyta > Magnoliopsida > Laurales > Lauraceae > Persea > Persea americana. Next base: position 11,573,033 of record CM056815.1, on the reverse strand, counting down.
CTTAATATGGCAAAATGTCATTCATAGGGCCTAAAATTTTGCAAATGAATGGCAATGATCTTTTGGTGGATCCACGCTACATTCTAGTAGAAAGAAAAAAAAAAGAAAAAAAGAAAAAAAAAAAGAAGATATCTCTTTACAGTTTACAACTCAACATGTGACTTGAGCAAGTGATATATGTTTAGTAGAATTATATATGTAATTGACGAAAATATCTTTTTTTTTTAATGTTCAAATCATTCATACAAATCTTGAACCCACCCATTTAAACAGTGAAAGTAACCTTGCCACCCATATTCACATCTACATTCAAGTCTTCTTTGTTGATTTTGTGAGCTGTGAAAATCTTTTTTCGTGAAATCAAGAAAAAAAAATTACTCAAACCTCTTTTCCTGTATAATAACAAATGCACATGTGCAAGTGTGAAAAATTGGAGCATTTTCATTTTTCAGCTAACATGGCAAATTCCTGCTTTGTTAATTCTGTGGAAAGCAGTTGCAATTCCTTGAAAACGGTGCATCAAAGACATTGAGGAAAAGTATTAGTAAAGTAATATATCAAAATGAACCTTGAATCTGGATGTTGTAAAACTCTGTATAGTTTCTGGGAAATTCGGCCCAAATGAAACAGGATTGGAATCCAAATTCCTGGAATTTCACTTTCCCCCGAAAAGACTAAAACCTCTCCAAAACCTCTCTCACACTACAGAAAGATAAAGCACTCCAACGAAACGAGAGGCTTCTCGATCGACTCCTCTGACGTCGGCGGTGCTCCGCCTCCCGCCTCCACTCTCCGTCCACCGCCCCCCGCCTCCACCACCAGAGCCCCAATCGGAGACCGGCCAGTGTTCCTCCCCGAAGGCGTCCGTCCCACCTCCTTCCGATTCTCCTGAGACCGCGACCTCCTCCTGGAAATCTCCCCTCTATCCAGCCGGAATCTGCCGTTCTCCGCCGGAGCCCGACCCCGATTAGGCAGACCCATTTCCCGGACCGGCGGCCTCCTCGCCGGCAACGGGTCGGATCTCCTCGCCGGAGATCTCAACCCCCTCTCAACCAATCCCTGGAAGTCGCCGGAAGCTGGCTTCTTTCTCCGGGACCTCGCCGGAGATCTCTTCTCTTTGGGCAGAATCTCAATCTCATCACAGCCGTTGCCTTCCTCTTTCTTCTCCTCAATCGTGGCCGTTGAGACGGTCTCTCTCAAGCTACCTATCTCAGAAAGTCCAGATTCTTCGATTTTTTCATCCTCTTCTTCATTTTCATGTTCTTCTTCTGTCATATCAGGGAATTCAATTTCTGGTTTCGGGGTCTCTGAGAATTGAAGTACTTGTTTTACTGTTTCTTCTTGGATAGGAGGAGGAGGAGGAGGAGGAGGAGGAGGAGGTGGTGGAGGAGAAGCGTTGATGGGGTTTGGTTGAATGAGTGTGTGAGATTCTGCAGTGGGTGATTTCTGTTGAAAGTAGGAAGTTTCAGGAGATGGGTTTTTCTTCTTCTTACTAAAACAGCTACCCATTTTTATCTAGAACGGATTACAGGCATTGAGATTTCTGGGTCTTCTTCGTTTTCTGATGTGGGTATTTGAAAACCATGCTTTTGGGTTTCCACGGAAAAGAAGATACAGAAAATTTGGAGAAAGTGAGAGATATTGTTGGATACAGTGAAGAAGAAGAGAGTAGTTGAGAGAGAGAGAGAGAAATCAAAGGGAGGAATTTACGGAGACGAGAATCGTTAATAGCATTCCGCAAGGAGTTTCTGAATTGGTTTCTGCTCATCTGAGGACAGCAGATCTGGGTCGTTAAATCATGTGGGCCACACCATTTAGGTCTACTCACAACTTTCCTTTTGCATTGGATGCATACTATGGCCATTAGATTGTGAGAAAGATTTGCAAGAAAGTTTAAATAAAAATTGCAAAAGAAGAAAGATCTATAAGAATATTTATTAACAATATATTTTTCATTTTGTGTTTAATTATGTAAATTAACACATCTTCCACAGTGATGATGACTGAAAATGATATCTGTGGGAATTACTTAAACAACAAAGACAATTCATGAATGTTAAAAACCACATTTGCAAGGTTGGCAAGAGACCAAGGGGTCCATATAGAGAACCTGCCTTGCATGCTGTGGTCAGGCAATGATAAAACAAAGAAGAGGAAAAATAAAGCAAAGAAAAAAGAATCCATCAATTGCATGATCTTAGCCATCAATTTTATTTACGTTTGAAAACCAATGTTCCACTATATTTCTGATGAGGTATATATTTTCTTTGGTGACCAAATCATTAAAGGCTGACTGAGTGGTCAATAGGCAACAACATCATGGAATCCGCAATCACTATACCACCCACGATTTAGGACCACATGAGGTATAAATGCTTATTACATTTTTCAAACATCTAAATTATGGTATATGTATCTAGGGCAATGTTTTCCTGCAACCAAATTGCATATAAGCAATATGCAGTCCAGCTTGTGAGACCTACTTAAGATTTCTTATTGTGGCATAGTGTTAGGGCCAACAAAAAAAAATCAACCCAGTAAGATAATCATAGTCCTTAATTTAATAGCCTTAGTGTGTAATGGTCTTGTTACCTTAGATTTTTTTTAGACTCGATCCAACATTGGATAAAGATTTGACGATAGTGGAATTGAGTCTGTTACAAGATTGTGAGGGGATGAGAGTGTATCTATAGGGTTCCCATAGGGTTGACTGCATAAACAGTAGTGTATTTATAATTCATTTATCTATACACCTTTCTTTTTTTTTTTGCTTCCCAACTAAGGGGCTCGAGACCATTAGAAGCTTGCACTGATAGGGAGAGAACCCACACACAATGGAAGAGAGCAGCATGCCCATGGATAGAACCCCGGTAGCTGGTGAGAGATGGGATTGCTAAGTGACCAACCATAGGTGATCTATCTATACTGTTAGAATTTTGTGTTGGATTAATTCATGGGTTGGACAAAACTCCAGGGGTCCATTGAGTTGTATTTCGTATTTAGAAAAGGACTCTGAAGATAGAAGACTGGAAGAATTAGAAGAAGAAAGCTGGGAGAAAAATCGTTGAAATTCCGAATCATACAGTATGTAATTCGCTCGAGCGACCAATGCATTCGCTAGAGCGAACCTAGACAAAATGTGTTTCGCTCGACCCACCTTTATGATCGCACGAGCGATAGTTTGATACGCGAAGACAGTGGCTTGTCCGCTCGAGCGAACCTACGCGAATTTTAGAAACTTCTATGCTTTCTCTCCTTATTTGTCTCAAAGTTGTGTTGCTGATTCGTAATCATATTACAACACATGCGGCACGAATCCAAGGCTAGATAAAAGACTTAAGGGCTATTCGAAAAGCATCTCTCTCAAGTTCTGATTTGGAGAATTAGTTGAGAGAATTCTTCTTTAGAGTTTTATTAAGGAGTTGTGCTGCGAAGTTCTCTAAAGCTAAGTCCTTCTGCATCCTTTGTGGAAGGTTTTCTTCTTGCGAGAAGATTTGAAGAGTCAAGTGCTGGATTGAGTTTGTTACAATCAACGGTGTGAAATTGTTGAAGTGTGAAGCGACATAAGGCAACTTCAGTCCTTAGGTAGGGGATATCTGGGAAGGAAATCTGAGTTTATTGTAATTGCGAGATTCATAGTGCTTGATTAGATCCAGTTCGGATCTGTGGTTTTTCACCCGGTTAGGGTTTTCCACGTAAAAATTTGGTGTCCTTGTGGCATGTGCTTGTGATTTTATTTCCGCTGCATGTTTGTTATTTTTGCACACGTTTGAGCTGATTTATTGAGTAGACCAATCTAGAGATCTCGCACCCCAAACTTTCATATACACCTCTTCCTGCTATCAATTAAGATTTCAAAGGTCATTACTAAAACCTAGTAGCTCTCTCTCTCTCTCTCTCTCTCTCTCTCTCTCTCTCTCTCTCATACACACACTCCTAGGAAGCAAGCCCATGGTTGGTACCTTCATGTTATTACAAGGGCCCTAACCTAGTGACTCTGCCTCCGTGAAGGATGTTGCAATTTTTCTAGTGAGCCAATCCGTGGATAATAGCTAAATAGTTGTAAAAGCTGCATTGAGTAAGACTTCATAGCATTTGTAGGGCATGTGTGGCTTGTCTGGCATCATTTTGGAAATATTTTATTTGAAGAGTAAAAGCAAGAAAACTTGTTTGGTATACATTCTCTCTCCATTTCCTATACATCTATAAAATCTTTCCCTATCTCTCTCATCTCTCTATATCTCTAGATTTTCTCTCTTAGAAAATGCCTATCAGCAAACAATTTTTTTTTTTTTTAACTCATTCTCAAACCAAACATTTCCAAAATGATGCCAACCAGACCCAAAATTCTAGTGGAAGAAGCTAGGGCACTTCAGAAATGTAAAGTTTAGAGTATATCTATTTTCTAGTTACCCACCTTGCCCACTGGAATTATGACCCAAGTGTTCCAAGTTGTTGAGCAAAACAAAGAGTCTGAAGATTTTTTCATATTTTAAGTCCGCAAACTAATAGATTCCACCCATCTAAAACTAGGCATTTTTACTAGATGCCATCAGTTGCTAGAGCTTCTTTCTTAACTAGAAATTAAAAAAAATAAATTAAGGGAAGATTTCAACAAGGTAAAAGACTTTTGGCTCATTTTCAAAAAAGTAAATGAATATTTGAATATTCCAAAAAAATATAAAATTTTTCATAATTTCTCATAATGATCAAAATGCCTATGCGCGCATTTTCCAAGTTTTCCCTTTAATAAATCATTTAAGATAAATGATCAAGTGTGAACCAATTGACCTAGCAGGGTCCATTTCAACTACCTTTTTACATGGATGGTTAAAAAAACCAATTGACTAAAAGAAGTAGCTTCGTTAAATGGAGATCATAAAAGTCGAAATGGCTGGTTTTAAAGAGGAAATAAGTTAAAGAAAAGACAAAAACCTGTAATAAGGGAATGCATGCTTAAAATGATTGATCAACATAAAATAAAATAAAAACTTGATGTGCATGTGAATAATTTCAATGTGGGCCCAGTATACTAGAGTGAAATTTGACCCACGATATTAAAATGATGTGTTGTCTCAAATTCATGTCTCCTTTCTAACTTAACGGCAACATGTTACCATTCTCCTTCCTAACTAAAGTAATTAGATTTGCCACTACGCCATAACATAACAAAGTAAGGAATCATACAAAGTTTCGAAAGCTTTCCTTTAAGCTGTTCCATGGAGGAACCTCCCTTCCACATAAATAAGTAGGGATCAATTCCGTTGTCGAGGCTACGGAAGAGCAGCTGGATTCATTTAAAGAAACACAGAGAAAGCTATTTCCATATACAGACTCATTAAATAGTTCGAGCAGAAAGAAGTGCTTGCTATGTTTTAAAAGTCAACATGAGGTAGAGCTTTTTGGACTACATAATTAATAACAGCCTACCAAATATAAGAGGCTTTTAGGTTTAACTGGAAAATATGTCTATTAATAACGATCATGTTATTTATGGGCTCAAATTCTCATGGTTGTTTAAATCTAAATATCCTCTTGTATTTATATATTGGTCACTTTCAATCGAATGAACGGAACCACATACCCTGCTTTTAAAAAAAGAAAATCAGAGAACGTCCTACTTTTGATGAGAACCAATATCATTACCACTAAGATAATGAGATATGAAAAAGGAACAAAACTGCTTTATTTCATTAATAAACTCAATACAACAGCGGAAGGGCATCAAACAAAACCACCAACAACTTGCATGTTTTACATGCGACACAAAACTTCACAGCTCATGCTGTTACAAACTTTCATAATAACTGGACTCGAGTCTCTCATATCAAATAAAAATAATAAAAATAATTTTCTTTCTTTTTGTCACTACCAATACCATCTGGATCTTCTACTGCTTCTTCAGCTTCTCATTATTTTTCAAAACGATACACGTGATAAGAGTTACAGAGTCCATAAGCCCTATAATTACAAAAGGACTTTGGAATCCAGCCATGTAAAAACAATTCACCTTACATTTTCAGATATCAAAATCCAAGAACATGGGAAAATTGATGATATCCTAACTATGAGAGTTCTTTTGAATGGCTAAATCTCAAAGTCCTCTTATAAATTATATAGAGTATGAACGAACCCTACTAACTTTTCCACGTAAATATCATACCTGAGAATTCTCAAGGATCCCTATCACAATGGTTGCCTTTGCTACAGGGTCGCTGATAGGGGTTGGCCTGCTCCTCTTTATGGCAGTTGTCACGATTTTTGCCATTACAAGGGACCCCGTCACCAATTCTGATGGGATCATAACTAATCGCCGTTTCCTCCTGGCTGAACGGATTAGCCTTCCGTTTAGATGAGGATTTTTTGCCATGTTTCCTTCCTGCTTCTGCTTCTGAAAACAGCATGGACACAATGAAGAGGCAGATCAAACACACCAACAGGGCGCGAACTTTGGCAGCCATGATAATGATTTTGAGCTCTGAATTCACACCCTTGTTTATTTATTTATTTATTTTTAATTTTTTTTAACTTTTATTCTTTATTGCATGCATGCAACTGCACTGCTAACGAGGATGGAAGTGTTGGGCATTTAAAGGGAAGAAGAGTGTCTTCTTTTCAGGAGATTGGTTTTTGTTGTGAGGCCATGAGTTAAGTTTCAAAACACTTGTGGTTCTACTGAGAAATGTTGTTTTTGTTTGTTGTTGACTGGTGAAAGAGGTATTCTTTGATCAGGGAATAGACCCTATTTTGGGGACAGTTAAGATTTGGGTCTTTGACCATGTCCCAATCCAGTGGGATCCATACCTGAATGCCCCCATGTAAACCCCTATGATATGAATAAAAGTACTATCATACAATAAATGTCACATTAGTATTATTTTATAAGACGCCAAACCTAGCGGTATTGATTATAGCTAAAATGGTGGATGCCCAAGCATCCAAGGATGAGGTTGCAGGTTTGAGCTTAGAATATTTTTTTATATTTGCCTTCAGACTTTGGAGTTCAGCCTGGGTCCAAATTTGGGTACATCATGGACTTGAATCGAATCCAACCAGTAAATTTTTTTTATCGGAAATCGAACCCTAATCAGTTACCTCCCTGTGTCTAATTTACCTCTTCTTGTATATACCCCAGCTTTTGGTGGTTATCAATTGTCAATTGATGTTTAATTTGTCTATTTGGAATAGTCTGTAATAGAGAATATTGCCCGTCATTAGGAGGGAAGATATCTTATGATGATTTGTTAGCATTTTAAGTTAGGATTATATTGTGTTTGAAATATTAAGTGATTACGCATCTCTTTCTCATCTTAATATTTCATTAGGAAATCGGATTAAATTTATAAATTATAATGTGATTAAATCTCAATGTGAGCCCACTCAGATTAAAGTGAACTTTTCCACCCATGATATAAAATGGGAGTTTTCTCAATTTCATGCCTTCTTTCTAACTTATTGACACCATATTCCCAAATTCTTTTCTTAAACTTACCTCATTATACATATATTTATATATATATATATATGGGGCCAGCTCTCCTAAGCTCAAACTTAGGATAAGGTAAGCTCAAGTGTATGATGGGGCCCATCTGGAGACCTACATGGGGATGGGGGTGAGGGGATTTCAAGGACTCCCTAGGATCTTCCTCTCTGCAAAAAATCAACTCCAACCGTGATTTCTTCCATCTCCATATGGGCTCAAAAGTTCAATGATCAATAGGCCATTCGAATCTATACATAGTCAATCCAACGGTTCAGTAAATTCGGATCTAACCGAAAAGTGGTGAACATGTCCAATTTAGAGGGTTCATGTGTTTAGTCCATTTGGATAGACCAAAGGTGAGCCCCACAAGCATAAGCTTACAAGATTTTATTCTAAGCTTGAGCTAAGGAGAGCTTTACTCTATATATATATATATATATATATCCAAGAAACCACAACAAAACAAGGTATATAATCCCTATAAGGTTGTGCGTGCGATCAAGGGCAACTCGGATTGGTCTATTGACCCCATTTTGCAAGACATCACTATGGACACTTTATCTTTTGAATGTTTTGAGGTTTCTTCTATCCTTGGATCCATGAATGAGATCGCGCATAATTTTACAAAAAACACTTATAGGGGTGATGGGGTTAGAATGTCTTTCATTTCCTAGTTTGTAGTGCTTTTTAATTGGTTGTTTCTTGTAGTTTTTTTTCCTATTGTTCTCTTGTTCCTTTGTTTGCTTTTAATGATTTCTTCTTTTACCCAAAAAAAAAAAAAAAAAAAATCCAAGGAAGGGCTACTTAAATTCGAGAGGAATTTGACCCGTGACATAAATTAGGGCCACTCAAAATACTCAAAACAAGATTTAGACCACCAATTGGAATCGGACCTGTGTCACTAACATTTTGAAGGACACTTCCATTAATTAGATTTTATTCCACTCAAATTGGAGTTTAACCATTTTAGATTGATCTGCTTAAAATACTTGATCATATAGGAAAAAAGAGAACCAAAACAAAATACTTGATGTGCGAATGAATACTTTCAGTGCGGGGCTCACTCAAGTTAGAGAAAAACTTGACCCATGGTATAAAATGGGGAGTCTTCTCAATTGTGTCTTCGACCTACAATTGGAATCGGACCCCTATTAGATTGATCATGCTTAAAACATTTGATCAAAATAAGAAAAAAGAAGTAACAAAATGCTTGATATGCACATGAATAATTTCAATGTGGGGCCCACTTAGATTGGAGTGAAATTTGACCCATGATATGAAATGGGGTCTTCTCAATTTCAACTTTGATGTCCAATATAATTCAAATCAGCCCATGTTAGATTGATCGTGCTTAAAATACTTATTTAAAAGATATTTTAAAAAACAGTGTACTTCATATGCACATGAATAATATGAATTTGGTTCCACCCAGATTAGGGTGAAATTCGGGCTAGTTTGGCATCGTTCTTCTTAATTCTGTGTCAGGATCAGGTTGTGCTGTGCAGAACTTATTTGTGAACATTATGTAAAACTGTTATGAACTTGTTTGGTGACAACCGGAGTTCTTGCAATGGTGTTTCCATTCCTTTGTTTCAGCGTTTAGACAATGTTGCATGCACGTACTACAGCTTTGTTCATTCATCCTACGTCAATAGTCTTGATCTAACAAATCTTAGCCTATGTTTGGCAGGTTTAATTTTTTTTCTCTATTTTCAAAATCTTACTTGATCTAGAGATTTTCACAAATAGAGGCGTTTGGCAGTGTCGCAATGCCTCTCTAGATAGTGTAGAAAAATAGTGTAGAAAAATAGAGGCAATGCCTCTTTTTCCCACGGTTGGCCCCACCTGGAATTAAGAGGGAAAAAAGAAGAGGCGGTGAACAGTGTATTACCAACCACCTCTTTTCATACTAGCCTCTTTTTTCTATGGCTCTTCTTTTTATGGATCTATTTTGAATGGTATTTAAGAAAAAGACTAGTGATCCCAAACAAGTCATTAGATAATTAAAATTAAAAAAAAAAGGCAAAAAATCTATAAGTATCAGTTGAATATTTAATATCTGATTGGAGCACGTGCACCCTTAATCCCAACCATCTAATTAATGAGTCATCGGCTAGGAATCAGAAGTTGGACCATTGAAAGAGAAGAACTAGCTAGCTTTTACCTTTCGTATGTTCTTTCCTACCTACCGTGTATTCAAAGACCACCACAACAGTCATGAATCATGATGTCTCCAACACCGGCCCATCGGAAACCGTCAACCTCCACTCAAGCCCACCCACTGTCTCCTTTTCGTTCATCATCTGAAAGAAATCACAACATAAAATTAAGGAAGGAGCTGCCGGAGAGAGTCGCAGATTGGAGGACAATGGGAGAGAGAGAGAGAGAGAGAGAGAGAGAGAGAGAGAGAGAGAGAGAGAGAGAGAGAGTTCATGCATGGCCATGGGTTGCCACCAAGAAATTTTCCAAAAACGATCTTGTGTGGCTGAGCATAATGTTTCTTTTTAAAAACGATACGAAATCGTTTCATGGAATCAAACTTAGAAACGGAAACCAACAAAAATCTAACCTGTTTTCTATTTTTGGCATCCAGTGAGAACTAGGCGACGTCCCAACAGCCCGCTGCCAGCAAATTGGTTACTGGCCCTTGGCTTTCCCGGATTAAATGCTTCATTGTTTTCATTAACATAATGTTTATAGCTATGTTTGCAAAGAATACATAAGAATATATATATATATAGGATATCAGACCAAACCTGTTAGAAAAAGAGAGAAGTTTAGAGAGAAGATTAGAGATTTTTTCTATTATCTCAAGTATATATAAATATAAAGGGATGAGGCTTATTTATGGGCAAAGTAACATTCTAATTGAGAAACCCTAATTACAGTAAGATTCTAACCCTTACTCACCTTATGTGGGCATTCACCCATGATCCATATCTCATCATAACACTCCCTCTTGGATGACTACCATTCAATGACAGTAGTCTCATTTAAAACATTGCTAAGAAAAAAATAAATGAGAACAAACCAAAGCGAAGGGAAAAGGAGTACACATCCTTCAAGATCATTAAGCTAGTGTTGGACATGCATAATGCTGTCTTGTTAAAATCTTAAGTAGGAAAATCCAGTGGGATAAAACCTAGAAAATGAAAAAGAGTACAGCGCACAGATGTCCTGGGTAGCATACTTCAAGATGCCCATTTAATGATAGCAACCATTCACATAGTTTGATGATGAATTCTACGCATGCCAATCTCACATACAAACTTCTAGAATATTGATTTTGGCAAAGATTTGGTAAACATATCAGCCAAGATGTTAATCGAACTAACTTGCTAGACTTCAATTTCATTGTTCTTTTGAAGTTCATGAGTGAAGAAGAACTCTGGTGCTATATGCTTAGTCTTGTCTTCTTTAATGAAACTTTTTCGAATTTTTTTTATGTATGCTACATTATCTTTATAGATAATTTTCGGGATACCTGCAGTAGAAGGTAATTGACAAGAACTACGAACATGCTGAATCAAAGATTAAAGCTATATACATTCCATACTGTCTTTACAAAGAATTAAAATCTCAGCATAGTTGGATGAAGTAGCTACCAAAATCTGTTTAGTAGAACGCCAAGAAATGGTGGCATTACCACTAAGAAACACATAATATGTTTGCGATCGACCTTCATGAGAATTAGAAAGATAACTCGAATCAACATATCCTACAAAACTAGAATCTCTACGATCATAAGAATAGAATATTCCAAAATTAATTGTTCCACGCAAATATCGTAGGATGTATTTAATGGCAGTCCAGTGCCTTTGAGTGGGTGTAGAGCTATATCTGGCAAGTAGATTCACAGAAAATGAAATATCCGGTCTAGTGCATTGAGCTAAGTACATCAAGGCTCCAACAACAATTAAGTATGGTCCTTCGGGACCCAATGCTTCTTCATTTTTCTCAATGGGACGGTATGAATCTTTCTTTATATCTAAAGACTGGACCACCATGGGGGTGCTTAATGGATGTGCCTTGTCTATACCAAATCGTTTTAAAACTTTCTCGGTATAATTAGATTGATGGACTAACATCCCACTCGAATTTCTCTCGATTTGCAAGTCAAGAAAGAATTTCGTTTTTCCAAGATCTTTCATTTCAAATTCTTTCTTTAAATAATTAGCAGTTTCTTCGAACTCTTCTGGAGTCTCTATCAAATTTATATCATCCACATAAACTGCTACTAGTGCAAATCCCTTCAAAATTTTCTTTATAAATAGACACGGGTAAATAAAATTGTTTTCATATCTTCTTTTAAATAAGTATTCACTAAGACAATTGTACCACATTCTCTAGATTGTTTCAGGCCGTACAATGATCGTTTTAATTGGATTGAGTATGCACATATTGGCTTTACTTCAGTCAAAGGAAATCCTTTTGGGATTTTCATGGAAATCTCTTTGTCTAAGTCCCCATACAAGTAAGTAGTTACAACATCCATGAGTCTCATTTCTATATTTTGAGAAATTGCTAAACTTATCAGATATCTTAATATTGTTGTGTTCATAACAAGGAGTATGTTTCCTCATACTCAATCCCAGGTTTCTGCAGGAAATCTAGTGCTACTAATCGTGCCTTATATATGGTAATTTCATTCATTTCATTTATTTTTCTTACAAACACCAACTTGTAACCTGCATGGTTAATATCTTTGGGGGTTTGTACTACAGGCCCGAACACACCACGTTTATTGAGAGATTCTAACTCTACTTTGATTTCACTTTCCCATTTTGGCAAATCCTTTCTTTGTTGACATTCATTTATAGTATGTGGTTCTGTGTCCCAGTCGTCATCATCATTTTCCTTTGATATTTGTGTAGATACCGCATACGCAAATGCGTCATTGATGACAATTTTATTTCTATTCCATCTCTCTCTTGAATAATTTTAAAGTATAGAGATATTTTCATTATCCAAAACCAGTGCCTCCTCAGGGGCTTCCAAAGTCTCATAAGACACTTCCATTATTCTAAAGAGAACGTATTTTACTATAACCTATTCAGGAGTGTTATGTGCCTCTTTAGAAGCGTTACGTGCCTCTACAGGATGATGATTGCTCATTTCTCCTTTTTCGTGGAGTTAAGTCCTCTGAACCTATAGATCTCTCACGCTTCTGGCGTATTGTAGATTCTTTGATTGCTGTATTTTGACTTTCTCCAATAGCGACATTAATTCTGGCAGGTGCATTTATAGCTAGCACATGTGACTTCCTTTGAGTATCTCTCTCTGGGAGTGAATTATCACTCTGTTGCACGGTAAGTAAGATGGGATGTTTTATTGTCGTCGGTTTAAGTGCACCACAAGGAAACCAAAGGAAGACCGGATGGTTTCTGTGCACCCACGATGATGAGTTTTTTTTTTTTTTCCTACAGCAGCATCGTGCTGATAACGTGTTAGAAAAAGAGAGAAGTTTAGAGAGAAAATTAGAGAACTTTTCTATTATCTCAAGTATATATATATATATATAAATACAAAGGGAGGATGCCTATTTATAGGCAAAGTAACCTCCTAATTGAGAAACCCTAATTACAGTAAAATCCTAACCCTAATTTATGTTATGTGGGCACCCACCCATGATCCATATCTCATAACAAAACCATTTTATTAATATACATACATGCATATGGGCCCTAAGGGTGGCAAAACGCAACCTTATTTGACCCGCCAAACCCAACCGGCCCATATAAAATAGGGTCGGTAACGGGTTAGGTTTCTTTTACAGCGGAAAAAATGGGTCGGGTTGAAACCATATGACATGTATTTGACTCACGAGAAAGATCAATTCAATAGTTATTGAAATGAAGTTGGGCTTGGACTACACATTTACAACTGGACCAGAAAATAGATGGATTGGCTCGACGCTTAAAGTACCTCAGCCCAATTTTTAACATATAAAAAAAAGGAAAAAAGGAAAATGGGTTATGGGCCTTATGGAATTCTTAAACTGAAGTTGGACTTGGGCTAAGCTTTTACAAATCAGATCGGGTTAGGTTGGGTTAATAACTGGGCTGAGACCCACACAGTTTATGGGTTATGCAGGTTACAAACAAAAACGATACGGCTGAACCATTATTAGATTAGATCGCCTGACCTAAATTTATTATTACGAACCATTAAACCAAATGCCTATCAACTTCCATTCTATTTGATTATTGGAACATAGCTAATTAATATAAATACCCCTTTTATCTAGTGCTTCCATATAGGGAGCACAACAGGTCAGATTTGGTATGGTCGGCCTAAACCCGAAACTACTAAAAAAAAAAGTTTCTAACTTGTAATACAGCCTGTCCCATAATGGATTCGGGTTCACAGATGTCTTTATACCACAAATGTTGTGAAGGTTTTAAGGACTTACTAAATTAAATATAAAAAAGTGACGATTGGGGCGGGGCAGGTCAACTACAACCTGTTCTGAACTCAATTCGGGTCAATACCTTAAAGCCCATACCCACCCCAAGCGCGGTAAACCATAACCGGACCTCTCGTTTAACCTGCCCCTTGCCATCCCTAATTCAGCATTATGGCAACAACATGGTATAAGATACGCTCTTACATAATTTGCAACCTACTCGCGGTTGACTGGTGTTGTCACCTTAATAATACACATACGTCTAGGTATCGATCTCTGAGTCTTTCAATTTGTAGTGTCACTCCCCACCCAGTAGCCAATTAGCTAGCAAAAATTGGGTAACCTATGAGTTCTGCTAGAGCGGGTAGGAATAATATATAGGCCGCTAGAAAGCCTTGTCATTGAAGTTCTAGCTAGAGGATCTGGATTCGTTTTTATAGAAGCCTGATTGAGCACTGGTGAATGGGGAGTGGGGATTTATTTCCTCTGGGATCAAGATTCTATCCTCTACAGTTTCAACAACAAGACGTTCTTTGCTACTTTTTAAAATTCAAACATGAGGTAGAGCTTTTGAAATATATTGGCCCCATCATATATAAGAGGGGTTTCTTTAAATAAAAAAAAAAGCAAAAGAAGAAAAAACAATTTACAGGAGGGATTTCAGGTTTAATTGATAAATCATGTCTACTAAAATTTAATAAAAGTCATGTTATGAATCCAACTTTTATGGTTGGCTAGATCCAAGAGCCTTTTTATATAATGATCGATATAAAAACCCAACCACAAACCCTGCTTAATTTGAAACCAAGGGTCGAGATCCTTCCCACAAAGAAAATTAGACAAGGAAAATAAGAAGGTTGATTTATGTTATTTCATAGACTCCACACAACAGCAGAAAGGCATCGAATGAAACCACCACTGAGCGATTATTCTAACTACATGTGACATGAAGTTTCATAATAGTATGACTCAAACTCATCATAGAAATTAAAAATAAAAATAAAAATTTCTTTCTTTGTCATTATAATTCCATCCGGATCCTCTAAGGCTTCTTCATCTCCTCGGTACTTTTTAAAATAGGACACATGACAGAGTTGTGGAGCTAACCCGCTAGCCCAATGGATCACTAGAGTGATTTGGATTGCAGCCCTACAAGTAGTATTCAGCTTCAATTTTCAGGTCTCTGGATCTTAGACTAGGCACCTCTATTTCCTGATCGTAGATCCAATACTTGGAACTGTTGATGAAATTTCTTTTAGATACTACCGACTTATAATAGGCGATGGAACTCTTCTGACTTTACGACTCAAGCATCAATACTGAAACAGCAATAGAGGGTTCTCATTGTGAGTTTATTCTGAACCACCCTGCCTGTCGCAATCGTTTCCTTGGCTACAAGGTCGTCTATAGGGGTTGGCCTGCTCGTGCCCGTGGCAGTTCTTCTTATCCTTGGGATCACAAGGGACCGTATCTCCTCCGAAGGCACCATATCCAATCGTGGTATCTTTTTCGGTCAGATCATGTGTCGCTGTTTTTCCTTGCAATGAGGTTGCTGGTGTTTTTCCTTGCATCCATGAGACTTCTGATTCCGCGAGGACAGTGGACACAAGGAAAAGGCAGGTCAAAAACAGTAACAGGACGCTAACTTTGGCAGCCATTGATTATGATTTTTAGGTTTGAATTCACACCCTCTCTCACAGCTGCCAAGGAGGATGGAGGTGGTGGGTGTTTAAAAGGGAAGAAAAGAGACTCCTTTTCTGGGAGATTGGTTCTTGTTTTGAGGCCATGATTTAAGTTCCAAAAAAGCTGTGGTTCTCCCATATAAATGTTGTTTTAGTTAGTTATTATCCAGTTAAAGAGGTAATTTAAATAATTAGGAAACTAGCCGTGCTAAGCACGGGCATGGCCCATGTGGCGAGGGTCCCCAGCTCCATCTAGATACTTTTGAGATTTTCTTGATAAATAATTACATATAATAATTGAGTGATTGAATGGATAAGTTAGTTTTATTTAAATGCTATATAGGTCATGAGTTCACTTCTCTAAACTTTTACATTTTTTTAGCTTTTTACCAAGACTTAATAAAAAGTCAAAATCAAAAGGAATCTATTCAAAGTCAAATCCAAAACCCTCGATCTTTATATATTGTAAAGGACCCTATTTTGTACATAGTTGATAATTGGGTCTTTGACCGAGTTCCAATTCAGGTCGATTGGGTCTATACCTAAGTGCCCATGTAATTAAAACCCTGTGATATATGTATCAAAACACTATATATGATATAAAGTATATATAAATATAATCCTAAAAAATAGCGCAGTTGGCTAGGACTACGGCTCAGGAATCAAAAGTTGAGGGGTGTGAGGGGGAGGCTGTAGGGACTTTACATGTGCGGGAAATGATTGATTCTTAAAGAGGCCAGATACCCACGTCAACAAATAGAAAAAAGTATATATAAATATATTATTAACAAATGTCACATTAGTATTATTTACCCAACCTGCTACAACCGTATGTCAAATTTGTCTCTTCTTGTATACCCCAGCATTTGGTGGTGATCACTGATTGTTTGTCTACTTGGAATAATAGTTTGTAACAGGGAATATTGCATGCTTATGATAACGTGATTTGTTAAAATCTTAGAACAGTAGTCTATTGTATGTGAAATATAATGTGATTGGGAATCTTTTACTTATCCTAATCTGTCAATAGGAGATCAGACAAAATTCATGATGTGATTACATTTTGTTGTTTTGTTGCCTACATTAAGATATAATTTGTTTTTATTATTTTGGTTATCATCTTTCTTGTACTCAATAAAAATCATGTAGTGGGCTGTTAAGTCAAAGGCTAGGATTAGGATAATCTCGTGAAGCTTTTTTTTTTTTTTTTATGTTGCTCCCCTTGACCATATATGGAGACATTTTTATCTTACCTCCTCTTATTGACAGACATGTCTCTAAGTGAGCCCTGCAAGTTTGACTGCATATAAGCAGTATTGAGTCTGTTCGTAGGAGAACACTCTCTAGACTGACGGATACACCATGATATTAAATTTTGGATTGAAAGATAGGCATATCCTATGGTAGATCTGTGATCATTGGTTTCCTGGAGCCCACATCGGAGGGTACAATTATATCCAAGGACACATTTGCACACATTCGTTGGTAGCAGGGGAAGCCTTTATTAATTTTTGCCACTATGGGTCTGTATGGATAAATGAAGAGTGGAGTAAAATGAAGTTAATTTCACATGTGGAGTGGAGTGAAGAGAAGTAGGTTGAAGTTAAAGTAGAGTACTTCACTTCACTCCATTTGGATGCTTATTTTGAAGTTGTTTGGAGTAAGATTCACTTTTATTAAAGGAATTGAAAGTATTTAGAGTTGAAGTGAAATAGAGTATATGTGGCTCATAACATTACTTCATCTATCGAGCCGACTCATCCAAAAGGGATCGAATTGAAATTTTAGAATGTTATGGCCTATTTAACTTAACTCTACTCTATTGTTGCCTATCCAAACGGAAAGGGTCTGTTTGTTTGCATTACCATACATATGAACTGATTAAATAGGACTTATGCCATAAGTAGTTAAAAATGAAGAAAAAAAAGCGAGCAGCAAATGACCTTTCCTTTTATGTAAATAAAGTCAAAGGAAGAAGTGAAATGAAAAACTAGCCAATCACCCTTTGTTATTTATTTCTCATCTTCATTTGATTCTATTTCCATAAAAGGAAATTCTATTTTATACTTATTTTTTTTAAATGCACTTTTAGTCTTCATTTTTAACTTCTTAATTATAGCATAAATTATATGTATTCAATTCATATGTATTATATATAATGGAAACAAACAGGACCTAGAAGACTACGAGAGTAAATTTATTAAGAAAGAGTAAAAGGTATCAACTCAGCGACAATTTTTTATTCATATTATTAAAAATATCAATAATTTATAAAAGGAGAAGCCTCCAGAAGTACCGCCTGCTCACGACGAGATGAACACTGGATGCTTAAATATTGAGTGGAGCCGACATTATGATCCATCAAAGAGGACTTTAAAATAGAGACCCCCATAAAACCCATTCTGAATTTGGCATCCATTCAAATGGACTAGACTGTTGGATCAACTTTATACTCATTTTGGACGATAAAAACTTGTCAGTCATTTATCAAGTGGTAAAGCACATCCCCAAGTGGTGCGCACAAGAAATGGTGCTAACCTTATTGTGAGCATCGGTGCTCAGCAGAGGAGGACCCACCCTTTATTAGGATTTTAAAATGTTGATATAACACGAAACAGAGAGTAAACATTTTGAGGTAATAAATTAGATTAAAAACCTTTACGGATGTTGATGGTGATCCATTCTCCACTTGATGTCAAGTTAAGTTAGCTAACGGGTTCTAAGTGTGATTGATGCTTCCAGAACCCCATCTGACAAGTTCCAGGCACATTTGGAAACAAACATGGATTTCATGGCTTTCAGAATCCATGATACACTTTTTTACGTGGACATCTTTGGGTTCTGATTCTATAATAGTAAAATTTGCATTCCCTTTCAGATGCAGTGATAGAATAGTAAAATTTTACTATTCTATAATAGTAAATTTACATCTGTCAAAGGAGAGAGTCCACATTTTCCATGGAACACAGTCACACGTTTACTTCACCCCCTTGGATTCAAAATCTTCAAGGTCACAGATTGCTTCCAAAATAATGTCACAAAATAATTTCACCAAACATCAAGTTAACACTTACTAAAAAGAACTTTGATTTTTCCCCTGCTGTACAAACATCCCTTTCATGTCTTAGATTCTTAACTTTTTTACAGCAGGGTCATTCCAACTATTTCTTTTTATGTGCTATTACTGTTAATATCAAATCAAGAAATTAACCATAAATTGAAGTTATCATAATATTAACAAGAAAATATTGCAATATTATCACAATAGCTAAGCTCGAATAAATTTTAAACTCTACTTAATAAAGTAAAGGATTGTTGCCATAGGTTACAAGAGTAAGATGTAAAATCCTATGATTTTCTTGCACACACTAGGTCCAGCTAATGTAGAAAGCACATATGATAGACCACCATCTACAATGTTTGGAGTTGTGTGCAATTTAAAAGAGAGATGATTGTGTTAGTCAACATATGATTTTAACATGTGTGGGAAATCTTTATCTAATCCACCTTATATATATTAATGCAATACTAATCCACTTAATAAATTTTATCTATATCTAGGGACGTCATGAAATCATCAAAAAGGAATAAGAAAGCTCATCCTAAAATCTCTCTAATTCCTAAAATCACTTTGGGCTCCCTGAAAGGCTCAAGAGGGATTTCAGGTTTAATTGACAAATCATGTATGCTAAAAGTTAACAGCAGTCATGTTATGAATCCAACCTATTGTGGTTGCTAGATCCAAAAGCCTTTTTCTCATCTATAGCGCCAATGGTTGGCATAAAAAACCCAACCACGAACCCTACTTTGAAAATCATCAGAGAACAATATCCTATTTTCAAAAGGACCGATATCCTTTGCCACAAAGAAAATGAGACAAGAAAAATAAGAAAGTTGGCTTTATATTATTTCATAAACTCAATACAACCACAGAAGGGCATCGAATGAAACCACCACTGAGTAATTATTCTACATGTGACAAAGTTCCATAATAATTTGACTCAAACTTCTCATAGAAATACAAAAACTACAAAAAACATCTCCATCTGGATTCCTCTAATAAGCATCAATACTAAAACAGCAATAGAGGGTTCTCATTGTGGACTTTATTCTGAACCATTTGGCCTGTCACAACTTGGGTACATGGTCGTTTATCCAGTCTTGATCTTAATCAGTTGGATTACGTGTTGCTGTTTTTCCTTGCACTGAGGTTGTTTTGGTATCTTCTTCAGTTGGATTACGTGTTGCTGTTTTTCCTTGCATTGAGGTAGTTGTGGCATCTTCTTCAGTTGGATTACGTGTTGCTGTTTTTCCTTGCATTGAGGTTGTTGTGGTATCTTCTTCAGTTGGATTACGCGTTGGTGTTGTTGTCGTATCTTCTTCAGTTGGATTATGTGTTGCAGTTTTTCCTTGCATTGAGGTTGTTGTGGCATCTTCTTTAGTTGGATTATGTGTTGCAGTTTTTCCTTGCATTGAGGTTGTTGTGGTATTTTCTTCAGTTGGATTATGTGTTGCTGTTTTTCCTTGCATCCATGAGTGTTACACCCCGACCCAAATTAAGCAAGATTAGTACTAATTAATTGAGTTTTAGTTAATTTAATTATACTTAGTTACTAATTAGAGTAATTAACGATCATTAGTCCCTTCTAGAGGTATTTGGAGTCTTGATTAGGTGAGTTGAAACAGATTTGACTCGGTTGGGTAGAGTCAAGGGCTTTTTCGTAATTATCGATTTTCAAATTTTGCAACATATGTACGTCATCTTGGCGTCATCGCGTGTATTTCATCGAGCACGTTGATTTCCGTATTTAACCCTACCCCATTGGACCAACCGTTGAAGAAGTAGACCTTCATTTGATCCAATTTGAGAATAGACAAATTATGTGGGTTTTCTTGCAAAAAGAGGACATTCCCATCCCTTATAAGCCTTTACCCATGCTCATTGTCAAAACCCTTTCTTCTTCTCTCTTTTTCACTACTCTTTCCTTCTTCTCTACTTCATCATCTATAAAGAGAGAGTGTTGGTGTGCATTGAATACAAAGATTGGGACCATCTCATCTTCTCCACCCTCTTCATCTCTTGTGACAAAAACCCATTTCTTCTCCAAACCTCATTTCCAAAATTCTTGCTAAAGGTGAGAATCAAACTCATCTCTTTTGTGTTTTTGAGTTAAAAAGGAGTCAAAGAGATCCTATTGTAGTCATACATGCATATTCATTGTCATTTTCATTGATTTTGTGATTAGGGTTTCAATATTTGGGGGTTTTTGGGTTCTTTGAAGCTAAGGGTGTGAAAAGTGTTTGGAAAGCTCAATAGAGGCAAGTATAAGCTTAAGTTTGGAATTATATCTTATTTATACATTGATTGTTCACAAATCCCCTAAATGATTTAACTTCTTAATGTATTAAAGATGGGTTTTATTTGATTTGATTAAGTTTTGTGATGGAGAAATGCATGAGTTGTATGTGTTGAATATGGGGAGCAAAGAGGCTCATTTATTGCATGTTTGATGTTGGAAGAAGTTGGGAAATGAATGGAAGAAGGAAGAAGAAGAAAAATCCCGGATTCAGGAATCCTGGAACATTCGCTCGAGCGGACACAGTGCATGCTCGAGCGAATTGCTCTCCAGGAGGGTCCGCTCGAGCGGATATGGAACCGTTCGAGCGACCACCTCTCTGGAAGGGTCCGCTCGAGCGGACATCAATCCGCTCAAGTGAACCTAAAGCTGGAATTGGGGGTTCTTTTGACCCCTCAAAGAGGGTGAATGATTACTCCTACCCCTATATAACCTTCCTAATTCCCTTCTATAGACAACTATGAGACTACCTTAACCAATAGGTGATTAAGATCCTAAAGACCTTTATGCATTTTAGAATGGAACCGTAATCTCTCCCCTTAGTCTAATGGAGAATTAGTAGTCTAATAATAAGCCATGAAGGTTGGTTTAGGAATTCAATGTGTTTCTCATAATAAGTGACACTCTAAAAGAAAGTGGTATGTTGATCTTCTCAACCTACCTTGTATTGGACGATAAAAGACTATGGTTGATTGATTAGGATTGGTTAGGCATAAATATTGGACTCTTTCACTCTATTGCATTGCATATTGAGATTAGGTTTGATAGAAGTATATTTTACATTATGATTCGATTATCCTTTCTCCTAATTTAAGAATTCATTATTATATGCATAACTATTCGGTATTCGACGAGATTTGGAATTGGGTAAGCATTCGTATACAAGATATTACTATTCGATTCGATTATGGAATTAGGTGTAAATTTACTCAAATTCGATTATTATTCAATTCAATCGAGTCAGGACTACTTCACTTTGACCTTGTGATACCCGACGGGGATAAACTTTGTTTAGTATTCGAGACAACTACAGTAAGTAATTTGGAGCACCGGAACTCCAGACCCGGGTAGCTAGCTAGCTTTTGGCCGAGCTGCTGGTGACATCCCAACTAGATTCACTCTATTTTGAGAGGATGAGCTAAATGTAGTAGCCACATCGTATGTTTATTATTCACTTGATTTGTAGAGCATGAATTCATTCGATATTGCACAATTGCATAGTATTACTTGATTGACATCTTTTAATCACTTGTCCTTTAAATTCGAATTAATACATTATGCAATTCCTTATTAATGCCTATACTTGCCAATTCATTGTATTTGAAGTATTACTCTTGTGTCACAGACACAGGTGCAGCTCCCGGCCTTGAGAAGGCCTAGGAGAAAGAGGAGGAGGTCCAAGAGGTTCCTCCAGGACTAGAGGAGTAGGCCGACAATGGGCCTATGTAGTCCGGAACCGCAGAGGGTTATGTGGTTATTCTTTTGGAAATCAAACTGTAGAGTGTGGCTAGCCCTTTTTGTGTGGGTCACACTGTTTGAATAGTTGAGAATTCTTTTGTAATAGATTGTAAGGTGATTTTGCAATCCCTACTTTTGGTTAAATATGTAAATATGTTTTTGTATAAACTTAATATCCAACTTTTAATTAGGACCGTGCAACGGTTCAAGTGATTATAGTTGATATGCTTCCGCTGTTTAAATATTATTGAAATGTGGAAAAAGAAACTTTATCCTTCTCATTCCTATATGTGACTCGAGGCAAGTATAGTGACGTAGGATTACGCGTGTCGCACCTCGGGGATTAGCCTAGGCTAGGGTGATTCGGGACCAGGATGTGACAATGAGACTTGTGATTCCGCAAGGACAGTGGACACAAGAAAAAAGCAGATAAAAAACACTAACTGGACACGAAGTTTGGAAGCCATTGATAACGATTTTTAGGTTTGAATTAACACCCTTTCACTGCCAATGAGGATGGAGGTGGTGAGTGTTTAAAGGGGAGGAGAGAGCCTTCTTTTCAGGGAGATTGGTTCTTGTTCTGTGGCCATATTTTAAGTTCCAAAAAACTTGTGGTTCTCCCATATCAATGTTGTTTTAGTTCGTTTTTGTCCGGTTAAAGAGGTTTGAATAAGTAGGGAATGGACCCTATTTCAGACACAGTTAATTTTTTGGGTCTTTGACAGAGTTCCAGTGCAGGTTGGATCCGTACCCTAGTGCTCATGTAATTAAAATCCCCTGATATATGTATAAAATTGCGATATATGATATAAATAAATACAACCCTCAAGAGTAGCGCCGTCGGCTAGGACCAAGAGCTAGATATTGGGGTGCGTGGGAAAGACAAGAACTTTATGTGTCCGAAGAAATAGTCGCTTATCAGAAAAGCCGGAACATCCTTGTCCAAAAAAAAAAAAAAAGTGTATATAAATGTATTATTAACTAATGTTACATTAGTATTATTTACCCAACCTGCTACTTCCCTATGTCAAATTCGTCTCTTCGTGTATACCCCAGCTTTTGGTGGTTATCGCTGGATGTTTGTCTACTTGGAATAATAGTTTGTGATAGGGAATATATTACATGTTTATGATAAGGTGATTTGGTAACATTTTAGAATAGTAGTATATTGTATGTGAAATATAATGTGATTAGGAATCTTTTACTTATCCTAATCTGTCTTTAGGAGATCAGACAGAATTTATGATGTGATTACATTTTGTTGTTCTGTTGCCTACATTAAGATCTAATCTGTTTTTATCATTTAGGTTATTATCTTCATTGTACTCAATAAATAATCATGTAGTGGGTTGTTAAATCAAGGGCTGGAATAATCTCATAGGGCTATTTTTTGGCTCCCCTTGACCATTAAGGAGACTTTTTTTTATCTGACCTCTTCTTATTCATGGACATGCCTCTAAGTGGGCCCCTACAAGTTTGACAACATATAAGCAATATACACTTCGCTCATAAGAACACATTCTCTAGACTGTGTGAAGCACCTCGATATTAAATTTTGGATAAAAAAATCGGGATATCTTGTTGTAGAGCTTCGATCATTGATTTCTTCGAGTCAACATCCGAGGATACAATTAGATCCAAGGACACATCTCCAAGTGGGCCCAACAAGAAATGGTACTCACCTTATTGTAAGCATTGGTGCTCAGCAGAGGGGGACCCATCCATTATAAAAAAAAGGTTTAAAATATTGATATAACACAAAATAGAGAGTAAAGATTTTAAGGTAATAAATTAGATTTTAAAACCTTTAAGGATGTTGATGGTGATCCATTCTCCAATTGATGTCAAATTGAGTTATTTTTCCTTGTTTTTTCCATAGAATTAGGGTAAAACCACATCATAAAGCATTAGCTAGTGGGTGTTAAGTGTGTTAGATGCTTCCAAAACCCTACCTGAAAAGTTCCGGGCACATTTGGCAACAGACATGGATTTCATGGCTTTCAGAATCCATGAAATACTTTTTCAAAGGACATATTTGGGTTCTAATCGTAAATTTGCATTCCCTTTTAGTTGGAAAGAAAGGTCAAAGTCAAAAGAGAGACTCCCCATTTTCCATGGAAAAGAGTCACAAGTTTAGTTTTCCCCCTTGCATTCAAAATCTTCAAGATTGCAGATTGATTCAAAAAAAAAAAAAAAAAAAAAACCACAAAATAATTTCACCGAACATCGAATTAACACTTGATAAAAAAGAACCTTGATTTCCCCCCACCCTGGAAATGTCCCTGCACAAACATGGCTTTCATGGTCTTGGATTCTCAACTTATTTTACAACAGGATCATTCCAACTATTTCTTTTTATGTGCTATTATTGTTAATATCGAATTAAGAAACTAACAATAAATTGTAGTTATCATAACATTAACAAGAAAATATTGCAATATTATCACAATAGACAAAATCTAATATATTTTAAACTCTGCTTAATAAAGTCAAGGAATGTTGCCATAGGTTACAAGATGTAACATCCTCTGAATTTTTTTGCACACACTTGGTCCAGCTGATGACCTAGAAAGCACGTATGATAGACCACCATCAACAATGTATGGAGCTGTTCTATTTAAAAGAGAAATGATTGTGTTAGTCAACATTTGATTTTAAGATGTGTGGAAAATCTTTGTCTAATCCACTTTTACTTAATATACTTGTAGCCTTAGCTAACGGCCAAGATTTAACTTAAGATGTCTGATCACTCAAAGTATGCCCCATGGCACCTACATGAAGCCTAGATTTTTACATGTAAAGACACACAATGAATTTTCCTAATAACCAACTTTTTTTCGCTCCATTACGTGTTTAACATATGGGGCCCACCTTTGACCTTCCATTTTATAATTAATATTTCAAAAAACTTCATTTGATGTCATGTTATTTTGTTACACGATAGTTTGTGGGGTGTTTTCGCACATTCCCAACATTCTCTTTAGGGCTTGTTTGTGTTAAGTAGCTGTTTGTGCAGTTTCCCAACGATAATTAGTTTTTGGATTACTGGCTAGCAACTTTGAGTTGGAATCAAAACCAATACATCCCGAGCTTGAAAGCAAACAAGGTTAAAAGAATCACTATGGTGATGGCTGGTATTTATTTTCCATCTTCTTTTGCTTCTATCTCTCTCATAGGAAATGTTATTTATGCTTATTTTTTAAAATCCACATCTGATCTTCAATTTTAACATATGTATTCAATTCATATATGTATTCTAATGCAAACAAACACGCCAGCGCATATGAGTTCATGATCAAATGAACTCCACCCAAAGGTTATTTAAGAGGTTGGGGGGTGGGGGGGCGCATAAAGAATATAATGCAGATGAGACCTTGACTTCCTAGGATGAAGGTAGGTCATTTGGTGGTCATTTTGGGATATTCGCCGTTGATTCTTCATTTTTAACCACTTAAAACAATTCAGAGTCTTATAGACTTCTTAAGAATTCAATTACATGAAACAAACAGACCTTTATTGTTTTCATTTCACTTCTTAAGGAAGATCTTCATGCTTTCTACGTATTTTAGGTAAGTTAGTCAGCCAAAAATATTTTCATTTCCATTTGGTTTCCTATATATTAAGAAAGTTTTCATTTTGCATCATGCATTATAGATAAGTTTGTATTTTTGTTTTCATTTGGTTTCTCATACATTCAGAAAATATATCATAAAAGAAAATTTCCTCTAACCATTCTAGCTTTAGAGAGGCATTTTCTAGGGACAAGCTTTACAATATCATATGGACATTGTGCTTCCAGTAACTAGAACAAGCGGTCTCTTTAACAAAACTAGGAGTATCTAAATAACAACTTAAGTAGTAATTTAGTATCCTTCTTGATAGACTTCTTAATCCTTCGCAATTTTTCATCTTCTCATGGAATTAACCGTCAACAAAGGCAAGCATATGTGGATCAAAGGATGTGGAGAAAGCACTTCAAAAATTGACAATCACTAAAACCAAGAGAATCTAAATCTGTTTTGATTTCCAATATCAGCTAATGGCCACTTGAAACAAATCTTCTCATTCAAAAAATAATAATAATAAACTCTATTCTTACATACAAAAACCACCCCAAATCTCAATCATTAATTAAAAAAAAAAAAAAAAAGGAGCCATAAAAATCAAGCCTCGCCTTCTAGCGAAAAAAGGGAATATCAAGCCTCACCAACTCTACAAGCAATCAAAGGACTAAAGCTATGGTATAACACATACATGTATCACAGAAGAACAAACCAAACCAACAAGGAACACCTTAATGCCTGTACAAAAGACCCTTCCGCAGACCTTCAAAGTCAGCTGCAATTTCTTGGGATGCAGTGGATTGACATTGTTCTGTTTCCAAGTCTAAATTCATTCAGTTGACAGTTCTGTCATTCGAAACATTTATCTGCATATGATTTTTGTCACGAGTCACCTGAAAAATCAGCCCAATCAAAGTCAATCAGAATCTGTGCACATGTATATATCAATGGAGCAAGATTAGAGGTAGGTAGAACATTTTTCAACTGTCCTAGACCATTTTAAGATGAAGAAATATCCACTTTATGTTGAAATGCCAAAATATCCACTTTATGTTGAAATGCCAAAATATCCACTTTATATTGAAATGCTACTAACTACCAAAATATTACCCCCACAGAAGCTAATATGAGTAGAAGACAGCTCATAACATATTCATCTACAAAAGTTTGTTCTAAAAGTTCTGAAGCTTCTTTTCTTTTCTTTACTTTTCTTTTCTTTTCAATTGGGTAGTGCACAAGCCCTCCAAGGCTGCACAATTTTTTTCTGCGGATGACCAAAGATATGAAGGAACAAGTCCAGCATGAAGTTTGGTTTATATATCCAGCAGGTGAGGACATGCATAATGCTCAGCCTATAAAATCATAGTACGGTCAAGTGTCCCACGGTTCAGTGATCCAGACCATTCGAGAATTCAGTGGAGTGGTTGCACTGCAGCAAGAATGGGCTAGAAGTCAAATTCTTCCAATTAAACTGGCAAAAAACTTCAGTCCTGGATCTGGTCAGTGGGCTTGATATTATGCAACTATTTCTGATTAGTAACCTGTTTTCAAATTTTAATTTTTTGTGTTAAAAATTCCAGAGAAAAACATAGTCAGACCTTCAGACCTTTAAGCATATATAGGCCTAGGCTGAGCCTATAATAATAAATTGGGGTCGAAAAAAAGTACAGAACCAGCCCCAGGTGATCATTTCTAGTTTCCAAAAAGGGACAAGGAGCCATCTATCGCTGCATCACTGTATGGTGGATGTAATCTGGATGGAGCATACACACCACATGGGAAGTTGCATGCACTGAAAGGGTTTTTTCAAAGGAACAGCGATACTTTGTTAAGATTAAGGTTACGAAACACAGTGATTAACAAAGATTTGGATGGAGTCACTTTTGTGGATGCACTGAAGAAGTTAAGGTAAACAACTACTTAGTACTTACATAATCCTCTTTGTTAGTTGTAAAGGTAGCAATAGAAATTCCAAATAAAATAAGCCAAGCAAAGGAGGTGATATTTGGTAAGCTTGAGAAATAGATCAAATATTCCTGAATCAATTGCCGCAGGTTTATGATGCAGGGCTTTCATCTTCATCTTTGACCAATGCAACAAAGCAGGAAGCAGATTTCCAAGCAAAGTTGGAAAATTTTGGAAAAAAGGAAATATGTGTTTCCTAAAAGCTAGGTTTCAGACATTGGATCGGAATGAACCCAGTAGACAGTGGTGGTTATCTTGACTAAAACTGAGCATCTAAAAGCTTTTGAAATGCATAATGAAATCTCATGTAGCAAAAATCATCATATATTTATGAGATTGACCCAAAATCTGGAAAGGAAATGAGCAACGTGGCAATACAAATAACTGCAAAGAGAGAGAACATCAAATGTAAATGCTGATTTATTGTGGAGCTTTATTCAAGGGAGATCTTTTATATCTCAAAGAAACATAAGCTTAACAAATTAAATGTTCTGGACCTATATAACACTCTCTATCGGTTTAAACAATTTAAAAATACACAAGTAAGTTTTTCTGAAGATTTATAGAAATTCTACAATTTAGTTTCATATATGAAGAAACTGGCTTAACACTAAAAACAAAAACACGGACTCATATAAAATAAAATAAAATAAAAAAAAAGGGCTCTCTCATGCAAGACAAAGCACACACATTAGGCAATTACAGTGTGGAATAAAAAGTACCTTTGAAATAGCTCTCGTTCTTTTGATGAAGTTTCAAGCGACAGCTTGCTCTCTTGTTCCCATCCCATTCATTCGTAGTTCACGTAGGTGACTAGCTATCTCTTGAACAAAGTGTAATCCTTCATTTCCATTTCTCAGTGAATTGACAGTACGCTCAAGAAAATTCCGGTCTTCCTCAAGTGTCTTCAACCTCTCATTCAGGTGTGAAATTTGTTTACTAACAGCAACTAAATCATTTTTTGTAGAGGTCATGGAATAAATCTCTTCCACATCACCTCCTCCAAGTGATTCCATTCGAGGGAAACCACCATTTCTATATTCATTATCTGCAAACAAAGGCCTGCCTTGTTCTTCACTGAACCCATGAAGTGTCATATCCACACATTTGTCATCTTGAAAGCCAACTCTAGGTGAGTCAAGCTCAGATGCATTGATAGGAACCCCATTAGTGGAGAGCGGATGAAGATTATTCTCCAACCTCTTCAAGCATTTCAATATATACAACTTTTCATTTTCGAAATCTAGCAATGATTCCTTTGGAATTCCAGTTCTATTCATTCTGTAGTCAGTGTTATTGTCATAACTTGCAGCTCTCATTTTTATCCCTCTTGAATCACTCGTCAGCTCAGATATTTTCTCCACCTTCAGATCACTCGGGTACCGTTCCCTATAAATTTCAAGTTCTTCTTCCAGATATTGTATTTCCTTCTCCCTATCAGCAAGGAGATCATTTGATTTCTGAAGTGCTTCTAGGTCATACTCCACTTGCTCTTCCATCATTCTTTGGTACTGGAAGGCCTCCATCTGCATTGCTGCTTTCTCCTCCTGTAATCGATTAATCATGGCCATTGCTTGATTCGCAGCAATTGCAGAAGCACTTCTTTCTTCCTCCAATTCCTTATACAAAGCATTCAAGGACTTACGGTCCAACTCAACTTGTCGTTTTAGCCGATCAATGGTGCGTTCTCCTTCAATTTCACTGAGAAGACTTTCATCTAACGACACGAAGCCTGACTCATGTCTTTCAATCGAAAGCCTTTTCGGAAGTATCTGTAGTCCAATAGCACTAGAAATGTCTGATGTCTTGGAATCATCACCATGTCCATCAACTCTAGGACTTATATCACTCCATGAAAGTTCAAAGCCTCGAACAGCTGACATTTGTGACAGCAGTAGCTTCAGATCATCATTAATACTAGTTGAGTCCTTCCCATTGAGTAGTTCTGTGAAGGCAGTAGGTGGTTGACTTGCCTTGGAACCAACAACCAGCTTGTAAGCATCATTTAGATCCATACAATCAGGAATTGGCCGACCCATTTCATTCATAGTTTGGCCTATTTTCACAGTTGAATTGTTAGCAATTGAGCCACAGCCCTGCTTGGATACTTCCTTGTTCTCTGTGCCAGATATGCAAACCATATCACTAATTCCCATATTATCTACTGCAAAAAAGAAAAGTAATAGTAAGGTTACTAAAAAAAACTATTCAGCTCCATCATGGACAAGAATGTTGGTATCATACATGGGACACTGCAAACAAGAGTGGTCTATCATCATATCCTTTGCATGTTTTCTAAAGGTACTAGGATCAAGGATTCTAATGAAGCTGAAGTGCTAGCAATCTTGGAGGCCTTAAGAATCTTCCCTCATCACTTTCAAGATATCATCATTGTAGAGAGCAATTCTTCCAATGCTATTTCGTGGGTAACTCATTAGAATCTCAGACCGTGGAAGCTTTCAGTCTTGTTTTAATGAGATCAAAATGTTGGAAGCCCAAATTCAGGTGGACTTTCGTAGTCTCATTAGGCCAGTAAATGGGTTGACAGAGGCTTTAGCTAAACAGGGGGTTAATAGGTCTACACCTTGGAGGTGGTTTTGTAGTGTTGTCTGTGCAGGGTACAACTCTTATACCCGGTTGCAGAATTATCAATTATGTTTTGTTTCGATGTTTGCTCATTTCTTTTAATAAAATTTTACCAGTTACCATTAAAAGAAAAAAATTGAGAGTGGTATATGCCAAAAGTACAACCCCAACTAGATAAACCTGACCATCCAATTCAACCATCAATAAATGTGGACCATTGATTGCATCTCTCCATTTTGCAAACCATCATTAGGAGATTACTAGTATGATTTGACAGGATATAAATCAGGGTATGGCCCATCTGATGATGAGTCCGATGAGGTATATTGCTTAAATTACTGAAAGGCGAGCCACCTGGAACTTAGCTTGACAAACATTAAAAGTGGGGAAAACCCTGTTTCCTTCAATCAAGCATCGTACTATACTTTTTTAGAAGAACAAAACATCGCATAAGAATGTACTTACGTTTCTCTTTGGTTACTTCAAGTAGAGATTCTTTGACATTGTCCGATAAGGAAAATTCATCTGGTGAGATGGGTTTGGATACTTCTGGAGAACTCCCCTTTGTTTCATCTTGGTTGCAGTTAAGCACCTCCAGGCCATTGCTGATAGCAGCAGCAGATGCCAATGATGCACCATCATGAGGTGTGCCTATGTGAAATACCTCTAGTGGAACTGAAAATGAGGGCTCTTGCCTAAGAATATCATGGATTAGCTTCTCTGGGTCCAAATCCGATGGTGCAGTTTTAGGTGAAATGTGTACATTAATGGTTTCAGTCTCCTGTTGTACAGATTGAGCAGCAGGCCCTTCCTTCAGATCATCAGTATCACAAACCAGATTACGTCCTTCATCATCCGAGATTGGGACTTCAGATTCAGAATCAGAAATAATCTCGAGCTCAGTGTATCCAACATATGGCAAGGGATCAGATCCACGGTCCTCCCAATTAGATACCATTTTCGACCTAGGTAGCTTATCCCTTCTCTTCTTCAACCCATCTCGATGGTGTAAAGGACCAGGTTTCATCCTAACTGATGAGGGTACATCAAGTTCAGTAGATTCAATTGATTTGGACCTCACCAATCTCAGGGGAAATGTTTTAGTCAATGGCTCACTGCAACATGAACAAAGCCTCATGCATGATGAACTGACAGTCGGACCTTTGAGTAAAGGGTCTTTTAGCAGATCGTCTCCATGAAAACTTATCTGTAAACTGTCGCCATCTTCAGTAGCAGGTGAATTCAGATGAATGTTATGATCATTGTCAACACAATATTCAATAAATGGGTCCAATTTACCCACTGATGACTTGCATGCCCCATAGTCGGATTTCTCACCTGTTGTAATTGAAGAAATGCAACCTTCACACATCACACCAGCATCCGAAAGTTTTTCATGAAGACAACAGTAAACCAACTTCGATATCTCCATTTTATGAGCATGACATATTAGATCCCTATAAAAACCTGGTTTCTCACTGCCAAGAATATGATCTAGCCTCGAGCAGAACAGACACGGCGTTTGCAATTCACAGAAACAAGCGAATTTCGTCACCACATATGAGAACAAAGCATCAAGGAACAACAGACATATCAAAAGCCATTCAAGAACAGCAGATGATAAAACTGATGTCAATCCACAAGCATCCCTCTGTACTCTTACTGAAGTCCTTGTTGTAGCCATGCCAAGAGGGATTATTTTGGAAACCAGAGTAAAAAACACTCTGATCTACCAAACAGGAACAAATTCCAATTCTCCCAATTTAAAGAAGTTGGAAAGCGAAGCCAAAATCCATCACTGTGGACATACAGAAGCTAAAAAATCAACAAGCAAAGTACATGCAAAGAAATTAAACAAAGATAATTGGCAATAGTCAACAGAAGTGAAAATCAGCAACCAAAATGCAGAAAAAAAAAATAATAATAATCAGAACAACACATGACAACGACAATCACCGCCAATCAAAAGTGGAACTACTGTCTTTTTTCATAAAGATGATACTTCATTAAAATTTTGAATGAGACTGATAAAAAATGGAGAGAGAGAGAGAGATGTTGTCAAAAAGTATTAGAGTCCTAAACAAATCAGTTAAGTAAAACCAGAGTACAAAAACAAAGGGAAGAGAGAACATAATATCAAACAATCATGTTTTTTTTTTTTTTCAATAAATTCAACATTCAACCAAAAAGAACAAATAAACAAAGAAATTCAATTTTCCAAAATAAATTACTCAAACAACCCATAATGCAATTCAACAATATTAACAAATCAAATTAGCTTTTACTTCTATAACTAAATCTTTTAAAATCTGTAGGAAACAATGACACCCTTTTTTCTTTTTTTTTTCCAGAATGATCAAATATACAGAATAAACTCCAGCCAGCAAAGACAACCATTTTGTGTGTCTCTTTGCCTATTTAAATATGAATAAGTCTATTCATATAAACTTACTGTATCCAATTTGTCCCACAAAACCCAGTCTTTAACAAGATTCAGGGGAAAAAAAAAGTCCCATTTTATTGAGTTGATTAAAAAAAACTTGAATATCCCCCAACCCAACAATCAAGTAAACTTCAAACAACAAAACCCATTTCACCAAAACTCCAACAACCCAAGAAAAAAAGAAAAAAACATCAATTCAAAATAGCAGAATAACTTAATCCTGATCAGAAGCACAGAAAGCAACAAACTTGGGCAGAATCAGATTAAACATTCCTACCAAACTCAAATTCAAACCCCAATTAAGAAAAAGCTAGCTTCTTTATCTCAAAAGATAAATGTAACCTCCAATTACAAGATAAAAACAGCAAGAACAGAGGAAGAGATAATCAAAGCTACCATTTTTTTTTTTTTTTTGTACGCCTATGTGATTCGGCAGATGGCAGCTTTGAGTAGGTGAGATTCGATCGAGAGAAAGACAATCCCAACCGAAAGATTAAGAATTTGTGCGAGATCTGGAATTAATTCCAGAGACAAGACGAAGACGACGACAAAGGAAAGTCGAAGAGAAGGCGACGAAAACCGAAAGACAAAAGAGCATGTATTTTGGGTTTCCAGTCACATTGAAAAGGAAATAATGAAAAGGTACGTTTGGAGAAAGTGAAATTGGAGGAAATTGAATTACAGGTGGGGAAAAGAGAGAAATTTTTACCTTTCCTTCTGAGACATTGTGAGGGGACCAAAGGTGGAAGAAATTTCAAGGAGTCATCAAGACAAAGATAAGGGGAAAAGAGAAGGGGTTGAATTACAAAAACATCCTGTACTTCAATTTATTGGAAGTCTAGGCCAATGGAAATATGGACTTTGACAACAATTGGACATTTCTTATTGGAAATTTCAAATGTCAAAAGGTTGGATATAAATATATTTGGGTATATTATACTCTTTTTATTTAGAATAAGATTTTCAACATATGTATGTGTGTGTGTATATATTAAAATTTTTATATATGGACACGTGTTTCTCTAGCCATGTTTACACGGAAAATTTGAGGAAAAGTAGGTAATTTTTTTTATGGAGAAGGTTTTAATAAGCGAGCAAATTTCTTTTTCCAATTCCATAGAAATATGATTCCAAAGAGGGAGGGGGTGAATTTTCTTCTGACAAGTTTGCAGAGCCAGTTTTCCATGTATGCTATATAAATAATGTCTTATAAGGCTTGTAGACAAGTATAGTGTAGGAATTCCAATCTCCATCATCCACAAAATCTATCATCTATAGGAAAGGTTTTCGGGGCAATGCGAATAGTTTTTTCAAGTGAAAAAGGACAAAGCTCTATTTTTTAGTTTGTCAAAATAAAGATTGCATAGGAGTGCTGTTTTGATGCAAGAAGTATCACTTATTTCTTCTATTTCCTATTTATTTAAGAATTCTTTAGCTCCAACTTTTTTTTTTGGAGAAACCATTGCTAGAAGCTTGACAGAGCTTTTGAAGATCTTATACCACCATGCAGGAGTCTTGTAGGTGGTAAAAATTACCTATATCCATGTGTAATTATATGTATATATTTTGAATTTTTTTTTATAAATAATGTCATATATTGATTTTTCAATATAAATTTAGAATAAGACTTTATCTGGAGGGTGTGTCCCTCTTGAAGTAGGTTTTGTGAAAAGTATTATATATGATTTCCAAAACGTTTTCTTATAAACTAAGGAAACTAAATATGGTTATATGATTTCCAAAACGTTTTCTTATAAACTAAGGAAACTAAATATGGTATTAAATGAAGTTTTTTTTTTTTCCTTATTGAATTCAGTTTTTTGAAAGATTTTTCTTGGTTTTATGCAAAAAAAAAACTTTTCACAAAAGTAATGTAATGAGACTTTTATTTGTATAATGTGTCATAGATATATACTACAATTTTTCTAATTACAAAAGAAATCTATCCTTACCTATAGCTTGTAATCTCCACAAGTAATTTTTTTAATGAAAAAAATGCAACTCGTAAATTTTATTTCACTCTATCTCTATTCTATTTCATGACAAACTAAGAGGATGGGCCTATTTGGTAACTTTACGATTAAAGTGAAGTGAGGTGAAACCTCTATTTAAGAGATATAAAAAGAGGAGGGTGATGGTAGTGAGTGGACGTTATATCGAGAAATAGATATGGCATAAGAGGTGTAAATATAAGTAAGCTGGTTTAAGAAAAATTCACTATCATGTTAAATATCTTGCTAGTTTTTCAGGGCGTGTTTGGCAATTAACTGGTTAAGTTAAGGTGAAGTGAATCCAGACAAGAAAAGACAATGGGTTATATCAAAAGTACACATTTTCAAAATTCACACTATCTTTTTCAAAAAAAGTAAAAAAAGCAACTTCCTTTCTCCACTAAAAGACAAAAAAACTCCACTTTTTTATACAAAAAGTCAAAAAGATTCCATACCAGACAACTAAAAACAAATTACCATCATACCCCTTATATTTTATTCTCTCTTGATTTGACGCTTTACTTCACTCTACTTCAATTCGCCGTACATCCAAACATGCCCGGAAAAGTCTTTATCATGTTAAGTATCATCCTAATTTTATTTTATTGTAGTCTAATTATATTATTGATACTTTCAAGAGATGGGGGTCGGTATTTATGATAGCAGTTTAGAACATCAGTGTGACATATCAGTTGGTCACCAGACACCACTTACCTTGTTTTGTGGATAAGGTTGCATACAGGTACAGCACATTTGCATTATGAAGATGGAGCTTTTGTGGGCCCCAACCAAAACATCACGAAAACAACCATAACTTTATATTTTGACTTGGATTGGGAATGATTGACAGATGGAGCCAAGGTTGGGGCTGGGCCTAAAGTTTCACAATCCAAAATGAGATCTGGCTGACCTGACAAAACCCAACAAACAAACTCAATTGACTTAACCCGACTCAACTTGAAAGGAGAAAACAACTCCTGACCTGACCCAGCTGATATTAGGGTCAGGTTGGGTGAAGACAGGTTGAGGTTGTCCCTTCCAGAATTCTGGTTAGGATTGTGAGTTGTGGTCCATTTCACTAGAGCACTTGCAGACAAGGATGTCAATGGAACCCCATTACTTGCTTATCCAAAGGCTAATGACGCTATGACTCTGGTAGGGGTGTAACAATTCGGATAACCATTTATTTTGGGAGAATCGTTGACCGAACTGTGAATTACGATTTTCAATTTTAAAAATTGTAACTGTAACCGTATTTGGAAAAACCATTAAAAACCAAATTGTGGTTAACTGTTAAAAACCGTAACCGAACAATATATAGAAAAATCGTTAAAAACCATCAAAAATCGTTTTGTCAAGTATACACTTAAGTTAAGAATTATATACATATTTCATTTTGGCCATTTATTTATTTTTTTATTAGTATAATGGTACGGTTAACCGTGTGCCGGTTAACCGAACTATATTTTACGGTTCGGTTCAGTTCAGTTAATAATCATGAGTCAATACTGAAAACCGGAACCCAATCGTAAAGTGCGGTTTTTCGATTTTAATAACCGTAACTGAACCGTGAAACACGGTTATTAACTGCGGTTCGATTCAGCTCGATTAAACAGTTTTCCAATTTTCTTTTACACCCCCTAATCTCTGATATGGAACCTTTTTCTTGGTAGAGTATGGTTCCTAATTTAAGCCTATTTTAGTTAATAATTAAATCAGGTCTGGATCAACAGTGGTGCCCGGTTAATAATTGATTTTAGGTCCTCTTTAATAAGGTCCATGCCCAAATACTAGCAGTGGTAAGCTATTTTAATTTTGTACAAAAGGTACTAATTATTTGTGAGACCAAACCCCTTTTTTAACATGGAAAGTCAACTGTGTGAGTGCTACAGAAACATAATCAAATTATCTCATGCTGGGCCCAACCATAATGACATTTCCTGACTGACCCGCTACCCAACCCATTAAACTCTCCACTCCAAACACAACCCGAACATGGCCCAACTCTTCAATCTTCCATGTACGGGATGACATTCCCAACCCAGTTAGCAGAGGTCCCAATTTCCTAGCCCTTGCAGTTAACCTGACCTGACTTGACTCATGGCCCATCTGGTGGGGAATGTTCTCCTCAAAGACTAGGGGCCCCATATAAAATAACAATGCCATAGGCCCAAGATGTGTCGTTGTCATTTCATTTGTTTGCTTTAATCCATTTTTTTCGATCAAGACCAAAAACACTGTAGCAAGTTGATTTTGAATAGGCAATGTCACGTCCATAGGGTATACATGGGCCGGGGCTGATCAGGTTTCTATAGATATAGGCTAGTTTTTTAAGTTCATGGGCGGATCTAGAGTTTGGAATGATGGACCAATAGCTGAATGGGCTCAGCTGGGCCTATCAATTTCTGTTTAATGCTCAACAAGCATCACAGCCAACATTAGAAATCTCAAGCGGAATGGTCCAGTTATCGCTAATAGGATGGGCCGGTTTAACTTTTAGGCACATGGACTTTGGTGATTTATAAATCTGAGAGAGTTTATCAAAATACACACCTCAGCACCATTTCATGTATCACATGCAAAATATGGGCTGAGACAAAGCTTCTCAGGCCCAGCAGCTTATTTATTTATCAGACTAAGACCAATTTCCGTGCATCATAGAGGCTTCAAACAAGCCTGGTTCAACGGGCTGGTCCGGTCCAATATTCACAAACACTGAGCCAACCACAAATTGGTGTGTTGGTTACCTTCCTATGCAATGTACATGGAATCTACTGCCCATCACTCATTTAGGTGTGGCCCACTGTATGAAAGATCCACCGTTCCTGCCCATTTACATGGAACCCATTGGATGAAAAATTAACTTATTAGCCCACCTAATGGAACTCACATGGAACACAACAGATCCAACCCATACCTTAGCCCCCACCCCCCACATTATCAAGTTAGGTGAGTTTTCATTTGCTTTTGGCCATGACTTCAAAGACTTTCTAAGACTCCTACAATAAACATGAGGGGCCACACACACACACACATATATATATATATATATATATCTAAATCACCAAAATACCATCTTTAGCCAGACCAAACAAAAAGCATAATACTATAGTCTATAGGAAAATGTCTTAATACTCTTGTACTTGTATTTTCAATGATGATGGATATAGCTGCTTGAGAAGATGACAGAGCCATTGCCAAATATGACAAAGTTGACTCATGGGATGCATCCACTACAAAATGACAACCTACCACTTTCACCATCCTATATAACAGTTTTCAAATATCTTGAATTTTGTTCTTTCTCTTCTATTCTTTTGTTTTTTTCCCCCACCAGACTGACATGATAGTATTCCAAAAGAATGAACATAGCTCAAACCAGAGTGCTACATATAGTTAAGGTTACTGTTTTAAAATTCATTTTAGGCAGATGAAGTCCACGTGAGATACCACCTAGGAGTTGGCCCGTGGATTAACGTAAGGTGTGAGTTTGCTACCCATATATTTTGTGTTTAAAATCTACCTATATATTTGTATGAATTTAGTGGACGTCACTCAAGGGGAAATAATCCCATTGGAACAAAGACCTCAGAGATACATCATCTAAAAAAAGAACCTGGGTGAGTTAAAAAGATTTTGACTTGATAGGCTGCCGAGACTAGTGAGGTGAATGAGTCTAAACAAGTCAAAATTGAGCAGGTCTACGAAGCTTATTTGAGTTATTCAAGCTTGTCCTGTCAGGTAAAATGTCAGGGGGATACCCTCGTCAGCAGAGAAAAAGAAGATTTAAACTAGTATTAATGCTCTTATGGTTTTCATTATATTAGTACGATAAAATTTAACACCATAACAATGGATGAAAACGGGTCATGCCTGAGTCAAAAGGGTCACCCTTATCTACGTTTGTAACCATAAAAGGAAAGGTTATTTGATACTCATTTTTTATTAATTTAATACTCATTTTCAACCACTTATAGTTATCGATAAAATCCCATGTATTAAATACATATATGTTCCTTTGTCAGTGCTAAACTTCACATCAATCAAAGTTAGGGCCATCCTTAGATTGATCAAATGTGGACTTGAGCATTTTGAATTTTGAAGTGAGCCCCACAATGGATAATAGACCGTCCCCACAACAGGTATTTCTCCAGACTACAATACAAACATTATGTTTCCAAATCCCCAACACATGAACCTACCTTTTGGAAAATAAAACCAATCAACTAATGCAAATGCATCAGAATAAAACTGTCAGCCATAAGAAAATCAATGGTCAAGATCATGCATTTATTTTTGAGCTATTCTTACCTGCTGCGGTTTAAAATTAGACCGGAGAGAAAACTGTTAGAGTAAAAAAAAAAAAAAAAAACCTCTCAACCCTGTTGGAGTCACTAAATTGTGATGTAACAAATATTAAACAGTTTTAAAGGAATTAATGGTGGCCCACCTAAAGCAACCCTCAGTTTTTACTAGCTTTGATTGTTCCATATAAGTCCTTGAAGTGAATGGTAAGACACCTGTTACAAGCCAGTGTAAGCATTTAGATCATGTTTTGCAAACAAATCCACGGGGACTCCTTATGTTTTTTTCATAAAGTCATGGAAAAACTTATGTTTGACAATCGTAAATGTTTGAAAATTAGAATTAGTGGAAATCCTCATTTTAAGGAGATTCAGATCCTGGCATCCAGCCTCCCTCCATAAAACTTGAAAAGCCTGATTTTTGCATATCTATGCATTGATATCAATTTTTCTCTACTTTATGCATGGATACATATCGATATTAATGTGAAATCATCACTTATACAAATGCTTAGTGAAGAATCTTTAGTCTAAGCCAATGAGGAATCCCCAAATGGACAAATTCCTCACGTACTCCTCCCCTATTATTAATTTTTTTTTTATTTAAATGTGTCTCTATCCCCTTTTCTTTGAACGTACCTTATGGGGTGTTTGTGCAGCACCTTTAGCCGCGGACTGGAAGGGCCCGATGCCTTCCTCATCAGTGTTTTACGCAGCAACAAATCAAAGAAAGAAATCCGAATTTAGCTCTATTTTTCGCACTAGAGGGGATCCCAAAACCCTATGTAGCGGGTCGGGCGGAAAACAAAGTCGGAGAAATACAAGTTTTCTCTTCCATGGCTCAACACAAACCACCCTTTATTGTCACTTCCAACTTAAAAACCTGCTAACGACTGCTTTAAAGGGATAAAGTCCTGTCCTGCTTTATTCCTTTCTCCCATCTTTAAAGTGTTAAAAATTCCCCTTTCCCTTTCCCAGCTTAGCTCAGCTTTGTGCTTGAGGTTGGCACAGACTGAAAACCCAACCAGGTAATTCCGGGTTAGGGTTGACCATTTTTATTTTGTGGGTGACATTTCTTATGCAAAAAATTAATACGCTGGTTTTGGGTTAAGCTCATTTTTGCTATTCGACCTCTTACCCGATCTACACTTGAACCAACCCAACAAATTGTACTACGATCTGCCAATCCAACTTAACACAATCTGTTCATGAGTTAGGTTGACCCTTTCAATTTACCTGTTAGGTTTTGGTTGACATTTTAACCTGGTTCGAGGTGAGCCTATATATGTTATTCATAGTGTTCAACCCAAATTGAATCTGATCCAACCTGGCCCGTTGCCACACCTAGCTGTATTGGGTGTGAATAAGCTGCGCTGAGTACCTCTGGGCCTGATGCATTTTCAGCCATGGGCTTTAGGGCTTCTCTAAAGACAAGCTGTGATCTCATAATTCTAAGGGTCATTTGTTTGATGGGGTATTGAATTAAGAATTATAAGCAGTGCCCTCCCATCAAGGGTGGAACCGAACCGAAAGGGTAGAAATGAAGATCCAATAAAGACCATCAAATACTCTCATTTTAGTAGGTTATATAATTCAATGGTCACTTAAATCAAATCTTAGAAAAGTGTACGACTCTACGTAATTTAAAAACCATTGGATGTGATTTACTCATATGAAAATGGTGATTTTGACTAATATGACAATGTGTTTTGCATGTGTATCATTTGCATATGTTATACATATGCACATGACTCATACTTAGATAGTTTCAGTCTTCAGTGTTTTTCTTGGTTATTGATTTCTAATTTTTGGGGAAAAGTTGAATTTTAAAGAATTAAAAGTATACAAAAAAACGAAATGAAATTTTACAATCTGCCCTCTTAATATGATCATTAATATCATGAAAATTTTCATTTTGCTAAAGGTCGATCTGTTTAATGCATTCTATTTAGCCTGTGCAATTTGTTTTTTTTTTTTTTTTTTTTTTTGCCTTGTAAATAATAAGGCACCCACATGCACAACTCAAGTTGCTTAAATTCTCACTAACAAAAACCGATGATCGATCCCTAACTGTTTTCTATTTGAAAGGAAATGAGTAATCACTAAGCTATCAATGGAGTCTTCATATGTGTGTGTGTGTGTGTGTGTGTGGGCGCTGCGTGCGTGTGTGCACACACACATGCAACTCTACCCAAGCTTCTAATGCATGGAGCTAGTGATTGATCCTTGTTTCTTTATGTGGAGAGGGAGATGTCTCACCATTGAGCAACACTCTTCTTCTTATTCTTCTTTTTATAAAAACCACTAAGCCATCAGTGCATTGATTAGATGGAACTTAATTTTCATTTTTTAAGTAATCGTGCTCTATAAATAAAGCGTGTAATCTCAATAGAAAACAGCATGATTAAAATATCATCTTTCAAGTTTAAGTGGTATCAAAGTTGCCAATCCACCAGTGGCTGGTGGTAAATCACATCTCTTTCATTGAAACAACAAGGGATCAATTCTCAGCTGTAGTACTAATGGTAAGAGACCCAGGTGATTGAGTGTGTGTATTGGTGTGTGAGTACTTACCAAAGCAAAGGAAAAATAAAATAAAGGTAAAAAGTAGTTTTGAAGTAATGTTAGTGACAATCCTGTCTGACATGGCTTTGCTTTCTCTCAATAAAGATCACACCTTCTTCTTTATCTCTCATCTCCCAACTCCCATGTCTCTTCTCTTGCGTAAGACATATAGATAGATTCCACTTCTTGTTATGTTAGGTTGCTCATGGACTGGGCCAGCCCGGGCCTGATCCAGCTTGAGCCCGATATTAGGGATGGGTGTGGACTATAAGCTGGGCCCATTTAATATTTGGGCCAGGCTTGGATTAAGTTATAGACAGTCTGAAGTACAGCCGGCGCGCTTGGAATTTGGTGATAATTTGTCCAAATAATTGCTGGAAAGCTTATACAAATGATAAAAAGCTTGTTCGGCTTGGCCTAGTTGATTAAATGAGTGGGGTTGGGCCTGACACTTACGGCCTGTGTTGGGCTTGGACCGGAAACAAACCTGTATTTCTAAAGTCAAGCCAGGCCTAACTATGCCTTACCTCAGCTTGACCCGGGCCATAAACACCCCTTTACAATATACAAGGCTCCTTCGTCCACAGAATCATTTATGCCTCAGTCACATCTAATCCCTTTGATTTTTCCTCCAATATTCTTCAATGAGAGTAAATCTCACGTGCTTGTGGGAGAGATTATGAGAAATCTGATGTAATGACCTACGATCTTTGACAAATTCAAACTGAGCAGGGTATTACTAAGATGAACATTTTT
Organism: Persea americana; assembly: GCA_029852735.1. Classification (NCBI taxonomy): domain Eukaryota; kingdom Viridiplantae; phylum Streptophyta; class Magnoliopsida; order Laurales; family Lauraceae; genus Persea; species Persea americana. The sequence goes on along the minus strand of CM056815.1, from coordinate 11,530,474 downwards.
GCATCAATACATAAACCATTGATTTTGAGAAACCAAAGGCTCGTGATCAATACAATTAAATTGCACAATCCTCTCTCAAACATAACATATGATTGTGGGAGAGTGATAGAGATTGTACAAGAGTTATGACATGAAACCTTTATATTAAGTTGCTGGGTTATTTAAAATAATCTAAAATAAGCTACATCAAGAACATGAGGTTGTGGTTTCAAACCCGTGCTCTCTCTCCCCGGGCTACTTGCCTAGACAAAAGCCTAATTTACCTGGTGTGCGGAGGGGGGGACCTCACGTATCTGGGGAATAGTCGGGTCTGAATAATGCCAGACACCCTCGTCAGCTTAAAAAAAAGTCAAAATATCAGGATGATCTAATTAAGAAAAAGATTTGCTAAGATCCAGTAGTGGAATTGATTAGGTGTGAATAGCCTTTTATTTTTACGTCATTGTACTATGCTAAAGCTTGCATCATATAAGCAGGTGAAATGATTCTCAAAGCAAATCAACCCTTTTCCATGTTCTCAGATCCCTTACTTGACATAAACGCTCACACCAATTGTAATCTTTTTTATTGTGGGTCCTATTGTCATTGAGGTTAATGAAAAAAAGGCAGATTGAGAATCTGAACCATCTATGTTTTCCATAAAGTTTATCAATCAATTGATTGAACTGAACAAAACCAGACCTATGTAAAAAGCAGGATAAAAAAACAATATTGTCATTAAGGTTAATGAAAAAAAGGCAGATTGAGAATCTGAACCATTTATGTTTTCCATAAAGTATATCAATCAATTGGCCGAACTGAACAAAGCCAGACCTATGTAAAAGGCAGGACAAAAAGAGGGCAGATCGCTGCATGGTAGTATGATGCAGCACCCATGATTTTAATATGGGTGGGGGCCACATTTGAAAAATCCAAACCTCTTGTTAGTCCTAATACCATTATAGTGATCAAATGTTAAATTATTATTCAAATCAGTGAGATGGCCACCGTTGGATCAACTAAACTTGGAATATGTGATTAACTTTCTTTACTTTCTTCTTTTTAAAGGGCAAAATGGAAGGAGCCTCTTTGTGTGAAATCTGGTGGCCAATCCATTGGTTGGCCCACTGAAATAGATTTTGAATTTTCAGATGCAGAATACACAACGGGCCTTTAGGCAATGAAGCGGCTTGGATTTTCCAAATGTGGCCCCCACCCATGTTAAAATCATGGATGCTGTTTCTACCCCAAAACACAATAGTAACCTAAGATTTCATAAGGTAGTTATGATGTGGTCTGTGTGCGCACAACATGGTCTGTCTTATAGTCCCTTTAATGTGGAATTTATGAGCTATCAAATGGATTGAAAGGAATTTTTGAAAACTGTTATTAGTGAATTCATAATTCTCCAAATTCCTCTGAACAACTTAAACTAAGGGCATGTTCATATACATGCTCCCACAAAAAATCAATTTTACGAAAAATTCTCGATCCCTTATTCAATGGCGGACCCATGATTTTTATTTAGGTGGTGCAGGCATTGGTCAAGTGAATAAGTCAAGTAATAAAATAGAATTTTTAATATACCATTTAGGAGTTTCTAGAATTACGCGGGTGCAACCACTTAGGTCCTCCCCTACTCATAGGAATTTACTTTCAAAAAAATTATAGAAAATTATCCCACTTTTTTTTTTGTACTTTTTTACAAAGAATAACAACCGCACCAAACATAAATTTTATTATAACATGGAAAACTAGCTCCGTAATCCTCATTTTTTTCTACGAAAAACCAGCTTTCCAAGCATGCCCTTGGCATGCAAGGTTGTGAAATGGAGAGAATATTTAAAAAAAAAGGAACTATTTCAAATGCCTTTCACCTTGGAATTTCACTGCCAAAGAGAAAATCCCCCAAAAAAAAAAAAACCCCACACATAAAATTTCAGTAAAAAATTCTTAAACACAAGACAAGACAGGCCCCTATCAGGGATTGGCTCTCTCTGCTCTAAAATCTAAACAAACCACTTGCGAAGTCCTCCTGCACATGATTATCCTTTTCTCAGGTGGGCCCCACCAACCACAGCTCCCTTTTTAAGAGTCTCACATAAATAAATAAATAAATAAACCAAAGAGATGGAATAAAGCCTGTGGGCCCCACAGTACCTGCACTCGCCGCCCTGTATAAAACACCCATCAGGATCCTCTTTCATTGGGCTCTTCGTCTGTGCTCTGTATTATCACCAAGTAAAGCCTTGCGTTTTTCACTCTAAGCTCTCTCTCTCTCTCTCTCTCTGACATATCTTCAATCATCTGTAACACATTCTCTCTCTCTCTCTCTCTCTACTTCTTCTGCTCTTCATTTCATGAGTTAAGAAGTACTGTTGTTGAATTTTGTTTGGTTATTGTTCCAACAAATTTTTGGGTTACAAAACAAGGCAGGAGATTTGATTTTTATCAAGTCAAGGCTACTACTTGGAGATTGCTGGTGATGGGTAAAGAAAATTCAAAAACCTTTGGTCTTCTCTTCACAAGCTTGATGGTGAGCTTTGCAGTACCATCTTCGCATGGATCATTCACCAATGAACAAGATGGTAAAATTGAGATTCCAACATTTTATTATTATTATTATTTTTTTTTTGTGTGTGTGTGTGTGTATCTAAAACTATTAGTGATTGTAATTTGTAAGATACAGATTCTTTGAAGTCCTCAGATAGAATTGGTGAAAATGTATGTATGCAGGGATTTGGTGGAAATTAATTGTCTTGGCTAGCTTCATATATCATTCTTCTAACAAAAGAATGCCTTGTCCATTCTTGAGGGTCTTTGTTGATTCTTTAGCCTTCACCAATTACCTAAATTGCCTCCATTTCATTACTTTAATTTTTTGGATTTAATTCTTTGGTATTTCATGACTAGTTGGAGACAAACTTAACTTCCATTCAGTGAATGTCTACCATTCTTTGGCCTTAGTCCTTGATTCCCACTACTTTCAAATGCGTAAAAGTTCAAAGGAAAATCCTATGATCCTTTTTAATCCATCCTTGAATCAAGTTAAATGGGGGCAATGATGGAATGCACATCCAGTGGCGGACTCATGATTTTTGTTTGAGGGGTGCAGACCCTAATAGGTAGTTTTTTTTTGGAGACAAGCTGAGGATTCTCATGGGGATTTTGAGGGCAGACCCACAATTTTTATTGAATTTTAGAAAGTGGACCCAGAATCTTCATATAGATTTTGGAAGCGCACCATAATTTGATGGGTGTGCGATCGCACCCACATGCCCATACTTGGGTCCACCCATGTGCACATCTCACTGTTTCCTGTTGAACCACCTTTTGTACACTAGTCCTCTGTTACAAACAATAGTCCTCTGTTACAAGATCTTCATTATGATTAGATGCTCCTTATTAAGAGGCTAGGTGAATGCACTTCATCATCAAAGCCTTGTCCCAACTATGGTGGGTCGGCTACATGAATTCTGTTTCTCCATTTCAATTTATCCTGTGTCACATCCTCACATATGTTGCACTTCTTTATATCTATTTTTACTACCACCATCCACGTCCTCTCCGGTCTTTTGGGTTGTGAGAAAATCTTATGATGGCCATCAACCTACCTATTTCAACCCTCCTTCTTTACCTAGGCTTGGGAGCGGTGGTAAAAACTAGCCAGGTGAATGCACATTGTGATAAAATTTAGTAGTCTTCTTCCTGTGTGCTCATGCAGTCAATAACTCACTAGCGTAAAACGGTATTGTTACTCCATTTAGTAAGCACTAAACATGTTGTGCATTCAGATTTTGTTTATTTTTGGGCTTCATGGCATATTGTTCATTCCAAGAAAGTTGTTCTGTAAATTAGATCTGAATGTCTTCTTGTTAGTTTCTGTGTATTCTCTAAAAGATACTGCATGTCTTGTCAGTTTATGCAATAAATAGCTTATATGTGGCATTCGGTTCACCTCCACTTCCTGGTTGGCTTTCAACTGGAGGTGATCCTTGTGTCGAGGGCTGGCAAGGAGTCCAATGTGTCGGTTCAAATATAAGCTCAATGTATGGTGATCTTGATCTTCTCTTCAATTGTTCTTTCTTCACAATTTTCTAATTTTTTATTTCAATAGATTTCATCACACCTTTTAATAGATTTTTTTTCTTTTAATATAGAATTCTCAATGGCGCAAATTTAGGAGGGCAACTGGGCGATAAATTAGACAAGTTTTCATCCATCATAACCGTGTAAGTGATTTTTTATTTTTACGACTCTTGACTCCTTAGCTGTTTTATATATCACTTGAAAAGTCAGAAGTAGGGCATGGAAATAATAATTCAGTAAAAAGGACAGTTAATAATTATTTGAATAAACATTTAATAAAGGCATATTATAACTCTATCAGCTAGTTCTTTATGTTATAATTTATTCATCATTGTAAAAAATGAAAGGTCACCTGAATCAAAATAGTTTATTTATGTTGAAGACATTGAGTCTTTCATCTTGCTATTTTCAGGCTGAAGGTCAGTAGCAATAATAGTTTTTTTTTTTTCCTTTTTTTAAACACGTTTTTTAATGGATAATGACACTGACTCGCTAACAATAAAGTCCTTTTCCCGTTCCTTTTTCCATCCCCTTCTTCCCAAAAGCAGACATGTATTATAGTACCACTTCTAGGCTTTGGTACATCTTCATGCATTCCTACATTGACGTCTTGTTTATTGTCTTGAGGCAGAGATCTAAGCGGCAATTGTATTGGAGGCAGTATTCCTAATAATCTGCCCGCCACAATGAGAAAATTGTATGTTACAAAACATCTTCGGCATTTTTGCATTGAGCTTTTATATTCTGAAATGGTTTGGTCAGGACCATCTTCAGTGATCATTGCTTTTTTCTCATTTTATGTAATGATACTGTTTTTATGGTGAATCATGCAGTTTTCTTTCAGCTAATCAATTCACAGGAAGTATCCCAGATTCTTTGTCAATTCTAACACTTCTGGAGGCCATGTAAGTAGGCATATTTTTGTACTTATCTTTGCACTTCTGTGTCACTACATTCTCAATGACTATTAGATTTTCTCATTAGTGGTTATAGTTGTTCATTGCGTCCAGGTCGCTCAATAATAATTTTTTCACTGGAGAACTACCGGATGCCTTTCAGACACTAACTAGTCTCATTAATTTGTAAGAATCTTGTTATAATTGGCAACTTTCCCTTTTACAGTTTTAGATTGATAACTTAACCTTTGGTGCAGAGATCTGTCTAGCAATAATTTTAGTGGACAACTGCCACTCTCTTTAGAGAAGTTATCATCTCTGACCACCTTGTGAGTATCTTTACATTGATGAATGATTTGTCTCTATGTACTTTTGCCTTTCCTAAATTGATCGAATGTCATGATTGATAGGCATGTGCAGAACAACCAACTAACCGGGACCCTTGATGTTCTACAAGATCTTCCTATCAGAGATTTGTAATTCTAAATAACTTCATGTTTTTCCTTTAGCTCATACTCTTTGTTTTTGTTGATTAGTGACTAAAGATTTGAAATATTTGAATAGGGATATAGAGAACAACTTGTTCTCAGGACCCGTGCCTGGTAAGATGATGAGCATCCCAAATTTCAAGTAAGAGCCTATTAGTAATCGTTCTCTTTTTATTTTATCTTTGATCTCTTTGTATTCATTCTCTTTTTATTTTATCTTTGATTGGAAGGGTCTTTTATCTAATTAGGAATCAAAAGAAGTCCCAGTGGTGTCATATGTGTGTCTCTGTGTACGACTCATGTGAAGCTGAATTTATTTCATTTGTCTCCTTTTGACTTTTCTTTATTCTATTTTTTTTTCCTTTTGGCCCTTTCATTATGAGTCATTAGATTGACTCTAATCCAAGGGTTGTAGTGCTTATTCCCTTTAAGAAAAACCTAATAGTAAAAAGAAAGGTATTCTAATTGTAGAGACAAGGGAGAAAACAAAAGAGGGGCTTTCTTCAAGAGACAAAGAAAGGGGAGGAAAGAAGCTTTGTAGTATACCTGTATTTCATTAGAGGGTTCTCTAGAAAGTAAAGGAGCTTCACTTTGAAGGCTTGCAATCTCCACGGAAAGAGTAAGAAAAGCTTTGCATTATTCTACGATGGATGTAGGTTGCATATTGTGGCCTAGCAATGTATATCTTGTGTCTTAATGATTGTTGTGATGTTTTCTTGACTTTTCATTGTGGTTCGATCTTTATTTATTTGGTTGTATTTCCGTGAGTGTTCGGTTGTTGATTGTGTTGAGAAATCGTATTGGTCACCAAATGTCTGTAGAAATTCTCCTATAACAAATGGAACTTGAAGAATTTGGCATGCATACATGCACAATGATCATGTAACTATATTAATAGATATGACTGAACAGATCAGAACTGATAAACAAAGGCATTGGCATAAGATGTAGAAACCAACTGCACAAGGCAAGATGGTATAAAATGCAAGTATTTTATGATCCTATAAGTGACTTGGTTTTGTACATGCAGCCATAATGTTCAAGATCTGAGTTGATCACTCAGTACACCATACATTATATGTGCAAGAGCCCGATTCGGCCAACCATAACCATAAATTTGATGATTTTAAAGAGGTTCCGTTGACAATTTTCTGAAAAAATTCCTCCAGAGTTGGAGAGGAAAGAGGTACTCTTTGTAGAAAGATTATCATCTCAAAACATAGAGATTATATTGTCCTTTTGGTCTTGAATGGTGAGCGATTTCAGCTGCATGGAGATTTGACCATGAGGAAGGAATGATGCTGTTTTAGAAGGAATTATTTGGTCCCGTTAGTGGAAGGTGATTTGTTGCAACACAAAAGGCAAGGCGAGGCAAAGTTGCATTTCCATGGCCTGGAGTGACATTGGACATATCTTTTATGGAGGCTTCCCTCACATTTTTTTTTGAAATTGTGCTAGAGTCAAATTTTATTGCCAAAGAAGTGGTACTAACTGCTAAGCATGGATTTGGCGTAAAATTGATTACCTAATTTGTAGAAGGGTGATCTTTACCTAGTGCGTCAGTGGTATGCTAGTTGGGCTGAAGCTTGTCCAAGCCCAAGCGTTCAATTCTTGGCCCATATATTCAAGCATAGATCCAGCTTGTGTGCCTGAAAATTAGGCCCAACCCTTCCCCATTGCGAAATTTTATATTCTAAATTTATAAAGGTTAGGCCAAGCCTCAATCCGTTAAAGCATACATAGGCCTAAAAGTCATCTTGCATTCAGCCCTCCCATGGGCCTAAAAACACATCCCCAGTTAGCGCAAAGTATTTGGACCGAGCAAACCTGACTATTTTCAGTCCTAATTCCTAAATGAACTAGCCATTTGCCTGTATTCGTAGAGTAAACTCTCTCTCTCTCTCTCTCTCTCTCTCTCTCTCTCTCTCTCTCTCTCTCTCTCTCTCTCTCTCTCATTTCTAGAACTTTTACTTTATTTCTCTTAAAAGATTGTGAAAATTTATGTTCCTTTGCGTTAGAAATATTGGGTTAGGCCGGCCTTATATTTGCGTATTTATGCATATATATAGTTCCACACCCTCCCCATTAATCTATCAGGCCACAAGACTGTAGAAAATTAGGGACTACATCTTGTCAGATAATTTGTGGTGTTTCATTAAGCTTAGACAATGACTGTTTATTGTCAATCCAAGCCCATTTTCGCAGGCCCATTTAGGCCCGGTCTTTTTATTTCACTTAGTCAAAAGACAATTGTACATACTTAGTTTGTAATACTACTTTTTAGGATCTAGATACAGATAAGCTACTAATTGCATGTAATCAGGGCATTCAGCCCTTATATAATATGAGCAGAGTCGACCCTAGGAGGGACTGCATTTCAGCAATATGTACTCTCAAATGACGTGGTATCAGAGCCAAGTCGTCAAAAATTAGTATTTCAGCTAATTTTATTCTTCAAGATCCAAGGTATTGTGGATTCTCCTAGTCATCTTCCAAGATCTGGAAGCCCTTCAGAGATCATATCTCCAGCTGATCGTCTGTGATCATCCCTGATCATCTCAGATCAGACGTGGCCCACCTACGATCATCATCACCATAACAGCGGAAGCAACCATCTTGGTCGCCTGGCTCTCTTCTTATTTATGAATAATTTTTCAAGATTTATGGATCATCAGAGGTAGGCCTTCTATTATTTTTTGTAGAAATTCAGTTTTATCAACTTGTTTTCATCTCAGCTGTCCAGAATTTTGGATTCCGATTGGTTCTGCCTGGGACCACTTCCACTAGGTGCGAAAATAGTCCACCCTTCCATCCCCACCCTTTAATCTGGCCATTGATCATCTGCTGGGGCCCACGTGGGAATCCATCCACTTCACAAAGGGACTTCCTCGGCCTCAACATCAATTTCTTGTCTCCAAATTGCTGCTTTATAACTCCCCAGCATCAATTTGAGGGGGGGTGTCAATCCAAGCCCATTTTCGTAGGCCCATTTAGGCTCAGTCTTTATATTTCACTTAGTCAAAAGACAACTGTACATACTTAGTTTGTAATACTACTTTTTAGGATCTAGATATAGATAAGCTACTAATCGCCTTGTAATCAGGGCATTCAGCCCTTATATAATATGAGCAGAGTCAACCCTAGGAGGGACTGCATTTCAGCAATATTTACTCTCAAATGACATTTATAAGAATACAAACTCAAAATAGGAAACCTAGTCACACAATAAACATAAAACCTAATCAGATAACAACATTAGCCTAATCAAACCCAAATCTAATCAATCATATTCTAAGATGATTTCAACTTTTCCATATCCAACATTGTTTAAAATATTCTTTATTACTCCTCCGCAATCGTACGGTCCTTTCAAGAAAGGATAATGCGATTGGTTACAATAGACATAACCCTTTGATATGGTTTAATGTTTTGCCAAAACGTCCATCGTGCTTTGTTGATGATCACCTGTCACAGCCCCGCCCAACTCAGCATGATATTATCCGCTTTGACCCACATGCGCGCGTGAGGACTTCCCGAGCAGGCACCCATTCCGGTACTACTCCCACCCGAGCATGCTTAATTCCGGAGTTCTTATGGGATCCGGGGCCGCACGGGTTTAAAACGCTTTATGTTGAGTTAAGATGGGGTTTGACTTATAAGCCCACGGTCAAGACTTGAATATTTCCGCTGTGGGAATAGTGGAGTCCCTTGTATTCGGGCGTTCTTTGGCGTGTGATGGGCACACCGGATTTTAACCAGACCTGGCACCTTGGCCCAAGCCTGCCGGATCTGACACATCTTCCTAGCAACTCCAGTTTTTTAGTTTAGTGGAGTCGATAGCCCACTAGGTCAGATCTTTCTTGATTCTCCTAAAAGCATATGGATCATGAGTCTTTATGAAAAAAACATGGTCGAGGACTTGATGAATACACGGGTGAATATAGATAATCTTTTTGAACCATTAGATTGTCTTGATTGTCCTTTCAATGCATAGATCTTGTTGTCTTAATGAGCGCGCAAGCGAAAATGGATCAGTGATTAGAGTTCAGTTAGTTCAAAAACTTCAGAATAATATGAATAATAAAAATATGATGAGATCATGAGGCTGCTAGTTTTAAGCCCATTCCATTCACCCTTGAGACAACTCCTTTTCCTGAATTGTAACCCGACCCACTGCCATTTCTAATCCTAAAAGGCACCACAGTCTTGTCTTTAAATTGTTTGTATGTGCCATGCACACAGTTGATGAGTTGTCCCTGCAAGATTTGTGTACGTATGTATGTCTCTATAAAAACAAAAAGAAAGAAGATGATTTGAATGTGGAACTGTGTATTTTTCTCTGTCTTGTATTCTCTATTTGTAGTATACATGTTACTATATTTACAGTCAGTCATATCCAATCTACGATAATTGTAAGAATTAGGATCTAATTCTAGAGACCAAAATTAGAATGTATACTCTGCTACAATCAATGGGAACAATATACAGCAAACTGCAGTTGGTCCATTTTGGACTAGCTTGATACATTCGGTTGATTTGACCCTTTGGGTTGGGCTTGACCTATGTCTTGACAATTGACACCCCCCTCAAGGTCTAGGTGGGAGCTGGTAAGCATTGAAAGCTTGGAGACCAGTTGTAGGAACCATGGTGTTGGATGACGCAAAGAAGTCTACTCCTTGGTCTTCGGAAGGAACAAATAAAATTGTAATAGTGTCATATCGAACATGATGATGGACAAAATGACAATTGACCTCAATATGTTTTGTTTCTTCATGAAAAAACATCAATGCAAGCAATTTTAATGTCACTGGCACTGTCTGAGTCTGTGGAGTGGCAGTAGGAGTCTTGACTCATAAATCGTGCAGTAACCAATGAAGCCAGATAAGCTAAGTAGTTGTGCCAGCCAATGCTTGATATTCTGATTCCGCTGAGGATCTATAAACAACATCTTTTTTCTTACTTTTCCAAGATATGAGATGAGAACCAGAAAAATATAAAATCTTGTTGCAATAAATCTGCAGTCGGTCCATTTTGGACTAGCTTGACCCATTGATTGGGCTGGACCTGTGTCTTGACAGTCACAAATTCTTGTTTTATTCAATAAAGGACTGATTATAAATTATAATTTATATCATCAAGATACTATGTTGAAGGTAAGAAATTCCTTATATTTATATTTCAGAGTTACACTTTTTAATCTTATTTCTCCTTTACAGAAAATGAATAAATGAAAAATAAAATTGTAATAATGATTTAAATGACTGAGGGTATTCTAGTCATTATTTGTGATGATTAACTTCAAATTCGAGTAGAAGATAATAGATTTTTAATTTATTTTTATAGCTTACAAAAAAGAGTAGCGTTATATGTTTGATCTTCAAGTGACTTAAAATCTACCATGCAGAAAGGATGGAAACCCGTTCAATACCACTGTTGCTTCAGCATTACTGCCTCTAATGTCATCACCTATTTATGAAGGACCAACGTCGGACGTAATACCAGGAAGACCGGCAGATGGCCCGTCTGTTCAAGATGGCTCACAATATAAAAAAGTTAGTAAAACCCGAAAGACAATACAAATTGTGGCTTTTGTGGGAGTAGGGATGATATTGTGCATCGTAGTTGTACTAGTGGCTATGCTTTTAATAAGATGTGGAAAAGAATCAAAGATTAAGAGAACTGTCAAGAGGCCAAAAGTTGGTCCCTACAAAGGCTGCAAAGAGAAGCCTAAAGGCAATGACTCTTTGATTCGTCATACAATTGAAATGAAGAAAGGTGAATATGTCTTGGTTCAGTATGTGGAGCGATTTCTTTTTATTTGAGTGTTGCTTTCTTTTTAATGTGTTTTTTTTTGTGCAATTGTCACAAACAGTTTCAGTTTTGAAGGAGGCAGTTCAGAAGCCAACAAAGGAACATGAGATGGATACAATAGGAATGTGGATGGTAGCACAGAAGCCTAGGGTGGAACAAGACACAAATATGGACGGAATGGGGGCGGTTGCAGTTGGTCTACCTGTTGAAGAAGTCTGTGCCAACCCTGTCCGTGCTAAATTGCCAAAACATTTGGATCCCCTAACTTCTGTAACATCTTTCACTGTTGGATCCCTTCAACAATACACCAACAGTTTTGGTCAAGAAAATCTCATTGGAGTTGGTTCTTTGGGCAGTGTTTATCAGGCAGAGTGCCCAGATGGACAGGTACAATCTTCTTGATTTTACATTTAAGTATATGAGTGGGTTTACATTGATTAATCACAACAGTATATTATATGGTTGATGAATTACACACCACGGTGGGTATACTGTGTAGTTTTAGCTGAAAGTCTGAAGACGTCTTATGGTGTATCCTTTGACAATAAATATTTTTTCGCATCACTAAATCCAAAGGTCTTAAAAGAGCTCCCTTATAAATGCCAAAGAAATTGGTCAATAGTAATTAGAGTTTATAGAAATGTGGAAAATCATTGAGTTCTAGCTTGGAAATCATGCAACTATTCTCTTTCTTTTTCCCCTTTCTGTCGAGTTGATTTTATTCAAGTTAACCGATAGTTGAGTCCAAGGATAGTTTAGAAGCTGATCGCCATTTGATGCATAATTTTATATAAAAACAGTGACAAATAGAAATTTACAAGAAACGAAAAGAGAAAGGAATTATTATTTAAATTTCTACTAGATTATGAATAAAATCCATTTGAAAGTCTCATTAATTAGATACCTTTACTCCAAGCTTACTGACTTTATGGTATTAGATTGTGCAGAAGTCTGCAAGCACTACCTCTTAAATGTCAATATGATTTACAGATTAGATGGATAAGGTTATGGTGGTGGTGATGGTGCTGATGATGATTTATAGGACTCTAAAACAGATGTAGTGGTATATGAAGAGAAATGTAAAATGATTTGTTTGTGCAATATCTCAAGGGAATTTGTTAGCATCATACCAAATTAAGCCTTCAGTTATCTATGTCTCTTATTGCTCAACTCGGTAAGTCATCTGCTGTTTATTTTCTAATTTTAAGTTTAAGGAAAATATACAGGGCATGAGGAGTAGCAAGCGTCAGTTTCCTGAGGCAAATGTTTCTCTACATGTTTGGCCTATGGTTTTTATCACCATCATCCTGATGGGCCCTAGCATGGAGGGAGATCTCCCAAATTTTCCCAGGTTGAAAAATCGTGATGGTTTTTAATTCTTTTTGATAATTTTCTTCTGTTGCCGCATTCTTTGTTGTCTATTTGCCACTGATCAGAGTGAGGATTTCTATTCTGGGAAGTTTTTGGGCTATCTCATATAAATCTCAATCAACTAAATCAAACAGCCTGGATCATTTGATCATAAGCCCCTTACGATGTATGAAACTACAATATGGGCACCTTAGGCTTAGAAGACTATAAGCTTGCTTATCATCAAAGCCTTATCCCATTTTCAGTAAACTGTACACTTGCGAGAGCCTATTGTTCATTTTCTCCTTAGTTTGCTAGTATATATTATTGTCTTTATAGAATTATTTTGGATTTAGTCACTGACCTTATTGTGCTTATCTTTTCTTTTCATTGCATCTATATGCTTTCTATTTTCACCTTTCGGTTTTTTTGCTTGTCCTGTTCCCATGATGTGTTCATTGCTATTAAACTACTGTCACAATATTTCATCCTTCCATCAACCAATCGAGGTATAATAGTTCCTTACTTGAACTGAGTTTTGATTTAAAATTGCATCATGATCAGTATATTTCAACTCTTAAGAACTTGATACAATAGCCTCATAGAACTTTAGGGGCAGTTTGCAAGTGCTCATGAATGTGGAGGATATCTTCAGTGTGCACTTTTCTTTCACTTGTGGGCCTTGAGATCATTTAAACCTTATCATCTTAAATTTTTCAACAGACTCAACTAATTAATAAATTTTAAAAATTAAAACTCGGTTTCAAATAGGAGAAATAAGTGAATATATTTTGCATTTTCTAACAGCCATTTTTCTTTCGAACTTAAGCTGTCTGTACACTGGAGAAGACCAGATGTGTCTATATAAAGGCATATGGAATCTCATAGAAATTACGCACACAGATTAAAAAAAAAAAAATGCGAAAGAAAACTCACAATTCAGGAATTAATATCCCATTGTGGTCCCCTAGCATACACAGAGAGCTGTTCAAGTGTACCAGATTTTGGTCGGTCAAGAGATTGCTATAAATTTCTTTTTCCTAGTAGCAATGTTAATGTCTCTAGCATTAATTCTGATAAAAAAAAAACTCCAAATCAAATTTTTACTTGTTTGATTGCTTGCAATTGATCTTTGTTGTATGATTTCACTTCTGAAAATTATGGTTTGGAAAACTTAAATGGAGATTTTTCACAGTGACATCCACATGCTAGGTTTCCTTGTCTTCAATAGAAAATGTTGGAGAAATGTTTTAATTTGTGCATTTGACACTGATACTTTTCCTCTTCATGTTTCTCAGCTTTTGGCAGTTAAGAAGCTGGACAATACTAATTTGATGCTGCAAACAGATGAATCTTTTCTTAACCTGGTGTCAATTATTTCTAAACTTCAACATGCTAATGTTGTCAAGCTTGTGGGTTACTGTGCGGAGCATAGACAGTGTCTACTTGTCTACGAATACTGTAGTAATGGGACCCTTAATGATGTCCTTCACTCTGGTCATGAACTCAACAAGAAACTATCCTGGAATGCACGCATCCGAATAGCCCTTGGAGCTGCCAGAGCTTTAGAGTAAGTGACATCAAAGTGTAACTGCCTGCAACATAATTTTCTAATTAAAGAATCTATGCATCAAACCAGTAGAAGGGAAAGAATTGATGTTCTGTGGCTCATTGAGCAACTCAAAGCTCAAATGTGTTGGTTTGGCCATGTTCTGAGCAGTGAATGCACTCAAGACAATGTATCAAGCATCATCCCTCTCGCCTGGTTTTTTTTATGCTCTAATCGAAGAATAATACATCGTGACGAATAGGAAAGAGAAAAAATGCACAATTGTTCTCCTGCAAAGATGATGTCCAAAAATGTGTTAGTTAGCTCAAACAACTGTGAAATCTGATGATCGACAATAAAAACAGGTGTAGTGATGGAAACTAAATAACCAAATTGATAGATATCTTTCATGTAGCATCCACTGATCTAGTTTAGTGAAACATTTCTAGTTTGTCCATTTTTATGAAGGTATAAGACGGAAATGCCTATGAAATTGATGAAATCAATGATAAACACAACTATTGGTTTACTCAGATATGTTTTAGAGCAGTAACAGTCAACTTTTAGCGGAAAAGATAAACCACCGATTTACTCGGAATTTGTCTGAGTCAACACTCTATCCCAGTTCCTGAGCATTGAGCGAAATTTTGGTCCTAAAAAAACCCCAGCCAGAGGAGTTATGGGCTTTTTATATTTTTCGTATTTGGTGAGTTTTTGAAGGACTTGGTTGAGCTAATCTAAGAAAACAGAACATAATTCGAGTAAAAAGTTTTTTACACTTCTATAGAGCAATTATAAGTGTTTATTTAAGTATTTAATATTCATGATAGATATCTGCATGAAGTCTGTCAGCCACCTATTGTGCATCGAAAATTCAAGTCTTCCAATCTTCTCCTTGACGATGAGCTCACTGTGCGTGCCTCTGATTGCGGTTTGGATTCACTGTTTTCATCGGGGTCTGTGAGGCAGGTATGTGAATGATTGCCCAGGGTATCAAATAGTTGTTATTTACAAATTGGAAATATTCTAGCTCTTAATTTTGTCTTCCTTTTAGTTGTCAGGAAATATACTTTCATCTTTGGGTTACGGGGCGCCAGAATTCATTCAGTCAAGGATATACACTTGTCAGAGTGACATTTACAACTTTGGTGTTGTAATGCTGGAACTGCTTACAGGGCGAAAACCCTACGATAGGTCAGAAATTTAGCAAACCATTTCATGATATTGGTTTTTGTCTGGTTGTTCACCATGAGCATGTGCATACAGTTCAAGACCTCGAGGAGAGCAACACCTAGCGAGGTGGGCAATCAGTCAGCTTCATGACATTGCATCATTGTCAAGAATGGTTGATCCTTCACTCTCTAGTTGTCCTGAAAAATCATTATCACAGTTGGCCGACATCATTTCTATTTGCATTCAGGTGAATTGTTCTGTTTCATTATAATTTACATGCACACACACACGTCCATACACGAACATGTATGGATATATACTGTTGATGCTTTGATCTTTAGGCCGATTTGCTGTTTCAACTAGGTTTCTTTCTTGCCCTAATAAGGAACAACTATTTCTTCAAGAAGATAGTTAGTGCTTAATGCCATAGAAAAGGACATTTGTTCCCAAGGATGGTCATAGGGTAAAATGCTCAATTTATTATCCCTACACCAGAACTGATTGAGATAACACTAGCAGATGTAATAATTCACATGTCCATTGTTGGGGAAGTCCCACATCCCACATCGCCTAAGTAATAGGCTTGTCATATCTTAATATACCTTTATGGGCCTTCCACCTATCAGCCTAAGCTATTGGGTTGGTATATAGTTTATTACATGGCATCAAAGTGGATTCCGATCCCGTCGTTATTGTGTAGCCCACGTGACAGGCGCGTCCATGAAATATGTTGGGCCTGCACGTGAGGGGGAGTGTTGGGAAATCCCACATCCCACGTCGCCTAATCAATAGGTTTGACATGTCTTAATATACATCTATGGGCCTTCCACCTATCAGCTTAAGCTTTTGGGTTGGTATATGGTTTATTACATCTATAATAGGACAGTATCTAATGGGGGCTAGATGGAGCTTATGATAAACTGAGAAACATGCACTTCCAGTCTTCTCCTCATATGAAACTGAGTTGTTTTTTTTTTTACTTTTACCACACGTAAACAAATATGCCCTAAGAGAACTACATATGCATCCTCCTCGAGGTGAATGTTAAGCTCGCTATGCAACCTAGTAAGCAGTCTAAAGCCACTGATGAGATGACAGTTGGCTTATGATACCTAGATACTTCAAAATAGGCATTGTATATTGTCATGTCACCTCAGATACTTCATTTATTGTGTAAAACCAGTCTCTGCCATATCCATTGTGTGTCCCTCCCATTTCCATCCCATATCCGGGCACTAGCAGCTGGCAGCATCTATATTTAATATTGATGTGTCAAATTTTTGGGGTATGCCTTTCATGTGGATGTATATTCTAACTGTGAAGGTGAAAGAAGACAAGTATTATTTAACACTACGCTCCTTAACATTACCTGACTTGTTACCTTTAAAGTATTAACCATTACAAAAATGTGATTTTATTGGTCGCTGAAAAATAAATATGACCAAAACTGAGGAGTGTTTATTGACTTGTAATTGACCTTGGAGGGTTTAAAGAAAATCCTCTCAAACTTACCTGTTTTATTTTATTTTTCTAAGCATAAATTTTGTTTTGGTTTGCATGTGCATATTTTTGACCTTTTCATTGAATTTTCTTTTCCACTAACAATTGCTAGAAGAACATATTAATTTACATATCTGAAATGGAGTTACATTCTTATCATTGCATCCGAGAAATTTAAATGTCAGATGCACCTGTGTTGGATTTTCTCTTGCAGTCGGAGCCAGAATTCCGGCCACCAATGTCTGAGATTGTACAAAAGCTCCTGTATATGATGAGCAGATAATCGAACAGTCCCTCTATTAGTTCAACTTAGAAATCAAGAGAAAGATCTCAGCCCAAAAGCCTGTTTATAAGTGAATTTGGGAGGTTGGTGGTCATCAAAGGTCTGAATGGAGCTCGAGCTGTCGAATGGGAGAAACTGTGAACCCATTGCTTCTCATTAGCATTACAATTTTGGCAGCTATACTTCATGATATTTCGGTTTCAGTTATTCTTTCACTTGATCAGTTATAATTATCTTTCAAAAAGAAAATCAACTATCATTGTCGTTAGTTTAATTGAGATAGATAATGTAAAAAAGTGTTAATCTAGTTATTGTACTATTATCCATTTTGCGTTACTATTGCTTGATGGTTTTATGTAATTGGAGATTGAAAGCATGCCAACTGCAAGAATATGTTGTTATTCTCTTCAATCATTCATATAAACCGTGTATGAAAAATTCAACTGATTGCACAGAGAGAGAGAGAGAGTTGGTGGAGTGGCATATATGTGTGTGTAGCGACAGATCTGTTCTATATTTACTATGGTAATGTGGGCTTGGGTAAAAGCCTTAGTGAAGATTCAATCTCCTGTTGCCTTTGAACTTTCAACTACTTAACGCTAAAAACACACACACCTACTGCCTGTTGTTCACCAAAAAATACCACTCTACGCTTTTTGAAGATGAAAAGTATGCAGTCCCTTTTACTGTTTGGTCACTCATTCCAAAGGATATAAAACCATAAAACCCTTGAATGGGATTTGTTGTATGGGCCTGGATAGTGATGTGTTCATGCTTGTGGAAGGAGTGGAACCTAGAGTGGAGCCTACCTAATAAAAATCCGAGCCCTCAAAATGAATACTGTATTTGTGGGATATTTTCAAATTTTATTCCAAGATGAGTTGGTCCCACAGCCTGATTGAGCACATTATTGATAGGGTGATTAATGAATATTATTAATATTTAATAATGCATAAGGTTGTATTAATTATGCATCAATGACGTGCTTAATCTTGCCATGGGATCTGCTCATTTCGGAGTAAAATTCGAGGACATCTGATCAAGGGGGCTGCCGTTCATTTTGAGGGGCTGGGATTTTCGTTAGGTGGGCCCCACAGCGGGTTCCACCCCTTCCATTAATTCACAGGAAGCATGTGGGAGATCCGGACTCACGTTGTCTTGTTGAACTAATTGTTGTTTTTCAAATCCTGATTGTTAGTCGGGCCCTGCAAAAAGGTTCTCATAATAGGTGAAAACTCATATAATAAGTGAGAACTAGTCCTTACATGAGTATAAAATCTCTGTTTTTTGAACGTTTTCCTGATGCGTTTTCTCTTCAGTTTATGTTTCTTGTATAGACCACCAAATGTAAGAACTTCAACAGATCAAGAAAACCACGCTGCATCAGATCCGTCCATTGGATCATCCCTGCCGCAACATTCATCTGACATTGCCATGATCTTTGTAATAGTTTTCACTTGGCAAATATTCGAAAATGGGCGAAACTTGGAAACATGACTCAACTCGGATGGCCACTCACTGAGTAAATTGGGTGAGTCTGGCCAGTTGCTAGCATAGACTACAGGTCCAATTAAGTGACCAACTGAGCTGAGTTGACTCGAGTCAAACTATAATTCTAAGCCATAGATCTATCATTCAACACTGAGCCATACTCCTTAGTTTGCAACTTGCAAGACTGTTGATGATAAATAATCCTATTGACACTGGCATAAGCAAATCATCTGGTTTAATGTGAAGAGCCCATATTTGCTTGACCAACCTCATCACATCATAGGACCATCCAGGGGAACTAGCCCGGATCTCACTCTAAAAGTAGTCTCATGTACTATTGGATTGATCATACGTAGAATACATAACTATTTAGTTCATACACGATCAGTGCATGGGAATATATCAATCAAATTGGAGTGCAATTTTGCCATTGAATCATAGAAAGGTGGCTCCCTCAAAGTCTAAATTAGGATTTTGCAGCAGCATAAATTGAGAGCAACATAGGACCATTTCACCATATATATTCGCCCCTGTGATGGAAAGAAGTTTTTATGCCAGAACTGATTCCCTTCTTTTTAGTGGAAAGCTTGTCTTTTTTTTTTTTTGGCTAAGAGTCTGATTATTATTAATTGACTGTAAAAGGTTGTCACACTTTGTTGTAAGTTACATGAACTTCACCTAGTTATATTTACCCTTTTAAGTCACTGAACATGTAAGAACAAGGTGGGAGATGTATGCTTTAGTGCAAAAGATAAGAGAAAAGGCAAAAGAATTCGCTGCAGTGAAATTCAAGGCAATCCGTAAAATTAACAATGTCAAAGCTCATGCACTCACAAAAATAGGTTTAAGTTTAAATTGTGATTGTCAGTCTATAACGTATGAAGTAGCATGTAATTATCTTTCTTGAATAAATCAACTATGTTTCCAACCAAAAAAAAAGACAGGGTGGTGGCACAGGTGGTTGGTATTCATTTTCTCACCCCCACTTCTATTGGCTTCCTTCCTACCTACGGTATGCAGGATATTTTTTAAAGGAGTCCCTCTCCCAGCCC
Organism: Persea americana; assembly: GCA_029852735.1. Classification (NCBI taxonomy): domain Eukaryota; kingdom Viridiplantae; phylum Streptophyta; class Magnoliopsida; order Laurales; family Lauraceae; genus Persea; species Persea americana. The sequence goes on along the minus strand of CM056815.1, from coordinate 11,510,813 downwards.
CTTGGGCCTTGGCTGAATACAAAGAAAAAAAAAAAAAGGGGAAGAAAAATGAGGAGCAAGATATGTTCATGTCGCCCTAAACGGGTATTTAATAGGTTGGTCCAACCATGGTCAGCGATTGACCTTCCATTGCTGCAATTTGAAGTCCAAATCCAAGAATTCTATTCATTGAATATTTTGGCAGTCAAAGTTGATCTTCTCCCAATTTGTAAAAAGGAAAGAGGCTTTTATTTATTTATTTTGAATTCAATCAAATGCTTACTTTTTTTTTATTGGGTAATCTGAATTACAATTAGTTTGGAAAATGATTTAGTTGGGCAGGTCATTTTGGGCCGCATTTTGATCTGCGTTTTCATTGTCGGGGGTATATAGTCAAAAATATTACTTGTAATTTGAATTATAGTGGTAAAAAATTTGAATTTCCTGATACGTTGAAATGTGATAATATCACAAGAAAGTGAAAGCATTGTAAAAATCAGAATATGCAATAATAATGCAATAATTTTTAATATTTCTCACTAAACTTCATATGTTTTATAAATTTCTGTATTTAGCATTTTAAATATATAACTAGCATAGTTGATGATATTGATTATATACTTCTCTATGCTCTCATTTGGTATAATCTTCATATTTTTACTGGAGATTATTTTGTGACTTCCCCAGCAGTTGTTGGATATTTTTCTGCAATATTAAATAATAATTTTATCATTTTTAGTGTTTTTTTTCATAAAGAAGTGCTGCTGTGCTTTTCTCAGTAAAGTAGTTATTTACAAATGGGGTGTGACAAAATCTTTATGAATATCTCCTTTTTTTCCAAAAAGAAAAAAGGGTCATTGTATGAAAAAGGGACTCTTCATGTATCTTTTCAAGATCCCCTTACCCTATTTAGGGCGAGGATGAAATCTTGAGTGAGAACAATAGAATTAGTGCAATCCTTCTCAACCTTTTTATGTTTCCAATATTTTGAAGAGATTTCTTTCTTGGAGTGGCCTTTATTGGTTGTATGTATGTTTCTTAAGATGCTACATGAGATATATACATCCTAATGGCATTGTGCCCTTCAATATAAACCATGATTTCATCCACAATATATATTTATTTATTTATTTTGTAAAAATTCCTACTGAATTCTTACAAAAGTCATAGGAAATGACCTCATCACAGTAAGGGGAATGGATGGGCCTGTTCGTCTCGTGTAATTAAATTCTTAAGATTTTATGTTTGTAAGTGATTAAAAACGAAAAACAAAGAGTTGTGTATGGTTAAAGGAGGTTCGGTTTGTAATGAAGAACTAAAGGCGAGTACTTAAAAATGACCATGGAATAAACTACCTTTGAATGGAGATGGTATAAAAAAGGAAGATGGAAGGTAAATCCACAACCATCACCCAACTAATTCAATACTTGGCCCCATATCACGTATAGATCTTCACCTCTATCCTTCACGCCTCACCTTGTATCATTGACCATAATGGTCAATATATTTAATTACTATGTATTGTATGCAGTCGAACAGGCATAAGCATTCATAAAATGTGTTGTCGGACCCCTTTGAATAATAACTTCTTAATTAATTGTTAACTTTTCACATGGAGAAATCAACAGCAGCCGATAAACAAAATCTTCCATTGCTCCAAAAAATTTTTTATTGCATTTGGCATATCTTATGATGATCCAAACCATTCATTCGATAAGCTTATTAATTGATCACCGTCCATTATTTGCAAACTATTTAATAAGATGGACTTTCACCTATTTAATACAAGTCACTAGCAAATCTGCAAGATGCACAAGCCCAAGAAATTTTGACTGTGAACTTATATATACCACTCCCTTATCCTGACGGTGGCCTAATTGATCAAACCTACCTAATATCTTCTCCTAGTAAGGAAAGATGCCCTTAATTATAAACAATCATGTAACAAATTTATGTTTGACCCTAGTTTAAATAATTCAAATTAGGATGCCAAATTAATGTCTTTTTCCCTAAACTAGATAGAGTTACCAAAGTGTTTTCCTATAGTTTCTTAAGGTTAAACTTAACCAAGGGTAAACTATGGAGGCTGAAGACATACCTAAGAGAGGTATCTTCATCCTTTTTGAGAAGCTTGTGGTTGTGCTTCAAAATCAAAATAGATGTGGTTGTTTGTAAATAAATAAAAAAGCAGTGGTTATATATAAATTTCCTTGGAAGTCATTAAAAAGTTTTCTTAGTTAGGAAAACCAATGAGAAATGAATGTGAGTTTTTTACTTGATTAATGAAGAGTCTCAATGTGAAAGGACTCCTAAAAATAGAAAAGTAGAAAAGTGGTGCCACATCATGAACTATTTCCAGTAAGTGATGGCAATGGCTAAGTACCTTTTAATTTGTGCCTATCCACTAAATTGTAAAGGAATATTTGGTCTTTGAGTTGTTATTGTCTCTGGTTTATTAATAGTTAGAAAGGTTAAACCAATGGCCTGAAGTTGGTCCATGTCTTGTAGTTTTTTTAACATGGGATAAAAGATTCTTGCTCCTATTTCCCATTCAGGGCCCTGTTTTCCAAAGTGTTTTTAAAGCAAAATCTTAACTTGATTTTAATGTGTCTTACAAAAAAATGTTTCATAAGGTGGTATGGTATTTTTTAAAATACAAGATATTTAATAAATAAGTAGGAAAGACGAGAAAGTTAAGATGAAAGTATGATAAAAGTAAAAGGATTGAAATAAAAATGAGCACTTTCGGGAGTATTTACCTGTAGCATCAATAGGTCATTTTAAAATAAACTCACTTGAGATCGTTTGGATATATCCAATGCAATACTATTGAGGAAATTTTTTCCTATAAATTGATGAGCCATCAATTAGAAGGGTAAGGCTCTAAAGATGACATAGATTAAATCAGTAATGATAGATATCACTAAGTAAAACCTATTTGTAAGGCCAAAAGTGCCAAAAAAGCGTAAGAGGTGGAATCACATCTCTTGCCCGGTTTGATCTGGACTCTGAGTAAAAGTTTGAGATGAACTGATATTTTTAGTGGATTATTATTAGGAGTCTTATGCATGGATTTGGGACTATATATGGAGTGTTTCTCACAACCCAAAGAGAGAAATATCATCTCTCAAGTTCTGAATTAGAGATCGAATTGAGAGAAATTTCCTATAGAGATTTATTAAAAAGTTGTGCTGCCAAGTACTCTACAGAGCTAGGTTCTTTTGCATCCATTATGGGAAATCATCTTCTTGTGTAGAAGATTTGAAGAATCAAGCGCTGGATTGAGTATGCTACAATCAACGGTGTGAAGTCATTGAAGCGTGAAACGATACAAGATAACTTCAGTCCTTAGGTAGGAGATATATGGGGAGGAAATCTAAGTTTTTTGTAATTACGAGATTTATAGTATTGATCTAGTTTAGATCTGCGGTTTTTAATCTGATTAGGGTTTTCCACGCTAAATCTGTTGTCCTTTGTGGTGTATGCTTGTTGATTTTATTTCCACTGCGTATAATATGATTTTTGCACACTATTGGGTTGATTTACTGAGTTGACCAATCTAGAAATCGAATCCGAAATTTTCACTATTCAAGATTTGACTTATGATAGATTTGGAATGGAATAGAGAAACAAAATGCATGCAGCTGACCCCAAAATAGTTGGGAGAAGACTTCAATGATGATGATAACGACTAAATAAATATTATTTTAGTAATAATCATGTGAGAATCGCCCGTGGGATTCTTCTTGCTGTCAACGACAACCTTACTTACCCATAATCAAGTTACGCGCCCCCCATACACTCGCTGTCATGAATGGCCACTCGCCAAAATTCACAATCATATGCTTTTATCGAGACAACTCCACCAAAATAAGACACGATTCATGTCTGTAGATCATATATAAAAAGACGCTGTTAAATTAGATGAAAAGAAATCCTATCGGATCAAACATTGCCAGTCAGCTAATCGTAGCCAATTATTACTGTCCTTTTAAGTTATTTATTTTTATTCATTCGATAAAAAAGAAGAAGCAATGATTAGATACTCACCCGATCTAAAGCAATGATTGCGAGCGATTTTCAACCATCTAAATTCATTTTAATTATTTGTTGCGTTGGGTCATTTCATGCTATCACAGGCCAAACCCAAGTTGCACTACACTAGGTATATAAATGAGGACACTTGGGCTCAACCTCAACCTCAACCTCAAGCCAACTTCTATCACCCCTAAACCAGGTTGTTTTGAAAGCAAATTTGCCCTTCTCCCAATATCTATTTCTAAAGAGGGTCAAGGGCTATTTTGTCTATCAACCCAAGAATTCTATACAAGAAAAAGGGTAACGCCTCTTGGGCTGGTGGTAAATATATATTCATAAACAAAGGTAGAAGACGAGGCTTGAGGCTTGAGGCGAGAAAGGCGATGGGAACTAAATAGCTTTCCATTCTTCCCAAGGAAACCCAACCCAACCCAGCCATAGTTTTCTCCTCTTCCATCTCTCTCTCTCAAATCTCTCTTTCCCCCACATCTTCCTTTTCCCTTTCCACCCAATCCAAACAACACAAACAAACACATCACACACACACGCACACACACCCACAAAAACTAAAAAAAAAAAAACCACCCTCAAAACCACCCATCCCACCCAAAAGCGGTTTTCTCGTATCTTCTTCTCCGGTTTCTCAACCTGGGCTTCTCCGGTTTTCACTTTCCAAGGTGGTTTTCCCCGGCCCTAACGTGCGCTGTTGCCGTCCTAACGTGCGCCGGAGGGGGGGCGGGCTCGTACTAACGTGCGCCGGGAGGTGGGGGGGGTGACGTGCTAGCGTGCGCCGGTGGCGGATATGATGAGGAGCTGGGGGACGTGGGAGGAGCTGGTGCTCGGAGGGGCGGTACTCAGGCACGGGACCCGAGCCTGGGGGGCCGTAGCTTCGGAGCTCCGGGCCAGGACCCTCTGCCCGCACGGCTTCACGCCTCAGGTGATTTTATCGCGACATCATCTTCTTCTCGCGAGAATATCACGCGCCTGTCCTCTTTATCATCAACGTATCATTTTTTTCCCCTTCACGTTTCTCGATGCTCTCTCTTTTCCGGGCTTTTTTTTTCTTAATCTCGCGAGATAATAAAGTGGGTTTCCGTATTTATCGGTATTTGATACGGTATCTTGAATATATCGCGAGCCGCTTAAGTGGTGGGTCTTGTCAAATACTATTGGTTTGTTACGTTGACGATATTTCGGGGGTCAATTCCGAGTCGTACGTTGTGTGCGGGGCCCATTTGCTATTTCTGATTTCTCTGGACCAAAATACCCTTTTGTTTTGTTGTGCACGCATCCCTCTCTCTTTCTTTAGCGTCAAGGGTTGTTTTGGTCAATGAAAAAGTTGGGGGTGGCTCATCGGCCATTTGAGAGACGTTGAACGTATGGAACTTTGGTGGGGCCCACCACCAGGCCTATCGGATGAATGGATAGGGTTCTGAATTAGGGTTCGAACAATACACATCAGCGGTTTGGATGTGTGGGAAATACGGCAACTGGACCCCACCGCATTGATCCCTGTAAGGGCAATTTGGGGGTTTTTGCAAAATAGATGAGGCTAGTTTAGCCCTTTTATTTGTATATTGTATTTTCAGATCTGACGTGACTTTCGCCCTAATCTCTTTCTAATTTCAGATCTGACGGTGTTTTTTTAATAGGGCTAACCTGGGATGGGTGGGTCCCACATGAGCCCCCTTCATGTACCTGAACCGCTGCTCAAAAGCTAGGCCACTTGGGCCAAAATTAGAACTCCAGGGTTGGGCACAGGGGATCAACGGCTATGATGAATGGCACGGAATGGACGGTCTACCGGAGAAAAAAAAAGTGGGGTCCTGGGCCCCACATGCCTGTCATTGTCCCTCTCACCGAGTCTGCGCGTCGTCGTTGCAGGACGACATTTTAAAATTAATGGACACGTGGCCGCTGTAAGAATAATAAAGAATCTGGATTTTCATCCTGGATTAAAAGGGCGGAAAAAAGGCTGCCGTGGTGGATCCCTCTCCGGAGGAGGAGGAGGGGGGGAGGGGTAGTTTAGGAAGAAAAAAATTTTGGGCGGTGTGGAGAGAAAAACATCCGGTGCGAATGGAAGCCCCCTAAAAAAAACATAGCCTCCTCAAGCTTTTCTAGCCGTCAGATCAAATTAAATGGAAGTGGACCATTAACTCGGAAGCATTGAACGGTTCAAATTAAAACCGTTAGATTTGATCAATTGCCATTGACATTCAATGAGGATGATGTTTGATATGTATCTAATTAATTAAATCCTCTTTTATAGAGGACCAGTGGGCCCATTTAAGTGGTACATGTCTCACATCACATGTGGGGTGGGGGGCGCTTTCATCTTATACTATTGTTATTGTTGTTTTGTGGTTGCAGGAATGTGAGGCTAAGTATAAGGATCTACAGGAGCGGTATAGTGGCTGCAGGTGGGTACATATATTTTGGGGCCACCATTCACTTTACTATATTTAGACCGTTGGATCAAAGCTTTCATATTGTGTCTATTCTAATTCCTCTAATTTAATCCAATGCACTCAATCATGGGGTACTTTAACAGAGAAACAAATCTTTTTCCAATAGTTTTCAATCTTATATTATCAATGGTTCCTTAATAATTAGGATGTGCTTGATAAGTGGAATTTCTAACTGAAATTAACCTTTTCTTTGTGTAAGTAATCTAAATGTGCTAGGATTTGTCTTCATGCTATTCAATTGACTGATTAGGATTGAGATTTTTTTTTTAATTAGGAAAGGAATATGTAATTAAGCTATCATCATCATCAGAGCCTTGTCCCAACTATGCTAGGTTCGGATACACGAATTCTGTTGTTGTTGTTTGGGTTATGACAAAATTTTATGTAGGCTGTCAACCTAGCTAACACAACCCTCCTCCTTTACCGGGGTTTGGGATGGGCATTAAAAAAAACTGGTGGAGTTGATTTTAAGGCTATAAGCCTTAAAATGTGAATCTTATGAAGATAGTTTACTATTGTAATAAAAAACAAATGTTGATTTGAAGAATTCGGCCGGGTCTTTTAGCTCTTGTTTTGTTTTTGATGAAACTCTCTTAATGTGAGTCCACACACTTATATTCTAGGAGATCCATCCACATCTTGGATGATTAACACCCGTAGATGATGCACTGGCCATCATGAAATACTAACTATGGGTGTGTTGAATATAATCATATTAGATCTTCCAACATGCTCTCTATTTTTTTGTCACTCCACGAATTTGCAACAGTTGATGTGCAAATCATAGTTGTGTGAATAATAATCGGTTAGCTTGTTCTTGATGTTGGAAGATCTAATATGAATATAATCATATTTGATCTTCCAACATGCTCTCTATTTCCTTGTCACTCCACGAGTTTTGCAACAGTTGATGTGCAAATCATGGTTGTGTGAATAATAATCGGTTAGCTTGTTCTTGATTTATTGGAGTTTAGCAATATATCAAGAATGTCTGTTTGCTATTATTTTTCCAGTCTATTATCAAAATCAACCCAAGCGACATTAACTTTGGGTCAAGTTTGAATTGGGTCCAATTTGTCTTGCATCAGAAATACACTATAGAAAGATAACTGTCCTAAATTTCTTGTTATGTGCCTGACTCTCGTTAACCATGATCATTTTAAGATAACCCCTTATTCTCTAACATTTTTTCTTTGTAATCTATGAAGAATTGTATGGACTTTGATTATAATTAAAGTGGTAGAGAATGCGGTTTATATAAGTGAAAGGGTAGAGGAGAAATTGCAAGGTTGTTGTTAGTATAAAAACTATAAGAAGAGATAAAGTTCCTAGAAGTAAAGGTTTCTTGAAATTTGGGTGAGAAACACATGTAGTATTAATAATAGTTTCAATAGGAAATAGGGTAGAGAGATGTGTTATTCTAAAAGTGTGAATAAGAATTCCATATGAATATGTATTTGCCATTAGGAAGACACTTGTCATCTCCTTATAAACTCATGGAGAGATTTCTTGGAGGCTATTATACAGAATTAGATAGAAGGGGATGTGCTTATGTAAGTGAAGAAAAAAGAAACAATCACCATATTCAAAGAGAAATAGTTTGTTGCTAAAATCGTAGGATTTGGGATATGAATTGGGAGAAGATGCAAATTGTATGATTTGTATCGAATCTTAGGGAAAAAGGACTCGTATCTATAGAACTAATCTCATTTACTGATAAAAATATGATTATTCATTTATGAATTTTATGATACGATTTGATACTCATATCAAATCACACTATTCAGATGATTTGTCTGGTGGGAATAGCAACTATCAAATTGCTATTTTTAGTCATTTCCTTACCTCTTTTTCACTTTTTGGAGTTTCTATATTTAAGAGTTTATCTAGTGATTAACTAAATCTCTTAAGATAAGAATTTTCGAGATTCAAGGAATATGTGTGTGAGTAGAGGTTCCACGGTAGGTATAGCCATATAGGTTTTCCCGTACATCTCTCTCTCTCTCTCTCTCTCTCTCACACACACACACACACACACTCATTCACTCACTTCTTTACATCCTAACTATGTAGCATTGATGATTTACATTTTATTTTATTTATTTATTTATTTATTTTTAATTTAGGAAGAACAAAAGCAGCTGCATAAGAATCTTTTGATATTTTAAACATATTTAACTATTCATATTTATATCATACATGACATATTCATATGTCTACTAAATGATATTCTTCATATGATTGTACCATTGTCTGATTTGTTATTGAACTGATGTTGCTATGGACGGAAATAGATGGACTATAAATAACTACTATTTTTTCTTAAATTTTGAGTATTTTATATATTTTTTTATAGAAAGAATTCCTATGATTTGTGATTTGATTCCAGTACCCCTTGAATGATTTGTTGTACAAACTCAATTTTCAGATTAATGGTTATAAAAAGAAATAATGAAAAATTATACTAAAAGTGGACACATGTCACACTCTCTTTGACTTTATTATCATAGATTATGCATAGATGATTAAGTAATATAGAGAAATAGTACTGTTTGCACATTGTACACACTGCATTCTGGGGCCCCGCTGCATGAATGCCAATTCAATAGACTGTGGCCTGTGATTGAAGTTATATTTTGATTTGGGCCCTAGTTAAAAAATTCGATACTACCTGCCCTAGCTCAGCTGAGTTGACTCAAACTTGACTGGCAAAGAGTGAAATCTTCTCGAGTCTGCTAAAATCCTGGTAGGCTCGCCCATGTTACCCTTCCGAGTCTCTTGGGCAGATCAGAGTTTTGTAACTATGGTTGTGGTCATCTGATTAAGACCTTGAAAACAAATGGTTAGGAATAGGAAAGCATCACGGTTATATTGTAAAATCTATAGAAATACAATGGCTCTTTTAATGATTTTTTTACTGCTTCTTTACAGTGCGTGGTTTGAAGAGCTTCGGAAGCAACGAGTTGCTGAGCTCAAGAGAGAGCTGGAGAGATCAGAAGACTCTATCGGGTTAGTATTGTACATTAAACTTTTATGCAAAATAGAGAGTTCTATCTTTGCCTCGACAAGAGAAGGGCCATTTATTCTTAACACGCTTATAAAGAACCGGAAACTCAACTAATGGGATGGACCAGACCAACTATGCCTCAGCTTGGCCTGGTTCTGTTCCAAGCCTAGTTGGTAATTTTGGAAATGTCATTGGCCATCTGAATGTTGGTTTGCCAGTTGGGTCATTTAGATTGACAAGCATGTGTATGGTGAATAACTGTTTGGAAACAAAAAAAAGAAAAGAAAAGAAAGAACTATACCTGAAGGCTGAAAGTTTCGGAGCAGTCACCATTTTAACTTGTTTGAGTCTTGATTAAGTCTTCTACATGATATCTCAACTAGAAAATATAGAAAATGAAAAATATGATTGAGTCTAGGCCAAATCAACCGAGTCTTTACCGGGTCAACCAAGTTTTTGAGAAAGTCATTTTAAGAATGAGTTATTCACCGAGTTATTAGAAATCTAATATACTGGACGTTCAACTGCCAAGCTTTGGCTTGCATTCGTTGATTTCCTTTCATTTGAATGGGCACTCAGATCTGGTGCAGGGACCACGATCTTACCATCAAAGATACAGCCTCTACGTTCTGGTGCCATCCACTTAAAAGTGAGAGACTAGTGAAAATGCCTCACCCCATAACTATTATTATTATTATTATTAATTTTTTTTTTTTTTTTTTTTTTTGTTTTTGCTTGGAAAAGAGAATTTTATTGAAACGAGAGCGGATACAGCCATTCAGGTTTACAAAACAAAATGCCAAAGGTAGGCTTTAGCCGTCTCCAGTGAAAGCATAGAAACAATGGAAGTTGAAGACTCCAGTGATCTGCTGGACTCTGGCTGGCTATGTAATCTGCAACACAGAAGGCCCGTCAGCAATCTCTGACATATTGATAGTTTAAGCAGGCTGTAACCCTTTAAATATCATAGAATACGGGGAGCAATCTGTGCCAGAGAATCAGCAACTTGCTTAACTTCTCATTTGTAAAATTGCATATTCAAATGTTTAAAACATTCGAGAATGCAAAGAAGTCTTTTCCAGGTTGGCATTAGGTTCCAAGACAAGGAGCCACCTTTATCAAGAACCTCCATGAGGAGAAGGCTATTGCCCTCAATCACCACCTGCTTAAATCCCATAGCCTTTAGGAGATAGACACCACTTGCTAGAACTTCTAGCTCCATCTGCAATGGTTAGAGGCCTGATATTTGTTCTGCAAATGCGACTAGAAGATGATCCCTATGATCCAGAATTATGCTCTCAATCCCAGCCGCCTGTAACTGATACTGAACAGATCCATCATAGTAAAGCTTGACAATTTTGGAAGGAGGAGGAATGCACAACTCCGTTGATAATCCAGGTTTCTTTGGAGGTGTAATTAGGGAGAGTGATGCATTCCATGCATGAACAGAAAACTTGGTTTTTTAAGATTGACTTTAAAATTTAATGGACTGGACTGTTCCTAAAGAAGTATTCATTCTGTCTTCCTGATAAACCATGATATGGTGATGTGGTGATCCCCAGTCCCCAGTCGCTAATTTTGGGCTGTGGCCTTGTGCCAGAACCAAGATAATGGAGTGATAGGTGTCCTAATGGGAAAGGAAGCTGGTCCCAAATCTGATTGGCAATTAGAAAAATAGATGGTCTGATGATTCATTATATATGCCAATGCAATTGTACCCCTTCAATGCCAATGCAAATGTTTCTTTCTTTGTTGTATGTTTCAGTATCCATTTTTATCTAATATCGTGGTTCTGTTGATCATGTTGGTTTCAGTTCTTTACAATCAAAGATTGAGTCTCTCATGAGTGAGAGAGAAGGGGCCAATGGAAGTTTTAACTGCAATGCAGAATCAACCGTACCTGCCGGCAATGCAGATGGAGCTACACCTGAATCTCCCGGAAAGGAGCGATCCAAGGATGCACTGTCTGCTGGCAGTTTCACAGAGGATACTCTGAGAGAATGGTTGCCAAAAACCCAGGTCCCTGTGGTGGTGGACTCAGCTCATGTGAACACAACAGAGGTGAAAAATTGCGAGGAGTCAGAGCAAGAGAAAGTGGGCGTTCAGGGTCCAGAGATTGGATGTGGGAATGTGAAAAAGCGAAGAGGAAAGAGGAAGAGAAAGGGATGCAATGATGTTAAGGAGGCTGCGAGTGTGGGAGAGAACGAAGTGTTCTCTGCAAATGTGGTCAAGGTTAAGGAGGAGTCTTCAACTGGGGGTTGTGAGCCAAATTTAGTACCTTCATGTGCAGGCTCTGCCCGGAGCATTGGAGAAGAGGTGGGCTTGGCGGGAATATTAGATTCAATTATGGAGCCTGACTATACATCACCATTCAGGTGTCGGCTTGAAAGCCAGGTGAGTGAATCCTACACCATCATGCACTGGAATTTGATTTGCATCAGTTAATTCACATTTGAGGCAAAATGATACAGGGTGAACAGGATGTTTATGGGTCATCATCGGGCTTGGCCTAGGTCAGCCTAATTGGGGACCCCTGGGCCTGCTTCTTTTTTTCAGATCTTGGGTTTCCAGGATTTCTGATTAATCCTTTTTTTAACTTCTCCATTAATGAGGCTAAAAGCTAAGGATTAAAGACTCACAAGGCCCTCTGATAGTCTTTCCTTTGATAGAAATGATTAGCCCCCATTTTCTTAGGGCCCATTTGTCTACTAATATTGAATTCATAGGAATTTTAAGTAATCCATTCCTATCATAAGCTAAAATTAAAAAAAGAAAAAGGAAGAAGAAAAAGGTGAAGATCTACAAATGGCCATCAAATCACCTTCCCTTTGGTAGGAAATGGTTTCCAAGTAATAACCCAAGAAATTAAATCATAGGAAAGTGAGGGTCCCGTCTACATCTCCACCTTATATCCTTCACTCCTCACCTCTTTATCTGTCCTTCATTAGACCTCAATTTATCATGAATCCTTCAATGCAAAGTAAAGAAATGGGCCCTTTTAGGGCCTATTTGTTTGCATAGAATAAATAGGAATTGAATATATTGAAATCCATGGTCAAATGAGGATTATTAAAAAGAGGTGATGGGTGAAGGATACAAGGCAGCGATGTTGATATAACCCTCACTTTCTTGGGATTTGAGGTACTAGGTTGGTGGTTGTGTATTCATTTCCCACCCCTGCTTGATTGATTTTCCATTACAAGGAAGATAATTTGATTGTCCTTTTCAGAAATTCACATTTGTTTCATCAATCTCAACTGTTTCTAGAAGTAGAAATCTTACGGTTCCTATTTTTTTCAATTACATGAAACAAAGAGGCCCTTGGTAATTTGAATCAGTCCTCCGCCTCTTATTATGTTCATATGAGAAAATCGCATTTATTATGAATACCTAGGGTCTGTTTGTGCGCGTAAAACACATAGGAATTTATGGTTGAATGAGCTTCATTGAAGGATATGAGGTGGGGATGTATGCAGATGAGACCTTAGGCTTTCCTAGGTATTGAATTACTAGGGTGATAGATTCACCATTTCTTGGCCGCTGGGACCGCTGTAATGTCATGAATTGTAGGTTTGCAGCAAACATCTAATGCAAGGACCCTTCCCCTTCTGATGAGGTTAATGGCCTCCACAAACATGCCACGTGTACAATTTTGTGATAAATGTAAAATCAATAGGGACTCCCTACTTGAGGGTTTGGCTTCAAATAATTCCCCTGGCTATGCCTTTAAATTCGGCTTTCTTGTGAAATCCCAACTGCTCAAAATTAACTTCATCTTATTTATTTGTGAGTGCCAAATTTCAATCAGAGTTTGATCCACCAGCGTTAAACCAGAACTTCTACTCCCCTTATTTAATATTATATGAAATACATGTTTTTAATTTGATTGATGGTAAGGCAGTAGTCGGAGTAAAGATAGCGTTAATTTTGAGCGGTTTCACTTCGCAAGTGGGCTGCACTGATAGATATAGGCCTAGCCCCAAGAGGACTTAAGACTTACCCAGCTGGCCATCCCTAGAAGTTACTTCATTGATCAATGTGGATATAACATATCTTAATTTCTAAGAACCATTTGCCCCACAAAAAACAAGAGAAATGTACACATAAAAAAAATTTGCCCTACAACATTTGATAATCATCTATGGCCATAAAAGAAGAATGTCAAAATAGAGACCCATCTTTTAGAAGTGACTGTCCGTCCATTTCATTAACTTAGATTATATGATCGCTGTATTTAATTATTCTATTTTATAAAAAAAACTGCTTAGATTATCAAGTTCTGTTATATTTTGATTCCTTGACCAATATCACATTATTTTTAATTGTCATTATCGCTGTAGTAGTAACTCTTCTGTTTTTCTCCTACTGCCAAATTCCACAGAAGAGAAGCCGATACAAGAAACTGATACGGCGGCACGTCGATTTCGGCACGATACGATCGCATATCGGAGATGCGACGATCTCGACCGTCAAAGAGCTGTACCGGGACCTCCTCCTCCTCTGCAACAACACCCTTGTCTTCTTCCCTACCCAATCCCTCGAGCACAAGTCTGCCCTCTCCCTCCGTTGCTCCGTCACTGAACGCCTCTGCCGCATTCACCCCAAACACCCCGTCCGACCAACCTCCTCTGTACCCGTCGCTGGCGGCGGCGAAATGAACCTGCTCCTCCCCCAGCGCAACCCGGTGAAGCCTCGGAGCGCCCGACCCTGCAATCGCAAGGTTGCCGGAAAGTTGGTCTCCGGCGGCGGTGTGACGAGTATCGGTGGTAAGGAGCCTGTCGGTGAGGCACAGTTGGCGGAGTGCCCGGTGAGGAAAGGTGTTGGGCGGCCAGCGAAGGGTGGTTCTAGAGGCGGGCGGAAGAGGGCCGAGAGTGGCGGGAGGGGAAGGAAGAGAGCTCGGAAAAGATGAACAGTGGATATGGGGTCTTGGTGGGCCTGGTAACTTTTTTTTCCTTTTCATTTTTTTAGGTTTTATTGTAAAAAGGGCAAAAACTGTTGTAGATATCTTTGTAGGGGTTTTGTAAGTGTTAGATGAGTTTTACAGAAATTGCAGAGAATCTGCCAAAAGTGAAAGAATAGTTGAGAAAGAGAACATGAAAAAGAAGGGTTTATAAATGTAGCTTCTAGCTTGTTGCCTTTGTGTCCTTGAATTCTACACTTTATTTTCTCATTGTTTAAAAAGACTTGATCTCAGGTTGATTTTGCAGCCAAAAATCATGAATCCAAGACTAGGATTTTTAAATATGGTTAAAATTATTATTCAAAAAAAGAAAATATATTGTTAAAATTGTTGTAACAAATGTGAATGCTTAAAAATAGCCATCAAATCATCTCCCTATGGTGGAAAATGAATGAAGGGGAGGTAGAAAATGCATATACAGCCTTCACTCTTATAGTGTGCTTGGTAATGGCCGAGGGTGTTTCCTCTTCCGCGCGGCACCAGGTTTCCTACCACCCCGGGGAGGATGTCATGATCTTCTCTAGCGTGTCAATCAAGTCATAAAGAAAGAAAACTTTAGCTGTTTTGTTGCTGTACCAAACAAGTCATTAGTAATTCAAGAGAAAATGAAGGGTATGAGGTGAGATTGAACACGGAACATTTTAGGCAGACATGCTCCTAACATGGAATTCGTATAGAAAAATTAACTTTTTTTTTTTATCATTTCTTCTTGTGGTTGCTATCGAGCTTCATTTTTTATGTTGAGGGTTGATGGGACTCTCGTTATGACGGCGACTCTCGTTATAACAAGTGATGGTCGACGGTGACCCTAAAGCAAGCATAAACTCTTCATCTTCTTCCTGAGCAGGCATTACAATGTGGAACATTTAATCAGATTTTTACATGGGACTTTATGAATAGTTTATTAATTGCAACTTGAATAAAACAAATGTTCCACATTGTAAACTCCAACAAGACCCCTTTACTTTTCAAACATGACCTTAAGACCTTTGTTGTCCATTGTGAATGATACAATTGTTGTGTTAACATTTGAAGGTTCGACAACCTCAAGGGTCAATTCAGTTGGCCTAGAACCACGGTTTGCACCTGGAGGTTGTAGGTTCGAAACTGCACTACCACATTAGGGCTATAGGGGAGTTTACCCGGCTTCCCTTTGGGCCCAGAGGTATTAGTCCAGCCCAAAGGGTTGGGAAGCCTCCAATAGCAAAAAAAATAAAATAAAATAAAATAAATAAATAAATAAATAAATTGAAAGCACGATTTAAATGTAGTATTCCTTGTAAACTTAGGTATTTTCTGTTTGTATGGATTGAAAAAACCAATAATCATTTGAGGCAGAAAACTTGTAATTTTTTTTATGTTCTTTTGTTGAGTGCAAAAGGAGAAGGAATCTCTTGTTTTTTGGGACACTTTTCCTATATTGAACTATCAAAGGTTTTCAACGTGTTTCATCTTGTAGACTTGTAGACTTTTAGGTTCAATTGTATTAAAAAAATTAGAATCTAGAATTCAAATCAGCTTGCTTAGGTTAGTGGGTAAGGTGGATTAGAACCTTCCATCTCACTATTTTAGAGCCCACCCTACATATTCATCTATGAGTAAGAAATGCAACAAAGTTGTATTGGTATGGATCCAGGTGAACCCCACCGCCAGTGTTTTAAACCTTGTTTGAGTCATGGACGAAGTCAGTCACAAGGGACTGACCCAAATCTAAACTCCATTTGCTTTTTCTTCTTCACCTCAGCCATGTCTTAGACCCAACCATCCAATTAGACTGGTCCATACCGCACCCATCAAAACCCCAACCCTAAATCCCTTCCTCTGACCATATCCTCCAATCCCTTCTTCTTTTCCAATTGCCCCAATTTCACTTCTATCCCAAAACCCATGTCCTTAATTTTCTTCCTTCAATGTCTCCTTCTCTTCCACCGCTCTCGCACACCTTTTAGTTGCTGCTACACCAATAACTTCTATCTTCATCCTACCAAAGATTTAAAAAGTAGACCTAGCTTATTGTTGGACTCCCCTTTCTGTATTCTATTTTTTGAGAAAATGAAGACCTAACTTACTCTTAAAAAAATAAAAATAAAAAAGAAAAAGGAAAAAAGGACTCGACTGGACCCGACTCAACTAGACCCTTCCAAGTCGGCCCGAGCCCATTTTTCAAAACCCTAAACACTACCGTACCACCTTGGGTCACACTTTCCCCTTTCTTACCTGATTCGACCTGTGATGGGTTTAGCATGTATGGTACCGATCTCTGTTTTTTTAATGTTCTTGAGGACTCGAACTTTAGTAGCGCAACCAGAAAACATAACTTGGGGTACCACTAGGAAAAAAAAAGGTTTTTGAGGCGCCAATGTAAAAAAAATCAAACTTCTCTATAAGATTGAGGAGGTTTTTGCAATTTAAGGGGCCAGCCCCCTAGTTCCGCCCCTGCCGAACCTGAACCAGGAACTTATTTGGTTCTGAACATGGCCAGGCAAGATCCAAACCAGACCCGTTGCCATCCCCATAGGTGAATGTTCCTAACCCCATGCGAGGTCTCTGAAGTCTATATGCAAATGTAATCTGCTGCAATTCCTGAGAAATCAGAAAGAGAAACACAAAGATGGATAAATAGTATCCACTTATCTAATGATATTCAAAAGAAAAATCAACAAATGCATCATGAAAAGCTACAAATCCTCTGATTCCAAATTGTAATCATCACTTCCACAGAACATGTAATATCCTTAATCCATCAATTAAAAAGCTCTATGCAAATTGACCCTAACCCAGAACCGAATTAAAAAGTTGCAAATATTGGGCTAAAAAATAAGAGTCCTTCGGATATTAGGGCAATGGGTGCTGATGGCTAGGTCAGGCTGGGCAGAGCTTGTCTAAGACTAGGTCTAAATTAAGGTCAGGATCCCACCCATGGGTTTGTACAAGATCCAACCTATTTGCAAAATAAATAGATCCTATGTTAAATATGTCGTGCTCACCATCAACATGGTCATGGTTAAGTAGTGTTGGCACCTTATTATCACACACATGCCCGTGGATCCATTGGTGGATTTTCTAGTTGAAAGTATTGCTCGTGATCAGTAGCCCAACCTATAAAAAACGAAAGGGACTTTTATGAGCCCAACCTATAAAAAGCGAAAGGGACTTTTATGAAAAAAAATTAGTCTTAAACTTTGATAGATGAAGAAGTATATAAAACATAAAAACAATGGCAGAGAGTGCTGTCCATTTTATTTTACGAAAATGCTTCCAGTGGCGATAAGGCCAAGGCCACTATTCAAAATTTTATCTATAAACCCCGTCGCTTTCTTTTTCTCACAAATAAGAGGAAAAAACTTATATTACAAGCTACTTGGTTTAAAGGACGATCAATATAAGCTATTCCCCTCTATTTTAAAGACTCTTCGAAAGGAGCTCAAGGCTCAATAGGTTTTGAAGCACAAAAAGTAAGAAAGTGACAAGGTTGAAAAATACATATGAATAGCGGCGCTATCGCCATTGTGTGCATTTTTGTCAAGAAAATATACGACACCCTCTCCCCTGTTGTTTATATGTTTTTGTATACTTATTCTTTTAATTAGAATCTAAGCCCAATATTTTTCACAAAACCTCAAAATAAAAATGTTCGGTTAACCCGGGCCTTTAAGTATATATGGGCCATGGTCCAACCCATTTAATTGTCGGGCTAGAAAGTTAGTCCCAATTCACCTCATGAGCCTAAAATAGAGGCCCCACTCAGCGTGCCAAATCTAGTCCAATGCAGGCTCATGCGTGCCCCTATCAAGTGGCCCCACATTCAAAAGCTTGTAATTAGGGTGTTCATGGCCTGGGTTAGGCCGAGCTGAAGCATATCTAGGCCCCACTCAGCGTTAGAACCACAAGCCCATATCCAGCCCAAGCCCAACATAGCCCTGAGCCCGCCCACTCTCAATCGGGTAGGGCGTAGCAGGGGGACCCACCTAATATTGAATGGGCCCAGAATATATACCTAGCCTGGCCCAGATGTTGAATGGGCCCATGAGTACCCCTCTTTCCACCAAAAGCATCAGTGGGACCCACCTAAAACACATCCCTCCCGCGAACAGTTGGTAGAAAATACATTATAAACATCGTCCGTACCAAAAAGCTCCAAAACCAAAGCAGAAGGAAAAAATAACATCCTTTCCGCATCTCAAAACCCTAATTCTCTGAATTCTCTTCGATTTCCGGATCTTCGTCTTCTTCGATTTCAGAGATAGGTTGAGAGATCGATCTCTCATGGCAGGGCGTTACGACAGCAATCCTTTCGATGAAGAAAATGTGAATCCATTCGCGGTGAGTCTAGATCTCTGCATCCTTATACCTTCCTTCTGTTTTGGACTCTATTTTCGAAGAGAATCGGTCGAGTTTAGTTTGTTTTTACTGGAAATGTGAGATTGGAGAGGGTTTGTATTGGTTTGATTTGGAATTCTAGAGACTCTGGCTTTGGATCTGTTTTTCAAGTTCAGATTCGAAGGTATTCGTTTGTTATGTCTTGGAGTGTGAAATCAGGGATTAGAAGTGGGATCGATTTGGAATTCTTATGGTTTTCATTTCTCTTTGTTCTAAATATGCTTGTGCCGCTGATTTTTGGGGGAAATGCTTGGGTATTCGTCTGAATTTGATCTTTTTAGGGTTCAGATCTGAAATTGGTTGGTGAATGTTAGAGAATTTGGAGAGATTCGATATTTCGAGATTGATGAGTTTTAGTTAGACGTAGTTTATTCAGATTGACTGTTATCTATGTGTATAAAATGATAAAAAACAAATATTGTTTAGGTATGGGAATTCTTAGATCTGGTCTGGTTGAACTCGTTTTCTGTAACTTTTGTGTTTGATTCTGAAGTACTGAGTGTGCTACGCTTTTCTGGTGGAATTGCTTTGTTGTGATCTTTTCTTTTATGGCTGTAGTTATATTTAAATTCTAACTGAGCAGATCGACATTGCTTGTGCATTGGTGGATGATGGGATTGCCTGAGAATTGGGAATTGGCGTTTGTCAGGAACTGCCAACGAGTATATATGGCAGCAGATCTGGACAATCTAATTTGGGTTGTGTCTTTTATTAGTTGGATGATGGAAAAAGGTCTCTAATTGGAGTGTTTCAAAACACATGTAGACAGAAACTGTTGAGTACCAGAACATCTATGAAATGCCTCATCAATTTGATCAGCCTGGACTGATCTACATATTCATAAATCATATGAAGATGTGAGTATTAGAGTGTTTAGGCACATCTCTTTCATAGAAGTGACCCTTCTTAGATTACCCAAACCAGAAAAGCAACACAAGCATTATGATATATATATATATATATATATATTTATAAAGGGTGTGCCTTTTATTTTTGTCATATAATGTGCATTGAATATGGTTATACATCTTTTGAAAATATTTGAAATTTGCTTTCTCCATCTTCTATCTAATGACAGTCTCTGTATAAAAATGTGTTGACTCTTAGTAGGGTCTATCTGTGATAGAATCTTGAGGTTTTATCCTTTGCATATATATTCTCCTGAAGCTAACAGTATATGGAAGGCTTCTTTTTTCCTTGGTTTTTAGTTTACACACCTTAAATATGCGTGCAAAAACCTCCAAATCCGTTCTTTCTGTACATCCTGTCGATAATTTTATGTACAGTTGAATATGCTGACTTTTTTCTGGTTGATTCTGCCACAGAAACTTTGGCAACAAAACCTTTAAGTACATCTTAATAGTTGCTAATTTTAGTAGCTAGCTGTAAATTTATAAGCACAGTGAGTGTCTATATTTTAAAGCAATTTTTCCCATGCACTTTCGATGTCAGGACAAAGCAGCTAAGGGGAAATCTTCAGGTCAGTCAAACTATGGTGGAGGTGCATTTTATACCACGGTAAGCTTAACTTTTACTTTTTGAACAGCATTTATTTTGTAAGCTTTAACATTTTATCTGTTTGGTAAATGTCAGCCAGATTTGTCTTCATCTATTTTCTACTATTTTGTAGGACAGTTGCTTTGCATTAAAGATGTCCTCTACCTTTCTTTTACCTACAGAACATGTTGAAATTCAAACATTACCTCACCACTATTTGTTAATTACAGTTGAAAAAACACATGCCCGCATGCACAAAAATTTTCAGGTGCACAACGGGTGCACGATGCACATCTTATTGTGGGGCCCAAGATGATCGTGGGCCGTGTGTAAATTCAGTTGGGGTCCTGCCTTATGGAGGGTTGGCATGGGAACTCCTATGTCTTGTTGCTCATAGGAGAAAATTCTCAGATACATAAATGTTTATATTCTTGGGAAAAAGTTGATTTAAATGCCCCCATAAAGGGGAAAGAATTACACTGGAAGTAACACTCTACTTCTGTAAGCAAGTCAGCTGTTGCTTGCCTAGGCCTACGGATAAAAAAAGACCAATCCTCTAAAGTAATGATATTGCAACTCTTTCCAGCCATCTCGCTTGGAGCCTCTATTATGCTTGGAAGGGCCCCACCGCTCCCTGCGAACTCAGAAACTATGGAATTGGTCAATAATTTAAGCCACATTTCTAGCCAGAGTAGAGAATCACTTGATGAGTTCATCGATCTTGTACGTGAATAGAAGGCACCTGATGCTGCATGCTTTCATTGAATATCTTTTTTCAACTGTTACACATGTTTAGCCTGAATAGTCTTTCCTCAGAGTAGCTTCGCATGATACGGTTAATCAATATGGCAAAAGCCTCTATGAGCACCCATTTAGTCTTATTGGTCAGTCAACTACCATACATATGGCCATTTTATTTTCCATCATACGGAGAACATTCTTCTTCAACCGGTTCCTCTTCCATCCTGTTACCAACTATTTAGTAAAAGTACTGGCCATTATTTTCCTTTTTGTACAGTGTACGTGCAAGATATCCTTTAAAAGATAGAACCTTGCTTAGAGGTTCACTCGTGGATGCTTGATATAGAATGGTTTTAAAATTTCTCTCTGCAAAATGCACCCTTCTACAAATACATTTTTATCTTTCTTGCATAATTTTGTAATGAATCATGATATCGTAGAATTCATGGAACAATTTTGTTTGTGCTTCAAATGCAGTTTATTCTTATTGCAATTTTTTCATAATTACATCATTAAAGATGCTCAACAATTTTTTTTAAAGTTTATGGTAGCAAGCTCTCTTCTTGTGCCATCTGAACCCATTTCTATGCAGGGGCAAAACTACATAGGGGCTCCCCCCCACCCCGCAAACCCAAAAACCATCCAACCACCACCACACACAAAAAAAAAAAAAAAACCAAATTTTCTGGTTCCATCCCTGTTTCTACGGTGTACTTTTTCTAGATCATGTTAACTTGTTGCATCCATGTTGCTAATGTGAGATTTTTGGCCTCTGTCTGACATGTCATCATCTACTATGCTAATTTTCCAGAATCCTGGCAGTACTTTTGAACGCGCAGAGCAGTATGATCGTGATATTCCTATCGACAATGCAAAGGTGGGTTTCTGATTTCAGAAAGCAAAACTTTCATGTTATATCTTGATTATCAGAGTTCGGTTGTTTACAAATCCTTCCTTTCCCCCCTATCTATATTTAGGATCTCAAAAGGAAAGAGCAAGAACTAAAGGCAAAGGAGGCAGAATTGAATAAGAGGGAACAGGTATTTACTGATACGGTTTCTGATGAGTGGCACATTTGCTTCATGCATGCATGGCTGTACATAGGGATGTCAAACTGGCCGTCCCGGCACAATCGTGCAGTGCCGGGCCTCCGTGCCTATTGTGTCATGGGCTTTGTGTGGTTCTTACCTTTTGGGCGGAAAAACAAAGGTCTTAAACTAAAAAAAATTAAAAGACACACACAAAGAAGAGTATGAGACACAGATTTAAGTGGTTCTGTCCAGCGTTTTAAAAGGCGTGCCCCTGGCGCAAGGCGCACCCAGGCGAGCCATGGGCGCCTCAACATGCTTGAGGCAAGGCGATTTCATACAAGCGCAGGTTTAGCGCATGAGTGCGCTTTTTAATGAGGCGTGAGGTGCGCGCCTAGTGGGCTTGGGTCAAAGCAGCCCATTACTTAAAATTTGCAAAAATTAAAAATGCAAGGGGCTATATCAAATTTCGTGGGCTTAAAGTCACGCCTTTGGATGAGGCCCTTTGTGCCCTAAGTAGCAGCAACAAAACCAAAACAAAAAAAAAAAAAGAAAAAAAAGAAAGAGAAACGGCAGAAGAAGGAGGAAGACGAAGAAGAAGAGCTCCTCTTCTCGCGTGTCCGGCTGTAGCTCCTCTCCTTGCGTTTGGCAGAAGAAGAAGAAGAAGAGCTGCCGCGGCATAGGTACATCTTGTTCGGCTTTTTTTTTCCTCTGCCGTTTCTCTTTCTTCTGCGATTTTCTGTTTTCTTTCTTTTTTTGTTGCTGCTTCTGTTTTCTGTTTTCTTTCTTTTTGTTTTTTTGCTGCTCAAATTTTTTTTCTGTTTTCTTTTTTGCGACTGCTTTTTTTTTTCCTGTTCATCAGATCATACTTTTTGGTTATCCCTTTTGTATGCTTGTTGTTTTTATTTTTTTTGAATTGTTTATAGATGTCAACTGAAGGTATGCTTTTTTTTTTTTTTGGCTCTTCTGCTCCATTCTTTTTTTGTTACAGCATTGTTGTTTAGCTGCCGCTGCTGTTTTTTTTCTGCAGCTATTTCTTCTTCTTTTTTTTTTTTTCTCTCTTCTGCTGCTGCAATTTTTTCAAGCTTTTGCTGCATTCTATTCTTTTGTTTTGGCGATCTCTGCTGCTACTTCTGCTTGTTTCTGCAGCTGTTTTTTTTTTTTTTTTCTTTGTTCTGTTGCTGTTTTGGTGTAGATGTTGAGGATGACTGTTAGTTCCTCCTTAGGAGCATTTGTGTCGTTGCTTTGAGCCTTTGACTTTGAAGCTTTATTGGTGTTTGATGGATTTTGGTACTTTTGTTGAATGTTTAGCATTTAGAGTGATGGATGCTTTATGACTTTTAGAATTCTTCTAATATTCCTTGCCTTTTTTGTTCTAATTTGTGAATTATCTGTCTATACCAAAATATCTATTTTTTTATCTGCAATGTGCGCCTCGCTTCAATGAAGCCCGCGCCTTGCCTCACGCCTTAGTGCCTAGGCCCCAGGAGACCTTAGCGTCTTGATGCGCCTCTCGCTTTTAAAAACACTGGTTCTATCAAATTCGGCCAACTCCATTGAGAATAGAACCATTTGGATCTTTTCTATTTGAAGATTTTTCAATACGATTACCTTCGAAGCCTTTACAATTTTTTTGGATAATAAAAAAATAAAAGGCTATATTTTTTATATTTACACTAAAAATATCAAATATCCTATGCTGTGTCGTGCCTCTGGCGGGCCGTGCCCAATCGTGCCAACCTTGCCTAGCCCAGCGGCCTAGCGCTGACCGTGCCTGGCTGCTGGGCCATGCCACGGTCTGTTGACTGCCGTGCTGGCCCGTCTCATTTGACATCTCTAGCCGTACATGGTAGTATCCAATAGTGTCCATATTTTAATTGTTTTGTACACGGATTGTTATGAAGAAGCAAAATGATGCATTTGATTTGAAACGTAACTAGTGTTGACTCTTTACCAATTCTTTGTAAACTCTGCTTGCAATATCTGAAGGGCATCCCATTGCCTGAAAAATAAAAAATAAAATGAAGGGCATAATCTATTTATAAATGAAAATGCTCATACAAGCATTCTTTTATGGTGCATGCTTCCCTGCTCTTAAAGTTTCAGTCTGTGCTTCTTTTGTGTATTACATATTATAGCCCAGATGCTGCAGAATATAGCATCCTGGAAGCTATAAGGTACTAACTTGACAATTGGTTCCTTTCCGTTTTCTAGTGCATTTTGTAGTTTAGTAGTATGAAATCTAAATCTTCCAGGTTTTCTAGTCCATGGAGATTTAAATTTATTTTAAATGAGATAAATGATGGCTGAAGTCATTGGAGTTGGAATTCTTTCATACTTTTGATGGGAATTAACAAGGTTGAAGCGGTTTTACCAACAAGCAAGTAGATAGAAGTCCTCTGTGTATGGGTCCCATGTTGTAATTTTTCTTCCTGGTGCTCTTCTTATTTGCATTTTGTTTTGTGTGCTTGGTTCTCATCTTGTGTTCCAGTCACTATTATCAGCACTTGGAACCTTCAAGGTGTTATGTGCTGAATGACATCGCCAATACAATGGAATGAAAATTTATAGCTTACAAGTTTTTGAGCTCTTACACTTCTGAATTTGCTGTATGTGTCACACATTGCATTGCATGGAATGGTACATGGAGTGATGACAGAACATAGCCCTAAGTACGGATTAGTGGCTGAGAACTCATGAAGCTAATTTCAACTAGATGGAATGAGGCTTCTTTGATGAGAGATATAGCACTTTATACGATATGATTTTACACCATACTTTTCTGTCCATATCGGAAACCTACTGTAGTTTAGTTATGATACTGCATCTCTTTTATAACATGAGAAGTTCTCCACTAGCAGATATAAAAAAAGGCCCTTTTCATTATATTGATTTTTTTAATTGATGCTTTTAGGAACTAAAACGGAAGGAAGAGGCTGCAGCACGAGGTATTCTTTCATTTTTTATTATTATACAACTTTAAGTACTTTTAATCCTACTGTTCAATAAGGTATTTCCATGTGATTTTAACTTTGCTTTACTGTTTTGCAGCTGGAATTGTTATAGAGGAGAAAAATTGGCCACCATTTCTTCCTATTATTCATCATGATATTGCTAATGAAATACCAATCCATTCGCAAAGGATGCAGTATTTTGCATTTTCCACATTTTTAGGTATGTTTTCATTTCTTTTTTTCTTCTTCTTTTGATTCTGTTAATGTTTAAATATTGAGATTTTCTCCTCAAGTGTTTGTAGCCTATGGATTTCTCTTTGATTAAGAAGTAAACATGCACATCTGTTGGAATTTATGAATGTTTTTTTTAATGTTTTATGGTTTAATACCTAGTTTCAGGGAGAATGTGTATGATAAGAGAATTATAAATCATAATATTCACCAAAAAAATAAGAAGATATTTGGGCAATAGTGTTCAATCGTAAGATTTTATTTTAATTTTTATTAAGGCTTAATTAAAATATAAGATTTAAATCATAACTCAAAAGTTTTACATAACAATGAAGTCAAGGACCTATGACCTACTGTTCATCTGTTCATAACAATGAAGTTAGGGACCTCTGACCTACTGTTCATCTGTTCATAACAATGAAGTCAGGGACCTCTGACCTACTGTTCATAACAATGAAGTCAAGGACCTCTGACCAACTGTTCTTTAATCTTTAGTTGGTAAATGAAGTTGATTTTCAGTTGTGAATATTGAATTTGTGCAGGATTAGTATTATGTCTACTGTGGAACATTGTGGCCGTCACTGCAGCCTGGATTAAAGGAGAAGGTTTGCTTCATAAGTTTGACTGCATCTGTTATGAGTTCTTTTTTTTTTTTTTTTTTTTTTTTTCAATCTTTAAATTTTCTTTTTCTTGATGCCTATCTGGATCTGGCGCTATAATAGGATGAGTAATCTATTTCTACAACTTATGTCTTTAATGATCTTGATTCTTGATTCAGCATGCCTTAATGTGTAGGTGTTAAAATCTGGCTCCTTGCTATAATCTACTTCATCTCAGGGGTTCCAGGTGGTTATGTCTTGTGGTACCGCCCTCTTTATCGTGCCATGAGGTACTACCTTCTATTGTGTTTTTTTTCCTAAGGTTCTCTTGACTTTATATCATATACGTATAAATTTTCATCCTTGTATGCTATTTGTGATGCTTACACATGCGGCTTAATGGGAATTGTTATCCTTATTAACATCTTCAAATATTTTTTCAGGACTGATAGCGCTATGAAGTTTAGCTGGTTTTTCCTTTTTTACGTGGTACAGATTTATTATATTCCTTGTTATATAAAAAAAAATATTTATTGTGTTCCTTTTTCTGAGATCAGATTCTACATACTATCATGTTTCCCACATGAGGTAAAAGCATATTCATATTTCTGTATTTTTTTTCCCTTCTGTCCCAACAGCTTCACATTGGTTTCTGTATCTTTGCTGCGGTTGCTCCTCCTATCATTTTCAAAGGGAAATCCTTAACGTAAGTTTTCCTTATAAAATTTGATGGATATCATTGCCATTTTGTTTTTACTCTCTTTTTTAGGGGTTCAGTGGATGTGGAATTGTGGATACATTATAATTGTAAGGGTTAACAGTACCGAACTACTATTCTTGGTTGTAATCCTACAATGTTGTTTATCACATCATTGGAAATTCTATAAACCCGAGGCACACAAATTCTTATTCGATCTCCTAGAAGTTTCATGTAACTCTTCTTTCCACAATGAGATTTAGTCTTCTGATGTTTTCCTTTCTTGGGACGGAACCTGGTGCTAGTTGGAGCTTTTTAAATGCACTTTTAGAATTGATTTTTTTTAAACAATTTAATTTATTAACTTAGGGAGAGTTTGCATGATGGGACCAGTGATGGATGGAGTCTTCGCACATTCACCACTGATGACCGGCATGAGTCGTCTCCACTGGTAACCCAAAGAGTCTTTGCACATGGGGAAACACTGGCTCAATGCATCCACCATAATGGCAGGGAAATAGAATATTTTCATAAAATTGCATAAATGAGAGATTACACGGGAATAATTTATACAGGATGGGGCAACAATACCATTCAAAAAAAAGAAAAAAAAGGATGGGGCAACAATCTAGCCTATTAGGCATCCTAAATAGAATTTCCTCCAATAAATGATTACATGCCACTCTATTTACATGTACTAGGGTTTTTCTTTCCTCTTATTCCTTACAAGTCAATCAGTTATTTTTTGTTGATTACATGTCTATCAGTTATCTTGCTTCTTAGGATTTTCCTAAACTAAGAATATCTAGAAAAATTTTCTTGAACATTTCCAAAATAAAGGACCTCCTTGAGAATTTGCTAAATTAAGAAAGTAGATCTAGGAAATTTATATAAAAAAGTAGACATAGTTGGGCAACGGACTGGTTGACCATGGGTTAGTCCCAATGGAAGTGTCTATGGGCTTGGGCCAATGCTGGCCACTATGGGTTAGGCCCAATGAATGGCCAAGTGTGGGCCTACTTTTGGGCCTCTTTTTATGGACTTTAAGGCCCATGATGCACTTGGATTGCATCACCACACAATTAACTGCATTACCTTGGAAAAATATCCAATCATAGTGAAAAATTTTCCCTAGAGGACAGTGTGCTTTAATGTTGGTAAAAGCTCCTAGCTCCTAGGGTAATCAGTCATGAGCCTAAACATGTGTCTCTATGAGGTATGGATGGCAATGGGACAGGTTTAAACGGGTACGCACCCAGGCCAGCTCCTCTTAGGGCCAGGTTTGGCAGTGGGTTGGTCAGATTCAGGTTTTTGTTGTGCCTAACCTGCCCCACCATTCATATATTACTCAGTAGCTTTTGTACATATCATTTCAGTGGTACTGGTACAAGTACTAGTGAGTAGTAACATTTTCAAGAGGTTAGAGTTTCAAAACCTGAAGGGTATAGGATTTTGTATTTTTAAAATAAAATTGCTAACCATTATCATACCTGACTCGACCTGTACCTGTCACGAGTTGGCTTAAACCCAACACTGCACTGACCCCAGTGACGGACCTACATGTTAGGACGCTGGTGCGACCACACCCGCGAGATTCGAGAAATTTCTTAAATAACACCTTAAAAAATCTTAATTTATTATTTAATTTCTTAACTTGGTCATTGGCCGCGCCACCCATATGAAAATCCTGGGTCCGCCATTGCCTGACATGTTCCCATCGCTACTAGGAGGGGCTTCTATTTACAATGGCTGACAGGGCATGAGGCATAATTACTAACTAAAAAAAAAGGTATAATGAAGAAGGTTACGTACAGATTCAACAGCATATTGATAATGATTCCATCCTTTGTGAAACAGGGGTATCTTGCCAGCAATTGATGTCATCGGTGATAATGCGTTGGTTGGGGTGAGTTTGGTGCTTTTACCATTTTATTGATCCATATTAGCATCATTTCTGATCAATGAATGCTCAATTGTTACTTCTTGTTTAAGTTCAAAGAAAATCTATATCACAATATTCCCATGAGAATACATTGGCTTGCTTTATCATTAGAAACTATATTAGCCTCCTAATGGTTGGAAAAAGGACAATAATTTTCTTTAATGTACTGGATAATGAAAAACTATGATGTTTCTGAGTGTCCCAATACTTGAACCATGTCTTGGATGCCAAGGGCTCTAATATGACAGAGAGTTGTGTTTTCTGAATTTAAATTTCATGTGTTCTTATTCTTCAAGTTTTTGAGTTATCAGCATTGTTTGTAAGTTTTTTTAATGGAGTTCTATTTGTACTCTATTGGATATTTGAGTAATTATTCTTAGGACTTGAGCACTTGAATTACGGTGTTTGAGAGACAGTGCTCTGCCTTCAAACAGCTAAAAGATATTAAGAAACTAATTCAGGGACGCACGGCCTGAGTTGATTAAATTCTAGTGGCCATGCATCAGTGACAGAGTGCATGCTCTATTTGAGTGAAGTTTTGGGCTAGCTTATGATTTACTTGAGTTCGAAATAGATATATTTACAAGTCAAGCTTAAGGTTGCATATTGCTACCTCCAATACTCAACTTGTGTTGAATCCTCACTATTACTGTGAGTATGATAGGCTACTGTTTTGTTATCAGATCTTTTACTTCATTGGGTTTGGACTCTTCTGCCTTGAATCATTACTCAGCATCTGGGTCATTCAGGTTATATTCTTAACTTAAACTGACATTTGTATGCGTTTTCATATGCAACTTCACCTCGGCTGATTTTCTCCTTAACATATTCAGCAAGTTTACATGTACTTCCGTGGGAGCGGCAAAGCTGCGGAGATGAAGCAACAGGCAGCAAGAGGTGCCATGAGGGCAGGGCTATGATGCTATTTCAGAAATTACAGTGCAGTGGATGGAAATGTTGGAAGTAGCTTTTGGTCTGGAGCAGATGGTTATTTCTATTTTTTTTCTCATTACCTGGGTATGTCACCCGTGTTCCATGTATCTTTGTGGGTTTTGTGATTCGTACTGTTTCATTTGTGGCTTAGAATAGGAGATACTTGTAGAGAGATGGAGAGAACATTGCAAACAACTTTGTAATATTATATCGAGGAGATCACAGCATCTTTGAATTTGCCTTGGTTTGTTTGATAGCTAATAGCTTTATTCTTCCGAGCATTCTCTTTGGCCTCCTATTCTTTTATGCTTTTTCTGAAAGCTATTGATGACAAAGAAAATAGATATAAAGCTCCTTGATAATGAATTCACTTTGACCTTGCTCAAGATTCTCTAGGTTGTCTAATCAATTAAGCCATGGACCCAGGACACCCCTCCTTTGCCGATCCCAATATATTTGGTTTTTTTTTTTTTTTTTCTTTTGCTGCTTACATATGTAAATGGTATACATGTGTTGTTTTCATTTGTTTTGATTTTCCTTTGTGAAAGAGAGTGATCTTTTTTGAAGACTTAGGGCGAGTTTGGTAAACAGGGGGAAATCCTTTGTTTAGAGGATTCCCTCCATTTCCTAGAATTAAAGATATCCTCTACTGAGAATTTTAGGTTTGGTATTAAAAGAGGATTCCTACCATTAATAGAATATTAGATCAAATAGTTACAAGTTTTTTTTAAAATAACTCAAGATCCATAAAGAATCAAGACTTAAGATTTTCACTCGAAGTTGTACTTGGCCATCTAGAGTATTTAAACGGTTCGGATCGTGCGAAGGGGGCCCATGAAAATAAAAAATTAATATTTTAAAATTTGGATGTTTTTGTAATTATCTTGAAATCCAGTGAAGATCAACGGTTGAATTTTGGGCACCTATCAGTTTTTGACCTTATGGAGATGGATCACGGTTTAGATCATGATTTTGGGCCCCACATAAACCAAAAAATTGAAAAAATCACATTGTTTTTCATCCCCTTTTTTGCACTATGTGAAATCAATGGCCCATAGTTTTTGGATAATTTCTTGTGATTCATGATGAATTAGGCTACCATATTTGGGTTCATAGCCGTTGTAGGCATTCTGAAGATATTAGATGGTTTGGATTTTACAAATGGGGCCCACAAAATTTCAGAAATGATGATTTAATGGTCAAAATTTTATTACAAATAACTTGAAATCTATGATGAATCAACGGTTGATATTTCATTATATAGCCGTTTTTTAGGGTTTAAACATGATTAACGGTTTGGATCTTGACTGTGAGACTCAAAAGATAGGTTTCCAAAGCAAAATTTCTATTATGGTCTAAGTTACCGTTTTTACTGTATGGTGGCACTGTAGCTCCGCCTTTCTTTGGTTCTACGGATTTCTAGAGTCCGATGAGGGGAGGTAGGAAAGCAAAAATAATTGTTTCTACGGATTTCCAGTATCTATCATCTTAAAATCCGCTATGAACCAAACATAATAAATTCACGATCAAGCAGAAAATACGCGAGGAATCCCCACGGCGTTGCCAAACGTGCCCTTAGTAATTCATCTACCATTTTTCTTTGATTCTATGTCCATAGAGGGAAAGGTACGTCATTTGATGCTTCTATTTTAAAATTCACTTTTGGTCATCATTTTTAACCACTTGTGACATTAGTTTTATGTATTCGATTCTTATGCATTCTATGAACATGTCCAATTGATTTTTTAGAAATTCTAGACTTTGTACTTTTTTCCTTTTTGCACAAGCCTCATCCACCGGGGCAAAGAAAAGAAAAGAAAGAGAGAGAAAGAGAAGATTTCCCCTTTTAATATAAATTGAATCTTGCGGATGTGAGAAGTGAATATCCTCCTATCACCCCAATAATTCAAATCCTATGAAAGTCTAGAGAGCATCTACATCTCTACCATATATTCTTCACCCTCCTCATGTTTTTAATAATCCTTTTTTGTGACCCTATTTGACCATATACTTATGTTCAGAGCAAAAATATTGCAACGGGTTTATCATTTTGTGAAAAGTAAGTGTTGTTTGATTGATTGGATTTGTAGTCTTTTTGTATACATATGACATGTAAATAGGTTAAAATCTCAAATTTAAGACAATGGTGGACCCATGGATTGAGCTTTTTTAAGGTCGATCCCACTTCAATCTGATTATGTTGTTAATGACTGAGCGGATGGTGTAAAAAAGTATTTTCATATCAATTTCACACTTCAATTTTAAGATATTGGACAGATACACACCTATCAATTAAGGATCCAAATAGTGAGCCAGCACCCTCAAAGTTGCAATAGTCTAGCATTTTCCCCTGTGCCCCAGCCTCAGCCTCAGCCTCAGCCTCATGGTGGAGCATACTTCCACTTCATCCAAATTGTAGAAGGTTGTCGGTTAGTAAATAAAAGTTCTCTGTGATTTTTTATTGTAGTTTGTTTTCTTGTAATGAATGTTAATCCAGACCCATTGTTACAACCAAAAGTCAAGTGGTCCATGACAGTGAAATTCCATATCTTTCTCAATCAGACAAACTAAGATTACATCATTCATCCTTCCAAGGTGACTTTCGGCTGAACTGGGAAAAGAATGGGCTTATGCAGCTCCGACCTTATGTTTGTTGGGCCTAAGATTTGAGCCCAACTCTACTATGCCAACCAAATAACTGGCTTGGTACTATTACTTTAAGATGGACAAGGTGGGCTACCCTTGTAGTGTTAACGAACCCAAGACCCACCATTTTCAAAATCGGGTGTAAAACCTTAGGCCATGGTCTAGACATTAGCCAGTTATCTCGGGCCAAAATCAAGCACACATGTATGGACTTAGGAAGATCTCGGGGATCACGGGGCCCACTAGCAACCAAAACTATTATTTATTTATTTATTTATTTTGTAGTCATGCTTTTGCCGGCCTCCTGAACTCTCTTTTCTTTTTTTTTTTATTTCCTGGTCGCATTTACATGATTGTATTTATCAATTAGGACAATCCATGGACCTTATCCTGTTTCCATACCAATAGAATATGAGAAAACCCCATCACAAATTGTAAGGATGGGAGGCCTCTGGTTAGATAATCCGAATAATTGACCTAATGGGCCCCTATTGAAGAAAACAAGGTAAAAAAACAAACAAGTTGGAACTTGCTGAATACATATCATCAGCAGAAAAAACGTGTGAAAAGTGAAAATGCTATTCCACAGTTTTCCACAGCTACATAGAAGTATTATATAATACTCCTTAAAAGGCACTTTTTGTGGGGGAAAATTCAGAAAAAAAGTAGTGTTGTAGTAGAAGTGTGTTCTTCCATTTGCTATATATCAGGGACACTATGGAAAATCAAAATTTTTGGACACTTTTTTTTTACCGGCTAGAGTAAAAGGAATTCCCAAGGGCAACCCAGTGGTAAACGCTGATCTCACATGAGCTCTGCACCACTTAATCAATCTACAGCAAAAACAAAATAAAATCTGAAGGGCTAGCGGCCAAGGATAGATGGTCCTGATTCTTCAACATTACATTTACAGACATGTATGCAGGAGTGTCAGTGGTCCAAGATTCCATACCAAAGAAGAGCAAACAATGAAGATAGGCACGAGTCATGAGTCAGGCCCACTGTTCGCACTAAAAGGGGAACGGTGGGCAAAGACGTCCGTGACAAACAATAGGATTTTATTAGATGATAACATCAAAAGACAAATAGATTAGGTGATAACATCAAAAGAGAAAAAGATGGACATGAGAGAGAGAGAGAGAGAGAGAGAGAGGGAACTTTATCTCGGTTGTGCCGATGGGCACAGTTACATCCACCCAGACCCAGTCCGGCCCATAATCAATTGGATTTGAGCTGTGTTTCTAGGCTCATGTGCTCCTCATTTTCTGGCCTTACAGTTAAATAGGCTTTTAAGCCCTTGTATGTTTAGATTGGGCAAGTGATATATAGTACATGCAGTTATGTGAAAGGAGGCATCACTTTCCTAGAGTGCGTTGTGCTTCTTGTGTGGCCCACATATTTACTACAGAGGGGAATGTGTATTTTGGAAGTGGTCTAAACCAGGGCCTAACTTTCAGGCCCATGGTTTGACATGGGTCTGAATATTTGGCCTGATAACTAAACAGGCTGCTGGGTTTAGACAATGTTTGACCTGGTCAACTTGGCCTATGAATCAGTTTTGGCGTTTCATAGAAGTGGCAGGCCAGGCGGGAACATGCACACGTGATCAACTTCACCACTGTAAATGTCGGTCCCATGTCCCGGCCTCTCTCTCCCCATACTCATTCAAAACTCAAAAGAACCCACCATCTCAAATCAATCAAGAATCAGGAATTCAGGAAATGGAGAGAAGTTCTTTCTTTCTCCCAAGTATTGTTGCATTCCTGGTTCTTGTTTTTAAGATTCAAAGCTACCCAACTGAGCAACAAGTCAAGGACAGAGTGCATGGCCTTCCAGGGCAGGGCTCTTTCAATGTGAGCTTTGGACATTACTCCGGGTATGTGACAGTGAACAAGGACTCAGGGAGAGCTCTGTTTTACTGGTTCTTTGAAGCTCCTGAAGACCCTTCTTCAAAGCCACTTGCTATTTGGCTCCAAGGAGGTAAGAATTCAGTAGCTCTTCCCTCCCCCACCCCACCCTGTGGTGATTGAATGATTTGAGTCAGTGGTGGACCCAGGATTTTTTTTTGGGTGGGGCTAAATTTTTGCTCGGATTTGCTAGACTTTTTCACATTAACAATATCAAAAGAAAAAATGTATTTCATTTAAATATAGAAACTTTTTTTATGCTCGGATCTCCTGTCCAATTGAAGGGGTCTTCCCACCGTCTCTCCCAAGTGATCATCAAAACAACCAAAGACAACATTACAACATTTTCTTTAATCATAGCTGTTTGGATGCCCTGAAACAATGATTTGGGTGAGCACCCAATTACCCAATTTGGGTTTCCAAAGGGGTTATATTTGGATCTAAAGAATTTGGTTGCCTGCACTTAACTTAGTTGTAAAAATAATTCTCTATAGTTGGTTGTGGGTTCATGTCAAAGAAGAAAGATTTTCAGTTAAATGTAGCCCAAGTTATCCAAACATATGAACCCTAAGGCTTGATTTATGTATGAGTTGAAGAATAAAGTGTGCCCAATGGTGATCTGGTAATCTTTGGACTTGTAGGTACGCTCTGATTTGGTGATTTAGGCTTAGGGTTTGGATTAGGATTTGGTGATTGAGGGTTTGAAATTATGATTTGGAGATTAAGGATTCAAATTTAGGTATAGAGTGATTAAGATTGTACTAGATCTAAGGGGGGCGGGAGGTTGCTTTATTTAGGATTATTTGGTGAGAGAAAGATACTAACCACGAGAGGATCGGCGATGAGAAGCTCGATTGGTGCGATGGGGATCTCGGACTCTCAATAGAAAGAAGATGTTGAGAGAGAACGATGCAAAAAGAATTTGGTACTCTCGGCGAGAAGATGTCAAAAGAGAAGATGAGTGTTTTCAATAAGATTTTGTGACGTGGGGCAAGAACAAGGTTTACACGTGGGGCAACTGTTTATTAAAAATATGTGGGACAGATCTAAGGCATTCAAATCTTTAAAGCATTTTCAAAATTGACCCGGGGCCACCGCCCCAGGTGATTTATATGTACGTCCGCCCCTGATTTGAGTTGGTAAGTTCTCATGCAGCATGGATTCTTTTGAAATAAACAGTACACATCACACCTTTCAAACATATTTGCACCCCTTTTTCTCTAAATAACAAAGTTGACTGAAATATTTATTCCTGATTATTTGAGTAAGATACGTTGTTAATGTTATCTAATGTCATTCATGTCATCTTGGAGTGGTTGTTCCTTACAAATGAGAATCTCCAATCAAATAATCATCACATGAACTCAAATGGGTGCATTTAATTTAAAAAGTTTCTTCTTTCTTTCATCTCCTTCTGGCTCACAAGGTAAAGCCTCTTATGTCATAATTGTAATAAAGTAATCAATTTCTCTTTACATAAGCTTCTATCCTTTTATGTATTATAATATGCCTCATGCCACCAAGAGTGTGTCTTTTGTAAGGGACCTGTCTTTTCAAAGATGGATGCTTATCCTTCATCATCTAAAACTTCTGTGCATAATAGATTTCATGATCATGGTTTTTTGGACATGGAATTTGTTATTTTTATCTAATCTTATAAGTTTATAACAGTGATCTTTGGTTGACTTAAATTAATTTTCTTTCTTTCATCGTCATCGTTCTCACTGCCTTTTCCCACTATGTGGGGTCCATGAATTAACGAACTTCGTTGATTGAAATCACCAATTTAGAACTACATCTACAATATGAACAGAGTGAATGGTACACATTTCTAGTGATTTAATGGCTGAACTAGGAATTTTGTTCGTCTTCATCACTCATCAGCATTATCATAGCATTATCTACAAATTAAATGGCTGTTTGAAATTTTGTTCATGGTGTCTATTTTTATATGATTTAGAGAAAATCTCGAGGCAGGGAGTTATTTTACAATGATTTTGTTCATAGGAATGGGAATATCATGTACTATTTTGAAACTTGATTTTATATTTCACCTATGCGTCTATTTTGTAATAAGTTGTTTACTTCTTCTTAATAGCTACTTTGTTAGCTTTTAGTCTGTTTTGGAATTTCTGAAAAGTGATATTTTTAGGGCCTGGGTGTTCTTCCATTGGATATGGCATGGGAGAGGAAATAGGCCCTTTTCACATAAAGCCAGATGGGAAGACCCTTTATCTAAATACTTACGCATGGAATCAAGGTATGGAAAGTACCCCATTTGCTATTTTGGCACTTGTGTGGGTTTAATTTACTTGCCAAATTTTTTGTTTCTTCTACTGTTTTCTTTTAATATCTCGATTGGGGAACATAGATTATTTTCCATAAAATTGTAAAATGAGTGGATACAGATTGCCTATAAGCTTTAGATAGTTCTGAACCATGTGACTAATGTGATGTTTAAGGCATTTTCTTGCTAGGGGAGACGCTTTGAAAATTTTCTAGATATAGACGGCACTTGTATACTGCGACACTTAAATTTCCTTCGCTGACCATTCCTACCAAAACCTCGAGGAGGTGTTAGTAGAGGCAGCATAAATACTTTTCAACACTCCGCCTCACGTGGAGCCCACTCCTTAACAACAACTCACCAAAATATGACAAATGTAATGCAAAATCAAGGAGAAATCAGCATTAATCAAATGAAATCGCACACCAATTGAGTGAAATAACATGTTCAACAGATAGATCAAGCACAAAACCCTTACGGAAGGGTTGTTGTGGGAGAATAATAGAGAAAACAAGCCAAAGAACTGAGCATAAGAAACCCACAACTACTCTCAACCATAAAATCTAGGAAGAAATCCAAATCCAAATCAGTCATAATAGGTGCAATTTTTGCATCTATGATGGCCATCTCAGGATTTCTATTTCTAAGTCTTTTTTCGTATGTATGTTTTGGAAGGATGTTCAGTATCTTGATAGATCATTACTTATCATTAATTATGATTATGTTATCGCTAAGTGAACCTCTGGAACTTCCAATGGCTTATATAGAAAAGTGGCAGTGTTCTTGAAAAAGAATGTTAGATTAGGATATTAGGATATTAATAAGAGGATAATCTCTTTAAGATTGTGATTAGTGTAATTAGGTTAGATTGAGAGGACAATCCATCAAGGTTGTGATAAGGTTGGATTTGTATATAATAATGTGATTAAGTTTCCTCATTTATATCTTACATCATAAATAATTGCCTATTGTCAATTGAAAATATTTTGAGGTTTTGCAAAATGTAATCTATAAAGTCTTCATGGCATTAGAACCATGGTTAGCTCAAATGTGATCGGGCTGATCATGGTTTTGGATCCTTTGGGCATTATTACCACCAACTTACACACAAGCCTTTCATGAAAGGATTATACAATTTTGAGAGGATGATAGAAATCATTGCATATTAGGAACCTTGTGGTTGTTAGATATGCTAAAATATGTTTGGTCAGTGATCACTATATACAAGTGAATTTAAAGTTTTCCAACTTTTTGGGAAAATTGTTTCTCACCCTCCTCACATGTGTAAAAACTTTATAGCCTTAGCCTTGGTCCTACACCTTTGGCCTTCACCCTATACCTCTGATCTTTTCCCTACCCTCCACTTTACTATGTAAATCATATTAAGTGGAAAATGTCCCTATAAGCTCTAATTTTAAAGTGTTAGTCATCAACTCACGTGGAATCCTTTGTTTAATTCTATCTTTTCAACATCATAAAAATTCAATAAATTCGTGTGAATTCTCATCATTGATCTCTTTATTTTTTAAATCATTTTGCAGTGGCCAATATCATATTCATAGACTCTCCTGTTGGTGTCGGTTTTTCTTATTCAAACAATTCCCAAGATGTAATAACTAATGGAGACAAAAGGACAGGTAGTGCATTTTAAGGTTTTCTTTCTGGTTCTGTTTTTAAATTTGCTGTGATATTATATTAGTTAGGTTAGAGTCCAATGTTAACCACATATATCTTACCATTTTTTTATCCTGGAAGTGTCCAGTCAGTTCAATGGACCAATGTGAGGCCTAGAAAGTGAGTGGTCAAGATTTCATACCAGTGGGTGATGTATATAGAAACAAGTCTGCAGGTAACAACATTGGTGATTCTTCTGTTTTTTTTTACTATCCTTATGTTTTCAGCTGAAGATGCATTAGCATTTCTATATGAATGGCTGGAAAGGTTTCCCCAGTACAAAGGAAGGGATTTCTACATCACAGGAGAGAGCTATGCGGGTATGAAGAAGATTTGTAATTTGATACCTAGTTCTTTTTATATTAGATGAATGAATGAACTGTACAAGAGAAATGATACTGCACATGCAAAAATCCCAATGTGTACCCCACTTCTCATCATCATGATCATTAGATCAATGCCAAGCTCTTTGAATTGTAAATGCTAGAATATTACTCAAATCAGAGTGATATATACCATTCAATTGAAGTGATTTTGGTAAATTTTATCTTATGCCAAAATGGATGATTTAATACCATCCAAAAACAAAGAGATGATTTAATCTAACAGTGTATATATTAGTTTTGATTTGGTTGATATTCTTTCCATACTCATCGTGTGTATCTCATGAAAAATTGGCCTTACATCAAAAAATTTCTTCCCTGCATCATAAATTTCTTGAGAGAACTCATTAATTAGTATCGAAATTCTTTTGTAGGACACTACATCCCTCAACTAGCCCAAGCCATTGTGAGATCCCAGATGTGGATGAAGGAAAAACCCATCAATCTGAAGGGATTTCTGGTATGATTTTTTCTCTGTATTTGAGAAAAATAAATCCACATGCTGTTGCAGGAATCGTGAGACGATCAGATAATGGACAGGTTGCACACTGTGCAGCTTTCTTGAGTGATATGATAGGCTCCACTTGGGATGTTACATCCACCTATAGGTCCCCACAAAATCTGTCATAACCCTCAAAATCAACAGCCATCAAACAGATGGTTAAGAAGGAAATGCAGCAATGTTGGACATCGAAACAGAAGCTTCTAATCTGAGTGATTCTCTCTGCATGGACCATCTGTTTTGGGGTCTATCACATCAAGTTCCAATAAATAACTAAATCATGGGTCTCATTTGTACGAACATACAGCCTAAAATTAGTGCATATATCCTGTTTCTATATTGGGAGTTCAACATATATGCCACCACTTACACTTTTTCAAATTCATAAAAATCACCAGTCTTTATTTATTCTTATAAATAACAACCACTGTTATTAGAGAATCTTGCCTTAGATCTAACAATGTGCAAAATAAACTCAGTCATTAATCCTTGTTAATTTGACTCAGATTTAGTGATCGTTCCATGTTGATGCCTGAGGTTTAATTTGAACCTGGTTATGTCCAATGTAATATCCATATCTTCGCAACGAAAGACATCATATTTCATCTATCAGTCCAAAATTGATGTCTCACTCCTTTGGCTAACTGCAATTTTAAAATTAATAGAGGTAAATATTGGTAAAAGTAGAAAAAAAGAAGAAAATTATCATTTCTAGCTGTCATAAAAACATGAGTGGTCATTGTAAGATCCCGGTGGATGTTTTCATCTACTGAAATATAGCATACAACTAAGTTAAATGAATTCTTCTGGTGTAGGTTGGAAATCCTCTGACTGATGATTTTTATGATTACTTGGGGGCCTTCCAATACTTGTGGACAATTGGTTTGATATCTGATGAGAGCTATAAACTTCTGAATCTTTTCTGTGATTGGACATCATTCCTGCAACCCTCACCCGAGTGTAAAACGGTCCATGACCTTGCAAACAAAGAGCTTGGAAACATTGATATATACAGCATATTCACTCCATCCTGCACTGAAAATGCAATATCCAATCAGGATCTGAAAAGATCACATGTAAGTACTAACAGCTCATTTTCTTCCTAAGATTTTCTGAATCTTCTATAAATCCCATCCCCAGTTTGTGGTGGCCACTTAGCATCATGTGTGTGTTCAATGAGACAAAACAAAACAAAGAGTAAGTTACAACTACATTCAATTTTAATGTTATCAATAACCACCTGCCATTTTATTGTTAATGCAAACTGCCTCTATTAATCAAAAGGTCTCAATTAACCACCTTGATTGGTAGTCACAGGGTGAAACCAGCCTGTTGGTGAAATCTTGCATATTTGTCTTAAAAGGATGAAAACTCCTATAGATCTGAACTTGTGTTTGGATTAAATGCCCTGAGACCAAGTCGATTTTGTTCGCCTTTTGCTGGGGCCCATCGTGCCACAAGTGGGGCCCACCCAAGCTCTTCCTTATCTTTAAAAGTTTGGATATTCAGTGGGCTTTCGTCACATGAGGAGTCCCATTCCTAGTGCGAGAGGAGGAGAATTTTTCAGTCTGATCAGTTTCAATGAGGAGACTCTAAGAAATTCTATAAATAGGATATTTCACCGTATAACTACCAATTTAAGCAGTTTGAGGGAGAGATCACCTTGATCAAGACCGATTGGATGTCACAAAGGACTAGCAAATCTGACCATGATTAACGCACCTTTTGAATTTGATCTGGACTAGATTAGATCCAAGATGAATTTCATCCTCCTATATACATTAAAAAAAAATAAAAATACATCAGATTAGATCAACCCATTGAATATTGGGTTCTGACTGCTGGTTAAGGTGATTGGTTGAGATCTTTCAAATTATTAGAGGTGGATATTTGTAAAAGATAAAAAAAGGACAGGTGGTTAGTTGTAAATGTTAGAAAAGACAGTGAGTTATTTGTTAGGTTCTCTAAAATAACTACCTGACATCATTGGAATGTTTGGACTAATGGAGATAAAAAGATGGAAATGCAGTGAAGCCATTTTCAGGAATTTCAGGGGTTTTGGTGTGTTGAATGGAAATGGGACCTGATGAAACAAAACAGCTCACCGTCACTCCCTCTTGAGGAAATTAGGCCTTTTGCCTACTTGCTGTTTACTGTGAAATGGTCTCTTCCCAACTTCCATCTATATAGATTTTTAAAGAACTTTTTATTTTTTTTATTTTTGAGGAAATCAATTCCAGATATTTCAATGGAAAAATACCTCTGTACATCCGATTTTAGAAAGATATTGCATGAAGATTTAACAGATGGTGATGATGATTTCAGTCTTTTGGACACATTGGAGAAGAGTATGATCCTTGTACATTGAATCATTCCACCATTTACTTCAACTTACCAGAGGTTCAGGAAGCCCTTCACATTATACAAGAAAAGGCACCAACTAAATGGCTACCATGCAGGTTTGATATATACAGAACATTAGAATCTAATTTCATATTTCCTTCTTTACAACTTGGGCCTGCCCAACTCAAGCTTACATGACCTGGCCCACATGAAAATGGAATTTGGGACGGCTTCTCTGGGCTTGGGCTTGAGTTCCAGAATTAACTATATGTTATGCTAATTTATAATATAGCAAAAATATCTACAGTAAAAGTTCTGCATATGGAGACATGTGGAATGCTTGTAGGTGAAAATTCTCCTACATATATAATACAAATGTTTCTATATAACAAGTCAGGCACTTGGGTTGATTTGGATGCCTGAAGCGCAAACCTGAACCCGACCAAAATTCATGTGGATATCAAAATAAAAAAGAGCAACTTATGGTAATCAAGCCCATCTTAAATTTTATTTTTGTGGGTCTGTATTTGACCTGAACCAAGTTGCATCCTTAGAGGATCGATTTATGTGTATATTAGTGAGGTATTGATATCTGCAGCTTTTGTTATGTTTGGCAGCCATGAAGTTAATATAAATTGGAAGGACACTGCTAGGTCAGTTTGACCCATCTACAAAGAGCTTATTTATTCAGGTCTTCGAATTTGGGTGTTCAGGTGCATTCCCTCTTCTGACTTTTCTCTAACAATTTCTATTACTGGTGTAAAGTGGCTGGGCCTACCCATTTGTTCATTGGGCCTGGGTTTGGGCCTGTCTTGGCGCTGGACGGGTTTGGCTTCCGGCGAAAGTTTCCACAACTATTACATATATTGATTAGCTATAGAATTCTACTTGCTATATTAACTTACCATTCATAATACATAATTTGGGTCAGGCTTTAACTTGAAGAAATTGGCCTTGGGCAGTGTAGGGCCCAGTTTATGTTATTGGATTGGGCTTGGGCTGGCTCTGATTCTGCCTCCTGATAGCCCTTCTGATTGCAGAACGTGGGGCCTGTTGTTAAGCAATCGAGGCCGTTGATTTTGGTGCAGCCCAAATAAGTCCTGATTGGAGAACTGAAAAAGAAATATAACAATGGTCCATAAAAATGATACAAACTGAACTAGGTTATTGTAGTGGAGTGTTTTCAATGATAGGCCATCTGCGATGGGGCCGTCAAATGGTTTGGATCATACTCACTGAGACAATTGCATATGATCAATTGCATGCATTGATTAACAGATCATCAAATTTGTGTAATTATTGGATCATGCATATTAGATTCAAATAACCTAGTATCTAAAATTATTTAGAACAAATTAGACTATGATTTGTATTAGTCGAGAAGCAGTTGGCTCCATTTCGATCGTCGTGCTATTGCAATAATATTGTGATTGCCCCCCTCATACTATAAAACTCTACCCCACTAAAATATGAGTGTTTGTCAACTATTATCTTATTAGATTTCTTTATTATTTGCATAAAGATTATGTATTGCAATATGAGCAATTGAAATTGAGTCGATATTAAGATCAACTGAAATATTTCTGATCATGATGTTTCTTAGTTTTGCTTGATCAGTGGAAATGCAGATACTGTAATTCCAGTTACATCAACCCGGTACAGTATAGATGCTCTCAATCTTCCTACCTTGACTCCATGGCATGCTTGGTATGATGATGGTCAGGTATGTTATATTTTAAAGCAATTTGTTCAACTAAGTATGAAATGATTTACAAACCCACCACCCCCCCCAAAAATAAATAAATAAATAAATGAAGGGAAAAAAAATTGAGTTGAGGTTTCTTTTTAAATGGAGTCGGAGTCAAGGTTGTTTTAGGTTTTTTTTAAAGGTTAGAATTCTTTAGAATTGATGCAACCTCCAGGGATTTCTAGAAAAGTCTATTCTTGGTATTTTATTTTATTAATAAAGCTCGAGTTTTTAGAATTGATGCAAACTTCTGGAATTTTATTATTAGGGCCAATTTGTTTGCATAAAACTCATACATATTTTTTGTATCATTTTTTGGCAATAAAAAAAAAATATAGAAAATGTATACATAGGAGTTTATGGTGAAATAAGCTCCACCCAAGAGTTATTAAAGAGGTGAGAGGTGAATGACATAAGGTGGGGATGTTGATAAGATCTTTCCTAGATACTGATTACTAGGATGATTTCTGGGTTTCATTTCACATCTTTCCTTGGATATTCGTTCACCTTTGATTCTTCATCGATCTAACCACTTATGCAATAATAATCCTAGGTATTCAATTACATGAAACAAGCAGGCCCTAAGTCTAAAGATCAGTGGAATCGAATCCCAGCAACATGCAGTTTCATTATTGGGTGTCCCATGACCAAATAAAAAAGAAAAGAGCTTAGAAGAGTTCCTTTTGGAGTTTTTGAGTGAACAGAATGGTGTGTTTGTAAATCACCCCCTTTACTTTTTAAATGTTAGCCCTTTCAAAGGTAAGGCACTGCTTCTAATTTGTAGGAGTTTAATGCCAAACAAACAAGCACCCCCAAAGAAACAAAATAGAAACATAGGATTCCATCTGCTCAGATGTAAATGCAGCTAACCCACTGCTCAGCAGAACAGAATAGTTGGAGAAAAACACAGCCAATTCTTTTTATTTTAACTCCATATGCAATTCAAATAATATATACTATCACTTGCAACTTCTTCTATAAAATCTACATTTTAACTGTACTACAGTCCTAAAGTCATGCTACTAATATGTTAAACAGGTGGGAGGATGGATTCAAGAGTACAAGGGCCTGACCTTCGTAACAGTGAGAGGAGCTGGTCATGAGGTCCCTAAATTTAGACCAAAATTGGCTCTTGTGCTCCTCAAGGCCTTCCTTTCTGGAAACTCACTGCCAACATTATCAGAGCACCGTGATTCCTGATCAAGTAATGCTTGTTTGAGTAAGATAATTAGATGGCACTCCTCTTCTTTGACAAGACTGTATGTGATTGTACATGTAAGCAAAATCTGGACCATCCCATCAAACACTTCTATCTAATTGCAGGTTTGCAGTACATAAGTTTGCTGTTAGTCTCATTTGAAGCTATTTTGCAGCAGTCCAGGGAAGCAATTTAATTTGGGTCCATCCCGACTGTTCATTTTTGGGTTGGGCTCATTCCACTTAATTGGGCTCTTATGTGAACGGATCAAACCCCTTGAAATCAACCAAACGGATCCAAGTATTTGAGGGCCTGATCAATCACATGACCTGCATCATATTTGTTGTAGTCAACAAAATTGTACTTGGTGGTACATGCAAACAAAATATAGACCATCCAATAAACCCAGCATATCGAATTGCAAGTGAGCTAAACCCCACCTAGGGATCTAGAGATTCACACCATCTTGATTCTAATGGCAAAGCAGGCCATTCAAGCCATTGGATCTTAAGGACTGAATCAACAGGGGTCACCCCTAATAAATGTTATCTTCT
This sequence comes from Persea americana, assembly GCA_029852735.1. Taxonomy (NCBI): domain Eukaryota; kingdom Viridiplantae; phylum Streptophyta; class Magnoliopsida; order Laurales; family Lauraceae; genus Persea; species Persea americana. Next base: position 11,466,118 of record CM056815.1, on the reverse strand, counting down.
TTCATCAAAGTATTAGTTAGTGTAGTGGGTCACAATCGTCAGTGGGCCATGTGGGTCATGCAGATCATATTTTTAACCTATTTAGATACCGTGTAACACATAGGTGCAGGTCCAGGTCCAGTTGGGTTTTTGTGGTACTCCAACAATAACCCTTTTAGGTTCACCATCCCTCACATGAATTGGCAATCTGAGGCCTCTATTTACCACTCAATTGAATTTCAAAAAAGGAAAACGTAATTTAGTAAGCTATCATAACCTGAGCCTCTTAAATCAAGGGTCTGGATGATCCAACTAGTGATTTTTTTTTCCATCATCCTATTGTGCCATGATTGGCATACATACAAGTGGGTCACATACGGGCTAGAATAATTACCTCTTAACAAAAGCCAAGTCATAAGATATTCACTGTATTCACCATTTGACTAGAGCATTTAAAGAAGCAATCAAACTGTGATTGTCCAAGCCAATGGTGAATATCTCCCTAATCAACATGAAATGATGAATTTAACAATTTTGCATCAAATGGAAAGATCGGTATGCAAAAATGTAGTCTTTATCATATGGAAAAATTGTGATTTATTGAAAATAATCGCTTATCATTTATCGCTAGTTTCATAACATTTTTCTCAATCTGATGGCTTCGATGAAAGGAAAATAAACTTGAATGTATGCCAAACTGATCTCATTAGCTAGCTTGGCTCATGGATCCACCTACATCCTACCCTTTCCAAAAAAAGAGATCAAAAGGCACATACACTGATACACACCCTAGAAAATCCTAACAGAACAAAATCTTGGATCCTCAAAAGGGTAGAATGAAGACCAATAAGATGGTGGGGTCATTGCACAAGAAATTCAGATAACCATTTCCAGAGCCCTGTAACATTACATACAATCCCAACTTTTAGTACTACTAGATAAAAATTTATTACTCCTCTATCTCATTCCATGCATTTTTAACGTGGGTTGTATCACATTCTCTTCCTCGATTAGTAGCAGATGCATGGTATGCACCATGCAGCTAAACAAAAAATGATTGTCAGATGGACTATATCAGCCTATCCTTGAGTTGTCTCGGCCAAAAACGAAGGTAGTGGCCCAATTCACAGCCACATAGAGCCTGTTCCTCCAACTGACAACGCGCGTTAAATAAGCAGATCTCCAGATCAGCCAACTGATAAATCCTGCAAGGGAGAGGCCTTTTGCATCCTGCAAAAAAAACAAAGGGAAAGCAGAGGGTCTCAATGTATGATCCATATGAAACACCATATCTATCCATGACAGATGTAAAAAAAATGAAAATTCAATGAAATATAATTTTCTTGTAATACTCTGACTGAAACCAAAGGGTCTCCTCTTCAATGTCTGATTTGAAATATTTAACTGACAAGTGATTTGCAAATCCATTAAAATTTCATAGCTTAGTCAATGAATAGTAAAATGGCCAGACTAAGTTGAGTTGAACATCTTCTGAATCAGGTTCTAGAGCTTTTAATAAGATGTTTATAATAAGTAATTTCAAAAAATACAAAAAAAGATCTATATGAATCTAAACCAAAACTAGTACTGACTGAAGTAATAGCTACAGTAGAGTTTAGACTAAGAAGCTATAGTACCACCCATCAAGTGTTAACCTTTCTATGCAAAATTGAAATGATCTACACTGTACTACTGATGTTGTTATCCCTTTGACTAAAAGCTGTTTGGTCATCACCCTTAACTTGGTATAGGTACATGATCAATATCAAATACATCTTGCAGTGTAATTTAGAAGGGTGTTTCACACCAGATCATTTAACTTCCTATAGAATTCGATAAATCTGTTGTTCATGTTTTCAATTACTATGGTGTTCATTGTTCATGTCCAAGCTACAATGATACAAATTCACATCCATGTGAGAATGTTGAAAGGACGAGTAGGCATGTAATGCAGTTTCAGGAAATGTAAACCTTAGTTACCTTGCTCTGGCGTAGATCAACTAGTGCTTTGTAACGCCCAACAGATGCCATGCTTCCGAGGTGCTTATATATGAAAGGGTCTCCAAGATCAATGTTTTTGGCACTGAAAGCTTTGCCCCCTTCCTGCTTCCCTATCTTATTGAACAATTCTGCAAGGAATTTGCCTTCTCTCTCTGCAACCTGGTCAAGGAGTTCAAGATGATCACCACAGCCAAATCTATATAAGAAGACAATGCACAGGCATGGCAATATTTGCAAGGCAATGAATGTAATTTACAAGATATAAGAGACAGATTGCCCAAAACCTTATTCATCCTCCCATCATGGTTTGGTTTAAGGAGTTGCCTCTTGCAAAATAAAATAAAAAATAATAAACATCGCATAGAATTCAGATTTGCCTAAGATGATTGCGTGTTCCAGAACCAGTTAAAAAGAATCCCAAGTACTTGCTCCATTTATGAGTTTTAGGGACAAGGATGTAAGGTATGGCCGGCCGAGTGGATGAAATCTGAATTTGCAAGTCCTAGAGGCTACAAAGGTTTTGCTTGATTTCTTTATTCGTAGTTGTTGGGTGGGGGTTTTTAGTTATTATGAAGCCTCATTGAAACACTATTTCTCATCCGCTTGAATGTCACCTTAACAGTCTAGAAGATCAAAAGAAATGCAATAGTCCTCTTGGCTCCACCTTAGAACTACCTCTAACTAACAATGCATATCTACCTAGCTTTCATAAATCTGGTCAACCAAAACTCAAAAATCTGCTGCTAGACATCCAAGATATTTTAATTCTGTAAAAATTGAAAAAACATGAAGTGATAATTTAGAATATTTCAAAATTTTATTTTAAATTTGATAACAACATGAAAAACTAAAGATACGATTTAGTGTGCAAACAGAGTAATAATATTGATGATGACGACGATGATGACGACAATCCTATCATTAAAAAGGAAAAAATGAAATCATGAGTGAAAAGAAGCGTACCTGAGCTAGAGCTGGGAGTACTTGCTTCCCTGTTTGTTCAAGAAAACCAGCGCAGTCCCCGAGAGCAAACACATCCTCCACAGAAGGAACTCGCATATACTCATCAACACCAATCCTATCTCAAATTTCAAGTAGTACAATTATTATCGAGAATTAAAAAGGAAAGAGCTGAAGTAATTCAGATGGTTGATAAATATACCTTCCACCAGGGGCCTTGGGAAGATCTAATGCTTTCACAAACTCAGAGGGCCCAACACCTGTTGACCAGACTAGTAGCCCATAAGGAACATTGGTCCCATCACTGAGAATTATCTGTTTTGCCTGCACCTCTTTCACAATGCCCCGAACAAGGCGGACGCCAGACTGTTGAAAATTTCAAATGCATTAATAATTCAATCAGCATTGGAAGAAAATATCCCAAAAAGAAACAAAAAAAAAAGAGTGCTAGAAAAATGCTGGAAGTCCCGAGCTTGAATGAATTACCTTGGTCAAATGCTTAGTAGCATATTGTCTTAGTCCCACATCAAACGATGACAGGATTTCGTTGGCCTAATTAAGAAATGAACCAAAGACACAAAGTGTTAACTTAAAAATTTTTATCCTTTGATCCATTGAATGGAAGTGTAGATGAAAATATCGTTGGATACCTCTATGAGGGTGACACATATGTAGTCCTTAACATGAGCATATCGCTCACGCACATCTTTCATGATAAAGTCACTTAATTCTCCACTGAATTCTACACCAGTTGGGCCACCTCCAATTACAACGCAGTGTAAAAGGCGCTTCTTTTCTTCTTCCGATATGCCTGTCATAATGGAGTGAGTATACTCATGTAATAAAAAAGAATTTTTGGAGTTAAAAGGTAGGGTGAATGAAACTTATGAAAGTCAAAATTGATGTCTATCCTATGTGAAAAATAGGAGAAAAGCTAGATTTCATGTTCAAAGCTAGATTTCCTGTTCAATCACTCACGGCATAAGCTGAACTGCAAATATAGAGAAAATGTGGCAACAAGCTAAGATTTGTTTCTCTGTCAAAGACATTAAAATGAAATAACTTCTTAGCCCAGGTTGTTTCATGCAATTTGGATATTCACCTTTATTTCTTTAATTTCAGCCCTTTTCAGAAATACATTTCTTAGGATTCATAGGAATCTAATTGCATAGAGACAAATGGTACCTTGATTACTGAAGTTCACTACAGAGAAATCTCTTTATTGTGAAAACCGGGAATATTTTTATAGAGAAAGGATCATGTTTGCCGGGAAGTCCCACATCCCACATCGCCCAAGTAATGGGTTTGACGGGGGCTTCATATACCTGTTTGGGCCTTCCACACTTATCAGCTTAAGCTTTTGGAGTTGGTAAATGGTATCTTACAATGTTATCGCTAGTTGTATTGGGTTGAATTAGCCTTTTTTCTTTAAAAAAAAGGCAAACATGTGGGCGCAATGTAACATATGTAGTGCAGATTTGCAGATCAGGAAACAAAAGAGCAATATTAGATTATTAAGTTAAGTCTAAATTGCTTTGCGTTCTGTTTGAAATTGACAATGTAGAAGGGACTTGAAGGAAAAGCGCGGTCCCTGAATCACAAATGAAAAGTAGCCTGAATAGAAGATCAAGCTCCTTGAGATTCAGACCAACAAGACAGAATTTAACAACTTAAGAACTGCAATATATGAAAAATGGCAATGAGACTTCCACAATAATCAACCATCATAAAATATGAAGTTTCAGTATTCCTCAATTTCAGTTCCATTACCCAAAAATTTTAAGTGTAATAACAAAGTTTATTGTGAGAAGAAGCACAACTCACCAGGATTCTCAGAGAGCATTAGGTTCAAGAGAAGCTTCTTTCGTATTTCTTGAGCATGATTGACTTCACGGAGGAAAGATGCATGTTCCTTTACGCCATTAATGTTAAAAGTCAAGGGCTCAGACCCAGATGCAATGACCAGTTTATCGTACGCAACCTTAAAGCGATAAGGCTGACGCGGTAATCCTTCACTGCTTACAGTCTCACAGTACACCTAATTTAAAAGAGGAAGCATTAGACAACTCAATGATAAATCTTCCCTCCAAAGGCAACATAAGATGAAGAAAATGCAGGTTTCATATGTATGGTTTCCTACCCATGAACTATATAGACTGCTTGTTTTCAGCCAGCTCCAATAGCTTAGCTATATTTAAGGTAATATAAACTTTGCTGGAATTAACTGAATTTGAAATAAGTGAAATAAATAAAATTCTTTTTATGGTGAAACATACTAGAATGGCCTCACTGTTATCAAGCAAATCACAGCCATGCCTTTCGGGCTGATCCCCCCCACCCCTCACACACCCCATATGTATGCTTCACCTAACAGTTAAAACTCGCACAAACTTTGAGGCCCTTATACCAAGAGTTAGAATGATCATATAGTTAGAATGATCATATAGAACCAGGGATGGAACTAGCGGGTGCCAATTTCCTGGTTCTGTACCTGTTAATAGAACCCTCAAAATATTCATGAAGTGACCACACACTGCATTCGCATGTATGAACCACAAAACATCATATAAGACTTCACAGACTTTTATTCTTTGTATCTAAGCATGCATAACTTATTACATGCCATCTAACATTAACATATGAACAACAGAAAGACATAAAAAGTATAAGAGCTTACTTCATGTTTGTCCATGTCGACTCCTGTACAAGAAGCCAGGTAGAAGTATGAATTCGGAGACCCCCCCAGTGCAGGCTGTATCCTACTGACTGGCTCCGCAACCGACCGGAATTCCAGTGTCCCAACACATGTAGAAGCAAGCAAAGGGGTGAAAACCATGTGATTCCGCGGCGATATGCAAACAATATCATATTGCTCTGTGTTCAACCCTTTAAGAAACCGACAGCCCGCCCATCCAGTACCCAAAACAACCACCCTGGGCTTCTCATTTGGCTTTGTTGCCTCCAACCCTGCTAAATGTGAGTCATCATCCTCCATAAAATCGCAATTCTCAACAACCGCCTCAGCCAAAGGAGATTCATATTGGGGAGAGACCCTTATTCCCCTGCTTCCCAAGCTGCTTCTATCCATCCCACCAAGTTCTTGGAGATACCCCAAATGCCTGTTAGGTGATGAAACATTTCTAACCAGAGAAGAGTAGCATTTGCTCCCATATAAAGCCTCAGATAGCACACCCTTCTGGTCAATGTAATTGCCAAACACTCTTCTCACTACAGAGTCAGCAGCAAATGAATTTCTCGCTCCACTTCTTGCAAGTCTAGCCAATGCCATATTAAGGTAGCAGTCTTGGAGACAACACCCCAAAACCTTCTAGACCCTTTACTCCAAAACTCCAATACTTCAAAGGCTAAAACTTTCACTGAGAAAGGACCCAGAACCCCCCTTCAATCCTTGTTCTTCAAATGTCAATACTTGGTTGTTTCCAGCAAAAAAAAAAAAAACCCAGATAGAGAAACAGACCAGAAGTTTAATGGTTTCTGTTTCTGGGCTTCAGCCTACAAGAAGACAGAGAGAGAGAGAGACAGTGAGTGAATAATGGATGCAAATGAATAGTGGATGCAATTTATTTATATATATATATATCTCTGTGTGTGTGTGTGTGTGTGGAGAAGAAGACTAGAGACAAAGGTTGAAATGGTTGGCGCCATTACTTCCAAGGAAGTGGCAATTTGCAAAGGCTGTAAAGCTAATGCATGAGAACGGTCCTTCCAAGGTGATGCTCGTAAAAACAGAGGACCCAAGAACAGAAGGGACTTGGCTTATGAAGACAACATGGGAGGACCTTCTCATGCTCATGCTGTCACTTTACTATCGTGGCCTGCCCTAGGCTTTAAGTATTCATTTATAACAGAATCAAACAGCTATCAAGAATAGGCAGCGGGTGGTGTAGACCGTTGGATTTATAAATGAAAGAATCTTGATAGTATAAGTTAATTGCTCCTTTTGTTTTTTTAATGAATTTAACGGTGTATATCAAACTAATTAGAATGCAAATTCAACATAACTCATATTCATACTAATATAAATGGGCCCTAGGATAGACATGTATTGTCTAAGTGGGGTGTCTGAAAAACCCAAGCTGAGAAACTTTATAATTTCTACGTATGCCTCAAAAATTTTCAAAAAAGCCCTTGTATATTTTAAAGATTATGTCCTTTTTTTTTATGTAGCCCCTCTCAAGATTTTTTTTTCCTACATATTGCCCCCTCAACGAAGAATTTCTGAGTCCAGCCCTTATAATGGGGCCGATAAAATAATAATCCGGACCGTTAAGATGATTGTCATCCCCTCCAACGACATACTCTCAAATTTTACTTTATTGGAGTTGGTCTCGTAGTAAGACTGAGCACATTAATAATTAAGGCATATGATTATTAAAATGTCAGATTGCATTAATCATGCTATTGGTGGGACCAACTCCTTAGAGGAGATGATATTCATATTGAATGGTCTGGATTTTCATTATGCAGGCCCTGCGGTAGAGTTAGAGACATCCCAGAAAGCATTTAAGAGACACCACGGGGGATCCGGATTGTATAAAGAGTGAATGGTTCTAGAAGGGTGGACCCTCTTTACTCTAAGGAAAGGGTCAAGACTACAGAGTTTTGGGGGAAAATGTCCATACTTGAATAGATTGCCAGTGGAAAAGAACCAGCGGACAACAAGGAACTTGACCAGGTAGGGCCTGCCTTGAACACACTGATTAGATTGATTAAAATTGGTTTCTAGGTTGCTCATCAGGTGGCCCTTACGGTAAGGCATGGCAATCATCCATTTGGCCCACATATGAGAAACCCGCAATTAGAGTATTAGAAAGAGAATTTTGGGGTGCCTTTAATTCAAGGGTCTCTCGCCGCTAAAAGGGGTTATGTATAGGGGTTGGATCCAAGCATGTGCTTCTTGGGTCTACCAATTGGCATGCAATTTCATTCATACAACCCATAGGGACTCCTGCAGGAGAATATTCAACTGATTTTAAATCAGATCCAGATCCGGATCATCTGGTTTTTTTTTGCTAATAATAGAAACAAAAGAAAGTGTAGAGTTCAATTGATAATCTCTGTAGAAACGGAAAGAGGAAAGCAAAGTCAACATTTTCTGCAGTTTCTTCGTTCCATGGAATTCCAAAGCAACCAACCTTCTTGGCACTTTCCTAATTCATTTCATGACTGATGACACCAACAATATTGGAACCAAGGAAAAGAAGAAGAAAAATCGAACACTCTTTCAATTCTCGCACCTTTGTCATTTCCTAGAACCCCACAATCCTCCTATGCTAGGAAAGTCCGCCGGACTTACCAAGAATTACAATTTTTAGGGTTTGGGTCTGAAAAGTATGTTACATCCTGCATTTCTACTTGAGTGCATTCGGTGGAGGGCAGATATAGAGTGCAACAGTACGATGGGGCCACCTTTTAAAAATCCAAACAAGTCATCAGCCTATGTAGTGATCATCTTGTAAATTATTATTCAAATATGTAAAATACCCACTGTTGGATTTGACTTGATCTGAAACACATGATGGAACTTGCTTTCATCTTCTTTTGTTGAAATAAAAATGAAGGAAGTCCCTATGTGTGGTCAATCTAATAGGTGGCTCTGTGAGTGTTAAAGCAGATGAAAGGTTTGGGTTTCAGAAAGGTCCGCCCAACAATTCATTGAAGAAGGGCCCTGCATCAAGGTGTGCCCAACCATGCATTGAAAAAGGGCGTTGTACTATATTATGATGCATCGCCGCTGCATTTTTGTAGCTCTGCCCTTGGATGGAAACCATCTGATAAAACCTCTATTGCGAGAAATGAATTAAAACTGAATAAATGAATGTCAATTTCTAAAAATGACCATCAATTATCTCCCTTGAATGAATCAAAGGAAGGTGAGAAATGAATTCACAGCGACAATCCCAGTAACTCGAATTCTAGAAAAGTGAGAAGGTGAGAAATGACTGCTCAGCCACCACCTAGGAATTCAAAACTGAAAAAATGTGAAAAATAATTTGATAGATCATAAAGGTTGGAAGTTGGGCACCACAGGTTTAACGGTTCCAAAACTAGAAATGTGCTCTTTGAAAATATTTACCATAGGGATTATTCGGCCCAAAGGACTGGGCCACCCTCCGTTATAAAAAAAAAGAAAAGAAAATGCGACTATCAAAAACTTTCACCATAAGAACCTCATAGTGCGTTGTGAGCGAACCTATTCAAGCTAATATCCGCACCAACTTAACAACAAATAAAGGTCAGTCCTTTACTCTAATTATAAAAGTTGAAAGAGTTTAACAGAATAATAGAACTTTTTCATCATGAAGGGAGTTTTATTTGAAAGAACTGCACTTCAATAAATTATGAAAGTAAAAAAAAAAAACAAAAAAAAAACAAAGAGTAATTTCAAAAAGGGACTTCTAAATAATTAAGCCAAACAGCAGGTACCACACAATAAACTCCCCCCAAAAATAAAAATTTACTAAAGACACTTCATAAAAATCAGCTGGATGAATTCCTCAATCCATCAAAATCTCCAAGAATTGCAAAGCCTTAAAAAAAATCACAATGGTAAAAGAAAGAAACAAAGCGAATACTAATCCTCTACATTTTCAGAAAAGAACAGAGAATCCAATTGTCTAAAAACCTCAAAAAATCCAACTGAAACCACTTAAATTCTAAAATCAAACACACAAAGATGAGTAACACTACATGAAAAAAACAACCCAAATCACAGAGAAGAAGAAAGTTGACAAATATCAATCGATCATCTACATCTGAATGGAAAAGAGAAGAATGCAGAAACGTACTGGGGTGCAGATTCTTCGCCTCTTACTGTGGAAAATGCTTTGATTCTGCAAAATATCAGCTGAATGTGATTCAAATGTCTTCAAATTTCAGCTGATGAGAAGCGTTTCACTACAAAATCACGTTGAAATGGAGAGAGAGAGAGAGAGAGAGAGAGAGATTTCGATGTTTTCTACGGAAATGTGCCTTGAAGAGCATGAAATGGGAAACTTTCCACACCACATGACATGCCGAGTTTATGGTTATGGTGGCGTTTTAATAGAGGTCCAGCAAATGGGGAGCTGGACAAAGACCGAAGATTTGCAGGAAAATCCCAATTGAATAGGATTCATGACACAAGTCCGCCTTCCAAGAACCCGGAATATTCTATTCTACATACTCTTGTGGGAAAAATTCTTTTTTGACACCTTGCCAACTTTTTTCATTTCTTTCCATGGAATTGCAAAACAGTTGGTTTGTATTTGTATTTTTTTCTCGTGTAAAAAAGGGTCTCACTCCAACATGAAAGATATTTGCTGTAAAAAAGCGGCCGAATTTTTTACGGCTTTTTTATAGAAATGTGGCTGCACAAATGAGCTCTAACAAACAGATTGAAGTTTACAGAAATGCCACGGAAGGAGAGAATAGAAAGTGTTGGTGGTGCATTGCGAACATCATGCTGGAGATATTACGCGTTATATAAGACTCATTAATTTTTGGATGATAATGTTCGAGTGTAAGTTTGGTTTCATGTAATTCCAGACATGTGGATCCAAAGTGTAAAATAGATATTTTTATTATATATTGCTTATGTACATGTAATATATACATACACATGTATAATACGCATGAATATTTTGCATATAAATATTTATATAATATTATGATCTCGGAATGTTGTTATCTCATAATTTATATTTAGATCGTGACAAAATTTTATGCTTGCTGTCAACCTATCAAACGTAATCCTCCTTCTTTATTCGGGCTTGGGATTGGTAGTAAAAACTGGCGGAATTTTGTATAACATATCTATATAACTCTCTGTGTGTGTTGAGAATCTAATTAAACCCAAACCCAATGACTTAATTGAGTTTGGATGGAATCCTAAGACGAAGACTTGACCTGGATGACCAGGTCTAGAACCGATGACGTTTTTGATAACTAGGTTTAGATATGGCTGGTTTTGACCTACCCCAGCCCCAGCCCCAGCCCATCGCCATCTCTAAAAATAAGGTGCTGCCAATTCCAATATTTGTGGATGTTAATTAATAGACCAGGTCTGACCCAAACTCACACCCGTTCGAGTCTGATAATTGAGAGCTTTGGCAGTCCAATAGGCTCAATGGGCCAGACCAAAACCCAGATTCAAGCATCATGCCTTATGCAGGCTGTGCGTGTATGTTATAGTAAACTTTTTTTCAAGCAGCATTTATTTGAATGGTATGAAGAGAGCACTTTGACTAATAATATAATTGCATGGGGCTTTCTGGGTCTCTGGAGTTCAATGCACTCAAGTTGTCATCAGGTAGGCTTCAGCCTTCTACATATATTTCTTATACGGCAGGCTCCAATCCATGACCTGGAGTAAACTTTTGGACCTGGGCGCAGACTTTGACTTAGATGATTTGGGTCTCCTCTCTACACGGAATTGAATTGGTATAAGGGGCCGTTTGAGGCACATGCATGACCCTTGCGATTGTGGGTTGTTTGTTTGGTATGAAAATGTTTTACATGTGTAAACCAACACATCTCATTTTGAAGTGTAGGGGTTTCCCATCCAAGGAGGTGGGAAAGGAATTCATACCTCCTTTAAAAAAGGTGGTGCTACACTGAAAGTGAGACTACAGATATTTTAAATTGTGGGGTCCCATAAAACAATGTTTTTTACAATTCTGTCGGCTTCTAATTCATGATTTAAAACATTCATCTTTTCTAGAAGACTGTAAATATTGGCTAGCGAGTCAGATTTCATGTCGTTATTCTTTGCGAGTTTTGATGATTTGTGAAAAAGTCCAAACCATGAGATCTAATTTTTCAAACTTCTATGGTTCCCTAATTCATGATTTCAACTATATATCTTTTTTAGAAAGCTAAAAATGGTAGAATATCTTTTTTAGTCCTTGGATTTTGAGAAATTTATGAAAAAATTCCAAAAATAAAAAATACACATAGAATCATTAGATTTACTCAAGAATATTCAGATGTAAAAATGGTAATTTGTTTCACATGTGTATCATTTTCATATAAATGACAAATGATACACTTGTGTCCTTCTCATGTATAAATGAAAACCAACCCTAGTTGCAAAAATAAAAAAATACAAAATAAAAAATAAAAAATAAAAAAGATAAAATAGTTTAATTTAGTAGATGGTTCATAATCATTTTCTTTATAAACGATTGGGAATAATGTCTAATGAGTCTAATTTTAGATAAGAATTGCAACATTTTAAGCTTTAGAGATATTAGGAAATTATTAGATCTCATTTTCATCATATTAAATCCTCCACATCTTATACTTTCCTTAATAAGATTACAACCACTTTAAAGACTCTCATCCCTATTGTATAATTAAATACAAAGGAAAGCTAACCATCAATTGTCCGGTCACATCTCCTTAATCTTTTTCCTCATATCTCACAACTTCTTTGAGTCTGTTTTTCATAGCTCTTAACCACTCTTCTCCACTCTAATTAATATTAAGGAAACCAAAAGGAGATCATGTTTCAAGATAAAAAAACTCTTCTTCTTCTTTCTTCTTTCTTCTTCCGTCTCAAAAACTTTTCTCACCACATGTGGCGGATTGCCATGTTAGCATGACTCATGCTATGGAAGGCATGACATATAGATAATATTAAAGCGATGATCTATGAGGGGCAAAGTCTCCGAGCAACATGGATCATAGGTGTGTGCTATTATTTAAAATAACATCGCATTGCGATTTTCTTTGTATATATCGATTTTGGTATTTATCGTCGTCAATATTCGATTGATAATGAAAGCTCCTATTGAAACAACCATTAAGGGTCTGTTTGAATAAACAAAAAATAGAGTAGAGTGAAGTTAAATAGACCCTAACAGTAAAAAGTTTTAACTCGACCCGATAGATGAAGTAATGTTGTGAGCCACATATACTTCATTTCACGTCAACTCAAAATACTTTTATTTCCTTGAGTAAAAGTGGATTTTACTCCAAACATTAGCTTCAAAATAAGCATCCAAATGGAGTCAAGTAAAGTATTATACTTAAGTACTTCAACCAACTTAGGATCCATAAGGTTTTTTTTTTTTTTGGTGAAATTTTTTAAGTTATATTAGTTTCTGAGCATTGATATATAGTTAAAACACTAAAAATCATTAGTATGAATGGTATGGTTTAGTTGAAGCTCGAAGTGTTCTCTTCAATAGTTTAATGAAAAAGTTAACCTTGATTATCATGGTGGCATCACATGGGTGATATTTGCTTTAATTGTAACAGAAGAATCTAAATATGAAAATATGTTTAATTGCATTCTAAATTAGCTAAATTACAGTGAGAATATCTTTGGAAAAATATATTTAACCTTGAATGCTTGTAAAGAGAAGTTAACCACTAAAACAAACCTATAATAAGAGCTGCTTTGATCATGATTCAAAAGGTCAGTCTATATATGCAAATGTCATAATTAAAGAGAAGAAGAGGCCATAGAGGAGTGTAGTTGTGGGAAAGGTTATCTCTCGCTCTTACCATGCCGCCCAAAAGAGTCCTTTAGAAAAAAAAAGAACAGATATTGTGAAGATGCCAAGTGCTCTAAATATAATTATTGAAATTATAGGGATGTATCTATGAATAGGAGTCCCCATCTCACCATACTGCTCATGAATGAATCTCTAGGCAAGTATGTTTGGGTAGCCCCCCTACCCACTAGACCAAGTAAGAGAAAAAAAAATGCCAAAAAAGTGATCCAAAATATTGTCCAAAGAAACCTTCTAAATAGATACAAGTGGCCCATGAAAGGTGGATTTTAAAACTTTAGGCCTTTATAAGTAACTTGAAAGTGCCCCAAAGTCTTTACCCAAAAAAAAAAAGGGCACCACATAGAATAAAATAGTAAAAAATATTAGAAACACATAAAATGTATGAACAAAACTATGCAAAAATAATTTCAATGAGAGAAACTACACCATGTGATAATCTTACTGTTTTGGTAGTTGGTAGTGCCAAACTAGGCTTGCAAAGAAATTATGAAAACCCCTGATTTGGTTTTCCTACAAATGTCCCCATCCAAAAAAAAAAAAACGCGTTTATATAGAATCCCCCTCTCCAAGTAAAATTTCCTACTTCCACCCTGGTAGGACCAATATAGGCTCAACCTAAACTCAATCATTTAATAACGGGATTGAAACAATCAACCCAAATCCAACTTAGAAGTTAAAAGAGTTGATTGGTCACTCACTCGAATGGTGTGGCACCTCCCTTTGATAGAAACAATCAGAGATCAATCTCCAACTATAACATTGATGATGAGGGACTTCGATGGTTAAATCAAGTTGACAAATCAAAGTGTAATTAGTCATGTTGGGATCATCACACAGCTCATTTATTAATTAGGTATAAATATCGATCTAGCAATAAGCTGGCATGTTTTTGCTTAAAGCCTTAAATAACAACATGTATTGCTGTTTAGGTTGGCAGGTAAGAAATTGCCTCCCCATGCTTCCTGGAATCACATGGGCAAGAAAACCAGACAGCGACGCATGTGTATAAGATTCTTGGCCCTTGTGTTTCTCACCATCGGTTTCTCACATGTTATATATTGGAAGGTCTCACCTTCCAACCGAGTCCAGTCCCATCAATCCATCAGTAGGGCCTACTTATTAAATCAAAACCGCTAAAAAAAAAAAAAAAGCTTTCTACCAATTACTACTATATGGGCAATATTTAGTTCAAACGAAGATTGACCCACCATTATATTGATCACTTATAATACGTATATTTCAATGAAATTTTAAAGTGGGTCCATCTTTTAGATTCCTCGGAGTGTATGAAATCTCCTTATGCTGCGTTTGAATTTTTATTGAAATGGGTTCCATGTCTTTCAATGTGACAGTTGATGACATCTGGTCCGGTGAGGCATGTGATGGATGAGTAGATTGGCCTCTACCTGAAAAAGAATCTCACCAAAGTCATGAGTTCTAGAAGTTTGATAGTGACCGTACAAACTTAGGTCAAAATAGAAGGCAGCAACCTTCACATTCAGGGCAATGACTGGGGCAATATTCATCCCAGCTGGGCGCTAGAGACAATGATGCTCTTGAACTGACCTTTGACTGCTTATGTTGGTCTAGCTCTATGGTCCACTTAGGCCCACCAATTATAGACCCAACTTTGATTGCTTCTTTTTTTTCAACCCCTTTTCCATTATGGGACTACTTCAACCCCCCTGCTTAGGGTTGCAAATGGGTACCTTCTGTCCTCAAATTATGAATGAAGCGGGTCTGGAACTTTTTTCTGGATCAGAGAGAACTTCCAATTTGTATCCAGATCCCTGCATATATGATCTGAAGAACATTTGGATTTGAAATCCAATCCATGTAAGTCTTAACTTAAGAATTTGCATGGGAGACAGTTAAATTCACACATTAAAAGTAAATATAGGTTTTATGGGCCTAGGCCGCCTAGCTAGCTTAAGTTATACTCATATTTGAAAGTCTACTTAGCTTTAACCATATTACATTTAATAGCCCTACTTATATATTTAAATGTTTTAATTTGAAGCTCTTTTATACAATTTATATGAATGAACTCTACATATTATTTCGAATCCCGGCCATCTTCTTTTTTAAGTTGATCCAGGATACATATAACACATGTTTCTGGGTGGGATCCGAGTCCAAATTTTGATCTAGATCTATAAAATGGATATGAGTTTGAGCCCGCCGTGGTTCTACTCTAGATTCGACCGGTTTTCATCCTTACCCTTACTTCCACTCATAGGTATGCATCTAGTGTGCCCCACGATCTAGATCGTGATTAATGTGAGAGGAGTAATATTTGGCCAAGATTATGTGAGCCTTGGATGTATAGACCATTTTTTTTCTTTTTTTTTTTATCGAAAAAGAAGAACTCATTAAAAGCAACAAAGGAACAAGAGAACACAAGGAAAAAAAAAAGTGTGTAGACCACTTGGATACATGTGAATTATTTCTTTTTTCACTAAACTGTGACTAAGGGATCTCGGATAAAAATCAATTTCATAATTAGTTAGGTTGCCTAATCACATAACGTAGTTTGGTGCTTTTTGTGAGCTATACCACATGCCAAATCTTAAGTTAGAAAAGGGCAACATATAAAAAACAGAAAGATATAATTTAGTCATGTAAGTAGGTAATTTTCCATGTGTCAAATCTCAATGAGTGTCTCAAATTTAAAAATAGGAATAGGGCTGGTGTTGTATAAATACTCAATGATTAGAATTTATTGAACCGAAATTTCAATATCCACTTGTATTAATAGCAGAGCCAGGATTTTTTCCCAGGAGGGGCCAGAAGTTTCTCTTAGAGAGATATTTGATAAAGAATTAAAAAAACTAACATGTTTAACATAATATTAAAATTTTGAAATCATGTATTCAGTTTTACCAGCAAACTAGTTATTATTAGATCCCGAAAAATCATAAAAATGATTAATTGTGTTGCTCTATACATCCAACAACAGTCAATAGTGGGTCCATAAGAGTCAGAAAGAATTGTAAATTACATGATTTTACACATTTATTTGTGAATATTATTCACTTTCGCAGTGCATATCTCATGGGCTAATGAAGAATTGTAAATTACATGATTTTAGCACATTTAGTTGTATTTGAGGATATGTCATACACTAGAAGGGCATTTATTTTAGAGCTGCTTGAATTTTCAATAGGTGACTCTAGAATTATACTTCAAGAACTTCAAACCAGTTTTTCTAAAACATCAATGCAATTCCTTCTTTTTTTTTCCCAAATCAGTTGAACATGATGAAGATGCCTTCTTTGCTGCTTTTCATCAAACAAAGAAAAAAATTAAAAATAAATAATCTACTCTTCTACTTTGAAGAAAAAAGTAAATAGAGGCAGCCCTCTCAGTGCCTGTTCATTTTATTGGCCACCTGTTGTCAATCTCACAAATTTCAACAATTGGGTCCCATCATAGATTGATCAAAAGGAAAATGCCCCACCAGTAGATTTACACTGAAGGGTACTATCTGTCATAGAGGCCGGGTGAGGGCAGGCAAAGCTTGTCCAAGGCCAGCAGTTTAATTATTAGGCCTCATAGCTCAGCCCACTGTTCTAGAAGTTAGTCCTGAGCCCAGCCCATTTTGTAAAAAAATGTGTGCCTGCTTGTTTTAACCATGCAAAGGCCAGGGCTAGCCCATTTAACTAAGGGAACAAAATATCAGCCTGAATGCGACCAGAAGAGCAATCCAAATCCAGTCAATTACTGGCCGGGCTTGGGATGGTACCAGGCTGGCTCAGCCTAGGAGTACCTCTGGGCTACTGCCTCTCATTAGTCTTAAATCATATATTGTATCCTTATATCAATGATCTTGCCAGTTCTCACTCATGTGGGGGTTTCACTCCCACTCCCCATGTGCTGGTTCTCTCCTCGCGTGTGAGGGAATACCAACTAAAAAATTAATGAGCCGGCTTAATGTCTTCTACTAAAACCATAAAAGTAAGTTATATTAATGAAGTAAGATTCATAAGAATAGCTCCTTACTCTAGTGGCTGGTAAGGAGTTGGATTTTTATTGGGGAGGTCAGGGGTTCAACCCCCACCTCCCCCGATATTCCCACATGTGTATATGCAGGCTTCCTTCCCGGGTGTGCCGGGCTCTCTAAAAAATGAAAAAAAAAAGAAGACTAAAGGTCCCAGGTCATGCCTGGACCTAAAAATTGAAATGTGAACCGAGCTTGGGTCAGGTTAGGGGCGAAGTTTCAGTTGGTTTGGCTATATTATAAGTGCAACATGACTATATTATAAGTGTAACATGACTCAAGTTGGTTAAGATGGGGGTGGTCGTTCATTATGAAATTCAGGTAATTGGATCACGCCGGGTTGAAATAAGGTTTGGATTCAGTTCAGGCCCTCCTGTAACTCGACAGGAGTTTGGGCTGGCCCAAAACCATACCCAACCATCCAAATTAAACCCTTATATATTATAATGTTGCAAAACAAGACAGATGAATGGGCACCATTTCCACTTGCATTCCATTTTCTTTCCTGGTTGACCAACATCACAAATCACTTCCCTGGCCTGACCCATTTCTTTCTCTGGCTTCTAGAAATGAAGAAATCAGCACACATTTAATAGCAAGAGATGTTGTGAAAAACATGCCCAAATAGTACATAGATATTTCATATGTGCTTCCTTGGCCTCACATCTTATTAATTCAAAGATAAGGAAGAAGAATGGTATCTCTATTCTCTTCCCACCCACCTTAATTAATACCTGGGTTTAGGTGCCAATTAATGCAGAGACAAAAACACAGTTGGGAACTAAACATGTTATTATCCTTTTCATTCAAGGGGAAAATGTCCAGTACCTAACAGCCAGGTCCATCATGAACCATCCCATGCCTATGGTTGGGATCATTGTTTTAGACAATTGAAAAGACTTGGCTGATGAAAACCTCGGTCAGACCCAACCTTGTTTGAGCCAAGAGTGAGTTTGGGGTTTAAGACATGGTCGAAATGATAGTTTTTATACTTGCTAATCACTCAATAGATTAAACGTGCAAGTCTATTTTAATTAATACCCTGAATAAAGGCATATATGTAAGATATGAAACCAGTTTATGGCTCCATATGATATTTTAAGTCTGGCGGGTGGCAATGCTAAATGGCGAATAAAATTCCCTGATGCCATGATTCAGTTTTTATTGGCAGTAGGCTCTAATCACTCGCCTCTTCTATTTACCCTTAATTCCAAAGGCCCCAAGGTTTTGCCGCCCCTTTAGAATTTTCAATATGTGGCTCGGGGATAAAAGCTGTCAAGACTTAATTAAGAATTCCTGGCATGTTGCTAGAACCATAAATTGTGGAAATTTTAGTAAGGCCCTCCAAGACCGGAAAAGACCTTAGAAAGTGGAATAAAACTAGCTTAGGAAAAATTGAAAACAACATCCTGAAGACTAGACTAGAGTTAGAGAGTGTTCAAAGGGAATTGCCTTCTCTTGAAAATATTAATAAAGAAATTGAATTGACCACTAAACTTGAAGAGTTTTTAAGTAGAGAGGACATGTGGAGACAAAAATCAAGGGAGGTCTGGCTTAAGGAAGGGGATGGGAACACAAAAAATTTTCATACTAGTACAATCAACAAAAGAAGAATTAATAAAATTGACAGGATTAAAAACGATCAAGGCGCCTGGCTAGAAGATAGAGACAGCATTGGTTCTAAAATTTGTAGACAACTTACTATCACGTTATCCTCTAAAGGTCCTAGAAGCCTTCACTCTGTAAGAAAAGTGATCAAGCCAATTCTTACCCATGAGGATAACAATACTTTAATTTCCATTCCAACGATTGAAGAAATCAATTCTGCTCTCTTCCAAATAGGAGACCAAAAGGCCCCAGGATTGGATGGGTACCATGCAAAAATTTTCCAACATATGTGGGGGACAGTTGGACAAGATGTAGTTTTCTTAGTTAAGAATTTTTTTAGTTGTAAACTTCCTTTAAATAGAATCAACAAAACTTTTATTGTGTTAATTACTAAGAAAAATTCCCCTCAAAATGTTGGTGACCTCAGGCCCATAAGTCTTTGTAATGTGATATATAAAATAATATCTAAAGTAGTGGCCAATAGACTGAAACTTGTTCTCCACAAGATAATAGGCCCTTTCCAAAGTGATTTTATTGAAGGAAGACATATAGCTGATAATAACATCATTGCCCATGAAATCCTTCATTCCTTCAAAAAAAAAGAACAAGAAAAAATTCATGGGCATTAAATTAGATATGTCTATGGCCTATGACCGTATGGAATGGGACTTCATAGTAGAAGCCTTAAATGCTTTTGGCTTTCACCATGAGTTCACTCGTATCATTAGAGGGTGCATTGAATCTGTGTCTTATGCAATCCTCCTAAATGGATCCCCTTTTGGCAATATTAACTTGACTAGAGAGTTAAGACAAGGGGACCCTCTTTCCCCTTATCTTTTCATTATAGGCATGAAGGTCTTGTCGAAAATGTTTGTTAGAGCTGAAAATGAGAAAATTATTCATGGAGTCAGAATAGCTGAGGTGGCCCCTAGTGTGTCTCATTTATTATTTGCTGACGATTGTTTTTATTCTCCGGAGCCACCCTGTATGAGACAAGGGAGGTGAAGGAAATCCTTGATGACTATTGTGAAATCTCAGGTTAATTGATTAACTTTTCTAAGTCTGCAATTTTGTTTAGTAAAGGAGCATGTGGGAAAAGATGTAAAGCGATCGCAACATTGTTAGGGGTTAGGATGATGACAGAAAGCGAGAAATATCTTGGAAACCCCATTAACTTCAAAGGTAAGAAGGGCATGATATTTGAACCAATTTTAGATAAAGTAAGAAGCAGAATTAAGAGTTGGCAAGCCCCTCTCCTCTCCCAAGCGGGGAGAAATACGCTCATTAAGACGGTAGCTTCATCTATTCCGGTCTATAATATGTCGGTTTTAAGGCTTCCCAAATTAACCACTGAGGAGTTAGATAGGATATATCGAAAATTTTGGTGGGGGGACCGTGAGGACAAAAAGAATGTCTACACAATTAGCTGGAAGGATATTTGTATGCCAACTGAATGCGGCGAGTTAGGGATTAGAGAGTCGGATAGTAACAATAACGTGTTGTTGGCCCGGATATGTTGGAAGTATCTCTCTAACCCTGATCTGCTTTGTACTCAAATCCTAAAAGCAAAATATTTTCCTAATAAATCCTTTTGGGAAGTTGGTATGAAAAAAGGTGGGTCCTTGTTTTGGAAGGGGTTTGCTGAAACCCAATATTTTATCAATGAAAATATAGGTTGGATAATATGAAATAGAGAGAAGATCTCAATTTGGAAATGCAATTGGATCCCTAGTATAAGGGGTATTAGGAAACCGTTCTCTCCAACATTTGACCCAAATGTTGTTATTAAGGACCTTTTGGATGACAACAAAAGCTGGAATATGCAAAAAATAAAAGAAACATTTAGTGATCCTAGGGATGTTAAGGAGGTCTCTAGAATCTATATTTCTCAACTCTCAGGTGAGGATAAAAGAATATGGCCTCATTCTAAAAGTGGAGAGGTTACCACTGAATCGGCCTTTTATATTATTATTAGAACCGTGGTTGACCCTCTCGTGGCTTTTACTAATTGGAAGAACTTTTGGAAGCTACCTCTTCCTCGGAGAATTTTTCTTTTTGGGTGGAAATGCTTAAGAGGCACTATTCCGGTAAGATCTATTCTCAAATCAAGGTTTGGTTTGGCTAACTTTCCTTCTCAATGCTCCTTTTGTGAAGAGAAAGAGGAAACCATTGTTCACATTCTGTTCCATTGTGAATTTTCTAGGGCAGTTTGGTTTGGATCCCACTTGGGTGCATTGACTCATAAGTTCAACTAAAATAATGCATTAAATTGATGGAATTCTGTGACAAAACAAAGCAACTCAATCCATCCACAGCTTTCAAATCCTGTATCTCGTGCCCAGTTTCTTACCTTGTGGTGGGGAATTTGGAGAGCGAAAAATGAATTGAGTGCCAAAGGGCATATCTTAACACCGAAATAGGTTTTAACTATTGCTTACCATATGAACCTGCTTAGTAAACCTGAATGCTCCCCATGCACATCAGATCTCATTTCTTACTCCCTATATTTAAAAAAGGAGATCATAAGCAAATTGCCCTTCTTTTAGCAATCCGGCATTTGATGGTTATACACGCCAATCGGCTTTTGGTTTTCCATGTTTTTTAATGGATCACTTGTGGTTGTAGGGGCTTCCAAAGGACTAAGAGTAATTTCCGCTAAAGAGGCCGAAACGCGAGCACTATTCTTTGCTCTAAATGCTATCAAGGATTGTAGATTCTCGAGAATTCGAGTTCATATGGATGCTCTAGAAGTTGTAAGAAGTATTAAGGGCATCAAGGATTGGTCTATCTAGCCTCTCGTAGGAGATATTTTGAAGTGTTTGGAGCATTTTTGGTCTTTTGAGACAATTTTCATTCCAAGAGATTTAAATAGGGTTGCCCACTATCTTGCTAAATGTGGATAATCTGGGATAAGCTTTATATGGCCTCATTATGAATAAGCCTCTATTTGTTTTCTTGTTGGTGTCCGAGTTTTTTTGTGTTGTCGCTTGTTTGTTGGCTTTTTCAATAAAATCTCCCTTGCTTATACCAAAAAAAACAAAAAGTTTGGTGGGTCAAACTAATATTTTAGGTCGACTGCGATGGCCAGCACATATGTTAGAAGATCAACGAAGGAGCAAAATAATCCATGCTCAAACCCAGTGGCAAAGCCAGGATTTTCTTGTAGAGAAGAAAGATGAAAAAAAGAAAAAAAAGAAATAGCTGAGTAAAAAAAGAAAATAACAGTTTTTGGATTTTGAGTTTGCTCTTGATGTGCTGAGTAGCATAAACACAGTATTTGATTATGCAGAATAAATAATATAAGCACTTTACACTTGATCCTAATGGAAATATGAAACACCAATAGCTCCTCTTATTCTAGCAATAAAAATTAGGTATACAATCACACTAGGTGGAAGTATTTTACACTATCCTAACGTAAATCATGTGAAGGGGCAGGTGCCAATTCTTGAAGCATTGGTGAAGGCCATATTGTTTTGTCACATTTCCTTGATGTAGCATGGATGGGGACTTGTAATTTTTCTTTTAAATGTATGCTTTTTTGCATTTGAAAGACTGGGCCCATGAAATACAATTGCTCCTTCCCTATTATCAAAATTGTGTTTTATCTTGTTCATGTTCCTGCTTTCACTAGTATGTATTCGGATCTTGTGGTACAAATTATATTGCATTTTCTACCTTATTGCCCTCTAATGATAACTGACATGGATCATGGTGTCATGGCAGGAATGTGTATGGCTGTTCAAGCATTTGTACCATCTAAATCAAATGGGTTCCTGAATGTTCTGGCCGGGTTCGTTCTGTTTCTCATGCAGTTGTGTAATTCAAGGACCTTAATGACTGTTCCATATTTAATATCCTTTATAGCAACACTATATTTTGATACTCATTCTAGGTTCCAGCATTACCCTATGTGTTCTAGTTTCTGGAATGACAGACATGCACAGTATTACTTCTAGGTTCAAGACATGTTAACATTCATTTCTTTTCTTGGACTGTATTAGCAGTGGAGAGAACACCCACACCAAGTGCAGGTGTGTTGTTGTTGTAGTACGAGGGTCCGGGGAGTCCATTGATGATGTAAGAATTAGATACATTGGGACCTCCACAAGTCTGTAGAGCTTGTTTGATGACATCCTCAGGGTCCACATTCTACCATTCACCTGCACTTGCAACAGAAGTTCATACCAACTCATTCAGATGGTTAAAGGATCTACAGATGATGTTAGTGATGCTCACCGAATATGATTTACATGCCTTGGTCGGAGAATTGGATGGTTCATTTATCAAGAGGGGTGCTCAGGTGGGCACTGGCTCTTTATCATTCACCCCATGAGAACCTCCCTGTGGGATGCAAGGGGGATGGAAAGGTCTTGGGACGTACCTCTCTTTAAATTTTTAGGCCCATCACATAGTCTTAGCCCCCTGATCCATGGCACACAAATCCATTTAAATTGGTGTAAGATCATGAGATCGATAATATGTGCGTGAGCTCTTTGGATGGGTGATCAGGTACAAGTATGCCCATTGAACACCTGAGCACCCATCCACTCATCACAGTGACAGAGGCCATACTTCTCGCTTGTGATTGGTTTCAACCTAGGCCGCAGTATAGTCAGCGGTCTCCAGCTGAGCCTGATAAATAGGTTGGTTCTCACTAGCGCATGACATTACAGGGAATAGGAGCTATTGGATCCTTGGTAAGTCAGTTTGCTCTTAATTCTAATTACTAGCTACTCTGTTTACCTGCAATATTGGTTATGGCAAAAAGAATAAATGTCTGAATACTCTGTTCACATGTGAACTGAATTATCCACACTCACAGATCTTCTTTTTGGATCATTTGACAATGATATATAAAGCTAGAGATGAAGATGACAATTTGACCATATGAAACTGAAGTTTGTTCAGATAAATTCTGTGCAGCCAATAGATATATCACAGCCTGTGTCCCAGGACCACGGAGGGCAAATCAAAATTGCTCCATCTAGTCAGGGATTGAAATCCCATGAACCAATCCATCTGAAGCTTTCAAGTCCCCATCAGTTTTGCATATAGAAAATGGCCACAAATTCTGCAACCAGGATAGGATTGCATAAGCCATGACAAAAAACATTAGAAACCGAGTATCAATCTCCCCCAGACAAATCAGGAATCAATATAATGGAGGTTAAAATACATTTTTTGCAAAAAAAAAAGGAAAAAAAAGAGGAGGTTTTAGCGACGGATAAAAGAAAAGGCCGCTAATGTTCCATTTGTGGCGGTTTTTATCAGCCACAAAACGAAACAGTGACTCATACATTTAGCGGCAGCCATCGCGGCGGCCATTTTCCGTCGCTATAGGCTTTAGCGGCGGAAAATCAGCTTTTAAACTGCCGCTAAAAGTAAAAATTGCTACAGTGAGAGTTCCATGACAGTGGGTCCACTTATAAAATATCTAAATCATTGAAGAAATAGTCTCCTCATATGGTGTATAGTTCTCCTCAGATTTTACTCAAGTGACCTACCTTTAAATTAATAACTTTTGAAACACTCAAACAAAATAATAGAAATAATTTAACGATTTCATATAAGTCAATCTAACGTTGGGCCCATATTGTATTGATGAGTTAAATTTTTTTTTTTAAATTGGGTTCTTCTTTTTGCGAGGTTTAGATACTTTTTAATTGGGATCACACTTAGAAGATCAGCCCTAGAGGATATGCAATCTAATCCTATTTTAATTTTTTTAAGTGGGCTCCGCTCAAGAGCCACAAAAAATTCAGTCAAAATAGAAAGAAAACGGTTGGGATTTGCCAGTGTAATGAGGATGACAAGGAAGTTTCTGCCTAAAGAGAGGAGTATTGAATGTTAATTCCTCTATATCTTTAGATGAAAGCAAAATACAAGAATGCTCTTATTATTTTAATCCTCTCGCCCTTACTCAGCCCTTGCTCGAGCCTTAAACCATTATCAAAGGAAGTGTTTGTTGGATAGGGCTTTTTTGTTTACATATAATAATACATAAGGAATTCATAATTAAATAAGCTCCATTGAAGGATTATTAAAGAGGTGAAGGGTGAAGAATATAAGGTAGCAATATCGATGCAACACTTTACTTTTCTAGGATTTGAATTGTTAGGGTGATAGCTAGGTAATCATTTTTCATCTCCCCTTGATACAATTCCCATTAAAAAGGAGGTTATTTGATAGTCAATTTTCGGATATTCACTTTTGATTTTTCATTTTTAACTACTCATAGAAGCATAATATTCCAAGATCCCTAGAAATTCATTTAAATGAAACTAACAGGCCCCCAAGGTATTTATGATTCAATCTTGTAAAGAAACAAGAATAGATCAAAAACACAATGAAGGGTTTCTTTTTTACCAAAAAAAAAAAAAAAAAAAGGAAGGATGATAGTCAAATGAAATGGTACTTTCTCATTCTCAGAAAGCCCTACTTATAAGTCTCTTTGATTCTTAATACGCGCAATGCATTCAATCCAATCTATGACCTTGATTTATGTCAATTACATCCTAATTACAATCAGAATGAAATTATAATATAACTAGCAACAATTCTTTCCAACATAAGTATTGCACATGACACTTTTCTAAAAGGACGGTACCACCATGTAATCCTAGTAGAAAAAAGCAATCTATTAATTAGGGATAGTTTGGCATTTTACTAACATAGTAAAAATCAAGTAAAGTCTCCATTTTTCAAACAAAATGTCATATCAAAAGCACTTTAATTCAAAACTTGCTCCATCTTTTTTTTTAAAAGTAAAAAAGTAATCACCTTTATCCCAAAAAAAAAAAAAAACCTCAACTTTCTCATACAAAAATTCAAAAAGATTCCATAACAAACAACTAAAAATAAAATACCATCATAGCCCACTTATATTTTATTCTTTCTTCAAAATCAACTTTACTTCACTTGACTATATTAGTAGAGTTGCCAAACTGGCCCTAAAGGATCAATTGTCCTTGGAAGGGAATATGTATATCAATTGTCCTGTACAACACTCTTGTTAGTAGTAAACCTATAGAACGAAATATGATTACTGGATAATATTTGGGACACGCAACGTATTTAAAAGAACGAATAAGAAGATGAAAAAAGTAAAATGGGGCCTATATTCACACTCATAATTGAGTGGCGTTGGCACTTTAGTATTACACACATGCAGAGGGATCGATCCTGGCTCCTCAAGTTTAGAGCATCACACACCTGAGCACTAGTCCAACTTAGCAAAGAAAAAGAAAAAGGGAGCTAATGTTAGTTATATCCAAATCTAAACTATTAACCAATACTAACAACTAACTTATCATTTCCTTGATAATCCAATTGAAAAGACAGGTTAGAAAGATCTGATATTGCATGGTGCTGCACCATTTCTATTTTATATCTGATAGTTGAGTCGATCAGAAGACATGTTGTTGAAATTGACTCAGTCCTTCATTTATTTCCATGGGATTAGACATTGGGGACTTCCTTACGGCCACCATGCAGAAATTTTGACAAGTGCCATTAATTCAATGGGTCTTGCTTTTGTAGATGGCATGAATCTAAGAGTCCACGCGGCTCATATGCAGAGTCCCTAAAGTGAAGAAAGTGTTACAGCAAGAAATCCATGAGCCCCATATCAAGCTCAACTGTGTAGAAAGGTAAATTGTTGGTCAAAACAAACATGGGATAGAATGAAAATGAAATTTAACATGTTATGTATCAACAAAGATGTGAAACCAAATAAGTAGTTACTGTAGTAGGATTTGTGGGTTTGAACTGTGAATAGACCATCAATAGTTTGGAGCATGATACGATACAGACAACTTCATTTGCCTTTTGTAAGTGTAGTCCTAATCAAAGTAGCAATCACCCTTGAATTTAATCACCAACATTTTGTACTACTAAATTGATGGGGACATCATATTGATTGCTATGCCGATTCATCATATAGGGCAGTGTGGTCCACTTGGACCTCGTACTCACGTGGGTCCCACCTTGGATGACTAATACACTTAAAAAAACTCCTCTCTTTATTTCTTTCTTTTGAAAACTAATTGGCTTTTAGAAAGTAGCATTCGCTTCTTGCTCAAGTTGCAAATTAAAGGAAGAGTCCTATTAAAATTAGACTAACTATGATAGGAAGGGAACTATGAGAGAAATCTATAAGCGAAAGTAAAGGTTTAGAGTCACCTGCTTCACTTTGGATTTATTGGCTACTCATATGTGATATACGCATAAAATAGAAGTAGAAGTGAGTTATAATATCAGAGTCTATCAAAGCCATGGATCCAAGTATATGTGTTTATTTAGATTTGTTCTACATGTTTTTTAAATCTGATCCACTAAGTTTCAAACTCAAGATCGTATAATAGATTGCATTACGTTAAATCTAGCATATCATTGTTTAACAAGGCGCAGGACTACATCTGGATGACTGTAGAAAACTTATAAAATTTTCTTTAAGGTTTAAGTATCACACACCCGCTCACCTAAATCCCTCATCATTGGTGCTACAACCATCATTGGTTGTTTCTGTAGGATGGATGTGCCTCACCAACTGAACTACTGGTTGTTTTCATTTTTGTATTTATAAAACAGATCATCATCATCATCATAACCATTATTATTATTCTTCGCCTATACTAAGGGGTAAGATTTTTGTTAATATGCTTGGCCCAACTTTATCCTATAGGAATGGCCACACACGCGAGTATTCTAGTTCAACCATCAAAGGCACAAGGGGGGCCTATCAAAAAACTAGAACACTCCTAAATTAAATGCACCTCCCAAGTATGCATGTAAACGTCTTACGGGAGAAATTTTTGAAAAACCTGCCTTTCCTAACCCATGTCCATTGTTCGCACCAATAGATGAAAATGATTTTATGTTGAAAACGCTTTGCTTTTCATTTCCGTTCCCACAGAAAAATTATTACACAAATGTGTCCTGACATGACCACAATGGGTTTCCAGTTGGTTGGCAACCCCGCATATAACCCTACTGGCAATGGATCACTCTTACCACATGTGTGAGCTCTTCTTTCCATTTTACAGGCTTCCTCTTACCACCTATATGGTCATTCTCCTTCCTATGCTGTGGGCTCTCTTGGGTCCCAGCCACATAAGTTGGGGTTAAAAAAAATAAAATATCTTATTTAACATAAAAAAATACAAAATTTTAATTGTAGATAGTTTTCTCGGCCGAAAAATGATTGCTAAACATTAGATAGTTTTCTCGGCCGACCAAGATGATTGCTGAAGAAAATGACATGATACAAGCTCTCACTTCGGCCCTAAGCAATGTTTGAAAATGACTTAGAAACCAAAAAAGGAAGGAAGAACTTGGTTGATATTAAAGTTATCACCGCCAGACAAAATATTGGTTGGTAGATGATTGATCATTTACAAAATAAGGGTTCTTATGGGCTGGCTAGCCTGGGTTAGCCCAAACCTGGCCTGCATTTGTCTATATCTGAGTTCCCATTTTTTGGCCCAATATTCAAATGGCCAGGCTTTGCCCTAACCATTGTGTGTGGGTTGACTCGGGTTGACCCAATATCATCAATTGAGCCTTAAAATTATATGTCATATATGAATTGGACTTCATCCTGTAGTTGCCCTCATTCAAACCAACCCATTTTCATCCAACCCAACCCAACCCGCTGGTGTACACTGCCAAATCTGGATGCCGTCGTTTATCAAACGGGCTCCAAACGGATACATGTCACTTTTCCAATTTAATGAATTTAAACAAAACAGCCAACAAGACAATGCCACGTGGACGTTCATTTTCTATGGCCCCCACTGTCAGGAGGGTCGGATCTCGGTTGGGTGGTTCAAAAACAAAGAAAAAAAACCGCCACCTCAGGCCCGGGTTGGAAGAACGAGGACGTCTCCTTCCTCTCTACCGTACACGTGTCCTGAATGGAGGGTGATGTGGCCCACTCATTTGCCTCCCAAATTCAGGGTCCCAAGCAAAGACATGCACTTACAGTGATTTCTGCCGATATAAAACAAATTTCGTGTACACCGAACCAAAACCCTTCACCGAAATCGTCCGAAACTCGTTACGACTGATTTCGTATCGGAAAGACTGAGATGGTTTTCTTCTGTTTCCTGGTGGATCAGAAGCGGATCGTCCGTAACAGCAAGCCGGCAGCGGGTTCCTGCTCGCGCTGCGGAGCGGGAGCGAGCGTTGCCGACATGAAAACCGCTACGAGGTTCTGTTACGTTCCCTTCTACTGGCGCTCCTGGCGCGCCATCATCTGCACCTTCTGCGGAGCCGTTTTAAAGTCCTACAGATAAGAACCAGACCCCAAATCCAAAACCTTTTATTGCAGTTGTATTGTATGTACATATCAAATCCATGAGAGTTCTGTTCTGAAAGTGGAATCATATATATCTATGTATAAAAAGTTGAAAATGATAGTAGTTCTAGGGAGTTTCTTCTCTTTTTTTTTTTTATCTATTTGAGGATGTATGAAACCTGAAATATATGTAGATGTAGGTTGCTTTATTTACATTTTTGAATTTGTTTTTGATGATATATGATAGGATTTCTGGAGATGTTTTAGAGTTTTGAAAGCTTTTGTTGACATATTTGAACATTTGGGGTTGTTTTGAATTTTGATTATATATTGGTCTTGATGTTTAATTTGTCTGCTAACTACTGCTTTTGTGGGTTGTGACTTGTGCAGCAAAAGTGTTTTTTTTTTTAAATAAATTTTTTGCATATGTATAATGTTTGGTGAATTGTGTATAATTGTATTTTGTGTTTGTAATTTTAAGGCCTGTGGAAATCACATTCAAAATGAATTCCGTTACAAGGCAAAGCATCCCTTTTTTTTAAGGGCACTTTTGCGCAGTCACGATCCTCTAAATGACATGAAACTATTTTTCATGGAGAAATTTGAAGAGAAGTACCAAAAAAGGGCTCAATTTTTGTGATTTCACATAAAAAGCATTTCTTACGAGGAGGATAGGAAAAAAATCTGCTAAGAGAAAAAAAAAGTTTTTTCTACGGATGTAACACAAACATGTCTTAAACTATACGTCAGTGTAACACAAGGATTTTGGGCTGTATAGAAATCTTGTTATTCTGCACCCAACTCCCTCTATTGAATATATTTTTCACTGGCTATTGGGCTGTAGTTCTAATTTCAATTTGACAAGTACTTGTTTCATGGCTTTAATTTGACACAGATATGCCCACGTTAATGGCAGAAAGTAAAAGATTTGTTCATTATATTTTTTGGTAAAAATATGTTTGGCATCAAAGATTTGGGCCATGCAATCAACAGGCCCAAATTTCCTCTCCATTGCAGAATCACTGCCTCATACACATATGAATCCTCACATATCTTTCTTCTATTTTCAACTTAGAAATGAAATATAGGAACACCTGCTTCTCTGTAGATTTATTGACTTACATGAATTATGAGCCGTAGTTTTTTTTTTTTTTTTTCTTGCTAATGGAGGGTTCCCAACCTTTTGGCTTGGACTAATCCCTATGGGCACAGAGAAAAGCCGGGTAAAACCTCTGTAGCCCCTAAATGGTAACACTAATTGACTTAACATTCGGTTCCTAAAGATTAGAGAATCGACGATCAATACCAAGACCTCTAGGTCAGGAAGAGATGAACCATGATCCTAATCATTCAGCCAAAGATTTATTGACTTACATGCATGAATTATAAGCCGTAGTTGGTGCATTTGATTTTTCACATATTTCATGTTCTTGTTGAATTACAATCTCTGGGTTTTAGGCACCTGAATCTAAGCCTAACCCGCCCCGACCGCTTATTCGAGTTAGGTTGCGATCTATTCATGGAATAGTGATCGGAAATCTTTGAGATTACTTCGGCTTGGAAAGCTCCTCGGCTGAGTTTATTTGAAGGCGAACTGAGTCTGGACTGAGTCAAAGAGAAACAACCAGTCTCAATATTTGCAGTTCTTGATTTTTGACCGAGTTTTCGTCGAGTCTGCAGTCGGGTCTTGATGTAGCTATCCCAGATCTAGACGAAATTTATTTAGGACTGAGTCACTGGATCTTTGGATTTTTACCGAGTTGAGCACTGCAACCTGCTCTATCGAGTCCGTTGAGTTTAGAATATGATTCAGATTCTCTCTCACTTTTTTATACACTAGTTCAAAAGGTAAAGATTTTCTTATGACAGCACTCTTGCATGCCTAAAATTTCCATCACTGGTTTTCTAAGGTCCTGTTTTTCTAACGAAATCGAATTCCTAGGAATTCTTAAACGTATTCCTACACACACACACAAACACACACAAAAAAAAAAAAAAAGAAAAGAAAAGGAAGAAGAAGAAGAAGAAGATCCACATATGACCAACAAATAATCTCTCCGTTTAAAGAAAAAAAAATCTATGATCCCCTTGTGGTATATGAATACAAAGCTATTGTTCTAAAAAATTAAATATGAGGGAAGTCAAGATCTCATCTAGATCTCTACTTTCCATTTTTACCTTCAGTTTACATGCAAACACAGGGAACATGAAGGATTTGACATTTATACCTTCTTCTGTTATCTAGTTTTTCAAAAGTAATAGCAAAATGGCATAGACCTTTGTCTGTTGAACTTGAGACTTCTTTACAATTGAAACAACCAATTAAAGTGGCAGTGTTTAGCTACATAATGAAAGTAGTAGTTTGGAAAACCGCCACTTTCACGGTAGGAAAGTGTTCATTATTGCAACCATAATGATATTTTTTGTTCCAAATCTTGTCACTCTTAAAAAGTGATCATAAAAAGGTTGGTGGACAGTTGCAGCTATTTTTCAAGAGATAGGGACCAGTTGTGGTTCCAACTTAGCTAGATATGGACCTATGTTTCAATTGTCAAATATTGGGATGTTAGATCATAAAACAATTTGGTGGACAGTTGAACCAATTTTTTAAGAGGTGCAAATTTCATTGAGGGACCATTTGTAGCTTCAAATTAGATATCGACCCATATATGTGGCTATATTTCAACTGTCAAATATATGAATGTTCGTTCTAATTATTATACCTTCCTTTTCCTTTTAGTTATGTACCAATCATTTAGTTCCTATTGTCTGCTTTTAAAAAAATGGAAGGGGCCATTGGATTGTCACACCAATGAAATTTGAAATTAAATTTTCCACTCAAGGTGAGCCCAAATACAAAAATGGTTGCTTTTAAGGCACCTTTCATTGTTTTGCAAGCTGAATGAGCTTTTTTTTTTTTTTTTTATTTATGGATCTTATTCACTTCTCTAATTAACTGCTTTCTTCTTTTGCAATAATTATAGCACTTACATGAGAAACATGAAATGCCTGAGTGGAAAAGGGCATCTCATCTCACTCAACACCCAAGGATCAATCCCCAGGTGGGTAGGTATAGTTACACAAGTTCGGTAACATTATCCCAATTTTGCAAATATATATTATTTCGTGAGATCCTTCAGAGACATGTAACTATAGTAAAAGTTTTACCTATGGATCGCATAAGGACGGTGTGAGGATTTTAGTCCCAGCCATTCACAAAAGTGAGACTCCTAACTTTGTAGAAACTTTCAACATGTTACATTGTCATGAACAAGGATGTGTTCAAAAAACACATAAAAACAATTCCATATAGATGGGAAGGGTTTGATGCAGATTTGGTTGATTCACCAAAAAAAAAAAAGGAACGCTCAAAAGCTAATATATTAATTAGACAATCTTAATGTATTGTGATCATGTGCAACTAGCGAAAAGCACCTGTGGTAAGCATGAGCAAGTAACAAGGAAATTTGCACTATAATATTGTTGCAACTTTTAAAACATAAAATTTATTCATATATATTATAAAAGAAAGATATAAAGAGTCCTTTAAAATTATATATGGATTTTTTTTCAAATTTAGAACATAAACCAAATGGCTTGAGTGAACTAAATAATTGTATTGGATGAAATAACTTTTTTAACTTTTATTTCACTAAACAACACATTTTACAATATCTCTCATTAAAGTGCGAAGTATATAAGTTAGAGCCATAAATTGTGCCTTGACTCTCCTAAGGAATTACTAGAGTGATGGATAGATTATTTGATAGTCATTTTAAGATATTCACCTTTGCATAATATTATTATTTTTAACTTCTTTCATAAATGCAAGTTTTAAAAACCCCTCCCTTACCAAATAATAATAATAATAATAATTTAAGTCTTAGGATTTCTAGGGATCCAATTGCATAAAACAAGCAGACCCTTTGAGAATTGAAGATTCCTACTAAATAACAAAAGAAATCGATTTTTCAACGTAGTGATTTGCAAAATGGAAGCATCCTTTACCGTAAAAATGGGGTTAAAGGGAGCGATACAAGCTTCGTCGTTAGGTGATTTGGTGGACTTTACCCCAAGCTAAACCTATTTAGTTATTGGGTCTAACATTCAAGTTTCAATGGACCTATATGACCCATGGATTCAAGCATTGGTATTGGCAGTGAATGTGGACTCTTAATCTTGGTTTGAACAACTCTACCAAAATTGAAGGAACATGGAAAACTTAAAATGAAAATTAAAAACAATGGCCAGTAGATGTTAAACAAAAATCTAGAAAAAGCCTACGACAGGGTACCTAGAGATTTAATTTAGTGGATTTTAAAGAAAATGAATGTTCTAAGATGTTATATTGAAGTTATTAAAGACATGTATGAAGGAGCAGTAACCAGTGTGAGAACTACTTGTGGAGAAATAGGGGATTTTCTGATGACCATAGGACTGCATCAGAGGTCAGTCATAGGCCCTTATCTCTTTACAATGATTATGGATAAGTTAACTGCTCATATTCAAGAAGAAGAAGTACATTGGTGCATGTTATTTGCAAATGATATTGTGTTGGTTGATGAATTAAAAGATTGTGTGAATGCAAAACTCTAGAGATGGTGAGAGGCTTTAGAATTCAAAAGCTTTAAAATAAGCCAAACAAAAACGGAATATATGGATTGTGACTTTAGTGAGCATATGGAAAGAGCTGAAACTACTGTGAGAATTATAGACAATGAGACACCACAAAGTGGCTCTTTTCACTACCTTGACCCTATAATTAATAATAATGGTGAGATTGATGAAGATGTCAAACATATGATAAATCCAGGATGGTTGAAGTGGAGACTTATTTCTGGAGTTTTTTGTGACTGACAAATGCAAACAAGATTGAAAGAAAAGTTTTACAGATAGCGATTAGACCAACTATGACCTATTGAGCAAAATGTTGGCAAATCAAGAAGCGGCTTATGCACAAAATGGATGTAGCAGATATGTGAATGTTGAGGTGGATGTGTGGTTAATTCAGAAAGATAAAATTAGAAATAAGCTCTCTCTCGAGCATTTAGAGGTAGCAACAATAGGGAATAAGCTTAGATAAACCCGTTTGAGATGGTTTTGGCATGCCCAACGTAGGCCGGTAAGGAAAAATTTGGCCATGAAGGTTGATGGCCCACCAAGGGGAAAGAGTACGCCAAAAAGGATGTGGATGGAGATGGTAAAAATAGATATAAAGAAGTGTAACTTATCTAAGAATTTAGCTCAAGATAAATAGGAATGGAGAAACAAAATTCGTGTAGCCAATCATAATTTAGTTGGGACAAATCTTTGATGATGATGAGGAAGAGGAGAAGTTACCTTGAAGGAGTAAATTATTGGAAAACATACTTTTCCTTTATATAACCATTACCTTTTTCATTGTCTTTTTTATACCTTTCCTTCCGAATAGAGGTTTCTTGGTAAATTATTCAAACACTAACTAAAAGCAATAAATAAATGCCACCAATCAAAAAAGGGATGTCATTTATGTAAATTTTTACACATTGATGCCAATGCATACCAACCATATCATATCAGCATGTCAGTGATTTTTTCCCCCGAATCAGATTTATCATATCTGATTCCTCAATCCCATTGAACCACCTATGTCAAAAGCCCACCTGTAAGAAGGTGAAGGGACAAAAATAGGCGGTTGCAATGTCTGTGGCCATTATAGCACTATGGCCCTTTTTCACCCCAACTAAATACTAAGTGGACCCAAGTGTTGTTGTGATCCAGTCCTAACACCACAGGTTGGTGGCACAAATGAGTGGTTCGAACTCCTCTGTTTATTGGTACAGTTAAAAGATCACATCAAAAATTAATTTGTGAGTAGTGATCATGGACAAAAAAATGAAACCTTGTGGGTCCCATTTTTCCCACTTGCTGGGAATGTTTAATGGTTGGATGAGAAGGGAGTTTCACTAATTATATGGGGCCTAAGTTTTATTTTATTTGATGATCAGAACTGTTAGTTTAAAATTGAGCAGAAATGAATATTAAGACTCATTGCTTTAACTCCACTGTGATTGTCAAATCTAAGATGAAATTTGAGCTAGATATAATTCACAAAATCCCCTTCTCATTCAACTGTCTGCTATATATCTACCTGAAGTGGGCCACACAACATCGTATCATGTGTTTTTTTCTTTGGCAAATAACATTGTATCAAGTGTTGGTATGGCGTTTTCGAATAGAGCTAGTATGTAGCGGGTTGGTCCCGTATCAGTTAGATTTTGAAAATAAAAAAGTCATGAAATTCAGAAATTTTATTGAAAATCCTAAAATTATTAATTTTGTTTGAGGGACCGTTTACTGCAAGGAATTGGATTCTTAGGAACTCATGATAAATGGGTTCAAACAAAAAAATATCAAAGAGGTGAGGAGTGAAGAGTGTTACGTGGACATGCAGATGAGACCCTAATTTTCTTAGGAATCAATATACTAGGGCATGACCATTTGTGGTTCTTTGCCTTTCATTCTTCAAAAGTTTGCAACTCTAATAGGAATATGTTCACCAGAATTCCTAAATATTGAGTTCCATATAAACAAATGAGCCCTTGGAGAATATCTACCCTTATATTGCGTGTAGATCGATGCTTAAAACTCTACAAGTTATTTCGAGCAAACGTAGATTCCATGTAATCAACAACACCAGTAAAGTTTTTAATTATTTTTAAGCACAAACATCTCTAGATTTTATTTTAAAGTCATTATTATTATTATTATTATTATTATTATTTAAGAATTCAAAAAATTACTTGGAAGTAGTTTTTAGATGATGTAAGTGCATTACTTAGGAGAACCAACTTAGCAGAGAAAAAAAAAGTGCATTTCCAAATTATATTTTGTCTGCCTTGGTGACGTCTTGCAGTGCCCACCTACAAGGAGATGGGGGTTAAGCATACTAATTAGGGGTAGCCTCAATATTAGTCCTATCACATGATTCTAACCTTGACAAGTCTCCCTCAAGTTTAATAGCTATATATCGTGTGAAAATTTAATATAATAAAACTCTACTTTGAGTTATGTTCATAAAGTGTTGAACTAGGAAAACACGCCCTCCATACAAAAAAAAAAAAAAACATCATTTAGTTTTTGTAATAAAAATAAAAAATTAATTTGATTCCACATGTGCAGAAGAAATTATTTTTGCTTAAATTGTGTGTCTAGTTCAGACTGGGTCGGGGCTTCGTGCTCTCCACCACTGAATCCAAACTCAGCCCTTATATTAAATGGGCCCCAGTTTTAGGTCCAAGCCAGGCCCGAGTACAGGAACTTAAGGACAAGCAAGGCCCAAAGCAGGTTGGACTAAGGTCGGGCTTGGGCCGGCCCAGTCCATGAGCACCCCTACTTATTCGAGGGAAGAAAATGTCAGATTTCATTTGAGTCAAAACTAAAATTGAAATCGAGCAATCGATTGTCAGATTGAACCTCAATTTTCAAATCAAATCGTCGGAGATTCATATATAATATAATAATTAGGATAAGTAAAAGTTCAAAGGAAATATGTTTTTCTGAAGGGATTGAATGATCTTAGGATTAAAAGATTAATAAATTTATTTAGTGTTAAAAGTTTCCATTTTTATTTCAAAGCTACTGCAATCTTCTTGAGATATTTTCAAGTTTTTGCCACTTCGGAAATATGGAGATAGTATTAGGAAAATTAATGCTCCAGGTAAATATCACAATATTTCAACATATCTGTTGTATTTGTGACCCGTCCCATCAACATGGTATATGGGCCAACACAAAACCCAAACTGCTTGGGAAGGGTTGTACATGGGCGGACTTGAGCCTTGGAAAACCTGAATTTTTAATGGCCTGCCCCAATCATTTTAGGATCAAGATCTAAAATGGGCCATGTAGAGCCCTAGGTCTGGGCCAAATTGTAAGCGTGTGGGCTGGGTCCATTCACTTGACAGATATACAGTCCAAGTCTGAGATATGTCTATTTCAGGCAAAACTAGGCAGCCGGCTCAAGGCTAGGGTTGTAAATAGGTATCCGATTCTCCGATTACCTAAAAGTTTCAACCCAAAACAAATCGGGTTTGAAACCCATTTTAGGTTCCAATTCATATAAATGGGTCCAGAACCCAATTTAGATTCCGATTGAATAGAGGTCCGATTCTGGGTCCATATAGGCTCCAACTTGTGGACCCTGGACCTGACATATGAGTATTTGATATTGCAAAATATACCTCAAAATTAACTTTTTGCAGACATTTTTATGTATAATACTGAGCCTAGTAGACTTGATACATTGGTATAAATTGAATGATATACTTATTAAAAAAATTAAAAAAATAAAAAAAAACTAAAGAGAAGTTAGAGCTGGTTTTAGAACTAGATTCCAGTCCTCTAAGTAGACCCGATTTTAGAACTGAATCCGAGTTTTTTCTATCAGAACCAGGTCTGGAACCAACAAAACAGGTTCCATGTCAAAATGGGATACGAAACTAGTACCGTTACTTAGAAAAGGGTCCGGTCCAGTATGGTTCCGACTGGGAACGTCCCATTTGCAACCCTACTCAAGGCCGATATTATATATAAAGAAAACAACTTTTTTTTTTTTTTTTTTTTGTAATGGGCCTAAATATTATGACTGATAATTAAGCGGTCCCAGTTTGGAGAAGGTCTGCCCCATGTGCCAGCTTAATTGTCTTCATAGCTCATAAGCAAATAACCATTGATGCAAGTGTTCTTCTAGGGAAAAGAAAAGGTCTCATTAATAATCATTTCTGTAATTTAGTGGCAATGTTTGTCATTATCAATGATTACTAAGCATTTTACCAGATTTTTCCGTTTTGAGGACTCAAACCTGAAAATTGGCAGAGCCGAAATTGCTTCTCCCAAGCCCAACCCAGACCATGAGCACCCCAAATGTCTGAGATAATATGGTGGAGACGTTTGTTGGTTGGAAGATGGGTGTCTAGATAGGTCACATTTTTCTTTTCTTTTCTTTTCTTTTTTTTGGTAAAATAGACTGGTAACAATTAACAAATGCATGGACAAACTGACAATGTATACTCCACACATGGGCCAATATCCCTTGATGGATCCATTAAAATCCTACAAAATCTTGAGAGGTTGGTGTGGACCTTTAAAAGGAAAGTCCTTCTGGACATTAATCTAAACTCTGACAAGACCCAATAAAACGAAATCTTGAAAGATCCTATTGAATTTATCTATAAAAGGAAAGTCTTGGTGGACAGTAATCTCTTCATACTCAGAAGGCCCATTGTAAGAAAAAAAAAACAAGAAAAAAACAATCTTGAAAGGTTGTGCTCTTCTACTGGAATGGATCCATAAAAGGGAAGTCTGTTCATGCTCTTCACACTCAGCAGATGTTGTCTTTGGATTGACTCATAAAAAGGAAAGTCCTTCTGTTGTCCCATCTTTCAAAATTGAAACATAAGTACATAAGTAACATATCTAAAGCATCAAGTCAGAATTGCATTAAAATTGCAATAAGGGGTTTTAGGAAAAATCAAGAAGTTTAGAATTGACGAAAGGTGGGTTAGGATTTTTTAGAGGGAAAACTTGAAAAATAGCATAATGGCACGTTTGTGTACACAAATTCTATAGAAATGGAAACTCGGAATACGATTTTCGCGCGATTTAGAAATTTATATTTGGTGCAAAAAGCTTTTCCTCGCTGAATTAGTGATAATGTTGTTTGGTGCGGCTGTGAACTCCTTATAGAAAATCAGATTTTCCTGTTTGGTGCAATAATTTCTCGAAGAAAAATAACATAACATGTATATAATTTATTCAATATCAAATAATAGTTTATTTAAAGAAACAAAAAAAAAAAAGAAAAAAGAAAGAGTATAGAGTTTTGGGTTGAAATGAAAAATAGTGAGGAAATGAGATTATATAGGAGGGAGAAATTTTATGAGAAAATCCATTTTCCATAGCCCCCTATAGGAAACTCATTTCCAGCATTAGCAAGGAAAATGCTGACAATACAGAAAAGCTTTTCCGTGGAATTGTTCAGTACCAAACACAGAAAAAAAGGGTTTTCCGTGGAAATCAAACATGCCCTACTGTAGAAAAGTGTTACACAAACATGCCCTAAGGATATTTTTATCATTTTTCAGAAAAAAAAATTATAGAGAGGACTTGATTCAAAGAATTGTGGAATGCTTTTATAATTTTTTGAAATATTCAAATCTTAATATATTTTTTTTGAAAATAATCCAAAAGTCTTTATACCTTCATGAGATTCTCAATTCCCGTATGGGATCGTGCACATCAAATAAAGCCACATAAGGAACCAAAATCAACTCTTTTGCTTAGGGTTGTAAACGGGTCGGTTCCGGTCCAGGTCCATGGTGGACCCGTAACCGGAACCGTTAAGGAGAATGTGGACCCAGAACAGTTTCGGAACCAGTTTTTTTGCTCCAAAACCATTTATGGGACGGGTCTAGATCCGGGTCCGGATCTACGTAGAGAATGATATTAAAAAAAATATGAATTTTATGTGAGATTTTCAAAAATTGAGGTAATATGTCAGGTCTCAGGTCCACGGGTCCGAACCAAAGTGGAACCAAACCTAGACCCATTTACTTATCGGGGCCTAAATAAAGACCCAGACCCAGTTTTTAACGGGTCGGAACCTTCGGGTAATCGGATAATCGGGGATCCATTTACATTCCTACTTCTGCCCCTCCTAGTGGCCACCTACTCCTCGCCTTCCTCCCATTTTCTCTTACGAGCTCTTAGGAGAGCAAAATGAAACTGGAGGGCCATATTAAGAATAAAAAGAGAGAGGATCTCCTTTTACTATCTTTCCAAACAAATACGGAGGCAAAACCCCCAGTCACATCCTGTACTTTTTTAAAAATTTACTTTTACTATACTCAGGATATTAACAAAAAGTGCCGCGCCAAACATTAAATCAATAGGCTTTATGCAGAATGCCGCTTGCCTCACCAGTAAGGCGCGACAGTTCTCATCTGGCTCTCCAAGTTTCGAATCATGAACGGCCATCTTTTCTCACCCAAGGGTTCTCGCATTGGTCGAAGGCTGGGGTAAAAAAAATAAAAAACAAAAGAAAAAAGAAAATGTGGGCGACCCCCTACTAAAATCCTATGGGTCTGGTTGGCATCAGTTATCTTCTTTGTCAAGCTCGTGGGCCTCATTGTAGAGCAAAGTCCATTCAGCTAGTCGATGACTCAAGTCAAAATAGTAAAGAGCAATCCCAATAATGGGTTTGCAATTGACCATGAAAAAGTCTCAAGTTATAAAGGAAAACCAACGTCTTGGGCCTTGCAATATAAACGGTAGCTCATTTTCATTTCATTTCGGCCCAGAGAACACATGGTTGGTCCTTTATTAAACAACATCAATCAATCTCAAGGGATCATGTAAAGCGCTCCGTCCGTGCATTAAGCAGCTATTACATGGAAATATATCCTAAAATTTCAATTCAATAGAAATGGAACAGATTGAACACATGACTGAAAATGTGGCTCAGCATTGATGTCAACCACCATCCTATATGACCAATGTCAACCATCTTGACAAGTTCCTTGGGACCAAGCCCGCAGGTAATGGAGCTCACCCTTCGTGTATAAATACCATTATGCCAAATAGACTTTTTTCAGCTTTTCTTTATGGAAGAACGGCCTCTTACCCTAATGATAAGAGGCGCCAGCTCTTACCTATCTATTCTGGGTGGGCATGCACATTTCCTCATCTGAGGCTCCGATACCTCACCAGAGGGGCTCCCACCTCACCTAAGGTTGGAGATGAAGCCCACTTCAGGCCTTCTCACTTTCGTTTAAAACCGTCTAACAATGAGCCCACCAATTCGTATGGACCACTCCAGTGCATGACCTCTATCAAGTATAGAATACAAGGTGAAGGATAGACTCCTCCAATTGCCCTCTGCTCAATTTTTTTCTCCTCTTTGCTTAACAAGTGAAATTTTAGGAATTGTAGATATGGTAGTTTAGTTTTTTTTTTTATAATTTTGCCCCTCCTCAATACTCTTTGCTTTTGCAAAGAAGTATGACTTTGAAAAAATCATAAGGGCATTTTTGTCTTGTGCTTGTTTGTTAAGGATACACATCTAACAAACTTTTCATATCCTCTTGGCAAATGTCTCAAGTTTCTTTCAAGCAGTTTTTTCCTTTTTTTTTTTTTTGGTGAGCCTTTCAAATAGAGTTCCATGAAGCTCTTTTGTGGGGACATTAAAATTAATGAAAATAGGTGTAGAATGTGATTCTTTAGGGTCGATCCCCTTAGTAGAGCCCACTAGAAATAACTTAATGATTTGGGTCCACTTTAAATTGGTTTATATGGAATATTTGAATTGTTTATAATATTTTATGTAAGTGTTTTGTGAGTTATCGATGTAAAGATGGGCCATTTGAATGAAATCTGATAGGACTATATACTGCATGGAAAGGCCATTTTCCCAATGATTTAGATTTTCATAGTTGGGCCCACTTGTAGAACTCTTCCATGATCCATTGTTCTCTTCTTTTATCCTATATCTACCATGTAGATAACATTAGGCCTTTGAAATATTTAGTAGGCCATCAAACAACTGTCCTCTTTTCTTTGAGATATTTTACTCAAATAAAATGTACTGTCATATTGACCTTCACAAAATATTTATATTTTTTAATGTTTATTTCAGTGCTATAAAAGTTACTATATAACATTTAAGTGAAATTTTATGAAAACTATAGGGAAGTGAGCCAGCCCCCCGCCCCCGAGAAATGGCTCTGCCACTGACTTCAAAGAAGAAAATAGAACACCAAAAGAGAAAGCTGAGAGAGAGGTGCAGGGGTCTTGTCAAGATTTTGGGTCCAAGAAGATGATGAATCACTTCACAATTACATACTGTAATACTAATATGTTCTTAATCCTATATCCTTTGTGTGATGCTTATGTGATATTATAATACATGGAAGCAGCCCAATTGGATCCAGTTAGATCAAGGTCCGGGTACTTGGACCCATTTACATATGTTCAAGTTTGGTTTTGGGCGCGGGACAGATTGAACCTGACTTGAACATGATCGTTTATACCTAGGAAATGTCATTGATTCAAGCTTGGGTCCGACCCAAGTTAATTAAGCCTGTTAATTAGATGCAAACTTATTTATTGGGCCTTGTCCCAACTGCTCATTCCTATTCCTTAGGATGGGACCCATCTACCATGATCATTTTAAACCATCTACAAATGCCGGCCTTTTGGCCCCACCAATTGAGGGGAAGGTAGGGAATCAAGAGTCAGGATCCTCTATCTCAGCTATTACACGAAACCATGTAACACTTTCTTTCAAAACTCCATTATGGGCCCCACACCATTCCGAGTGAATGTCAATCATCTGCATTGAACTACACACAAGTTTTAGTTTAAAAGGAGTGAGTCCTACTATAGGATTAATCACCATGATTGAAATATGACTTGGTGCCAAGCTGACATGGCATCGTAGCTGACATGGTGTTAATCACTTTTCCATCATAGTGTCAATCACACTCTAATCCTTTTGAACTGAAGCTCGAGTATATATTAGTGGAGGGGATGACATTCACCTTAAAGAGTCCGAGTGATCCATACGTGGGGCCCATAATGGAGTTTCACAAAAAGAGTTTTATGATTTCTGTATAATAGTTGCAACAAAGGATCCGAACTCGGTAATCAAAGGATCTGAATTGGCCCTTCCTCTATGTAAAATTTCAATGAAAAATGACTCACAAGTATAACATTTTTTATCAAGAAATTGATAGTGGGCCCTCCACATATTAATGGAACATGTGGGCCTTTACTAGTTGTTCGTGTCAATCTGATGTGAGGTCCACGTTATCAGCTGCAAAAGAAATTTGATGAAAGCAAATACAAAATACATACCCTTTAGTGGAGCCCACCTAAAGGTGCATGACAATCAAGAAAGCCACGAGAATGAACCAGTTGATAAATGAACAGGGAGGTTTGAAATCTCCAACCGATCAAATGATCCTATCCTTTAATTTTAGATCACTGAAATTTAGTCCATGCAAGTTGTATACATTAAATGTGATCAAATCCAAGAGTGATTAAAGTTTGAAAAGGTTTGAAATTAGGATTAGTCTCACTTTAAAGAGAGGTCTGTGTGTAAAGTGATTGCATTGTCCATAGGTGAGCCACATATATGAAAACATTAAAATTTTTTTATAAGAACAAGTGAGTAGGCACCACCAGATACCAATGGATATATGCTGCTTTACTAACCTGTATAACACCTTATCAAAATCAAAATATTGGAAAAAAAATACTATAATATAAAAACAAAAGATGAGAGAAAATTACAAGAAATCAGTAAAAATAATTTAATAATATTCAATAATGAAAAGTATTCACCAATGCACTGTGCACCAGCACATTTAGACCTTCCATCAAATGTATTCAAAAGTGGGTCCCACCTCTAAAATGGTTTGGATGCATGGTGTGTGGGTAAATATTTTTTATTTAATAATTATGACACATTTATTTATAGTTTTTCTATTCTTTTAAAATTAATTTTTCTTTCATGGTATTTCCTCATAGTGTCTCAAGAAAATACCATATTTTAAATATATTTTAAAAAATCCCCAAAACAATAATATCAATAGAAAAAAACATTTGAGTTGAAAGGAGACCGGATCCCTATTTCAGCCTATTCCGATACATGTGCAAAATGCTATGGCAATGAGTCTGTATTCTTGTTTTTACGAAACAGAAAAATATTATTTTGGCCTATCTCCGAACGTCACCTATATAAAATATCATCTTTGTTTTTTCACTTCAAGTAAACAATTGAGTGCGGGTTAGTTAGGTCACTAATTTCTAAAAAGAGAATAAAGAAATCGATGAGGTTTTCATTTTATAATGATGTCGCTTGGGGATAGGCCCAAATAAAATTTCCCAATTTCACTTGTAAACACCAAATATACGGTTTGGATCAATCAAAGGTGGGCCCACTGCATAAAAAAGGATAAAGAAAATTAGATGTTGCATTTGGATTTCTACACCAAGAAAGGAAATTTGACTCTCAGTTTTACTTTTCATCTACCAGCATCCTCGTCCACTTGGTTTAAGCCCTCTCTCTCCTCCAGCTAAAACCCTAGCAGGCATTTAAAGCCTTTTCCCTCCTTAAACCCTCCAAAATCGGGAAGAAGCCGAAAACCTCAAAGAA
This sequence comes from Persea americana, assembly GCA_029852735.1. NCBI lineage: Eukaryota > Viridiplantae > Streptophyta > Magnoliopsida > Laurales > Lauraceae > Persea > Persea americana. The sequence continues at coordinate 11,421,551 of CM056815.1, read as the reverse complement.
GTCTCTTTTATATAAGATTCGTCTTCTTCCTTTCAGGAGCCATGAATTTCAGAAGACCCCAAGCTTTGAATTCTCCGAAACCCCACTTTGAAAGAGATGGTTTTCAACTTCAACACTGATGGCGACCACTCACCCACAGACCAATCTGACCTTTTCATCCCCGGATTCGACGAATTTTATCGGTGTCGAGATGACCCAGTTCTCGATTTCGACTCCTTCGAGGATTGGATCTTCGATCTGGATTCGATTCCGACTGATAGTGATGGGTTTGGCTCAATTCCGATACATGCGGATGGAATTGAAGTGGAAAAGGCAGATGGGTCTGTTCCAATTGAGGATAAATGTGGGTTCTTTGCAGAGGTCCGTCTAGAAATCGGTACTGGAAGCGCAGGCCCAGATGGGTCTGATTTGAAAATGGCGGGAGATGGGATTTCAGAAGAAACCCATCAAGGGAATGGCATAGAAAGTGCGATTTGTTCCCATGAAGTTGATAAGAGAATGGCCGAAACTGATAGAGAAATTGGCGAGCAAGACGGGTCTGATTATACAAAGGCGACGGTAGAATTTTGTGTTCTGGGTCCATCTACAGAGGTGGGAATAAAGAAGATTAGCGTAGTTGATGGTCAAGGAAGAGATAGTTGTAAAGAAAAGGCGAAGCCCAAGAACTGTGATGCATCAGGTGGAGTTAATGTGCCTGATAAAGTGGTCAATTTGGAGAGTAACAGTAATAAGAAAAGTGATGTGGAGAGTGGGATGATAGTAATCGAAAGGGACGGTATCAGGGGTTCATCTTGCTCGACTAGGGAAGGAAAGAAACAAAAAGATTATAATAAGAAGATGGAAGAAGATGATGAACTTGAAGAAGGTGAGATAAGAGAATCAGATGGACAAGAGATGGTCCTTAGAGATGATGAGGAAGGAAGGGTCATTGAAATACACGTCAATGCAAGGAATAAGAGGGAGGTAACTCGCTAATTATCTTATTTTGTGTATACGAATGAAGGTAGAGAAACTTCATGTTGGAAGGTTTTGAGGTTTATGATTTTGTGAACTACAGTTAATTTAATGATTTTGTGAACTATAGTTAGGCTAGACATTTTAGGCTGGTGTTCATGATTACGTAGTTTGGAGTTTGACAAATTCTCATTAAAGTTTGCAATTCCTGATTTGAAACTTAATTTGATATGAAAATTCAATGGGGGTAGATTCATTTGATTTGTTTTTTGATTCGTCTCATTTGGAAGTCAGCTTCTACAAGTTAAATGAAATTCATCTGGGTTCAAGCTATAATTCTATTACGGGAGCCCACATCATCATCATCAAAGTGTTGCTTCAACTATGCGGGGTCAGCTGCTTGAATTATGTTTCACCGCTCTAGCCCATCCTTGGCCAAGTCCTTGAATAGGTTGTACTTCTTTAGATCTAGCTGTACTACTAAGTAATAAACAGAGCTTACATCTAAAATCCAAACCATTGAACATAATTTCCTTTATATTATATCTCAGCCAAATTTCACTCCATTCTGAGTTGGGCTCACCGTCAAATTGATCAAATGTAAGTCACGTTACTAAAATAAAATTGGAGTAAAATTCCCTATTTTATAGGTGATCAATGTTACGGTGTGACCAACTCCAATTGGAGCTAGATATAGACTAGTGTTGGTACAAAAGAATGCTTTGCTTTTGGGTGGCTTGGATTTCTGTGGTGGGCCTTACTGATGGATTTATAGGGCTCAGATTAGAGAATTCATGAGTACAATTTGTGAACTGAATTATGAATTGTTTGAAATGAAAATGAACTTATCACTGAGGACCTTGTTAGCAGTTTAGATAACTATGTGGAGTTAGTGGGAGATCACAACTAAATAGGTGACCTACTCTAAATAGGTAGGATAAGGCTATTATGAACATGTTGGTGTTCTTTTGTATCTTCATTCCTTTCTTCTCAGTCACGATTTTAGACAGCGAGAAATAAAGATCATTTACATACAACATATTTACGTATAATTTTTGGCCATAACTAGTTTGTTTTTTTAAGGAACTGATTTAGTGGACCTGATATTGATGAGATAAGGCTAAGATGATGGTGGTGGTGATTCTTGAAATTTAGTCCATAGTTAATTTATGCATGTTATAAATTGCAATCCATGTAGTGAAGACACTTTCTATTGTTTCAAATCTGAATATTGACGTCTTAGCAACATGAAGCACTGCACAATTCTTTTTTTTTTTTTTTTTTTCTGTTAAAAAGGGTGTTTTGGGGTGTCTTGCTATTTGAAACTCAGATTCTTATTTCTCATTTCAGATTTTCTGATTTTTTGGGAGAAACCTGCAATACAATGAGCAACACACTCTTGTGCAAATGCGTGGCTTTGAGACATCAAGCATTGTTTTAATTTTGTTTGCTTACATAGCTTGGACCCACAATCTCAAGGTTGCAATAGTGAGCGCTGAGCACCTTCCGCTGTAAGACATGATGCACTACAATTAATTTTTGGTTGAAAAGGGCATTTCTTGATTTTTTTTCCGTTAAAAAGTGTGTTTTGGGGTGTGATACTATTGAAAACTCAGATTTTTATTCCTTGTTTCAGATTTTCCAATTTCTTGAGAGAAACCTGCAGTATGACAAGCAACTCTTTCATGTGTTAGTGCACTGCTCTTGAGAAAAAAGAATTATAGATTTCTTTTTAAATATATTTTGGGAGAAAACTAGAAGATGGAGATTTTTGATGTCCTACGTGGCATTATTTTGTAATCTGAGTGTTAACTTGTCAAGTGAACTGGATTTGCATACCGAGTTGCATAAGTCTTGAGTCAACTTTTGCCCTTGTTAGGAATAGATTTATTGCTTTTGTATACATTCATCCCATCACCCCTTGATTGGTTTCTCATCATGTTTGGTATAGCTAATGAGGTTTTTTTTTTTTTTTTTTTTATAATTTATAAGTTAGCAGTTGAGTTTTTAAGCTATAACTATAGATTGTTTATGTTATTGAGTTTGGTTAAATACAAATGTTTATATGTGTTGCCTATTCTGACATACTTGGCAGTTATTACGGATCTTTTTTCTATTGGTGGTGATCGTAGAATTTGTTTTGCAGATTCCACCTCCAGTTCCTCTAGTGGATGATGTTTTGAAACCCCATCACCAGACAGTGCACGTCGGAGTGATTTTATCTGTGAGTTCATGATAAAGCTTAAAAATCCATACATAGATTCTTTCTTTAGGTTTAATTTCACCATCAGAAGAAATTAGTTGTTTCTATCCAGTATGAGTAAGCGATTTTTATTGGTAAAAGAAATACATAAAGAATAAGTGTACATATAGTGAGAGAAATTTGTCACAGTTCCCCAACTGTAATGTAATTGCTCATTATCAACTTACATAATGATTTTCTAGAGAGACTGAGCGTTGCTACATTATTTTAATTGTTCCAAAATGATTGCTCACAATTTTTCACACCACCAAAGCACTGCTTCTTTTTCAACTCAAATGTAGGGCACTGATATCACTGCTCACTAGTTACAAGAATCTGATTTTGTTGAACAACAAGGCTGTTCTCCATAGGCCATTGGCATTAGGTAAATCTATTTCCAAAATGAGCTTCCCTGGGAAAGATCCATTAAACTGAGGAGTGCTCCCCTGATTGCCAGTGATTCAATTTCATTAGGTTCCTGTGTATCAACTGACCTGGCAAACAGTAGTTCATTTGATCTTTTCTCACCTCAAATTCTATAGAAGACCTTTTCCTGTTGCCCTTTTTATTTGAACAAAGCTTGGGTACCAAAATTAATGTTAAACAGAATTCCAACTGATCAATCAGTTTGACAAAACTAATCTACTTCAAGTAACTGCAATTGATTCTTTCAGATGAGGGAAAACAGAAATAACCTCTGTTGTTTTGTTTTTATGTTTTAGTTTATATTCAGTGAGGCTGATTGTTCTGAACTCTAAGTAGCACAACCAGAGGCAGATAAAGGACTGCTCACCTTGGAATGCAACCGCCAGACTGTGAATGTCTGCATGGGTCAGTTTTGAAGGCCCAAGTTGATTCAATGAAAAGGTTGGTCTCCAGCATGGAAACACAACTCAGAGAGTATGCAGTGCAACTAATGAGGCAGAAAGATTGCAAAACTGCAGCAACTTCTGTCAGTCCCTTTAACATATCATTCTAGTCAGAAAATTGAGAAATCGACAGTAGCTAGAATGAAAGATAGAGTAGCAAATGAGAGGAGTAAGATGACACAGGAAATCGGGCCTCACGCACCCTTGAAGTGGATCAGAAGAGGAAAGATGGTCTCACACGAAGTTTGCACAAAGAAATGAACAAAATTCAATTGCCACATAGAGACTTCCAACAATTTTTGTATAAAATTTCACACTCCCAAATACTGCCGTCTGAGTGGTCTACATGGCTAAATGCATATTTAATGTGAAATCAAATCAAATTAATAACCTAATTCTAATCTTATCCCTATATTTAGTAGAGTTTAATCACAGAGATTAATTGTAAACAAGCCAATGTCCGACTAGGAATCCTGTTTTTTTGGTTCACTTCCCACTAGGGACCTAAAAAAACCAAAAAAAGCAAGAAATAAAGTCCTAATTAATGATAATTAAACTACTGCCCAAATAGGGATTTGTTGAAATTAAACTCCCACATGGAGTTCTTTTCATTATTTAATGAATTGAGGTTCCCATATCAACTCTGTCCCTGCATTGTTTCCCCTGAATTGGATAAACTTGTCCTTGAGTTTGTACATACAATCTGCCAAATCGAGCACTTTGAGGACCATGACCTAATGTGCAAATGTCTTCAAATCTAGATAGTGGTGGGATTTTTTGTTCAATAGTCGGATGGCACTGTAGTCGTTGTTGACTGTTGAATCCTGTTGTATGTGCCATATAAACATTGGTTTATTTATTTACTGGCTTATTTTTTATGGGCACCAGGTAAATTATAATAATAAAAGAAAAGGTGCAAGTGAAGTATAATAGAAGGCATAGGAAAGAAGTATGGGCATAAAAGAATCATATCTAAAGCTACATAAACTAAAAAGACTATGTAATTGAGCAAGCGAAGAACACTACTTAAAACACCCTTTGTTTAGCTAAAGAGTCCGCCGTGCCACCAATAGAGCAACCCACATGCTACAAAATCACTTTAAAAGAAGAGGCCAAGGATTGAATTTTTTCGAAGTAAAAAAAAAATAAAATTCCAAGGCCCCTCCCCTTATCTGAACAAGACATCCAAGCAATGGCTTCACTTGCAAAGTTTTTGTTTAATTGCTGGATTTACTATGTCTCAATCTAAGAACTGGATTTGTTGCAGAGTTTTCATTCCATTGTCTGATGGTGAACTCAACTTCACAAAACTCATTTGGATATGCCTATTTGAACAGCCTCAGTTAAACCTGTCTTTCTTTGATACGAATTGATACGATCTCTATAAGGTTCCTCTTCCGAGTCAAATTCAATGGGGTCAATAGAGACCATGTCTTTGTACATAGGATCTCAAGTGCCCGAATCAACCGAAAGTTCGATTCTATCTGAACTACTCATTTTCAAATGATATCCACATTGTTCACAAATATTCATTTTTTACCTAAAAAATTTCTTATAATTTAATCCATAACAATTTTCGCATTGAACCCATAAATTTCTTATAACATTTTGTTTGTTAGTGTGACCTTGATTGATTGATCATGTTAACAGTTATGGATATGGGGCCTTCTTTTGTAGGATGTTCTTGGCAAATATCTACTGTGACCTCTTCATTTGCATGTTCTTCTTTATCAAAGCCTTTCATTGGATTCTCAGACATGAGATCTTCCACTGCCAGGTCTTTGTTCAACAATCTCTTTATCTCCATTCTTATCTTTTCAACATTTGTTCTAATTTACTGTCCTTAAAGGGATGATCTAGATGTTGTTGCCAATGTACCCGGGATCATGCAAACAATAATAAAATTCTCCCTAATAACCGAAGTTCCCTTGATGCCCATTGAGTTGATCCATCGGGTCTCATCAGAACATTTGATTGTCTAGATTATCACATTGGATATTCTTGCTGTCACAGGTATCCTCTTGTGCTATCAATACATTAGGGATCTTTCTCATCCGCCCCCCTGCGCCCCCCACACAAAATCATGTCCAAGGGTATTTAGCATGCTTTAATACCAATTTGATATGAACAAATCTCTGATACCAAAATTAATGTAAACAAAACTCCCATGAGTCCCTCTTGATCAATTTCACACTTCTAATCTAGTTCACCTAACAACAACGGACTCATTAAGGAAAATGATGCAGCCCAAGAGATACTACGACAAAATGGGCCTTGAATGGTGGGCCAAATCTTGCTGAGGCCTATAGGGCGTAGTCCATGGGTCAAAAGCTCATTCATGGACTAGAGGAGGCCCATGGCCATCCACACCTCTATCATATGGGACTCATTCACGTAAGTGTTCAATTCACCAAATTCAAATATGTCACTTAAGTGATCTAGGACCCATCCAACTTGTGTGCTAGACATGTAGGACCTACATATACATCTAAGAAGAAACAGTTACAGTAGATTTAGATTTATTTTGTCTTGAGAGTTGGGAGTCTTGTTTTGTTTAGAAACAAAACAATTATAGTAGATTTATCTTGTCGTGAGAATTGGGAGTCTTGTTTTGTTTAGAAAGTTTGCTAGTAGAGAGCGAATAAATCTTCATGTAATTAGGTGTCAATTCCTAAAATTTAGGAAAATAGAATGCAAGCTAAGGAATGTTCACTGGAGTCTATTCTTACATTCCTCTATTTTCAAGAAAAATCAATGACACTGAAATGATGATTTGAGTTATTCTTCTTTGGTTTGGTGTTGGAAGATTGGTGCTGCTAAATCCATGGTCATAATTGTGATATATCTTAAGGGTTCGGCTGAAATAAACCATGTGCGAACCCAAAAGCTTAAGTTGATAGGTGGAAGGCCCAAACAGGTATATGAAGACATGTCCAACTTAGGGACTTAGGCGATGTGAGACTTCCCAACACTCCCCATCACGTGTAGGCCAAACAGATTTCATGGACGGGCCTGCCACGTGGGCTACACAAGAACGACAAGAGCCACGTGTGCTACACAAGAATGACGGGATCAGATCCCACTCCCATACCATGTAATAAACCATTTACCAACCCAAAAGCTTAAGCTTATAGGTGGAAGGCCCAAATAGGTATATGAAGACATGTCCAACTTAGGGACTTAGGCAATGTGGGACTTCTCAACATCGGTTTCGGAGGTTGACCCGCTAATCTCCCGTTCTCCCTCCTTGGCTGCATTATTTGGTATCAATGCAACTATACTTTTAAAGAATAAAGTTCTGAATTGGAATGCATCAAGTCATTAATATCAGTGGAGGATAAATCAGCGATTTATCTAATGGTTCCAAAAGAAGATTTAACCCTTGATGCTCCCCATTGTGACTTATCTTTTTGGGATCAATGTGGTAGTTGAGGATTTTGATCTTATGATACAAATTTAATAGTAAGAAGTTCCAGGGGTCCAATGATGCACCCCAGCAATATCCAATCATCAAAAGAAGCAACATGTCCAATCTACTTCTAGTTGGAGGAAAACATCAATTTCCAAGCAATGTGAAGAGAATGAAGAACGGCCCAAAGATCAGAAGTTTGTATGGTGGAACTTTGACCTTAGAGGACAACAATGTAAGTCGAAAGTGAGTTCTCGCCAAGTCGAGAACTGATACTGCCCAGGAGGGACTTCTGTAGAATAGGCCTTAAGATGATAGCCTAAATCTAGCTTAGGCCTGCAGAGCCTAGTCCTGGGCCAAAAGCCCACTCATGGATAAAAGGAGGCTCCTGATCCTCGACACCCCAATTGTCATATGAGGCCCATTCCTTTAAGTTTGCGATTCAGCACATGCTAGATGTCAAGTAAGTAATGTGGAACCCTTCCAACTTGTGTGTGAGACACTGAGACATATGGGACCCACTTAACATGTAAGAGGAAAGAATCATATTAGAGTTTTCAGATTTATTTTTATTTACCTTGTTAGTAATTTATTAGATTTGAAGTCATGTTTTGTTTGGAAAGTTGAGTAGTCGATATGAAATGAATCATTTTGTAATTAGGTAGCAGTTCCTAAAATTTAGCAGAGAATCTATCCCAATATGTGATAACCTTGGAATGCAAGTCACGGAATGTCCGCTGGAGTCTATATATTCACATGCTCCTTTATTTGTAGGGATAATGAATGAGACGAAATTATGGTTTAAGTGACTCTTCCATGGTTTGGTGTTGGAACTTGGAAGACCAATGGTGCTAAACCTGGAGTCAAATTGCGCTATCCTGAGGCTTTGGCTTTGGATGTTGACTTGTTGGTCAATCTTTCCTCTCAGTTGTGTTAGGAAAATAGAATCAGCCCACCCTTTTTCCTTTTTCTTTTTTGTAATTTCAATTTGGCAGATTGTCCTAAACTTTCAAGTAACTTCACCAGGGCCTGATAAAGGACTGGTTAGCACTCAATGCAATGCAACCAACAGACTGTGAATGTCTGCATGGGTCAGTTTATAGGGCCCAGCCGCCCAAGTTGATTCATTCAAAGGGTTGGTCTCCAATCTGAAACAGTGACCCAGAAGGATTGAGTCCAACTGTGGTGGCTTAAATAAGGCAGCAGGGTCACAATAATGTAGTTGAATTTTCAGTCCCCTTAAATTGTTTCGGTCAAAAAATGGAGAGACATATGACGTAGCTAGAAGGATAGAAATATAGAAGATGAGAGGAGCAATACGACAGAAAAAATCAGGCCTGATGCTCACCCGTAGGATTGGTTTCAAATGGGGAAGAGGTTTTACACCAGGTTCCCACAAACAAAACAATAAAGCACTCGTAACAAGAGACCCCCAATGAATTTTGTGTAAAATCTCAAACTGCCAAAAGTTCTCCTTGCTGACTGCCTTACATGTTTGGTTCATGTGAGATTGAAGCAAAGAAATAACTTAATTCTATTTATATCCCTGGATTTGATATAATTTTCTCACAACTGTTAATAGTTAACAGGATAATCTTCAAATAAGAATCCTCAATACACCAAAAAAAGCAAGAAATAAAATCCTATTTACTTTCCTTTTATCTGTATATAAAGGCCTAATGAATGATGAAAAAAACATTCAAGAAAATTAGGATTTCTGCATTGTTTTCACAATTTTCTTTTGGAATTATTTTGCTCAGTTAATATATTAAGATGGGTGCGATCTGGTCCCTCAAACATGCCTGTATCGGCCTTGTTCCTTTGGAGACACCATTAACAACATCCACTAGCAGGTGGAAGAGATCATTTCTCTCTTCTTATGATTAGAGTCCCTGTCGCATCGTAGCTCCTTAGTTCTTAACAGAATCAGTTACATCAGTGCCCTAAGTTATTTGCCCCCTCTTGTTCTTAGTGTATTCGATGCTAATCTCATATTAATCTAGTATTATTTTTTATGTTACTGCCATGGATTGAAATAGCGTCTGCTACTTATATCAGCCATAAGGCCGGATCACTAAATGGCATTAGAGTGCAGCAGCCTCTACTTATCTGTACAAAGAGATCGATTGTTTTCTTTATGTTTCTTTTTTGCAACATATCCTAGGGATTTTTTCTTCTCTTCTTTTCTCCAAGCTACATTGCCACCTCTCTCTTTTACCTTTCTATGCTTAAAAGTGTAAGCATAAGCCACTGACCCAGGTTCGACTCACCCAGGTCATGGTTCAAGCCCATAATCCATAAAGGCCCATTAAGTGGGATATCTCCTCCACGTAGGATACAGATAGGCACTGTACAATATTTCTAATCTTAGCGTTAGGAAGATCTCCTTCACCGATTGTATTATCTTGATTGTTGCCTCAAATGGGCAAATTTACTTGTATATATTGAGATCATCTCCAAAGGGGATCGGCATCCCATTCAAAGAAACCTTCTGGTTTTATTCTAAATACTCTGATTAACACAAGAACACGCAAGATCTCGCTAGATCGAAGCCGATACATGGCATTCCTCTCAAAGACTCTTCTCTAGGTAATATATATTTTCAATTTTCTCCATCTTTTTTGGTTTATTTCCCTCTTTTTATTCATGAAACACTTGAGATTTGAGAATACATTCTAAGATGTAGATCTATGTTTCCCATAGAGCAAGCCCAAATATTTTTATTTTTTTTAATTTTTAATTTTTTTATTTTCAGTGTTTTAGGGATTTGTTTTATAAAAAAATTGTTTCTACTCAAGGTGGGCGAACCAAATCACTTGAAAATGCATTTTAAGTGTTAAATCTATGTTTCTAATAGATGAATCCCAAATTGTTTGATTCTTTTATTTTGTATTTTTAGTATTTGAAAAAAAAAAAAACCCTCAAAATGAGGAACCACCTCCTTGAAAATGCATTCTAAGTATTAGATCTATGTTTTCATTAGAACAATCCCAAATTGATTTTTTTTTTTAAATTTCTTTGTTATTATTATCAGTTTTTTAGAGATTTTCAATTTTTTCCAAAGTGGGCAACCCAAAGCACATCCAAATGAATTCGAAGTTGTAGATCTATGTTTCCAATAAACCAATCCCAAACAGTTTGGTTTTTTTTGTCATTTATTTTCGGGTGTTTGGTGATTTCTTTTATTTTTTTCAACGCGGGCAATCAAATCAATTTGAATGGATTCTAAGTTGTAGATTCATGTTTCCGTAGATCAATACCAACGCAAGCCAGCAACGACGCCGGTGAAGAAAAGGTTTTCTATGAAGGTTGATGGCCCACCAAAGGAAAGGGGTGGGCCGAAGAGGACGTGGATGGAAGTAGTAACAATAGATTTGAAAAAGTGCAACCTATCTGGGGATTTGGCTCAATATAGATCAGAATGGAGAAACAGAATTCATATACCCAAGCCCCAACATATTTGGGACAACACTCTCATGATGATGATGATAGATCGATCCGAAATGGTTTGGGGTTTTTTAATTTTTTACCCTTTTTTTTCGATTTTTTGGAGACAACGACACTATATATCTTGGGAGACGCTCCTTTTGGTATTAGTAGAGGTATTCTTTTCTCAAATGTGAACAAAAGTACATTATTAGTTTTATGAAAGTTATTTTATCATATGTGTTTGAACTTTAAACATTACGTCATATATCGCGGTATATAAATTTGTGTAAAATTGCTTATTTGAATTATGAATTTAGAAATGCATAATAGTGATGATATCTTGATGACCTATTTGATCATTAGCATTTTAGTTGTTTCTAACTTGGTATTGCTAACCAAAATGAATATCTGTGTAAAAATCAATACTGGCATTTTATAATCATACAGTAGTACAAGACCTCTATGCGATGAGGGGTCTGCTATGTCCCACTATCTTTTTTACAATTGAAAAAAAGAAAAAAATCTAACATTTTCCAATATTCTGGGTTTTTTGGATTTTTTTTCAGATTTTTTTTTATCACATTTTCAATTCACATTACTATGCCTCTATGTATTGCCACAATCGTTGTGTATCACCCACTGCGTCATGTTTTAGCCGCCGACTACTATGCCTACCATAACCGCTATATTGATCATTGGTTCCTATTCCTAAAAAATGCTCTAATTTCTTTTCTTATGTCTCAATTTTTTATTTTTTTTTCTCAAAAACAATCCTCCGTATGCCTGTCTTCTATTTTCTTTAGTTTGGTAAAATTAAGTTACTCAACTTCAACCAAGGATTGATATTGAAGGAATGTCTCCAATAGTTCTCAAGCACTATTAAACCTTGGCAATGACCATTAGTCCGTTACCTAACCAAATATGTAATAATAACGGAACATGATGCTAACTGGAATGTACTCTCTTTTTTTCCTAATGCCCCAAAACATTGTTGCAAAAAGGGTCCTTGACATGCATGCCTTTCTTTTTTTTATTTTTATTTTTTACAGCTTCAACGAAGGATTGATCATGTAGGAATCTCTCAACAAGTTCTCTAAGCACTCAAGCTATTAAACCTTGCCAATGACCTTTACCCAACAAGAGAAATAACAATAACAGAGCACTAGGCTAACTTTTTTTTTTAATTTTTTTATATAGATTGGATAATAATAATAATAATAATAATAATAATAATAATGCTCTGTACAATTTCTCTTTTCTTTCTTTCTTTCTTTCTTTCTTTCTTTCTTTCTTTTTTTCTGTTTTTTTTAATGATTGCTTTGTTGAAATTATGAACTTACAATGAATCATTTGTCAATTTCATTAGATGACAGGTACCAAAATCATAGTAAAGGGTAAAGAGAAGCAGGACTGGCTTGCAGAAGGTTCTATTCTCTGGGTCACAGAAACCGGATCACCATTAGGACCAATCAGTGAGATCCTTGGGCCAAATAGATACCCTTATTACATAGTCAGGTACAACTCTAAGAAGGACGTTCCTGCTGGTATCCGTCAAGGCACTGCTGTTTCCGTTGTTGCAGAGTTTGCCAATTGCATCCTCAATGAGAGGAAGATTTACAAGAAAAGTAATTATGCATTCAGTGAGGATCAATTCCCTAAGGATGGGAAAGAAGCTGAATTCAAGAAAATTCAGCAGATGGAAAAGAGGGGGAAGGACAATTGGACGCAAGGAAATCAGCAATCTGCTGGCTGGAACAAGGTTCAAGTTAAGGAAGGGTTTCATAGGAAAGCCCAACCTTCAGCTCCACCTTCACAGGGTTTTGTAGAGGGACCTGTAGGTGTTGGCCAGCGATTATTTCCAGACCAGGGCCAACAGTTACCTCATGCAGTGCCATCTGGCTCTGGTTGTTATGGTTGTTCTCATGGTGTTGGGCAGACTGGAATTGATGGTGCGCCAGTTTCACTTATGGTACAACCAGTGGGTTATCCTGAAGGTCTACCTCACCAGTTGATGCCACAGGTAAATGTTGTTTCATCAAATGGGATGCCTATTCAGCAGCAGCATATGTGCCCACCCACTGGATTTATATCGAATGAAATGACATATCAGCAACAACATATATACCCACCCAGTGGATTCACGATGAATAGAGTGGCCCATCAGCAACAGCACATGTATCCTTATCAACAGCAGCATGTGTGCCCACCAAATGTGTTTGCAATCAATGGAATGCGTAAGCAAGAGCTAGATAATCATCAACATCAGATGTTTTCTGCTTTTCCAAATGAGATGCCAATTCAGTCAAAGTTCAATCCTACTCAGATGCCTCCTTTTGGGGATCTTGTAGGACCCACACCCAGGGCCATGAATCGTGACCATCTCCATCATATGTGATTTGGGATGGGCTCCCAGCATCAGGTTCATCATGCACACCCTTATGGTGGTATGGATGAGCAAGGACATTCCAACACTGGACAGTTTCCGCCATCATCTATTGTTCAAGGTGGATTTTCTGAGCCCCAACAATTTAATCATAGAAGGGCATCCAATCGAGGAAGAAGATGGCCACGAAGGCATAGTCGTTGGAATTTTATTGGCAGGAGACACTAGCAATTTGGGTAACAAGCATCAACTCTTGTGTAATTTGGCATGCTACCATGCTAAGCACCATTTCTGAAAAGAGATATGCTGCTAAGTGTAACTTTCCATGTCCGTGAATATGTCACAATTAGGGGGCTCACTGGACCCCTGAAATACAATGGTTGACTGTGAATTACCCATCTACCGAAAACCATTTCATCTTGCATTTTTTGTCCAATTAAAATCCATTTAATTAAAAATGCAAGATGAAATGGTTTTGGGTAGATGGGTAATTCACAGTTACCCATTGCATTTTAGGGGTCCAGTGAGCCCTCTAGATTGTGACATATTCCCAGATGTCACAATCTAGGGGGCTCACTGGACCCCTAAAATGCAATGGGTGACTGTGAATTACTCATCTACCCAAAACCATTTCATCTTTCATGTTTAGTTGTCTGATCTAAGGCGATGGTCATTAGCCATTAACTGGATTTTAATTTGACTATAAATTTTTACGCCTTGGATCTGATGGTTAAAAATTTAGGTGATTCCCATTTTTTGTAAATGACTAATTCGCACCCTCTTGTATTTCATGGGTTCAATGGGCCTCATGGTCTACCATCTATCCCTTGCCTCTGTGGCAAATACCCTTCTTTTTTTTTAAATGTATATGCAACCTTTTCCTCTTGTAATTTAAAATGAGCTTAAAGCTATGATGTTGCTTAACAATTTTGTATGTATGAAATAGTCTCTTTTTAATGACTTTAAAAAAAGTGAAATATTTTCTCTTTCAATGTGTTTCTTATGCCTTGAATTGAATATCATATTACTGTCTCTTAGCCATCTAATATATTTGTATAATGTATATTGGCCTCATTTCTATGCTGCAACTTTGGTTATGGTGAACTTCTTCTGGACCCATAGAAAAGTTTATGCAAGATTGCAAGCAGATGACATGTATTTGGTAGGTCCTTATTTGTGGTCCATAGCCAAAAAATCACATTAACAATCCTAGCCTTCATCCACAGTGGGGCTTGTCGGTGCTGAGTATATGAAAAATCACTTATAACTTACAATTAAGATATGCTGACAAACCAGTCATAAAAAAGTTACAGGATCCACAGAAAATACTATGAACTGAAGATTCTTTCAAAAATGGGTTTGTAGATTAGGCTTGTACAACAATCATCCATATCGGATGCTTATAGCTGTCCAGTTAAAGCATTTAGAAGCCATTCAACTGTTTTTTATGTAGTGAATGTATGCAATCATCCATTTCAACACATTTGATCGGATGGCTAGTAGTGTCCAACGTACCTATTTTTTGCCAATATGTGCCAACCCTATTTTTGTCCATGGTGGGTGCTCCTGGGTGGGTGACCAACTTGCCACGTGTCCCACTTCTTACAGATCCTGAGTTCAAATGTTCATGACACTTATTTTGACTAGCAGTTATCATGACATTTGTGGGAAAAATTCTACCAAAAAAAAAAAACTATGTGGGAAAAAGACGACAAAACAGCAGTCTGACCTGCTTAGCTATGAGAGGTTATTGTCTACTCTCAGAAACCACATTCTTGATCAGTCTCATTTTAGGCTATTATTGCATTTGCAATTGACTTATATTGGTCCCATTGTGCAATTCGATTTATCAAGTTATTTTTATATATATATATATATATATATTTTTTTTATCTAATCCAGGAGTTGATCATATCCAGTTCTGTTTTGTGTCTTTCCTCAACAGTGTTGGGGTTTTTGTGTTCATAATGTATGGAACGTGGTCGCATTTGGATGCTTTAATTTCCTTTAAATGTTCCTTTTACATTACCTGAAATTAAGGCACATTTCCATGCAAAAAGTAATGTTTAAAAAATCCATATTTCCTCCACCTCATTTCTCTTTTTAGTAGAGAGAAGCAAAAACCATGAAAAATAAGGGGGACAATGAGGAGACATGTCGGAAATAGGAAGGAGACGTTTGGAAAGCATCCATGGTAGGGAGGGGATTCTATGCTCCTAATGATGCCTTTGTTCAAGAGGAATTAAGCTATCCTCATATAGAATTTGTAAAGAGAGTTATAGGTTTGGCATTGACAGAGGATTCCCACCATTAGTAGAATATGTGATACAATAGTTGTAAGTTTTTTTGAAATAACTCAAGATCTATGACGAATCAGGACCTCAACTTGATACTTAAAGTTAATTTGGGCCATCTAGTGTATTTGAATGGTTCAGATCGTGCAAAAGGGCCCCACAAAAATAAATATATATATTTTAGAATATGGATGTTTTTGCGAATATCTTAATATCCAGACATGATCAACGGCTGAAATTTGATCAACTAGCCGTTTTTTTACCTTTCAGAGATAGCTCATGGTTTAGATCATGATTATGGGCCCCATAGGAACCAAAAAATTGAAAAAAATGCACTATTTTTCATCCCTTTTTTTTGCCTTGTGTGAAATCAACGGTCAATAGTTTTTGGCCAATTTCTCATGATCCATATTGAATCAGGCTGCCAAATTTGGACTTAGAGCCATTTTAGGCATTTTAAAGAGATTGGACGGTTTGGATTTCGCAAATGGGCCCCACAAAATTTCAGAAATTGTCATTCAACGGTCTGGACATTTTTGTAAATTTCTCAAAATCTATGAACAATCAACAGTTGATATTTGATGTCCCGGCCGTTTTGGGCCTTTTAAACAATATTATGGGCCCCACAGGAACCAAAAAACTGAAAAAAAATGCACTGTTTTTCATCCCCTTTTTTGCCTTGTGTGAAATTGACGGTCAATAGTTTTTTGGCCAATTTCTCATGATCCATATTGAATCAGGCTGCCAAAATTTGGACCTAGAGCCGTTTTAGGTATTTTGAAGAGATTGGACGGTTTGGATTTCGCAAATGGGCCCCACAGAATTTCAGAAATTGCCATTCAACGGTTTGGACGTTTTTTTGTAAATTTCTCAAAATCTATGAACAATCAACGGTTGATATTTGACGTCCTAGCCGTTGTGGGCCTTTTAAACAATACTATCGGTTCAGATCTTACTTGTGGGGCCTAGAAAAGGTCATATTTTGAAAAAAAACGGTGAACACTATACTACCGTGCGATGCACTATAGCTCCCCCGTTCATCAGGTTTGTGGATTTTGTCTTTCATAAGGGGAATGGTTTGACCGGGGTTATGCATGGGAGCATGGATGCATGGATTCTTTTCTGCAATTTTCCTTGCATTGCCAAATGTGGATTTTCCACGGAATCGCAGAAAACATGCGAGGAATCCTCGCAGAGGATGCTTGCCAAATGTCCCCGAAGTGTGTGACAACTGACAAGGAGCTGGCATTCAAGCACCACTTGGTTTTTGTATTACCACACGCAGAATATGACACATTCATATGGAAATGGAAATAGTATTTGAATCATCTAAATTGTTTCTGTATTCATTTCATTTCTTTTGTGCCTGGACCATATTATTTGAGTCATCAAAACAGTTCCTGGATCGATACTTTTTCATGCTTAAAATAGTAACAACCTTTATCATAAATAAAAATTAAAGTTATAACCTTTTTTATTCAGAATAGTACACAACAAAAGAATCAGCCAATCAGTTACAGTTGGTGTTTTTAGGTAGGTGAAGGGATTTCTTGATCGTGTTCTCCAAATACTGTATTCAGTGTCATTGCTAACCTTACACCACCCTGCGCAATTCGTTTTGCAACAATTGGAAAGCGCGAGCTGAAATAATCATCTGCAATTGCGAAACCCATTAGTCTGAGCTATTTGAAGTACTCGTTCAAAGAACTCAAAAATCCACCTTAGCTTTCTGCTTCCATGCTTGACTCAGTTTATGAGTCAACTATAAATCAGCCATCAAAATTAGTCTGTAGAACTAGCATGTGCACTCAGGCCAAGTTCGGAGTAGGTATTTAACATTACATAATACTTGATTTCTATTTTATCTACATGCGCTCTATTTCAGAGGTGGGATTTTACCTGCCAGAGTCTCACCAGGTGTGATGCCTTTGTAACCCCATTTGCAGGCTAGATTTATACTCTCAGCAGCATATCTTGTGTAGTACAGTAGCAAGAAAAACAATGGTAAGAATCTGATTTAGTTAGTGAAATAAACAAGAAAACTTGCATGTAGTGAATTGGTGGCACCTAGCTTGTATAATTATTTATCTAGCACTCTTTCCCACTAAACCTGGCACACATGTATGATATCACGACCATTCATCTGGTGGGCCCCTAATACGATGGTCTACTTAGAATTCAATTTGATGAAATTAGCAGACAAGTTGGTGCCTTTGCCCATTGCATGGGCACTGTCAACTGTTTGATCTTTATTTTTCTCCTCTGTTCTGTCAATTTGTAATCCAAAAAAGTCTTGCAGTCTGGCTAGTGTCGGCTAACCAATGTGATTTCTGGGTTAAGGCCCATCCATGTCAGGGCCAAGCACATGAGCAGGTTTGCATCTCACAACCAGAGGGCACTGTCAACTGCTTGATCTTTATTTTTGCTCCTCTGTTCTGTCAATTTGTAATCCAAAAAAGTCCTGCAGTCTGGCTAGGGTCGGCTAACCAATGTGATTTCTGGGAAAAGGCCCATGCATGTTAGGACCAAGCACATGAGCAAATTTGCATCTCATAACCAGAGGGCTTGATAGCTAAGAATTAGATATACGAGTGTTATGAATCCTTGATGTCGTGTTTTACACTAGAGAAAAATGGTTTTTTTCTTATCTTGTGCTTTGTTAAGATGTCTGAAGTGATACTCACTTGTCAGGGCAAGAGACAAGATCATCACAGTCTTCCCAAGATGACATGTCATCTGACCATATTCCCTGTACAAGTAAAACAATGCTTCACAGCAGCTTAGTTCCTGTCCAAACAAAAAGAAAACCCTTTGCCATTCTGATGCAAGGGGGCTACTTACATGAGTGAAGTTCCCCTCTACGTCTTCTTGGAAGAGATCCATGTCCTTCCCATACATTTCTTTTAGAGCAGTAAGAATAATCTCTCTATCCCACACCTACCCATAGGAATTAAGAACATTAGAGGTTACAGTAAAGAATTAGAGTTTCCAAGTTTGGAAATCTGTTAGTCGACCCCTATGATACACAAATAAAGATGTGGATGTAAGTATGGATATGGGAAACATATATAATTTTGCTCTTTTCTAAATCTAGGATAGAGATACGCACTGTTACGCTTGGCATGGGTAGACCAGTCTGTACTGAATCCAAGCTCTTTGAGTTTTTCTCCCATTTAGAGAGAGAGAGAGAGAGAGAGAGAGAGAGAGAGAGAGAGAGAGAGAGAGAGAGAGAGAGAGAGTTCTCTCAGTTTACTTTAGAAAATTTAGACGGACAGTTTTGCCAACAGTTGTACATTAGAATTCTGATACTCACATGGTGAAGGTTAGATTTGTGCC
This sequence comes from Persea americana, assembly GCA_029852735.1. Classification (NCBI taxonomy): domain Eukaryota; kingdom Viridiplantae; phylum Streptophyta; class Magnoliopsida; order Laurales; family Lauraceae; genus Persea; species Persea americana. The sequence continues at coordinate 11,402,635 of CM056815.1, read as the reverse complement.
TAAACCAGCGTAGTTGTATGGTGTTCCCGCCTTTATCACTTGTGAATCCACAATGAAGAGGCTACATTGCCAAACAGAAGTGAGTTCTCAATAAGACAGGAGAATTAATAGGTCAAAAGTCTTCAAGAAATGAGGGGGAATTTCTTGCATGATGGTCACATCACTCCACCTGATGGATGTCACCCATGAAGTGTGACAAGAACAACAAGGCTTCAGTCAAGTTATCTGCCAAGGTAAACTCAAAAAATGGTAAGATTTTTCACATAAAACAAATCAAAACACTGCTTGTTTTCGCTCATTTCCGTTCTTTGGGTGGAGAAAATTCCTTTTTAAGATTTTCTTCTGCTGTGGAAATCTCAAAACCATAGAATTTTCTCTGCTCCCAAATTTGCTAGAGCCAATCTAGCATTTGCAGTTTTCAGGTTTTGACTGACATTTTCGATCAGAGCTTCCTTCTTGATAGTGCAACAGCTGAGATGTGAAGTTCTTGATGGCGCCCGCAACACACCTGTTCTCCAATCCATGTGGGTCATGGCAATCTCCTGTTTCCATTGATGGAAATTATGAGCTGATAAATCAATCAATCACAGAGATTTTTTTTTCCTTTAAGGGGTATAATCGACTTTAATTAAAATTTAAGATGATGACAGATTTGTATGATTATTTTTAGCATAATTATATCCCATCAAACAGGGTAGCTGACCACTACTACAAAGAACTCAATTTACTTTGGCAAAAGTTTTTGCCTGTTTTAACTCCAATCCTCCTTTATCCAGGCCTGAGACCAACACATGCCAAGGCAAAATATGTTGTCAAGGAACATAAACCTTAGAAACTTCTCAATGATTCATCCAAGAGGACATAAACCTTAATAACTTCTTAATGCTTCATTCAAAGGATATTTTGATCTAGCCAAATATTGCTTACTTGAGTAATCAAAGGTGCAGGCGTTGTCCGCTGTGTCGATGAAATGAAGAGAACTCGTCCACCGGTATTTGTACCAGTGTCGAATCTGATCAGGCCATGTGCATAGAGCTGATAAGTCCCCATTGACATACTCCGGTAACAAATTATGAACAGCCTCTGCTGCACCAGGGCGCAATAGAGCCTAAGAATGATGAAAACATGAAAGCAAACTCATTGATTAATGAATCATCTCATATTTGATAACTAATTAATGATAATTATAGGTGTACTATATGAATACTATTCAAAAGTAATGGGTGTAATCTCTTCCAAAGGATCTCCTTGGTTTTTAATGGCATTTTCATTGCAATTGTGTTATATCTGAATAAAACTTCCTTGTACTAATGGTAGAAAGATCTGATATCATGGTTTAAGAGATCATATTCTTGCAAAAATGGCACATTCTTAATGTTTGGAAATTCTGATTTCAAGGAAAATGAATTGCTCATAATTCACCGGCAGCAATGAAAATCCTCCTTTTGTATGAGATTGATGCTTTTTTTTTTTCCTTCATTTCTGTTTGCAGTCACACAGAATTAGGGTTAGGATAGGGTTTTCTCATCCTAGGATTGGCAAACCAAGATCAATAATATGAAGCAAACCGCAACCCACAAACCTCAAATAGCAATCCAGTGATCTACCTAATCCTGGTTTTAGGATCGTCCATATTATTTTTTAAGGTATATGATCAACCAGCCTTTGACCAGAGCCGTCTATGAAAGGCACACGGCATGAATGAGGAGAAAATGATAGGTAGAAAATCTCCACTATAAACAAAATGAAGAGAAATACAAAGTTTGGCAATTCACCTGTAAAGCTGAATTTACCACGTTCTTCTAGTAATTTCTATCCACTAAATTTGGATTCTCTCCTTTTTTTTTCTTCTTTTTTTTTCATTTTGGCAGCACAGGGAAGCTTGTTGTGAAGGAAACACTATTTGGAAAAAAAAAATTGAAACAGAAACCTAATTAGTAGATGGTTAAAACTCATTTTTCAATGCTAGGAATTCATTTTTGCCTTTTCTCAACCACTTATAGAAGAAAACTGTTTCTCCTTTTTTTTTTTTTTTTATACAGAAACTGCTGAAGAGGGGAAGTTTTTTCTCCTCTTAAACAAAATTAAGAAAGAAGCAAAGATGCATCTGTAAAGAAGATATTTTCTGCTTCCCACATTTTTTTCTTCTTTATCCTAACAGACTATAAGGCGGAGAAAAGGAGGTGGAGGTGGAGAAAACCGTTCACAGCGCAAGAGTTTTTCGACTTTTTTTTTTTCCTCAACATCCAAATAGGCCCTTAAAAAGGAACGTTCAAACAACTGAATTAAGGTAGGATTGCAAATGGATATCCGAGTGAGAAACCCAGGTCCATGCTATAGGATCTAGAACATTTGGATCCGAAACTAGATCCATATATTGTCCTACATGAGGATTCGGATCTAGGACAATTATATTCATATATTTAAAACATATATAGATTTTAAGAGCCTACATAGCTTGAGTTGTATCCAATTTTTAGAGTGCACTTAGGCTTTAAGTATATACCATTTAATCACCCCGCTTGTATATTATAAAATTATTTTTAAGCTCTCTTATCCACTTATACAAATATGGAGTGCATCTTATTTCGAATCCGGATCTGGAACCAATTATGTTTTTCAAGTTAATGTCGATTCGAGAACCAGATATGTTTTTTCAATTTAACGTTAAATCCGGATACAACACAAGTCCCGGGTCAAATCCGGGTATATAAAGACAGACCCAGGTCTAGAACCACCATGGTGTCATACTGGATCTGATCCATTTGCATCCCTACATGAAGGCCGGAGTCAAACCAACCCATCTGGTTCATTTTAAAAAAGCTGGGCTATTACAATAATGGGCTCTGGTTCATGATAATGGGTTGGGCCAGGTGATTTGGGCTCTGGTCCTCCAATCACCCAATATTCACATTGGGCAGAAGAAGAGAGAGATTTACCTGAGCAATCCTACATGTCATGATATGGCCCTCTTTGCTCCATGCCTGAGCTCCGGGTCCCCCCAGAAAAACAACACCCACCAACAAAATAAGCACTTGCACAGACAGCTTCATCTCTCTCTCTCTCTCTCTTGGCTTGCCTTTGTTTTTAGTTCATCACCTCTAGCAATGAAATGAATGATGAGATGGGTCTGTTATTAATAGAGAGAAATGAAAGAGGTTTCCATTGAGTGCAAGGCTCACGTTCCTTCCTCATGTAGAGTGTCCCTTAAGTTCAGCTACTCTCCAGGGCTTAGTGGATTTAGAACATGGAAAAAAAAATGTTTTAAAGGATTTCTTTTTCAGTTAGGTTCAGTTCCCATCTCATGATCTCACCAGTAACACAAAACTCTGATCTGATGGGTCCCAAAGATAAATGGTGCTAATGACCCACTTCAAAATCACACCAACGATAGAATCTAGAAAGGGAAAAAGGATGGTCATAGAGATGACATCATCAACATATTAGAAATCTTGTCTCTAAGTGGGCCCGCCTAATAAAATTTGAACCACCCAGTTTTAATCTCATCAGATGTCACCGCATGTGGGTATCATAAGATTGATCCCATGTAAACATGTGATAATATTATGTGTGTTCAATCAGACAGTACAATACCCAATTCCTATTGATATAAAATCTGACAAGCGCGAATACAAAAGGGGCATCTATACTGAACGGTTTAGATTTTGACAAGTGTGTGCCCTATCAAGATTTCTCTTATAGTACCTGAAGTGAAAATCATGTCTTTCACGTATAGTACCAGAAGTGAAATGTTTCTAACGTCCACGTAGAGTACCTGCAGAAGTGAAATGTTTCTAACGTCAATGAAAAGCATCGTCATCCTTGCCATTACTACTATATAAACTATGAAGTAGACAACTACTTTAGGCCAAAAATAAAAAGCTGATAACTAAACTACATGGCTTCGCCTTTCCTTGAAGAAATGTATATATATATATATATATATATATAGAGAGAGAGAGAGAGAGAGAGAGATTGGGGTGGTGTGATGGAAAGTGCATGCCATGTTGTCAACTTGTGTGGGAGGTGAAGGCCCACTAATTATATTTACAATGTTGCTTTCTTCTCTCTTTCCTTCCTAAGATAAGGATCATTGGTGTCATATCCGAATATCCCCTTTGTATTCCCTGGTATGGTAATAAATTATATTTCCTGATACAGCCATTTGATTCTCTCAAGGGATGCTCGGGGGGCTCATCGTCCAATAGAAAACTGGAGATTAGTTATCTACCAAGGAAAAAAAAATATAGAGGGTGATCCATCTAGCCATCCTTCCTATATAAATATAACTAAAGTAGTTTTCTCAAGGTATATACTTTCCTCATGGATCATTTGAGATGAACACTCAAAAATAATGTTGCCAACGTGTTGTTGTCGTCATCATCACCAAAGTCGCCCCCACCCCCCACATTTGGATTGGGCTTGTGATCTACTTTTTCACTCAATCTTATTTACATCCTTGCTTTAGTAGCTCTACACGTCATCCAGTCTTTTCTTACTGCCTCATTTAAGGTCTTTGATGATCTTTCTAATCTCTTCGTTCCTTAAACACGCAACTTTACAATGTGTTATAGAGGTTGTTTTGTGCTTTTATGTACATGCTCATATCATTTCAAATGACATTTAAAAAATATATATATATCATGTACCGGAGAAACCTGTAAATTTCCTCTTACGTGCTCATTCCTACTTTTTTTTTTTTTTAACTAAAAAACATCTATGTTTTTTGGTACCCGGCTTAGGGGCCTGGGACCCCACCCTCCAGTGAGGAAAGTAGACTTTGGGTGAGATGAGGGCACATCTTTATGCAGAACACTTCTTGTTTCTTCCTTGCCCAACATTAAATTAGATCTATATTGCATGGGATGTCTATTTGTCTTATAAAAATGTTTTTCAATTGAAGTGGCACTCGAGAATTGCATCATCACAATCCACTCACTCTGATCTTTTTTGCCATATTCGATTCAAATCCTTCCGTTTCCTCAATCATTACTCCTTGGTGCATAATCCGTCACACAATGTCATTACATTATTGTTAATTTTTACCAATTCAACTTCGCTGCTCTGATATCTGTTAAACTTGCTTCTTTATATTTCATCTTCGATCTTCTATAGCTTTCACCCATTTACCTTTTGTTGAGAGAGAGAGAAAGAGAGAGTAGTGTTAAGCAGGTTGATGGTGGTTGAGTCATGTTGATTTGTCGAGTAGTGTTAAGCAGGTTGATGGTGGTTGAGTCATGTTGATTTGTGTTGGCCATAAGTTGCATCTGACCCGTTTAATAAATTGGTCATATCAATTTGTGCACCACAACAAATAATTGGTGCAACCATAAGTGGCCCACAATTAAATGGATGTATATTATTACTGGACTACATGTAAGCAATATGCAATCTGAAGGTAGGAGAACATTCTTCATATTCTGTGTCCACTGTCCACCTAAGTCAGGGTTAAGAATTTCCATAGCCCTGCCTGCCTTAGTTGTCATGAAATACAGTGAGCCCCACACTGAAAATGGGCATTTTTCAGGAACAAATCCAGAGTTGGTCATCAGCAAAACAATAATAAAAGCAAAAATTGGCATATTTCCAATTTCCATTGCGTTCATGGCTTTTCATTGAAGAACACCAATTACAAAGCTGTATGTTGATTAATGGACTCCTTAATTGACAGATGCAATTAAAATAACATAAGAAAATAAAATACATTTTTAAAGAGTTCCTTTTTTCAAAAATTATGTTTATATGGATAAAAAAACTCATCAACTCATATGCTATGAACTCTATGGAAAATGCAACACACTTCCTACTGAGTGGAAGTTTGTCAGCAAATTTGCCTAACAGCCTGTCGATGCAACTTGTCACCACAAAAGTTCATGACAGATGCACGAGACAGATTAAAAGTCCTAGAAAAAACCCCATATCAATTCATCCATGCAGAAAAATATATTTAAAAAAAAAAATCATCCATAAAGAGCACCCCAATACTTCATGCTAAAGATCTTGCAATAGCATGTGATCTTTTACTGAGATGGCCACACTTATCCAAATAAGTTGGCATCTTGGGTTTCTTCATTTTTTTTGACACAACAGCAGAAGGTAAATTTTACACAGAGGAAGTTATTTATATAAGCGGCCTACTAGAAATGTCTACCATTTTTAAGATTCCGAAACAGGAGCAGCACCACAGAACAATTTACACAACTACAACTACTATGCACTGCATAGTGCTTCCACTGCAAGGCTTTTTGGCACTCCAGGGCAAGGGTCTCCAAACTTGAATGTGGAAACAGCGATTGAACAGCTCTCATGACCGATACACACCTACAACATCCAGCCAGAACATGGATCAAATAAATGTAAGTAACAAGCCAAGTTCTGGGAGAATATGAAAGTTTGGTGCCATCAGCTTCCCCCGAATTTATATAGGATTAGTATTTTTTTTCTGAATGGCTTTTTGAGTCACAAATTCATCCAACAAAAGGACTACCTATTGTTCAACACATTATTTGTATAGTGGGCCCAACTTTTTGGTAATATAAGTTACAGATCTGCTGGTCAATCATGGAATGGACCATGCCCTCACATCATTTACCCATAAAATAATTCTTACACATCCAGTGAAAGTAGACATTCCGCATCCAACACACCCCCCGCCCCCCCGCCCCCCCCAAAACCTTTTCATTATGGATCTAGAAGCGGACTCAGGTCCAATGGATGTGACCGCCCCACATGAATGCACTTGGATCCGCCTCTAGGTCAATGCATGTGTTGATAAATTGGTTGGTATGACTTCATCCATATATAATTAAAAGTGTCCATTTTCAAGATAAATCTCAATATAATCTGAAGGTATGGACGAAGTCATGTTATTTGTCCATTTAAGCATGAGACAGTAAGAATTCCTAATAAGTCCTTTGAGGTCAGCAGGGCTAAGAAGAGTAGCCAAGTTTGTCTAGGTCTGACACAATATGGCACAGTTAAAGAACTCTAATTGATTTCAAGGTAAATAAAAAATAAAAAATGAATGGATGGTATATACCTTCTGAATAATTGGTAGAACATTGTCTCCACTGCAAGTTCCATGACTGAACTTCCCACATCGTCCTTCAGGAGTTCCAAAGCTTGCAAAGTTAATTGAAGTGATTTTCCATCCTTGTTCACAGATTAGTCTGACTTCAGGCATGGGCTTGATCTGGGAGTTCAGTTTCCAAGAATCAACTGGAGCTGGATCTGATTCCGATATATGTGCACATACCTCTTGGCCTGTTTTGGTTAAAATAGAAATTCTTGAAGGGTCGCCACCTAGTTCTTCATGGAGAACTAGCAAATTCTCACCTGGATGTACCCAAGAGCGGGGAATATGGTACCTGAAAGACCGTCTTCTTAAGAATACAAAAATTATATACATGTGTATTTATATGTTTGTCATGCTACTTCCAGACAACCTTCACATGTACTACTAAAAGAAGTTAAAATAGCAAACACTACACTTAACTGTCATAAGAGGCTTTAAAATATAAATTATAAAACAAATGCCACGTGAATCATGATGGTATTGAACAATGTTCACAATGATTCTGATGCTAAATTCACTTAGGTCAAAGAATAATTCCTGAGATTTCAGGAAGCATAAATTGTATGCCTTCAAAAAATAGAATAGCATTCTCACACATGAAGTAGCATACCAAAGTATCCAAAGTGATTTGTAGTTAAAGAAATTAAATCATTGAGAAAAAAGACAAATGCAAGCTTACAGCGTTTGAGCAGGCTGACCACAGTTCTTAAGACATTTCGAAGCATCATATGGTCCTCTGTAGTCACAATGCTCAGAGCAGCCAGTTGTTGGAGAGAGATAAGAAGACCAGTATCGCCCTATGCCAATTCCATTGACCCATGCTTGACCTTTCCCCATACTAGAGAGGTTTAATGCCAAAGGTCCATTACCTTCAGGTGCTGTGAATGTTGTCTGCAGATGTGAGAAAAGAAGCATTTAGCAGAAAACCAAGTATAGTGGTAACCACAGTTAACAAAGGCATGTCTGCCTTCACCCAACTGGCAGCCAATTCAAATTAGCTGAACAGATCCATTGTGTTTAGATTTTGCAGAAACAAGAAATCAAATTGGACGGGTTAAAAATTTTCCAACTTCTACATCAATTTAGTATTGAAAATAAGGACTCTAATGACATTTTCTATATTCCATATCAGTTCACCCTTCCAGGTGTCAAAATACTCAAACTTGTGATCTATGATAAATTCAAACTTCCAAAATGATCTTTCACAAGGATAGTATTAACGCATGACAATATGATAATTTTGGGATTGAGAAACTACGGTTGGGAGTCAATACCTCTCATGGCTTGCATGACTGGTAAAAATCTAACCCCTTGTGGGACCCACTTGAATGCATGCTAATCATAGGGGGAATTGAAGGAAAGGTCTCATTGCGGATATGTTTTGGGGGCAAAAAGATAATCTCAATCAGATGATCGTAACTATTCATTTAGGGGCCATAAGTTCTAACAGTTTCTCGAGCTACGTATTTTTATAAACTCCAATCCAATGATAAATACGAATATCAAATAAGGGTTTTGGTTGATGATATATGGGTCACAAGTGGTGCTAAAATTGTTTCCTTTGATACAATTCATGAGAGTTGCCTCTTAGAAATGGGAAACTCCTATAAATATAAATACATATGCTTCGCAATAGGCTCGTTCATATAAGAGGCATCTACCTCATCAATTGGTTATCTCAGATTCTACCATTTCTCTCTCTCTCTCTCTCTCTCTCTCTCTCTCTCTCTCTCTCTCTCTCTCTCTCTCTCTCTCTCTCTCTGCCTTTTTTATGCAGAAACTACAAAGACTACAATAAAGTCTCACTGAGAATTTGTGGTTATCTCATTATGGGGGGAAAAGATTAGAGAATTTTCAAGTCTGTGAAAAGTGGGTTCCATGTAGTGGGAATTTGAGGTTGTCTCAACATGGAATGCACCCGCCGTTGATGTTGAAGCTGCATCATGGAGTGAGACAACTGTGAAGAAGGTTGGATGGACTATAATTGATGTTTAAGCTTTAGGCACATACCTTGTACCATATCAGACTCTGATTAAGTGGAACAGAATTGCCAGAAGTCCATAGTGAGCTATTTGCAAGACTTGTTTTGTCAAGACCGAGATATTCGCCTTCCGTTCCTACCTGAATCCAAGTAGACATGTGTAGAGGAAGATTATCACATTAAGAACATATGAATGACCTGATAAAAATTCAAGTGAGGTATGACTAATATGAAGCTATATTGGTTACAGATAATTTCACATAAGTGTGTGGATCACAGATGAGTTTCTGTCCAGCAAGAGAAAAATTATTGTGTATCCGTATGCAGCCAGAAGTGGTGTGTACCTGAAAGAGATCTCTAATGTGGGTTCCACGGTCCTCAAGGCAAACCATTAGATCAATTCCTCCCTTTGTGATTTCAACTTTCTCAAAGATACCTTTATCGAAGTGATATTTACCATTGGATTGAAATTTGAATCAGTTTAGTGACATCATTAGATCAATGAGTAAATTATGTCACATCCATTGTTTCAATCCAAATGTGAAAACTATTAACGAGAGTGAGATCTCTCAGGAATACACTGCACTTTGTGGTGTATCTGCCTATCTGGATTCTGGATACATAGGGAAATTTCTCATGTATAATGTGTGTTTGTCTCTATATATTAATTTCAATTATCATCATCATTATCAAATTTTAAAGATATTTTCAGAAATTGAAGGACAGATAAAAACCTGATAGGTCCATTCACTTGTAGACAAATCTTCTTTGGCATCTGCCAAGCCACTAAGGACAACAGAGAAAATTCCTGCACCAGCAATATCGAACCATGGCCCATAGTTCTTGCATGGAAAAAAAAAAAGTGCATGAGCTCCTCAAGTAATTACAATGATGGTAACTAAAAAGATGTTATTGACAATATATGTATATGGATTTTTCTAAATAGAAGAACAATTCAAGTAAAAAATGGCACATTGTAAGATTCTTCTCATAGACATGTAATGCTGAATCCGAACTTCCCAAGACTAGAAGGGAAAACTTTCCCTTTTGACACTTGAATACAAGGACTCATGTTAATAAATAATTATTGCTTCACCATTTAAAGAACAAGTTTTAAAAGAGCAAAACAAAACAAGCAAAAATGGATAAAATGTTTAAATATTTGTTTATTGTTTGTCCAATTATTAATTTTTTCCTCTCATTAATTTTTACTTGCAGACATTTACTTTTCGAAAGCCAGGATATAGAAAATGTTTTAAAACAGAATTTTGGTCTTGCTAAATTGGAAATTCCGCAATGGTGTTGAATTTAGACGCATCAATTTATTCAAGAAACATAGCTGACATTAATACTGAAAGTACAAGACTCTGGGTAAATGTCACTGCTAAGGCTTTTACTACAAATGACTTCCAGCGAATTCTCCATTAGGCAGGTAATAATTCAGCTTTACATATTTGGCCGTGAAACATTTGAAAAAACTAGGAATTGAGGACAGTCTGAAGCATGACAACCTAGATGAGGGAAACTTTGTCTCCAATAAGGACCTCATTGTTCCATATATTGCGGTTAGCTAAGACGGAGAGGAGAAATGAACTAGTATATTAGTAGTTATCGAACAAGACAAAGCACTATACAATCAAAGAATTACAGGAAAAGAATTAAATGTACCTGAAGACCCACAATCATACTCAAGAAATCGAAGGTATTATTTCCTTGGTTTAATGTAATTTTCTGCGTCAATGTAAAACTTGCATCTTCATGATTACCATATCCAAATCCTGCAGGAATTCCAGTAGCCAGAGAAACAATGAGTTCTGTTGGTTAAAGAAGCCGCCAACATTCACACTGCTTGTGTGAACACAGTTACCTAACTATCTAAAAAAACAAAACGAGGCTAATAATTTGCATTTATTGGATGGACCTAACCTAACAATTAGATGTGCCTGATAAAAGTAGAGTGTTGATCTTTTTATTTGGAGCTTTACATAGAAAGTTATAACAATCCAATTACTGTGGATTTTATGAAATAAATTCGTCTTACAATAGGCAATAGTTAGTCAATCCAATACAGATGGAAAAATATTGAAAGAGAGACAGTTAATGGAAAAGCTAATAAAACGGTGAAAATGAGACTAAAGAATAATCGCAATAAAGAAGGAAAAAATCATTTTGCAGGGAAAACATTTGATTATTGAAGATACAATACTATTCACATGATAAGTACCTATAAACTTTTTGTTCACAAAAACCATTGCTGCATGTCCCAAGCTTCCAAGAAGTAGAAGTGCCTCCCCATTGTTGGGGAGGAGTTTCTCAGTCACATCAATACTGTCATTACAGAAAGCAGAGCCAAATAAGTTCTCACTATATTATTCATACTTGAACATTCATCCACTCTACAATTACAATACTAAATTTTGAAAATTGCATATTTGGTGAGCCTGGAAGGGTTCACATGTCCCAAGTCAAATTCAGTTCGCTACAAACATAAAGAATCTGAAAGAATGACCTTGGTTGAGAAACAAAAGATTTACCAATAGACAATAGTAGACACCAAATCACAGCTGAAGTTTTCACAAGATAGTTCTTCAAAACACTGATAACCAAGTTGCATGACTTGGGTATGTGTGTTGAAATTTGATACCGCAATGGTGTGTCCAATTCAGCAAGCCCAAAAAGTAGGATTCATAGGATTCAACATAATATTCAGGTAACTCTAAAAAAAAATTGAATCATAATATACAAGTATATTTAAACAAATTTTTTATTTTAAAATAAAAAATAGCCTGAAAATATGTCACTAAATAAAAAGTACATATAAATCCTACTCTAAATAATCAAGAAATAAATATCTTCTAGTTTTATTTAGAAGAAGTTTTATCAATTAAAAATAAATAAATAAATAAATCTTGAAATCAGTAATAGAAGAATCCTTGAAGAATCTAAGATAGAATCGTGTTAAAAAAGAGTCTGACATGGTCGCATTGCTCATTTCAAAGGATCCATGCAACAGCCTTCTGTTATCAGAAAGCTCATGAACTTAACATGGATTTCAGTGGGCCAGCCGATGGTGTAAAAATATAAAGCTGTTACAAGGTTTGCTGGTCAAACTATTGTAAAAGAAAACAAAAAAATGGTTGGATAGTATTTTTTTTCCCTCTTTTTTCAACCAGAATGTTGCTGAACAGTTGTGCATATCCTTAACTAGTGGAGCTCGTGGTTCAGTGACTGAAACTGTTGATATGATAGGCTCAACTCTAGACATACTATGTTTCCCAATTGGACAACCAGCATGTTTGCATCAACAGCCAGTGAATAGAATATGGTTGCCAGTTTAAGAAAGAAACAAACTGATCATCAGCATTCAATGTAAATCACTACAGATATTGTATGGGATTATTTTTGGACCACAGTTTATCGATTTGTGGTCTTTCAAATCAATGATCGTATACACAATATCTAATTATATCATATGAATACTCAAGACAAAGATGACATTTTTTTCCTACAGAAAATGCACCTCTGTTTATCAATGAGTGGTCCATAAATCAATGATCTTCACCTCTGCTTATCAATGACTGGTCCATAAATCAATGATCTTTATAATCAGATAATGGATATCATATGTACACACTACACACTCAATACTAAGTATATTATGCATATGCTAATAAGCGCAAAGATGACATAATTTTCCCACAAAAAAAAAAAAAACATCTCGTCTATTTAATGACAGTTAACATTAAAAAAAAAACCCCAAGAAACTTGACATATCTATGGCTCCTTCCAGATAAGCAGGAGCAGTTTAGAGTTCCATCACTATGAAATTTTTATATGAGAGTTCAAAATAAATTTTGGGCAATTTATCAATAAAAAATCTACGCAAACAGAAGCAAGCACTGAGATATATTTCTTAAATTGGTGCCATTTACCTTATGGTATACCACAAATAATCACTAGTATCTTTTGTTGTATTTATCTGCTCAAGTAAACCTGATGCAGTAAATGAGTTGTTGCTCCAAATACCAACTTGTTCTTTATACCAAAACCATGATAATGATGATGATATGAGGTGCTCCCTTGCAGAGGTTGTATGCTGATGTGGAAACTCCCCAAGATTTTTTTGTGAAACAACCTTCATTTATGATGGGAACACGATTTCGAAGGTCAATGAAAAATATAATAGATCTCATCTAAATTTATAAAATTACAGTACTGGGACCATGGAAATCAATATATGAGGATCTATAGAGAGTGATAATGAATTATTGGAAAATTAAATGAACAGTTAAATGAAAATAAGCAGATCACATCACACTAAAGGAAAACATGGAGTAAAGCTACATTCATCAATGTTTAAGGCTGCCAACTCAGTTTTATTTCTTCCATTAAATGGCTTGCTTGATTCATCAAAATAGAAGGAAAATGTGTGATATCTATAATTCATGGATCAACTTATAGAGTTACCATATAGAATAGGAAGTGTTCAGAGAAGACCACTGGTAGCTACAATTTGGCCAGCATCAACTGTGAAAAGAGTACTAGAACACCAGCAGAGCAAGATATCCGAGACTGACTCCCTCTAGATAACTACTTGTAATTATGTTGTACCCAAACTACCCTTGTATAGGGATGCTCATGGGCCAGGCCTGGATATTTAATGTGAGCCCTTTTAATATTTGGGCTGGGCTTGGGTTAAGTGATGCAAAGCCCCTGGCCCAGCTCGGCCCGACTCAAATAAAGAGTTCTTGTAATTTAGTAAATGCATTGTTTGCAATTCTTTCTCTTCTCCATTGGTTCGAGGGTTTCTCCCAAGGACTAAAGACCTATCAAGTGTTAGATTAGAAATTTGCGCTCTACTTTTACTCCTTGTTTTGCATATTCTCCGTTTGGCTGCGATAGATTGTCCAATTTTAAAATTTGGACTGTCACTTCAGGGCAAACAAAAATAAAGAAAATGTTGATATAAACTTTAAAATAAACTCTAATAAATGTACAGAATTATATAATAATATGACTGCTATCATACCTTTGCGGTGTTAAAAATAACATTCTTGCAGTCTGGAAGGATGCTTACAGACCAAGCAGGAAGGTAGTATGAACTTCCATTAAATGTCACATTTGCATCTGAAGTGTGGTCGATGTTAGCAAGAAATGCTGCACAACCACCATAATTTTTGTGGTAAATGTGTGCCTACATTCCACAGTAAGAAATGCATCAATTTGTCAAAGAGCAGAGAGCAATAGAAGCCAGGTTAATGTATCACTTCAAAGTTAGGAAGTTCTCCAGCAAAATATGACAACGGTTGATTGTATGGTTAAGGGTCACAACTGGGCTTGGTCAGAAAAAGTCCATCCTGCTTTTGAAAAGATTTAGGCTGGGGTTTTAAGCCCATGGGCTCAGCCCAGGCCCAGTTTTTTAGTTAATATCTGTTCACTCAAAAACCAAGTCCAAGAAAAAACAAAATGAAAAAGAGATTAAGGGAAAAAGTCTGTTTTTGTTAACATTAAACGCTATAATAAGGAAATCTGGATGAATCCTTTTCCTTGAACATGTTGTTGTCACCCACATATGGCTTGTGTGTATACCTCTAAATGCACTCCAAGTGGCATGTATGTAGGATCTGAATCCACTAAATATTCCTGACATTGTTTTATTGCATTGTGTAGGTCTCGTAAGTGGCCCCACTTTGGCTGCCTGATAAAGCCTGCATACATCTCTCATAAGGGAAAAGGTGATGCTTATAACTTGCAAATTATTGACATTGAACAAAGCCAACAATTGATATTTATTTATATGTTAAAGTTTACCATATTCATCAATTGGAGCATCATAATCATAGCTTGTTGCGACCAGAGGGCCTCCAGCTGTCCTTCCAAAATTAGTCCCTCCAAAATACTGTAACAAGGTATTGCTTAAAGTTTTAAGCCACAGTTTTATTGATAATTACTCATAATCATTCCAAGTGAATAACTGATAAAAGAAATCATGATTCATGACAAGTCAATTAGTAACAAAGAAAGAACAATAATTCATTCAGGGCTTACCATGTAATAGTTTTGGAAAGTGCCACCTGTTTCAAAAAAGCGTGCAACAGAAAAGGCAAGGTCCTCAACAGGTCTGAAAGGGACTGCATTTCCAAATGCTAGGAACCTAGAACATACAATAAGATTAGGAAATTAGAGCCAATTGTATTGTTTACAATTATTTTGAAACAACCCAAGTTCATTAAATCAACTCTTAAGTTGCTACCATCCGCAATAGTTCTCCGTCCACATCTTGGGCTTCATAAGGGAGTTTGGGGTAAACCGGTCACAGTAGAAGCCATTGCATGTGTTTATCTGCATTATGTTCATATCATACTTTATTTATAGTAAAAAGTAATGCAAGCTGCTCAATCAAATACCAAATAATGTAAAAATAATTTCAAGCACAGTGAGTCATGGTAAGACCAAAAAAAAGTATTAAGGAGAACTAAACAAAGAAAAAGAAGGAGAACAAAGGATTCTTTGGCTTTCTAAATGAGTACAAGGTTTTAAGTGATCTTGATTATTTTTAAGAAAAAAGGTTTTGGCATTTACATCAATAAGGCAATAGATTATTTTCAAAGGTCCTGGAAAACATGCAATATTTAATGAATTTGATAGACTTACAACTGGATCAGGTGCATCCTCTTGTTGGCACATTACCCAAGGAACAGTAGTATTGAGACCAACAGCAGTTTCTGCAGCCCATTGTACATATAGTTCTCCACTAACCCCATATGCCCATTCAACGTTTCCATATTCATTTTCAACCTATGAAACATGAAAGCTAAATGAGATCTCTTTGCTGAAACGTTGACAGTTTTTATAAAATATATTACATATATATAGCCTACATCCATGCGAACCTAATATTATTGGTGCATGATCCAATGTTTTATTGCTCAAGTACGAACAAATAGGGAAGAAATATACAAATGCACAGATACAAGAATTTATGTATATACCTTTACATATAAATGCATTTGCATAAACATATAGGTAGATATGAAGAGGAAAATCAGGCTGCGAATGGTTTTTATTGAAACTTTCAACGCTTCTATGTGGCCCACCTTGTTGTGTGCCAATCATGGGTTCAAAGCCAGATTAAAAGCACTTAATGTGAATTACAAAATCGGCACAATCCGATGATTGCGGATTAAGTTAATACGAGCTACACTTCTCATAGATTTTTTTTTCGGTGTGGTGTGTATAACTAATTCCAACTAGTAAACAAAACCTACTAAATATCTATGAAAATAGTAGGATGCAGCTCTAACCCTATCCTACACCTATATCTATACTCCTAAAATTCTACAACTAATGTATCATATATGGGATTATAGCCAACGTTAGGAAAGAATCACCTGCGCAAGAATGATAGGGCCACCTTGTGATGCAAACAGTTTTTGCTCCTTCATCATGTTCACTATCTTTGCAAGAAAAAGCTCCATTTCATTCTGTACTGGCAGGTAACAGGTCATAGCATCATGCAGTGGAATTAAACATGAAAAGTTACACAACTTTCAATGTTGACCATCTTCACATAGTCAGGCTTTTGTTTTCCTTCTTTCAACATTAGAAGGAAAGATGGAAAAGATAAAAAGTTCTACGAAGAAGCACATTTTGGAATGTACCTTAAAAGGTGCGTTAGTTGTTCTAAATTGAATGCCTGGAATCAAATGCAACCAAAAAGGGAATCCCCTGCAAATGCAATAAACAATATTATCAGCTCAAGTATCTAATTGTAGAATGAATGTGACAGTTTTATCAAAAGCTACCATGCTGGCATGCATCGCCGCAACCATTTTCAAAGTAGAAAACCTTAGGTATCAATATTTTTTAGTAGTTACTAGTTACATTACAATGGAGACAGAAGTTTTAATGAGAACAATTAATCAACGGCAATCTGCTCAGTACTAATCTTGAATAAGGTAAGGACTAAGGATCGGAGAAAAGAAGAATGAAATGCTACCAGATCTTGGTGCATATAACAAATGGAAGGAAAGAAAGGGGAAATCTTTAGAATCTAACATCACCCTTAAAAGGAACAAAGACAAACCCATAGTTCCACTCAGCACATGCATATGGCCCAATCCTTAAATGCACAAAAAGGCCTGCCTCCTGCACTGTCTTCAGGAACCTCGCCAGATCAAACCTGCCTTCGAAGTAGTACTACAACCACTTCCAAACACCACTTTTTAAGTTCTAGACATAAGATTGCAATAAACAAAGAGAAGACTTTGTCTCAATCAGATACCTGTCCTTTAACAGGTTCATGATAATTCCAAAAGACGTAAGTCTCAATCACGTCCAGTCCCCCTTCCTTCGATTTCCTGATAATCTCTGGCCAAACCTGCAGATACAATTTTACAATCAATATACATAAGTTACACTAAAAAAATTTCAAAAAAGGTTAATGCCCATCATGATAAATTTTGAAAAGCATTAAAATCTCACTAGAGAAAATGAAAAGAAATAAACGATTGAGAATGGAGAATGGATATTACATCAGGTGTAGTTCGAGGATAATGGATCGATCCAGAGAGCAAAACTCGCCTCTGTCCATTGATAACCAGTGCTCTGTGATCGTAAGTGACTGTGGCTGCAGACCCTCTTCTGAAGTAGAAACCTTTGAGGACTGCCAAGGTAAGAAAAACAAGGATTGTGAAACCTTCCCCCCTCATACTTCCACACTCACTAAGCCCACAAAAGTAAAAAACTTAAACTTTCTTCAGAATTAAACAAGAAGAAATACTGTCAAACAACAAGGACACATCAAACTAAAACTGCTAATCAATCACACAACCAGAATAAAATAAAAATTGAAGCAGAAACTGAAGGCGAACAGCTAATTCAACTCGACCCCAAACACGAGACCAGAAAGACAAAAATCTTCCATTTCTTATTGAGATCTAAGCACAGGGGAATTATCTACAGTACACTGGCTCGACAAAAGAAACCCCAAAGAAAGCAAAGGCAGAAATTTAATTCATATGAATCCCAACAATTGAATCCGAGAAAGACACCAAGTTCTCATTTCTCAGTGAGCTCAAGCAGCGGGTACACTAACTACTGCTCAATCACTCGACCCCAATAAAGATTCAAGAAAATAAAAAACAACTAACTAATCTAAAACACGACCAATCAACCCTGAAAGACACTAAATTTTCTTTTCTTATTGAAATCAAAGCACAATCCGCAAGACCCACTACACAAAAACTCACGAACATGCCAAAAGGTTCATGGAATGATGAAATGGGAAGCGAGAGACAAGTTCATATTATCATTTGAAGAACAAGCAATCCTCTTCTTATAATATCATGATAAAGCCAATGATTTGTCGTTTCATGTTTGTAAATATGGAAACCGAGAATCCATGAAAGAATAGAAACATACCATCAGCTTATCTGATCAATGTTTCCCAAGCTGGAATGGTTTTGTTCTTATCTGAGACAGAGAGAAGATAAGAGAGTAGAAGCCAGAAACCGGAGAGAGAGGGAGAGCCGTTGAGGTTTAAATATGTACAAATTGCTCGGTTTTTTAAGCAAAAGCAGGGCCCACACTTGATTAGTTAATGCTGGGTGGTGTCTTTTTCTTATTGAGGATGAGTCCAATGCAGATGGAGATGTAGTACTACTTGATGATGAAGAAAATTTTGATCATGTTTTAAGAATCATCAGTCCACTGTGAGTGACTCAACTCGGTTTCAGACTTAACCCCAAACCCCTCCCACATCCACACCTGCTTTTTGTGCAGCCTCTTTTCCTTGCAAGAAATTTCATGTTTGGTTCGACCATTTTTTCGCGATTTTGATTCTTTTCTTTAGAGGGTTGGGAATCGGTTTTCCTTAGAATACCAACAAAGCTGCCCGTAGAATGAATTTTCCGCAACTGCTACACGGACATGCACTCATTTACGTAACAGCATGAAAGTGGAAACTAAGAACAGCCACTTACCTAACTGGTAAGCGGCGGTAGTTCTCACTTTGTCCACTTGTATGAGCTGTTTTCCATATGTGCGGGCTTACTCAAGTTATCCCTACAGTATGAGTTGATCCAACTTGGCCAAGTCCCATGTAACTGGGCTGAGTCTATTTGACTCGAGACGGACCAAACTCTCTCCTGATCCTAAATTCTAAAACCTTGATTTGGATAGCTTAATATCCTAGCCATACAATTTCAGCTAAGCATCAATGACCCTGGTTGGAGAGATCTACATATGATCTGTTTCACGAGCTCAACTAGATGGATCTAGTGCATGTTTAGGGGTCAACAACATCTTTTATTATCTGCTGATACAAAATCAACAGTGCCAATTGAGAGTTTCTGACTCGATATTAAATCCTTGGGGCTTGAACCATATTTTCTTAAAGGCCCAGACCAGCCAGAGATACTTAACACAAAAGGTAGAGAGATTGCTTATAGATTGGGCCGGACTTAAATGTCATTTTATTCTATGATATCTTGGAATGGAGGCTTTCTGCCATCATCGCTGAGAACGTTTGGACCCTTCGTCGTTTTTCTTTAGTTTTTGTTAAAAAAAACCCTAGGTCTTAATTAATGAATTGTAAAACCAATTAGAAGAGGAGTCTGTTTTAGCAAAGGATCCAATGATTGAGAGGCCCATCTGAGAGATTCCTGTGAGGTTAAAACTCGCTCAATTTCATTTTCTATTGCATGAAATGTTAGGATGTTTTAATAGAAGAAGTTTAAATTGACCGGTCAAGAGTCATTATTTTTAACAGTGAGACTACTTGTCAGTTGGCACTTAGCACTGTAACTGAGTCTTCTTTTCCAATTTTTTGAACAAATTTATTTTATTTCTTAATACATAATTAATGATGACCTAAACAATATATGTGTTGTTTGATTATCATCTAATCTAATACTCTTTACGAAAATAAATAAATATATAAATAAAGATAGGTTCAGGCTTGCTTTGGGTTAAAGCACAGTTGGTAACATGTATAAATTCAGCCCAAATCATACTGACTTGTTAAGTGAGTTGAAAATGTCAACCAAATCCCTTAATTAACTGGTTGAGTTTGGGTTTGGTTCAGAAATATCAAGTTGTTGTGCAATTAGTCAGGCGGGGTTGGGTTTCGATTTGGTTTGCTGGTCACAGTGCAATTAGTTGCATTTAATTGGGTTTTATGACCCTAGCCAATCAAACAGCAAGAATGAACTCAACCCAAACCCTAAATCTCAGAGTCAAGTTTGGGTTGGTTTAGCTGGTTGGGTCACAAATGCTACCCCCAACCACTGGCGGAGCTGCCAAGGGCCATAGCCCCCCCAAAATTTCAGAAAAGCCCTTTGTGTTTAATAAAATTATATAACTTCTTATTTATGGCCCCTCCAAAGTTTTCAAAAAATCCCCTATATATTTGAAAGCTACATGCATTTTTTATACGTGGCCCTACCAAAAATTTTCTTCTACAAAGTGGCCCCCACGAGGAACAATTCCCGGGTCCACCCCTGCCCCCAACTAAACTGACAGTTCATCCGAGCTCAGGATAAGACTTATCAGGATCCAAACGGCATTTACAAATTCCACTAAGCAATTATTTTTACTGTAAGTTCTATTAAGCTTCATAAAAGTTGTCCCGGATGATCTTGTGGCTTCAATGTTCATATGTAAGAAGATTAATCTATAATCTTTTAAAGATTAGAAATGCCCCAATTGAGAGGGACCCGACCAGTCACGGGGATCGGGAACCAATTCATTCAAAACTTGTTGACTTTCTCCTTTCTATTGTTATGGTGCAACAATTCATCCATCTTATAAATAATTTATGAACATTACATGAGTTTAAATGCAATAGTAATGATAGATTATCAGAGCCATGATTATGGATGAATCACCAGCTACAGTATGGACTATGGAGAGGACAATGTTTCTAACAAATTTAGACAAAACAGCAAGGCTAGCTTGTAATGGGTTTCAGAAGACTAACTCCCAGAGCCACATGCAATGTGTTTAGCAAAGGTAACTTAGAAACAGTTCAAGCATGTAGTAAACAATTATCGACAAGAATGCTGCAAACGCATTTCACAATTTCCTTTTTGCGGCATTCCTTCACACTGCTCCATAAATACTGGGGCCCTTTTGTTTCATGTAATTGAATTTGTAGGAATTCTAAGGATTGTTTTTCTTATAGTAGTTGAAAAATGAAGAAACAAAGTTGAATACCCAAATGACCATCAAATAATTTCTCTTTTAATTAAAAATGAATACTCAACCATCACCCTAGGGATTCAAATCTCATGAAAGTCTAGATTCCATCTTCATCTCTACCTTACATCCTTCACCCCTTATATCTTTAATCATCCCTTTATTGAGCCCGTTTGACCATGAATTTCTATGTATTTAATTCCCATGCGAAGAAATAGGAATGAGATTTTCACTGAGGCCTCGCTTGGGAATGTATTGAAAATAAGAAACGATCCCCATGCAAAAGGACATAAAAAGTTTAAAAAAAAAAAGAAAAAGAAAAAAAGGAAGTGCTAAAAGTTTCAAAACAGTAGGAACTTATGGATAAAGATATGAAATGACAGTTAGAAAAGATTCCAGATTGTTGAGTTAAAAAGAACATGGCATCAAAGAATGTTGATTTGAACTGCAGAGTTTACAATGCAAACACGGACTGAAAGTGCTAACACACTCTGGCTTATAGATGGGTGGTGTTGGCACCTCAATTAATTTAACACACATTGATAGGGATCAATTCTAGGTTCTCAAGTTAAAGTATCACATCTTGACCAAGCATACAAAAATAAAAATAAAAATAAAAATAAAAAACCAACTGAAAGTGCTTAAGCAATCCGCATCATGGGGCTCATTGTGGATGCTTTCTTTTCATTGGAGGTGGGATGAATGGAAATGTCTCTTTATGAATAAGAGTCATGCAAAAGATTAGTCATGTTAGATTATCCTAGCCCTTAATTTAACAGCCTTATAGTTTAATAATCTTTTAACCATGAACTTCTTTGTGATCCAACGCAACGTAAGTTTTATGAGCATAAAGCTGGACATGGTGACTGTTCATGGGGAAAAAGAGTGTGAAAGTGAAGTATAGGACCAAGAAATTCCCCATTTAAGGGATCATGAAGATGATGATGATGTGGCAAGGACGACCACTTCTTCAGAAAGCAGTATAGATCAGCAGTCCACCACCCTCCAGTCATTTTGTCATATATCCAACTGCAAAATAACAACTCCGCCACTTTTTATTATAGGTCCGAAGCGTGGTTAAAGGAAGAGGGATGGGTGAGGTAGGCTGACAGCAAGAGTAGAATTTCGGCACAGCCCAAACATGAATTTTGAGATGATGATCCTAAACATCTTCATACTTGGCCTCTTCTGTATCAACGAGAAATGCTGTTGTACTTATTCAATCAGTTTTTTTTTTTTTTTTGGGTAATAAGTTTCTTTTCATACCAGATATTTTTTCTCTCCAGGACATCCGCACACCAACCCCCAAAATCAATGCCAACTTGTGAATGAAGAGCTGCCTCTATGCATTAACAACAGCAGGCAAATTTCATGCAGGGCGTCGTGTACACAGGAGAAAATCTTTCTATATAGCATCAATTAAAAGACCCACAGTAAGCTACTATGGGCACTCTCTCAAAGTAATATTCATATCATATGTAGATATATGTTCATATTGGCTATGAAAGAATTCGGCAAACTCAGAATTCATGTTTATCTCCATCTTGATAGATAATGGGTGCTCTTCAAAAATTGGCTAAGTTATATTCACTGAACTCGTGAAAATCTTGTATAAATGGTTTGGACTGAATTGCATGCACCAAACTCGTGATGAAGAACAAAATCCTAAAAACAAATAGTTTGCACATGCACCCATATGTCGTGCGATGAGGAAGAAATTCCTAAAAAAAATGAAGAGACAAATAGAAATAATATGACATGCATGGACTAGTAAAACTAACTGAAAATCTGGATGCCTTGCCACATGTGGTGATTGAGGAACAGTACTGACAAACTAAAATAAGGAAGGCACCTTGACTTATGGATTAGGAAAACTAATTTAGAAAGAAATGTGACTAATGATTAATATAAGAGAACTATAAATATAATTAGCATTGTACTCAAAATTGAAATGTTATCGCAAATCAGTCAAGGGTTGAATCGACTAGAATCGTAGCGCTAATATATCGCAAATGATATGATTTTTCTACGTGAAAGTTGAAAATAAAAATAAAAATAAAAATAAGCAAAAAAGCAGTTACTCGGTCCATCCATAGCAACATCAAATTATAAAAAGTAGACAAGCTATAGGAGTCACTCACTTGATAATTGTTTTACAACCAAAAGACTCAAGTTTAAACTATGACTCTCATTAGAAAGCAAATCAAATGAAAGAGACTGAAATCTGACTCCAACTATAACACCCAGAACAAGATACACAATCAGTAAGTGGCCCACCTCTTCAAATCTAATAAGAATTGGACAAACATGGGCTCAAAGGATAGGTAATTGAATGACACATCGAGATCACCTAATTTCACGTCACATACAACTTGAAATAGAGTTGGTTATCAAAGTTTGCCTACTGGCAGGGGTAAGAATCCTCAAAATCTAAGGAACATTGAATAATTGTACTTCAAATTTCCCAGTGGAAATATTAACTTTCTGGGAGATTCTTAAAACCTACACCTCATAATGGCTAAAAAAAAACATTGTATTTGAGCTGTTGAACCCATGAGCATTACACGATGCAGGCCTATGTCCCTCATATTGCAAAAATAAGAGACTTCTGGTTCTTCTTAAACTAGCGAACGCAAATGGCTGATAACCTTCCTTTACCCACCAGGGCTGGAACTTATATTCCACCCCGCCAAATGGTAGGATTGTGAAGTCAAAACCACAGCACCAAGCAAAGGAATTCTATTCCCTAATATAAGTTCCAACATATATGCCTCACATCACATGTGATGTGTAGAGAAATTTTTTAGAAAAGGGAGGCATCCAACAAAACCTCTGTACTAAAGACAACTTTGAACATATTTCACAGAGACCATGCTGTTTCATTAGATAGTTATACATGCTATCTTCTACTCGGAGGGGCCCAATATTGATATTCGATTGGACGTTACTTGCAATAACAAAGCCATTCAATCAGTTAAAACCATGAATCTCTTGCATGACTTATCCAATGAGTCATTAATTAAGAAATTCAGAATCAAGTTTCCAAAAGTTAAAATATAGCATTGAGAACAGTAAAAACTGAACTCCGAAACTGAACAATAGAATTTGAATAGGAGCAACAATGCTTAAAGCTTTCTATAAATGGAAGCCTGAAAGGCACAGAATTGGGAAATACCCATAAAAAATTACACAAACTAAGTTGTAGAATTCATTGTGAAATCCACGCATGTCTGGCAGCTGCAATCAGAAAACCGGCAGATATGACACCCAAAACAGACACATGAGGTGCATCCAGTGCAGGATGGAGAACGGGAGCATCCTCTGTACACTTTGCGGCTGGCTCGTTCCTCATCAGTATCGCAAGTAACTCTGATACAAAGGATAGCATTCATCCATGGTTATATACAAGCATATAAGAGAACTAAAATAATAAAATAAAATAAAATAAAAACCTAGTAATATGAATTTTATGAGCAGTACAGCATGCTGTTTACCAGTAGTTTTGAACACTATTAGTTGTAAGGTTGGGAGCCCCTACATTTCATGGGTAAGTCTCATAAGTCGTAAATTCAAAAAAGGTTCCTCCATCAAACTACATCAAATGGAGTGAAAGACTATCAAGCCCATTACTTCAGGGCAGAGCCATTCCATCGGCCAATGCACCAAGAGGTCTCTAATCCTCTTGGATTGCCACTAAATAATCTGAATAGGGATGTGATGTTTTAGGGCAAGTTGTCTCTAATCATTTAACCTGGTTGCAACAATGAACTCCTTGTCACTTCTGTTTTTGACTGTCCTTCAAACATTCAATAAGAAAAGTTATTGTCAAAATTCTCATTCTCAACAACTTCTCGGTTCTGAAAAATTTTAGGGACATTGTGGAATTTTCAAATTTTTGGGTTTCTTTTTTCAAATCATAGTGAGTTTGTGACCTATATGATGCAGATACTTCAAAATGGGCAATGTATCATGTCGTGCCATATCCAATACTTTACTTTTTTATGTGTAAAATCCGTGTCCCTACTATGTCTATGGCATGTCCCTGCCGTATCTAGGCATCGTAGATTATTTGTGACAAATCTCAGCAAAGAGAGTCCTATGGTATTGGCTGTTATATAGGCAAAACTAGTTGGACATGGTGCTTTTTGCTGGATGCAGGTACAAAGGAGTAGATCATTTGAAACACAGTAAAACTTGAAAGAGCTATAGCGGGAAGGTTTTATAGATTCATTTGGCAGTGACAACGCTGACTACATCTAGACACAGTAGAGATTCTTGGAAGAAGTCTGGCCTTTAAGGCCCCTCTATCTTTTATTGTTGTCCCTTACATTTATATCACTATTTTATTTATAATTGGACCTAAATATGTGCTGTTATTATGTTAAAGCATCCTTCCTTCTCTTGCCCCCATTTCATCCCCCTTGACAGTAGTGGGCTGCATCACTAGGCCATTACTGATGGTGGCAAATCCGTCCCTCTTATGTCTTTTCTTCCTTCTTCATAAACTCTCTCTGTGTCCTATGTCCTCTCCTTTCCTCCTTTCTCTGCTCCTTTCTTTTCTCCTTTCATTCCACTTCTCAAATTGAGATTCCTAACCGGTTGATAGGCAAACTCAAAACTCAATCTTAGGATCTGAACCAGATCTGGATTCAAGTTATCTAGCCTAATCTGACAATTGGTAGTACTAAGTTTCTGCATTTGATAGATCCTATTATCTGCATCTGCAGTCCATGCTAAAATCAAGTTTAAGAATGAAGACATTTTCTTAAGAAAGCACTTCTCCTACGAATATATAATCAAATTGCACTAAGTTTATGCTGATTTACAGGTATTTCAGTCATAAATGGCATGGCTGTGAACCAGATTGGTTTTTTTTTTAACATATACAATTTAGATAAAATTTTCAAATTGCAACTCGAGTGCCCCTTCATCTTCCTCCACAAGAATTTGCAAGTACACAAATTAACAAATAGCCAGCTTAATGCTGACATATAACTAGATGGTTGGTATTGACCAAACTACCCACAATGTTTGTTAAGCCAATCTGAAAATGTCATGCTTCTAAAAGTTTGAACTGCATGCTCCTTTATGATAAAAATGATAACTGAAAATACGTGTTCATGAAGTTGCATTAGGAGAAGAAAATTACTTGTCATATGCCAAGTCAGAGCATTTCCAATTAAGAGTTGCCAAAGCATCATGGTGAATCCTGCATTCCTCTTCGGTTCTAAGCCGAAACCTGCGCTCCTTGTTGCACCTCGTACAGCGAATAAATTCATCACGATGAAAATGTCGTCCATGAGGACCTTTATGAGACCCATTAGCATTTTTTGAGGATTGATTGTAGTATCTAAGCAGCACTGTTTTTGACAACGGAGCCTTCTCCCCATTAACCATAACCCACACATTGCTTTTCCATCTCCTGGCCCCTTCTCTGCCAGCATGCTTCTCAAAAGCAGACGGACTCAACTTATCTAGTTGGGAAAAATACAAACAATCAGCCAAAGTTTTAGACTACCGAAAAAAAAAAAAGTGCATGCATTGAAATGTATTCTGGGCAGCATTTACCACAAAAGTATACAAACAGAGAAAATGAACAGAGCCCAAAACACATTGCACAACAGACAATTAGAAATGAGAAGAAATTATGTGAAAAAACCATAAATATTCAATGATGGAGCTCCTATAAGGTTATGGTCGGAGCTTTTCTGACAATCATTTTTTATGCATTGAAAAACCATATGTAGAATATAGATACACATAATTTGTTGTCCTTTCATACATTCAATAAGATGAGAGAAAAAGAAAAGGATAAAAGCTACAAGATAACTGTACAGATAGGCCAGCACATCGGCCTTCTCTGCAGTTGCCATTAGTAACACCTTGTGTTGTACCAAGAACAAAACACCTTGTGTTGTTTGATAGCAAAATGGATATCCACATCTACCTTACATAATCCAGAACATAATACTTTTCACGGTATTTCACACATCACTTTAGAGATTAAGTCTTACATTGTTTCTTGCAAAAGTACTAGCCCCAAGAAAGACCAGAAATAGACCAAAATCTCATCACCTATTTCAACTGCTTTTCAGAACATTCTTGCATTGCCCCAAATATGGACCAGAAATAGACCAAAAGTCGAGTAGAAGATACAAATGATGTGCTGTCCTGAAAATGGACGTTGATTTTTTTAAAAAATTTAAAAATATATATTTTGTTATATTCCATGTGAAGTCTTCTCCAGTGGGGTTGCTTAACTCCTCCAAATGGGGAAAAAAGATTGGAATACGGTGAATCCACTGTAAAAATGCCACCAGATGAGCATCCCAGATCACAGACCAGCCTTGTGTTTAAAAAATAGAGCCAATTATAAGTTTACAACCACACACATTTTTCTTTTGGATATTTTAGCAGATACTTAATTATAAGAAGGCATAAAAGATATATGAGCAAGACGCGGCTGAGGAGAAGACCAGAAGAAAGGGGAAAACAGCTTTCTAAAAAATTCACATTCTTGCTACTCATTTGGCAAATGATAGGGCAGTCATATATGACTATCTTATAATGGTTCAATTCTCCAGCCCCATTTTTCTTTGAGACTTGTCTAAAACTTAATCCCACAAAGCACTACCACAGTCTCCCGCGCTGCAGTATATAAATGTAAAGAAACTTGAAAACCATGGAGGAGGGAGCAGGAGTAAGATACCAAAAGTTAGAGCCAGAGCAAGACCTAGGATAGAAGATTGTCTGTAATTAAGGCGTCACGTAGTCATTAACAAACCTTAACCCAAATAGAAATTACACACTATGAATAAAAATATTTATATACTAATCAAGCTGTCGTACAATAAAATGAAGTACTGAAGAAAACATCATTACTTTGGCCAGTAAACGACCACTGGCTCAACTCAACAAACCTACATTATGAAGAGATAAATTCGATGCACACTCTTGAAAAAGAAAGCATAGTTCATTCATCAGAATTCATTATAAGAACAGGTGAAAAAAAGACCCTCAATCTCCTAAACAAAATTAAATGAAAACTTCTGAACCAACCTTTTCATTGGCATAGAGATAAGGTTGCTACAATGTAGGACTAACAACGTGAGAAGCAATTACTCAAGACCAACCAAAGGAACTTGCCATGTTGATTCAGATGATGCCTAGGATTAAGCATGCATTACAGAAAAGGAAAACAAATAGCTTGCTCATAGGTTGTGTACCAAATACAGCAAGGATTGAATGGATGATCTAAGAGAAGGGGGTCCACAGAAAGAAACAGGATCAACAACCACCTTACATGATTCAGTAACCTCGTGTCTCTGGCACTGAAACTCTAGCTCTCAAATCAAAATACCATCATCAAAACGTGGATCCAATGACATGACAGTCAGGATACTGAGATCACGGCCTAAATCCCACCATGCCCACAAAAGATTCCAAGAAAGAAGAAAAAATAAAAAAATATTCATGATTCAAGAAGTCATAGCATAGACACTGGTTGATTTGCAGTACATTTGTACTGATATCAAACTATAGAAAAGGAAAGTAAATAACCAACTTGCATGGAATCAAGAGCGAGCCACATCAGTGACATCACTGAAACAAATCCACATCCGGTTGCCTACATAAACAACATCATGAACAGTTCTTGAAAACCCAAGAAGAAAAAGAAGCTGCCAAGACCTTTCATACCACAGACAATATCACAGGCTTCTTTGGAAACATCAAACATGCAAACAGATTAAGACACATTGACCAACCGAAAAACAAGCCTAAAAACAAAAACCCAAGTCAGAGAAATGATCTGACTAACCTTCCTGGCAACCAGGAGTGCATTCACAGCTGACCTCAAGATCACCAGAAGCAAAAACTTTCAGCCTCCCAACAGCATCACCATACTTTTGGCTAGTGCACCCACACATCACCTCAATGAAGTCTCCACCTCTCTTCAGCCCACTTATCTCACTCAAATCCTCATCACTAAACATAAAAACTGCATCTTTCTCACCACCATTCTCCATCTCTTTCAACCAGAAAGAAATGGAACCTTCCCAAATAGGCTTGCAGAGATACTCCACGAAAACCCGTGAAGCAAAAGGTCTGTAAACAACCTTCTCCGGGTCTCTCTCCTATATATAAGGTAGATGAAACGTTAAAAGAGATAAAACGTCCAACTGGGCTTCCTTCAAAAGCTTCCTGTTGAACGATGCATCTCAGCTTGAAATAAATCATGGAAGTGCCATCACTTCGACCCTCTCTTTTTCTCTCTCACTCAAGAACAAACGACCAAATATGGAACTGGGTTTTCTTCAAAACATGAAAAACAATAGCTTTTTATTACTCCCTTCTCTCCACTGTCATGAAAAGCATGAAAGACTCTCAACTCACCCGAAAAGAGGCTCACAGAGAAAAACAGACACAGCCAGTCAGAGAAACCTCGTCAAACAAGGAATCTGCTAGGGAATGAATGAAATATCTAACAAGGTTGTTTTCAAAAGTTGCTTTCAAACCAGAGAAAGAATCATTTTCAGAGGACTACTCTCTCTCTCTCTCTCTCTCTCTCTCTCGGCAGACAAAACTACAGAGAAAACCCACAAGAACCCATTCACCCAAGCGCCCATTTTCGACTCCTCCCAGAAAATCTGGTGGAGAAAACGTGTAAAGGCGCAGAGATTTATAGGATTTTTTCCTATGAGAGACGAGAAAGGCCTCTCTGTTTTGGAGATTGTAAATTATGGTGCTCCGGCGGAGTACAGTGGGTCATGCTCATTCACATGACCACCTTCTATAGATGACATCACATCTGAACCGTCGGATTTGTGATCCCATGAGTATAGCAATGACCCATTTAAGATCAGCTTCTTCCTGATGAATTTAATCAATGATCATCTCTTTTTTGGATTGTTCATTTTTATAGAGTTAAATGGATGGATAGGATTGTCCTTATCTGATCTTAGTTTCTGGCCCACTTCAGTGGGTCCCAATATTTTGACTTTGGACCCTTGAGCATCTCCTGCGTGCTTTTCCTAAATGAGGTTTGTAAAATCCCAAGGCCCACCTATTGATAATTTAAATCGTTCAACATAAATTTTATTTTCTCCGGTATCATGCTTTTAGATTTTATTTAATGATAAGTTGGTCCTATTATAAGATTGGGCACGTCATTGATGATGAGATTAATACGTATTGAAAATTTCTAAGATTGTACAAATTCACGAGCTCAATTTTATGGTGAGATCAACTTTTTATTAAAGTAAAATTTGATGATTTGGTATTAAAAAGGATGAAATTCATTTTGAACGGCCGACTATCAATACATGGGCCCCAAGTTAGACTATCAATACGTGGGCCCCAAGTTAGAGTTTCACACATCCCGTGCTCACACTCTCAGCAGTTACATGGACTGGATTGCATGCTGATTTTGTCACATGTGCGTGGATGTGTAGATCCAGTGCATCACTGGATCCATCGGGCACAGCGGAGTACCATATCTTTCTGAGCTGGACAAACGGATGGTGACATTGGTCATGCTAGAAAGGCCTGCTCCCACAAAGACCTTTTTGCATGAGCTAAAATGTAACATGCACAGTTGGACCACTAACATAATTATGGTCCCTCACACAGGATATTGGAACCATTCAAGAGCTGGGCCACGCTATTGTTGAATACAAACTTTTTCAAAGATGCTCCTCCTTATTTCGTGCTCCCTCTTATTTTCAATCATGGACCCACCTATGATCAATCTAATTTCTTCATATGTTCGCTTGATAAATTCGCGCTCATCCAAATTTGATAGTAATTTGAAAGCGTATCCACTAATAACTTTAATAAAAAAAAATATCTAAGATGATATACGTCCATTAAATTGATTCTATAAATTGTCTTTTAATTTTTTTTATAGATATTGCATCTCGCTCGTGGTCCATATTGAGATCTATGCATCTCTTCTATCCACCGTAGTTGTCATGCATTGATGTGCGTTGCATATAATTGTTTTTCTTTTGAAACGCATGGACGGCGTGCAGACAATCTCTTGAGAATGCATTTCCTTCTAGATTTGCTTCGCATCTCTCTTACCCATCTTGGTTGTCATGCATCTAAGTGAATTGCACGTGGTTGCTTTTCTTTTGAAACGCATGTTGGTTGTTATGCATCTAGGTGCATTGCCCGCAGTTGCTTTTCTTTTGAAATGCATGGTTGGCGCGTAGTTTGGTATCTCAAGCACGTCTTTCCCTCCGGATATGCTTTACATAAATGACATTTATCGTTGCCAGTTCAGCACTGATGCCAGCTATTTACCTGATTGAACATATGAGTGATCTAACTTTGGAGGACCAAATCTATTCAAACCATAATGGGCATGGGTTAGGAGCATAGAGAAACTTGTCCGGACTTTACATGCTTACGTATTGGCTTAACATCTAAACACAAATTCATTCCACAAGCATAAAAGCCATATCAAGTCCTATCATTTTTGAATTATATACAAACATTTTCGTTAGTCGTGTTAGGTTGAGTTGGGCCTTTAAAGATACATAGGCCCAAGACTCAACTCATAGTCCATATGTAGATCTATTCATCTCATCTGCGCATCGTGGTTGTCATGCATTGAGGTGCATTGTACATAGTTGCTTTTCTTTTAAAACGCATGGTCGGCTTGCGGTTAGTCTCTTGAAAATGTCTTTCCTTTTAGAGTTACTTAACATCTCCCCTGCCCATCGTAGTTGTCATGCATTTAGGTGCATTGCATGCAATTGCTTTTCTTTTGAAACGCACGGTCAACGTGTAGTTGGTCTCTCCAAGACGCCTTTCCCTCTTGATTTGCTTAACATAAATGACATTTGATGTTACTAATTTGGCACTAATATTAGCTGTCTGCTTGATTTAACCTATGTGCAGTCCACCTTTAGAAGGCCAACTATATCGTACCATATAGGGCATGGGTTAGGGGCACAAAGAAGCTTGCCCAAACTTTACACGCTTGCTTATTCGGCCTAACATTCAATATAAAATCAATTCATAAGCCTGAAAATCATAATCAGGTCAAACCATTTTCGAACTATTTACAAACATTTTTGTGTTAAACGTGTTAGGTTAAGCCGGGTCTTTAAACATACATAGGCCCAAGGCTCAACTCAATTTTCTATTATTGTTAGCGCTGTCAAAATGTCACACGACACATACCCATACCATATTAATGAGTTCGGGTGGCCTCTTAACGGGTTCACGTCGTTAATGGGTTGGACCCGTTAACTCGTTAAATTAGCGGGTCATTAATGAATAAAACCGGTAACCCATTGACAGCCCGCCAATTGATAAATGGCGTACACTATAAAATGCATAAGGGGTATTTTGGTGAGTTTGAAAAGGTTGAAGTGAAACTCTAAAACCCACATAAAGATCATTTCTAACTCTTTCACTCTCCTTTCATTAGCAAAAGAGCGTGTTAATTGACATTGTCCAAAATGGACAAACTTATTTAACGGGTTAATGGATCCTGTTCGTGTTTAATTTTTGGACCCGTTTATTTAATGGGTCGTGTGCGGGTTGAGTTGATTCTAACACGAATTCATTAACATGACACGATTGACAACCCTAATTATTGTATATCGGACTAAGTATAATCCTATTGATCGTAGATCAACGATGGTGATCCAATCCTAATTTAAGGAAGCCTTTAGAATCTTGGATGATCGACAACGGGATTGTTTATAAGATTTTTGATTGAGCAAAATATAAGTAAGTAAGTTGAATAAAAGGAAATAGTGAAAAGTCACAAAAATATATGAACTTATAAGGCAAAAAAAGTTTATAGGGTTTGGTCAAGTCTTGACCTATGTCCACACAATACTATTACATCAACACCAACCTTTATGATGGATACAATGTTCATAAAGTTAAGTCCAGCTGACACTTTATTTTACGATACACTTTATTACAAGCCGTTTTTTCTTTACCTCACAAAGCATGGTAAAATATTGTAAAGTCATTGAAAAAAAAAAAAACAATCCTGTTATCTCTCTCTCTCTCTCTCTCTCTCTCTCTCTCTCTCTCTCTCTCTCTCTCTCTCTCTCTCTCTCTTTCTCCCACGTTATCTCACTTTTAATATGGTGTGACATCTACCTTCACTATGCTTTACCGAACTTGAAACAAACATGCCCTCTTTGAGTGTCTCCCACACGCTTCCTATGAATGGGATGTGTGGAACTCTATCATGGAGCCCACATGTTAATAATCCGAAAGATCAAAATTATTGTCATCCCCTCCAATGACATATCCTCAAATTTCACTTTAATATAAGCTTTTCCCACCCAAGCATAGAGCATCTTATTCAAAACTTGATTAATGCGTATTGCACACAAATGCGCGCGCGCACACACATATATATGAGAGTTTGTTGCAAATGCAAACAAGTGATCAAATTCATTCGATGCCTTATGCTACAAGCTAAGAACCTTTTATATAGAGATGGTTAATAGTGTACAATTACTTTAAAGTCCTTACTACAGTATTTGCAATACTACAGTATTTGCAATAATTTTCTCTTCTATAGTATTATACAATTATGGTGGTGAACAGTGGGAGGATAAGTTTATCTTTTTTATGGTGGATAGGATCACGTGGCCCTTGGCATGCAGTTGCAGTATAGTGATGAGGGATTTGGCCGAAATTGTTGACTTGTGACAGCTGGATTAGTCTGCATTCATATCATGAAGGGCATCAAGGTAAGCTATTTTATGATGGAGACAAAAACCTTTCACTATTTTGGTGCATACCTTACAATGACGGGCGTCAAGTAATAATGCTTCAAACTGGTCTACGGTTGGTGCTTTTTCTACTGTGCTTTCAATAAACATCTCATCCTGGTAGTAGCGGAGCTCACTGGGATCAGTATAATTTATG
This sequence comes from Persea americana, assembly GCA_029852735.1. Taxonomy (NCBI): domain Eukaryota; kingdom Viridiplantae; phylum Streptophyta; class Magnoliopsida; order Laurales; family Lauraceae; genus Persea; species Persea americana. Next base: position 11,368,472 of record CM056815.1, on the reverse strand, counting down.
CATTGAAACTGGTGGCAGAGTGATTGTTCCCATTCGTTGTATCATAAGAGTTCGTTAAAGAATTCTCAGGAAATGGGATTAGCATAGAGCTATCTTCTAAATAAGAGAATATCATCTAAAACCCTTTTTACAATGAGCCAGTTTAGAAAACCAATTTTCAATTCGGACCATTTCAGATTATTAACTACTACATTGATACGGCCTGATGAAGTGTAGAAACAGTCAATATTGGGGTATTCTCTTCGAAGGGCGCTAGCATGATCAAGATAGGCATGGCGTATGCCTTAGCACCATAGCACTCGGTCTCTGGGTGTAGCAAAAGACCATTCATTTCATGCATGCTTATGTGCTTGAAACACCTCTATTTCCCTGGTGGGAGCATCAGACAAGAAATGTTGTTTGCCAGGAACTGTTAATATGGTGAATACATACTGGGACAGTCTATATTGCCACCAAGCGTATCGTTGCAATTTGGGGGAAGAGACTAATTTTCTCTTCATGAAGGAGGTTCGGGTGGTGGAATCTGTTCGCAGTATAAATTCCTCGGCTACTAAGTATCAATGAAATTTTTCAGCACCATTAATGGCAGCAAGAATTTCTTTTTCAGCAGGCCAATAATTTAGTTCATTAACCATCAAAAATGGGCTTTAGTGGAGGAAGCTTCTGAGTGGTTCGCTTGAGCTCATGGATGGCTCTGGTGGCTGTGGGTGTCCAACTAAACTACTGAGAGACCATAGCCTGGCAAATTTCTTTTATTTTCTGTGACAGCTTTGGGATGTATTCTCTCACATAATTTAGACAGCCATGTAATTTTTTACGTTGCTCTTTGTCATTAAGCTGATTAGGAAATCGATCAATTTTCTTGAGAACATGTGGCTACATATGGATTTTGCCATTTTTAAGATGTACACTCAAAAATTCAATGTCGATTTGAGCAATTTGACATTTGTGCTTGCTTGCAAAAAGGCCAATTCCATGTGCTATGACCAGATGAAGGAACAACTTGAGATGCTCTAAGTGTTCCTGCATGGAGTCAGAATAAATAAGAAAATTATCAATGTAGTTAGCAATGAAATCACTGGAGGATTTGAAAACCTTATCCATTCACCTTTGGAATTGGGCATGGGCTTTTTTGAGACCAAATGGCAATACAAGCCATTCAAATAAGCCATCTGGAGCTATGAATGATGTCTTATGAATATCTCCTGCTGCCAATTTGATTTGGTGATAGCCTGATTAGCAATCAAACTTAGAGAAGACTTTCTTGAGCGCTACTCTTTGGACCAGTGTTTCTTTATCGGGGAGAGGCCATTTTATATCCACGGTGACATTGTTGAGTGGGATATAATCAATCACCACGCAAGCTTTTCCTCTTTTTTGTTCGCTGTGTTTAAGGACAATAAAAGCAGTACACACATAGTTAGATTGAGAAGGCCGAATTAATCCTTTGTCAAGCAGCTCTTGGACTTGAGTTCTTAATTCTGCTTCATCTTCAGGTTTTTGACGGAAAGCTTTGCCTTGGACTAGGATATTGTCCAGAGTTGGAATATGAGCTGTGACGCTAGATACATCTCATTTTTCCAAAGGATGTTCTATGTAGCATTCTTCAAGGTGCTTTGTAAGTAGGTGGAGTTCTTTGTGATAAGGTTGGGCAATTTCAGACATGGCATTGATCTGGTGGGTGACGTTGTGCTTTGCAGCTTGTTCATCAAGTTGCAATTTTTCATGGAGAATCTGGGTAATGCTTGGATTTTCATTGGACTAGCGTTTCCGTTGGGCAGTATTAGCTTGAGTGTGAAATGTATTCGATATTCTAGGTACAATCTGCCTTTTATCACTACAATGGAACATACAACGAATCTTTAGCTACAGTGTAGGGCCCAAGCTTATCAAGGGCAATCGATCCAAGCTAGAATATCAGTGGTCAAGATCCTTAAGGCGGCGCCTATTGAGCAGGAGAATATTAGTGGCCAGATTAGGAACTGTATATGCTCGAAATTCCACAAGGATGCGCTTTGTAATCTCTAGAACTCCTTCATGGATAATAAATTGTTTTTGCTCTTCAGTCAAGAAATGCCACCAATTTCTTATTTTTCCAACAAGAGACATTGGTAGTATTTGAAAAGGCTGAGCATGATCCCATCTTTTGGCAACTTGCACCAAATAAACCCGCTGACTTATCTTCAATCTTGCTGGGTTGAGTATCATTAAGGAAGGCAACGGGGCGGATCAGGGGCAGGATTGGGTTGCCCCGTCCCTGCCCTTCATAGTCCCCGCCCCGTCCCCGCAATTCGGGGTATGTTAAATACCCCGTCCCCACCCCGACATGCCCCGCGGGGCCCCCCGATGCCATGGTTAGAACTAAACCATATCACAACAAAGATGGGGACCGTATCACACAGTGACCATCATGGCCCTTTAAGATAGAATAAAATAAAATAAAAAAATCAATCTAATCTGCCATTAGGCCTGACTTTCTCCATCTTGATTTTCAGGACGAAACCCAGCTTCCTTCAGGTGAAGATGATAAAGACATTTTGACAAAATTTGCAATAATTCTTTTAGTATTTGCTTTCAATGTGTCAACTAGAAATTGGAAAATGCATCACACAAAACAAAGTTGCAGTAAAGAAAAATCGCCACCCATCTAAAAAAAGTATAACATAGCTTTCTCAAGCATACTACCCCCCAAAACAAAAACAAAAAAAAAGCCCCCAAATCGTCCATTTGATCAATCCATCAAAAACCTAATCCAGTAAATGATTTGAGTGATACTGGTTTTCTTCCTTCTAGTATGCATGTGATCATGTGTCTGCTTCCACCACATTATTGGGAGCCTTGTGTCCTGTCCTCCCTTTCTTAGCTATATGGTGTCGTATCCGTTGCCCCTTTTCACACATTTGAGGCCTAAAGCAATGAATCCACACCCAAATTTAAATGATGGAAGCTCTTTTCTATCAAGCTCTCTATATAAAAAAGAGAGACCATTGAACAAGGGGCTTCTTTCAAAAGTCTTTCCTTTTTTTTAAAGTGTTTTTTTTTTCACCCAGGAGAGGACCTCTGTCTCAAAAGAGATGGAGAGGGATGGTTCTTCAAAAGAAAAAGTGCGTTTTGAAAGGAGGAGACAAACCCCTCAAAAGAATAGCTTTTCTTCTAAACCTCTGCTGGCGGTGTGTCTCTGAGAGAGAGAGAGAGAGAGAGAGAGAGAGAGAGAGAGAGAGAGAGACTAACCTCTGCAAATGGATTGATCGAGAGAGAGAGAGGTGATAACCTCTTTGATACTCCCAGACCCATTGTCTTCTTCGGTTCTTCTTCTCCGTGGTGCGTCTGAGAGAGAGAGAGGCGAGAGAGAGGGCAGCCGGCTGGGTTAGGAGTTGAAACTTGAGAGAAAGAGGGGAGAAAGGGAAAGGGTTTCAGGGTTTGTCACTTAGTATATATATTATGTCCAATATATTATTTATCATTTTCAAAAATCCATATATCAAAGTTTATTTAAAAGGAGATTGTATGGGAAAATTACACAATTTGTAATTCAAATTTATAAAATTCTTGAAATGTAGAAAAAATTCTAAAAACATATACTAGTAATTTTTTTTAAAAAAATAGAACTTATATATGAACTTCTTATCATATGAATATTAAATCATTATTTATTGTATAGTTCTCAATTCATGAGCCTCCTATAACGGGCCAACCTTTCTCATCATGATGCCATATGGTTAGCTCCTCATCATCATTCTAGCAAAGAAAGTACATACTATATTGAAACCATCATCATCAAAGTCTTGTCCCAGCCTCCCAGGCTCCTAGCTGTGATGGTGTCGGCTACATGTATTCTTTTTCTCCTTTCTAAATCAAGAACACTACAAAAAAAAAAGGTAAATTCATTTATTTTACATGGTAAAAAGCATATGAATGATTCATCTATGTTGTCTCCATGCCTTTAATAATATTAAAAAAAAAAAAAACCCTCAACCATGCTGACTCATTTGCCCGAAACTCAGGCCCCTATTTAAAGTGAGATTTATTCTTATAAGATTTTCTCGAAGACCTTGAAGGCCACAAATATATAACATATACTTGAAAATATCATATATGCTTTGAGACATTCTTTATAAAAAAAGACTATCTCTCTAAAATATCATGAACTCCATCAATACATGGTTTCACTTTATTTTTGGTGTCGAACTCCACTCACTAATAAAGAGATAATCGTGGGTTTGCAATTTATTTGCAAGTTGCAAATCACTCAAAAAAAAAAAAAAAAAAAACTCAAAACAAAGATGAGAGAAAGGACCTATCAATATGTGGATATGGTTATTGTAGTGTCAACTGTCAAACAACCTTAGCCCCTTTGACTTCCCAAGCATGTGGATCATATTAGCTTAGCCCCTTAAATTTTTAACAATTATCTAGTATTAATATTAAAAATTTTCCTTTTCCTGAAATTTTACCTATTTAAAGTGAGATTTATTCTTATAAGATTTTCTTTAAGCCCTTGAAGGCTACTAACATACACTTGAAAATATCATATATGCTTTGAGACATTCTTTATAAAAAAGACAATATCTCTCTAAAATATCATGAACTCCATCAAGACATGGTTTCACTTCATTTCTGGTGTTGAACTCCACTCACTAATAAAGAGCACTAATAAAGAGGTTGATTACATATAATTAAAATTAGTATAATTTATATTGTTATTAGTATAATTAGAATCATACCAATCATAATTTACCTTGCTATCTCTAATCATATATGTTATTATAAGCTTAAAGCATGATCTATCATTCTATTATATTCATTTTATTTAATATGATTTATCATGTCGCAATTGAACATTATATATAATTAAAGTCAAACAAGCTTAGATAGATTTTTTAACAACTTTAATTTCATTAAATTTGAATTAGAGGGAATGGGATCATATTATATGCTTGTATAATGTCTAGGGTTCAATCAATTACATGTTTAACTTTAAAAAAAGTCTTCAATTAATCTACTTAACCCTTAATAACAACATAAAATCAATATATACATTTATATATAAATATGTTTATTTATTATAAAAGAAATCTAAAATATATATATATATATTTAGAGGATTATTAATTTCGGGGCGGGGTATGGGTAGGGGCAACGGGGCGGGGCGGGGTAAGAAGCAGACCCATCCCCGCCCCGCCCTGGGTTTGGGGTATTTTTTTTTGCCCCGTCCCCGCCCCGTCTAAGAGTCGGGGTGGGGAAAACCCGTACGAGAAGGGGCGGGTACTCCAGGTTGGGGCGGGGCGAGTTAAAAATGCCATCCCTAAGTATCATCCAGGTTTAAAATGGGGAGATCAATGCTGATCGAAATAATATTCTAAGCATAAGGATAAGGACATTTTTCTCCTTTTGCCTGAAACATGAATGAGGTGGGGGGGAAGTGTTTCATCATCATCATCTTCTGTCTTGGTTCTCTTATGCTTGAAATCAATAGGGGAAGGTATAAGAATTTTTAAGCTTCTTTCATTTTTTTCTTGCCTGAAATCTTCGAGAGCTTTGAGGTGAGTATTTTGCATTCCTGTAACAGTTTGAGTATGCTTCTTGTCTTCCTTCTTCACTTTTGCAATTGCTTGAAGGTTTTGCTGGACCTAGTCCAACTGCTGCTCTATTTTGGTAACACGCTTTTCTGCATAAAAAGTCCAGTGGATGATATAATTTAGCTGTCGAATATGATTATCTTGTTGTTTGCTGGAGTTGATGTCATGGAGGAGCAGATAGCTCACATCAGCTTTTGGCTTTGGCTCACCAGAAATGAGTTGATCTGGTGTGGTGGTAGCATAAGCAGCCTTCAGAGGCCATTAGCCTGTTGTGATAGGTTTTGGGGAGCCTGGAGGGGCACAAGAAACAGAGGGATTACTTTGCATCATATATGATTGAGCTGAAGTTGAGGTAACAGTTGCAGAGTCTTGGTTTGGGAATGATGTTAAGGGCCTTGGAGATGGATCGAGGATAATGGGTAAAGGAGGTAGATGGGATTTCGATCTTGGCATTTCGGGAGGGGTTAAAGAAAGAAAGGATTGTCTTCAAGAATGGATTGTAGAGAATTTAGAAAAAGAAGGGAGTAAGCTTTTGGAGAGTTTCTTTTCTTGGAATTCTTGGTGCTAGAGGTATTTGTTAATAGTAGGAAAGCCTTGTAAGAACTCTGTGTTATCGAGAGAAGGAGCAAAGGATTCGACATTCTACATGAGTTTGATAGGCAACTGCATACCATAGTCAAGTCTGAATCTTGACATGGTAGTATCGAGCAAATTGAAAATACACCGGGAGGCAATCGTAGCATAGATGCTATTTAGGAGTAACTGCACTCCTTTGATGTGGACGCATGTGACAAACAAAGACGCCATATGTGGATCACGAAGAGAGAGAGTGAAGTTTGGGTGAACAACAAACATACCATATTTGTTTAGAGTGCCACGAAACTGGCAGATGAGAGCGTCTTGCCATTCAATTTGCCAGATATCAAGCAGAGAAATGATATATTCAGCATTTAGCTCATATTTGAAGTGAGGTTTAATGAGCAAATCAATTTGGCCGAAGTGGACAAATTTGTAGCATTTTTTTCTCCAATTGGTAATTTCTGCTTTGGAGAAGAAATGTAGGAATATAGGGCGTACTCCATTTCCTTGGACGCTGATGGTGACTTCGTTTTGTTTGACTGAACTAAGTAGACGTGATTGGGCAGAGGATACCATATAAAGATCTTCCTTCTTTATAAGTGGGAAATGGACTTCTCCTGTAGAAGTCAGCTATGTCTCCTTTTCTAATAGGGAGGTATGCAATACAGACAAGCCAGGAGTGCTTGTATATATAGTGGAGTGCCTTGCTTGCGCCATGTGGCACTGAAAAAGCTAAGACAAAGGGATTTTGTCTTCAATATCAAGTGCTTTAGTGGCCTTGAACAGAGAATAAAGAGGAAGGGTATCTTCTTTATCATTGTCTCTCTCAGAGAGGGATGAGAGGGATCCCAACAGTTGAGGGAATTCTATAACAAAAGCATACCCATATTTAGATTTGTACAAGATTCTAGATTCGTCATCTGAATCTTCTTCAAACTTCGGGCATTTGTTAAGCGTGCAGACTTCAGTAGAGATTGTAGGGGGACATGTAGATGCATCATTATGCCAACCAGATGGACTAGGCCAGTTTGTCGGTAGTGGAATGCTCTCGTGGGCCTTATAGGCACATAGGCCTTGAGCAAAGATTTGATCATCCCATCTTGTTGTGATGGTATCACCAGCCGTGTGTGGACACATAGCTCGGATGATATCACCATCTGTTTGGCAAGTAATTAGGCTAGAAGGCTATGGAGGAGTTGTGTTGGGAGATGACTCACTGTTAGCAACGTCAGCCAAACCACTAGGAGGTGGTTGGTTTACAACTTCGATATGAATTTCTCTGCCTTCGTGGATAGGAGTGTAAGTGATTTTTTTGTAAACTGGGACAAAAAGGTTCCTACCATTGGACAGTGGAATCATATGAGACAAAGCATAAACCTGTTGAGTATCTGAGCTAGTCAGATATGCACCTTAGCTGCAAATTTGTTCAATAGGATATGGGTCAGCCATCCATCCATTCTTCATATTGAATAGTTGGATCAAAGATAGGGAGCAAAGGTATGTAGTTGGGTGTGACATAGTCATACTCATAGGATTTAACAGGGAAGGTAGGTTCAGGCTGTGGATCTCATTCTTTGTAAAGGCAAAGCAGCCTGTTTGGTGCATAGGTATAGTAACAAGTAAGGGTACGGATAGGCAAACCATATGGGTAATGATCATTGAGACAAAGGAAATGGTCATCAATGATATAGCCTTGCTTCTTACGGCTAACAACAAAGTTATATAAGCAGGAAGTTGGCTGGAAAAATCGATGGTCCGATAAAGGCGAAGGTAAGAGACGGCGTCTCGGAAAGAAAGAGGTGGAATGAGTGCCATGAAAGGGAGGAGTGGTGTAGGTTATCTACTCCGGTAACACTAAAGTCCTTTGGAATAGCTTACAAATAGTGTCACGGCACTGAAGCGGACAACACTATTGGGGTCTTTACTTCTCCAAACCAAGGATCGAAAAAAAGGCTCGGATACCAAGTTGTGAGATAGAGCAAGGAGAGTTTGTTGCAAATGCAAACAAGTGATCAAATTCATTCGATGCCTTATGTTACAAGCTAAAAACCCTTTATATAGAAATGGTTTGTAGTGTACAATTACTTTACCTGCTACAGTATTTGCAATAATTTTCTCTTCCACAGTATTATACAATTATGGTGGTGAACAGTGGGAGGATAAGTTTATCCTTTTGATGGTGGACAGGATCACGTGGCCCTTGGCATGCAGCTGCTGTTTGGTGATGGGGGATTTGGCCAAAATTGTTGACTTGTGACAGCTGGATTAGTCCACATTCAAATCATGGAGGGCATCAAAGTAAGCTTTTGTTGAAAATTTATACTAAAAGCATACTTTTATGTATTTGTCTTTAACTGATTTACTTATTAGTATATTTTGTCTTTGCATCTAACTGAGATTTTGTATGGGCAAATGGTTGCATTATTAATTTTTATGCATGTGTGTGTCTTTTATTCTATAAAGTAGACAAGTTGGTGTGTATAGTTCTACTTATACACAGAAGACTTATTTGTCGGTTCTTATAGAATATAAGTTGTTGTTCATAATCTAGATGGATTTGGACACACTATCGGTATGATTGTAGCATGATGTTTCAGCAGGCTTGTCTTGGCAGTGGGAAACGGTATAGTTTCGACTTATTATGATAGTACGCTTTGTGTGTATTGAACATGACCGCTTTTGAGTTTATTGTCTTTATACTGACTACATAAGACGATTAACATCCAAATGGTTATTATGAGTGCTTGTACTCTTAATCTTAACATAAATAATAGACACATACATTTAGTGTTTGACATTTTGATTTACAAAGGAGTGAGATCTTTTATGGGTCAATAATCTCAGTAAATTGGATGACTACATTATGTGTATGGTGCATATTATTTTATTGACGGAATCCACATCCTGTAATAAGGATTGATGATATCCCCTTGATGAAACTTTTAAGTTTTGATTTTGTCAAATCTTGCAGGTGGGCTTTGTGTCTGACATATCAAATAAGTTAAGTGTAAGGGCTCAAGGAATTATAAAGATATCGATTAAATATAGATGTCAGTAATTATTTAATCGATAGATATCTGAAATCTTAAGGAGATTAATAAGCATTTAATAATAAGAAGCTTGAAATATTATTTTGAGAATAAGGATATGAGTGCAATTATAATTCTCTACTGGATTGAATTGTAATTTATGGAACTAAGATTCTAATTTGGGTCGAATTAGGGTTTCTTATTTCCATAAGAAGCATATCCTTATTTCATTCTTAAGGTCCCTATTGTAGCCTATAAATATGCGCTATTGCTCTCTAGGTCATCATAACAAGAGAAATCTCGTTTTGGAGTGGCAGAAGAGGCCCACTCCCTGGTGCGAGTTCGAGCATAGAAGAATATAGTAGAAGATCTTAAGATTTTCGAGTTGTTGTAAAACCGAGATTAAATCAAAGAGATCTCACATGTATGGTTTTTTATCATCTTCGTCTAAAGTTATTTCCGCATTGATCTGTACGCAATATCTAGGGTTCCTGGCAGCAACCCTTTTCTAACAGCTTTTTCATTATGAAGACAAAGACCTTTCACTCTTTTAGTGCATGCCTTACAATGACGGGCATAAATCATGGAGGGCATCAAGGTAAGCTTTTTCATGATGGAGACAAAGACCTTTCACTCTTTTTGTGCATACCTTACAATGACGGGCATCAAGCATTATATATAGGGCCTCTCATAAGCTGATATCCTAAGTTGGAATCGTCTACAAAATCATTTCTATTATAAACTGCCTCAAATCATCGTCAAAATCAAGATAAATCCAATCAAAATTGGATTTTTCAGTTCCATTATGCCAAAAATAGAGATAGTTGACTTTGATTTGTGGGACCAGTGGAGCCATGCTCTCTCTCTCTCTATATATATATACATATATACATATATACAGGGATGTTCATGTGTATCAATCCCTCACCATATGACGATGAACAAACTTGATAGGGCCCACCTAGAGCCTCACTGATCATATGCGAGGGGGGGGGTCATCTTGGATGGGGGCCCATATATCAAGTTTGGGGTCTATCCCAAGTCTTTAACCCCTTCCTCCGTGGCCCATAAATTTAACAACTTTATATTAAAGAAAAAAGTTGACTCTCAATCCAACGCCAACTGCCCAGATATGAGGGTCCTCCTGCTCTCATAGTAGTGTAAGAGTTGTTATCATAGGAGCATTTACATGTATATATATGTGTGTGTGTGGGATCATGTGCACATTAGGTGCACAAAGCGTTCGTGCCCACCTGGCTATGGGTCCCACTTGTGGCCCCATTAGGACTTGGACTTTTTTATTTTTATTTTTAAGATTTGTTTGGGCTCTCTCCTCCTCTCTACAAAAAACCAACCCCATCCGATCATCATAAATCTATCATCAGGGGCCAAACCCAACAGTCAAGTCCATTTGAATGGGCGTAAACCTAAGGGATATGTGAAATTCAGGGTAATTATGTGTGTGTGGTTCAGTTGGGTGGACCATCAGGTGGACCCCGGTATAGGTGTGCATTTTACGCATGGCGTGCATAGTATATTTATATATTAGAGGAACATAAGAAGACTTCTGAGAGTTTTTTCATAATTTATAAAAAACATCCCTCCCAACGGGGCTTACTATATTGTATGACAATAATGGAATGCCATCTGATGGAATAACCTATGTAAAAATTTTCAACTCCATTAGATTATCCTAACCCCTTGATCCTTGACACCTAAAAGTTTAAAAATTTTAGATGCATTACTTTCTTGTGATTTCAATTAAATGGTAAGTAATAGCTCAATGCGTGTGAAATTAAATATTATATAAATTTATGAGAGATTATATATATATATATATATAAAATGATTGGATTAACTCAGTGTCCGGGCTCTACGAAGCGAAATTTCACCAACCCCACTAAATGGCCCATTTGTGATCAAAATCTGTGTAGCCCTGCGTACCATCTCTTCGCTTGGATTCTATAATATTTCTTATCAAAATCGATTTTACAAACGATCACCAAGCCATTGTCCGAATCCCAAAAGCCCAGTGATCAGGGGCATGTCAAATACAAGAGATCCCATGTCACATCAGTATGAGCTTACCAATGTCAGAGGTGGGCCCCACACACGTCATCGGTCTCGTCACGGTCTCTCCCTCCTCCATCTTCTGATTTCAGTCTATCTTATCTTACCAAGCATGCGCGCATTCCCGCGTAATCTCTGAAATCTGTCCCGCGAAAAATGTGGGTCTTATCATGCGCATTCCCTGCTTATCGTATGCACCTGAGCCCTTGCAACGCCTTCAGAAGCTCGATCTCAGTTCCTTCGAGCTCCCGAATCTCAGTCTCGGCTCGTCATCATCATCCCTTTGTTCCCGAGGTGAAAAAGACTCCAACTTTCTCTTTAAACCCTAGTTCCTGTTTTCTGATAACCAAATCTTCTGCAAAACCCTAGTTTCTGTTGCAAAACCCTAATCTCAGTTTTCACTGCATGGATTTCAGTGGTATTTCTGTTGGGAAAAACCACCGCCCCTTTGTTCCCGAAGTGAAAAAGATTCAAGCTTTCTCTTAAACCCTAATTCCTGTTTTCTGAAAACCAAATACTCTGCAAAGCCCTAATTTCTGCTGCAAAACCGTAATTTCAGTTTTCATTGCATGGATTTCAGTTTTAAGCAGGAAACCCTAATGTTAGTATGATTTAACCCTAGGCTCTACCTTTAATTTCTTTTTACAAAAAGGCCCTGTCTGTCTGTCGCTGGATGGAGAATGGTTTTTTGTCTCTGTTTAGTTTGCGATCTTATGTTAATTCCTACTTTGTTTCAAAACGCTAAACCTTAATCCTGCTGCTGATTCTATGTGTCTAATTTCTACATGGATGAGAGAATCCAGGTTGTGGAAGCAGTCGACTCATTGTACTCAGAGTTCAGATCGATTGATAATTTGGTTGCACACAATACTAGCCGTGTTCTTAGTGCTTATCGGAATGCTCGGGTCTCATCTCAAGTAAGTAAGACAGACCTCAGTGGGATTCCATTTAGTTTCTTTCTTTTTGAGAGAGAGAGAGAGTTGAAAATTCTAGGGATAGTTGTAATATTTGCCCCCAAACCGTCGAATTTTTAAATATGTAGAGCTTTTCGTACAATATCAGCGTGATATCGTATGGCCCTAAGTTATCGCAGATGGTACAATGTGTGCCATATCGCTTGTCCATGAACAACTTTGTGAGAAATACATAAACTTCAACCACGGCAAGTGTCGGGCCTATGGGCAGCTTTTCGGCAATATCCCAAAATTTTATTAAACAAAAGATGCTATACAAGTGTGACCAACCTATCAAAATGATAGAGAGTCTAATAAAGCAACGTTCCAAGGATACAACAATTTACTCAGGAGAGCATTTGTAGTACATAGACCCTATCTTCTTGTGACTCTGCTGGCCCTTCTGATCCTTCACTCTCGTCTTATTAGGTGGTGAAAGGATCCTTTCATAATCACCATTAGCTGATCTCCCTTGAGCGTGTGAATCAATCTCGAGAGGTCCACCACCTTATCGAAGCAAAAGTGATGGCGTCCCTTGAATCACCTTTCACTAAAGCTGGCCATCGAAGTTGGAAATCAGTTTAAGCCCTTCCTTGGTGGCCAATATTTTTGCCATTGTAGAATCCTCAGCACATGTTGGGCTTCGGCAGTTTTTTTATATTTCTTTCTTCTGGATTATATAACTTCCAGTTATCATCTCCAAAAAATTCCTAGAGCCCACAACAGCTACTAAGAAATATATTCCTTCTCAATATTACTGATGTGTTTCTTTTTAACATTAACTATTGCTAGCACTTTGGTGGCTGCACTGGCTATGGGCATGATGAAGCTGGTGGACGTGAGGCACTGGACACAGCTTTTGCGGAAATTGTTGGGGCAGAATCAGCGATAGTCCGTGCACAGGTTTGACAAGGCTATTTGTACCGTTACCTATCTACTCAGTACAACTTTGCATGCCAAGAAACTAATATGGTTTTTTTTTTTTTTTCTTTTAACACTGTTGCGTAGTTCTTCTCTGGGACTCATGCTATAGCCTGTGCTTTATTTGCTTTGCTAAGGCCTGGGGATGAGGTGTGCCATTCATCTTTTGCATACATTAAAAATAGAATGGAAAACAAGCTGTTACTGTAAGATGTTTACTAGTTTATGTTACTATAAAAATGTTTATGCTGACCTGCTTATCAGCTTTTAGCTGTTGCTGGTGCTCCATATGATACCTTGGAGGAGGTCATTGGAATTAGAGACTCTGCTGGACTTGGATCTCTCAAAGACTATGGAGTGACGTACCGAGAAGTTCCGGTAAATTGTTTAAATCAGAATGATCTAATGAGCATTAGCCTTGTAATATAAAGAGCACATTAGGCACTAGTTCCTTTTGATTTGTAACATGTCTTGAAACCAAAACCACTAGGATTCAAGAGTTAGCATCTTCCACGTATCCACAGGCTCTTGTCATATTAACTTGGTGAGCATTAGCCTTGTAATATGAAGAGCACATTAAGCACTAGTTCCTTTTGATTTGTAACATGCCTTGAAACCAAAACCACTAGGATTCTAGAGTTAGCACCTTCCACTTAACCACAGGCTTTTGTCATATTAACTTGGTTGAACTAAGAATTGGTCCATGCTTTGATTTGCACAACAGATATGGGTTTAGTATAGTTTCTGAATTGGATTTAATTGGTTTAATTTTATATGGGGCTCTTTACTTTTTGTTCATACTGAATGTTTTTATTTTATCTTATTTTATTTTTCTAGAAAGCACCAAAACGCCTTCATTGAAAAGGGTTCTGTTTTGGGAAAAAAAACCCCTTACCTTGATACCCTTTTGATTGAAGCAAACTTCGCCAAATTGTGATCTTGCAGCTTATTATATGTTCACAAGAAGGTATCAAAACTCTGGTGCCAGTCAGAATTGCTATGAGTTGGTGCTGCTCATGCTGGTCTTAAACAGTACCATTTTTTTTTCAAAAAAGTCAATAATTAATAGAAAATCTTAAAATTGTGTAAATTTGATGATTTAACTATATCTTAAATCAATTATGGTGGTATTTGATTTTTTTTCGTAAGGCCAGCGTGAGTGCACGACATTCATTGCTTCTCCTAGGTAATAGAAAGACATTTCACATATACAATATAGAATGTCGAATTACCAATACATAATAGTTATATCTTAACAACCACAGCAGAAATGACAAAGCCAACTAGGTCGAGTTTGGGATCCTAATCCCGAACTCGAATCGGTATTGACCGACACAAAGTTGACTCGGTATTGAAAGAAATTTGAGATCATGGTTCATACAGACCATTGGTCTTCATTCAATGCTCCGCAATGACATTGGAGCTCAATTTACACATCTTCTATTTAGTATTTTTTTTTTTTTTAATTTCATACTATTTTTATTGTGATATGGTGTTAGTTCAGCTTGCAGAAGATGGTGGTCTTAATTGGGATGAACTTGCTGTTGCTTTGAGCCCTCGAACGAAGTGTGCTCTCATCCAGCGGTCATGTGGTTATTCTTGGCGCCGTAGTTTAAGTGTAAAGGAGATTGGGAAGGCAATGAAGATGATTAAGGCAAGTTCCCTGGATAAACCATTTTTTTGTCACTAAGTTATTTACAGCAACATGTGTCTAACTTGTCTGAGATTGATATTCTCCATCTACTATGCCTCACCATTGAAGGGCCACAGCCTATAATTCACATTGAGCAAATATACTTACATAAGAATAAAAACATTACAAGTATCCATTGTCATCCCCCTTCTGTACCCTATTCGTACGTTGGATTCCCCAGTATCTGAGTTGTAAGGGCTTGCCTTTTTGGCTATAAGTTGAAAAGCAATTGGTAGATCTTTCTGACTGAAGGAGATTTATAAATGTGATTGATTGAACAGGACTGGTGAAGGGATGGAACTATACTGTCCTTTATAGATTATGTCATTTAGGTTTTTGTGCATTATGGTTTTGCTTCTGCCATCATCAGCGCTCTTTTTGAATAGCAGCAAACTAGAGGGATACTTGTCTCTTCTTACTGATAAATAAAAAAAGAAAAAAGAAAAGAGGGTCACTTGTGTCTTTTTTGCATTTTCGATGTTCTATCAATACCATTGTTGTCTTTGTAAAAGAAGAGCAGAAAAGGTAGCAGTTACAAGTTTATCATTTAATGCATAGATGATGTTTTTCTGTTGAACACTAAATACCCAGGTAGGAGCTTATTTGAGTATGACTTGGGTTAGTAACTCCAAGAAGCTGGAAATCGTACATCATTAAATGAAAAAAAAAACCCGGATGAGAGTTTTTAGTTATTTAGTGAAATCTCAGCTATAAACTAAAGGCTTTTAAGATCATATTATTGAGTTGAATCAAACTGAGAAGCTTGGAAACTTCAAGTCTTTCGGGCAATGTGTATAATGCTTCTAATTGAATAAAAAGAATTGAATTACCCCATTAACTTGATCCAAATCTGACACATCTGATCTGCAAGGAATTGTATAGCACCATCCTCACAAATGGAGATTCATGGGGAATCAAATCCAATTCATTTGGAATCAAGCTGATATCAGGCTCTAGATCACATGCCTAAAGGTCCTTGGTTTTGGCTTGTTTGCAGTACACAAGTGATTTACTAATCACATGAATGACAAAAGCGTACAATATCCATAGGAAGACTACTTGTGTGTTATACCACCATGTATTTCTAGAGTTTACAAAGGGATTATGGGAACACATAGATACACTTTTTACAAAATTGGAAACCTCAAATGGTAACCCAATTTATGTGCGCATCCCATTCTACACTAGGTCCCAGGTAGAAAAGGAAACTTAAAGATCTTATTGTATTAGAGTTTTTGAAAAATAAAGTAATTACATCTTTCCTGTCATATGAGCAAATCCCATAAAAAAAAGAGATAGTTCTACAAAATAGAAGCATGGCACCTAACTAATGGGAGATTCTTATCCTTTTTACAGAAAACCCTTGGTGAATTAGAATTGAGTGTTTGCATTTACGCCAAGTATACTTCCAAAATTTGAATAAATGTGCCTAAACTCCTAGTTACTCATCTTGGATGATCAAATCTAGCCTATCCGAACTCATTAATATATATGAATCCAAATTACCTCAAGCTATTATCCACTTATTGGGTCTTATGTAGCAAGGATCCATCGGCAGCCAGCCTTCACCGTTGGAAGACATGAATTATCAGTTTATGTAATTCTGACCCCTTACCTCATCAGCATGATTAGTGGCAGGGACTAAGAAAAGAGAATGAAACATGATCAGTGGTCATGAGTATCTTTATGATCCATTGTTAGTCGTGAAAAATGTAGTCTGCATCAAAATGTCAATTGAGTATATTTCACTAGTGGCTACTTCAGTAGGTACTCAATTGAGTTTTCTATTTAGTCTCTTTCATGGGACATTGATAGCAAAAGGTGTAATTCACGCTTTATCCTCTACAAGCAGATTTAGAGCAAAAAAGTGCTTCTACTCCGACTCATGCCTCACATGTTCTAGTAGATGCTTGCTTTCATGAGCATAGAAAATTAAACAGCCATTAGTTGCTGATGTGTGTGCCTTTTTTTTCATCTTTTTTTTTCTTCAATGTGTAATCCAGATTTAGAAGGTGAGCGTGTTTATTTTTGCAGATACAAAATCCAGATTGCATGGTTTTGGTGGATAACTGTTATGGGGAATTCGTGGAAAGCATGGAGCCTCCGATGGTGGTATGTGATGAGAGTCTTTGTTAAATAAAATGGACCATTTCCAGGAATGAAAGATTCCAAAAATGTTAAAAGATGAACTCGATGGATGTTGTTAGCAAAGTTTTGCCCTATATCAAAGAGCCTCTTGCAAGCCCATATCATCATCCCAATTTAACCCTCAACTATATGATGCAATTTGGATTGGTGGAAGGATCCGTCCAAATGTAGGCACCTTCAAGCACACTCAAGTAATTTTAGGGTTCTACCCAAAGAGAGAATGTCTGACTTTTATTGGTGAATGAATTTTAGATTACATGATGTAAGGCCCTTAAACAGGACTCTTACCATAAGAAGTAATTTCCTCATCGTAGATGGATTTTCTTTCTTCGAAGCACAACATTCATTGGACTTAGACTAATAAATTTGCAAACTAATCAAAGGGAGATACTTAAGAAGATACTTATCCTAATGGCACATTGATTTATTGTCTCAAATTGTTGATTTGCACACAGTTGGGTTTGGCTTTTAAGCTAGCTGTTGGCCTTAGCTTGGGCCAAGTGGGACAGGGCCTGATCCACGAATCTCAGGTTGCATCAATTCTCCCCAGCTTGGAGAGAACTCGGGCTCGAATTCCATAGATTTCCTTGAGTTGAAGATCTACGTAACAAACTTATAAGTTTTCTTGTTGATAATTCATTTTCTTTATTGCTGCTTCTAATGTTCTGATATTTCTTGAATGTGCTATTGGACCATTCGATGTTTTAATTTTAGAATTTGCACCATCAAATCACAATCTTCTATTATCAATTGTTGATCCCTATGAACGAAGTCAATGTGGGGGACTTCATCAGCTAGATCTTCTTGTGAAGGCACAGGGACAATTGATTTGTCCTTTGGTGATGCATATGGGTCTTCTGGAATCGTTGTTACAATCGAAACTATAAGTTTTTCTGCTTTTCCCTCTTCTTCCTTCACCTCCTCAAAGTATGGTCTATTTTATGAGCTCTAGATGCTACTTCATCAGAATTCATCATGAAATCTTCTTTCCTTTGATCTTGCTTTTCATTGTCACTTTTGACGTCTCTTGTCATGGTTTTCAACTCCTTTGCTGCAATTATGACTTTTGGTTCTCTCTTATTTTCTTTTTCGTTTCTTCTTACATGTGATCCATATTTTAATATTCTTTTGCACTTTTATTTGATATGTGATCAACATTTTGAGGGTTCTTTTGCACTTTTATTTGACACTGGATCGACATTTTGAGGATATTCTTGACATTTTGTTTGAATAGGGCATGTCGATGGTTTTCGTGAAGACTCACTTTGGAGAAGATTCCCTTGATTGCATGGTGATGTAGAAGATGGTGTATGTGAATTGACTATATGGACCATGGATGCAAATATCGGCCGTTGTGCTCGGCCATGGCGGGATGTACTGCGACGCTAAATGCAAAAAAGGGGTGTCGCACCCGTATCGGCCCGTAGCAGCCGCTATTTTAGTGTAGTGGGCGCTACGACTCGGCTGCGGTTTCGGTTAGAGAGAGATGAAAAAAAAAAAGAAGAAAAAAGATTGCAGATGAAGAAAGGTACCTGGAACTGGAAGCAGTAGCAGTAGCAACAGCAAGCGGAAGCAGCAGCAGCAGCAGGCACTACCGGAGCACCGCAGCACCACACCACCGTCTCCTCTCTTCTTCTGCCTTTTCTTTCTTCTCTTTTCCTTCCCCTCTTCTTCTTTTCTTTCTTCCTCTTTTCTTGATCCTTCTGTTTCGGGAGAAGAAATAGGGCAACAAAAGCGCTCTTTTGGTCCCCTCCTTTATTTAGCTAGTAGGGTAAATAAAAATGGGCCCATGTTGGGCTCACCTTACAAAAGATATAACTTAAATGGGCCCATGGTGGCTCACCTCATGCAAGTTATAAATAAAAATCAATTGGCCCCTCAGGAAAAATAAAGTTGATGCACCCAATGTTATTATCATTGGTGGGCTCCACAATGGTTCCCAAATATTAAAAAAAAAATCAGCCAAATAAATAAAAATTAGGGGAATCTTACTCTAATTAGAAATAGAGACCAATCAAATTTCACTCTATTTGGAAATATGGTCATGGCCAACTTTCACACTAATTGAAAATAAAGTCTAATCAAATTTGACACTAATCGAAGATAGGCTCTAGGAAAATTCTCTCTAATAGGAAATAAGGCTCAACCAAATTTCATTTTAATAGGAAATAGGTCCCTAACCAAATTAGACTCTAATAGGAAATAGTGGCCCAACCTAATTTTACTCTGATAGGAAATAGGGGCCCTAATTAAAAAAAATTTTAATAGAAAATTTTAAACTATATATATATACACATTTCAAAATATAACTCAGAAATGTGATATTCTAAGCAATGATGGTGATAGTATTTTGATGACACTGTTTGATTGCAAACATGAATACATGCGAAAAAATGATTATTCCTACTATTTTCTATTCATACAGCGATATAGGACCTCGTATAGTGAGAGGACCGCTACCCCCCCTTATCTTAGTTACTTTTGCAAACAAAATACATTTTCCAATATTTTGGATTTTCTGTAATTTTTTTCAGATTTTTTTTCACTATTTTTTCAAAATGCACTGTTATGCCGCTACGTAGCACCCGCTTCGTAGCGTTTTGCGGCCCACCGCTACCGCTATTTTCATCCTTGATATGGACTCTTCCTTGTTGGTTCCTCTTTTGGTTTTTTCCATGCTCTAGCCTACGCAAAAGCCATGACCTTCCATTGCAACAACCCACCATGTCAATACCTGTGCCAATGCCCTTCCTCTCTCCCAATGCACTCACCACAATTGTCAAAAGGGCAATGTCGACTTGGTCTCCTCTCCTGGTTGAGCTGCCCATGCGCATACCCTGAACCCACCCCGTAGTTCCTCTTCTTCCAACACCTCAACTTGTACTCGAAGCTCGACCACCTCTCTTTTGCCTTCTCCCTCCTTTCCCTCTACCCCAATCCTTTCCTCATCTCCTTCACCTCCCTCATCTTCAGCGCCATTTAGAACGGCCACTTCCTCCCCTCCCTCTGTCTCTTTCCCCCATGCGCCCCACCTTGCATCTTCAACGCCTTCGCTTCCCCCTCGCCGGCCTCCAGGTCCATTCCCTTGCCCACAAGTCCGGCCTCCTCACCTACGTCTTCATTGCCTGCAATGCCTTTGACATGTACTCCAAAACTGGCCTTCACCACTACTACTGCCACCTATTTAACGAAATGTCCCCGCCGCTTGATTGAGTTGGGTTTTGATGCAAATGTGTACATTTTAAATGGGTCGGTTGATTTCTACAGAAAGTGCCATTGACTCGACTTGGTGGCGAGGATGTTCGATGAAATTGCCTGCTCAATTTGATAATTTGATGCATCTTAAATCGATTAGAGATGTTTAGGGGTAGTATCAATAGGTGATTAAGTAAGTGACCCATTTGAGATGGTCCGTCTTAATCATCATTACCTTAATCTCCAGTGCTTTTTGGATAATCAGATAAACCCAATTTATACAATACCTAAATTATAAAAAAAAAAGAAGTAAAAATCCAGCTTCATCGTCATTTTCTGATAAAGCCCATGTAGCATTGATGATTAATCTCAGCCCACCACCATATTAATACTGCCTTTAGGCCCTATTATCCATATTGTTAGTATAAGAATTTGTTTTTGATACTGTACTACCACACTGGCTGTGGCGGACTCAGGATTTTCGTTCGAGGGGGGCATATCATGATCAATTGAAGATTTCAAACATTATTTTGTTGTTATTTATTCACATTATTTTGATGTTATTTATTCACGTTATCAATGGCAAAAGAGAGAATGCATTACATTTAAATAGATACAAAATATTTGAATACATCAAGCAACTAACATTCTCTATCAAAAGTCATACAGGATATCATGTTGATGTAGTAATAAATGGTGCATCTCCATCCTGAGTTTGAAGTCAGCCTAGTGGTGATAAATGCAAAGCGCTTAAAGAAACAAGAGCACCCAAGCATCAAACCTACACACTTTTATTCATATAGCAGCTTCAAGTCTTCAACATTTCCAACACCAATCTACACTCTACGCTGACATTTATCTTACCCAACTAAAATCTGTACACTAGCGATTTATGGGATTCTATGTCTACAAATATATGCAAAAGAAATATACATGTATTAAGTCATTGAGCATTGTAGTTCAATTCCATACCCCATGGGTTTTAGCATCAATGGCTGACAATGACATACTCGGATCGCTAGAGAAAAACCTCCTAGAGGCGGGTTTTTCCTCACTACTCCAAAAGAGGAATACCAAAACCCAAACATGGGTATTTTGCATTCAGTTCTAAAGAGACTGCTGGTCCTAATAAAATGAAACTTCGGATCACTTTGATATGTGTTCCATCATCCATGAACCCCACAAGCTTCTTCCATGAACAAACACCCCCCCCCCCCACAAGGTTCTTCCTTTTCCTTCTTTTTTCAGAAATCTAGAGATGGGGTTTTCCTCCCCAGTCCCAAAGATTAAGTCAAAATCTAAATCTGGACATGGGTATTTATATATTCGATTCAGAAAAGAAAAAGATTATACCAAATGCTCGGCTGATTGAGAGTCTGAGATTGAGGAAGCTTCAAACCACACCTCCCTTCTATGCCGGAGCGTCGGAGCTGGACTGCTGGAGTGTTGGAGCTTGAAGGGGAGGGCTGGGATTTCGTCGAGCAAGAGCCCTTGGAGTTGGAGAGGATTTGGGGTTTGAGGAAGAGGCAAGGGAAGGGTTTCGGAATAAAGGAGTCAAGCGTGTCGGGTCGACGGGGGCATGGGCCAGCAGCCCATTGAAAATCTGTGGGTTTTTCAAATCTCAATGGGGTCCACTGCCCCCAATGCTCTTAACGTGGGTCCACCCCTGCAGACTGGTACTTCTCCCTCACTTCGAAGTTCAAACATGGAGGAACATTGGAAAAAATGTTTTATTTTATTATATTTTTTGGTTTTTGTTTTTTGATTGAGTTGTTGTGACTTAGTTGCTACCAATCTCATACTCGTCACTCCATGCTAGTCACAGAACAGTCTCTGTGGGTCTGTACCAGTTCATGCTGGCTCATGTAGGTCTGTGCTGGTCACATAACAGTCTGTGCGGGTCAGTACTAGTTCATGCTGGCTCGTGTCGGTCCGTGCTGGTCCCATTTGTCCGAGTTGGACCTTTTCTAGGATCTTGGTCCCAAACTTTTACTAGTACTAACCAGCAGTGAATCAACTTATCTGACTTTACTCGATGCTGGACGAAATCTCAAGCCATGCTTTGATGATGAATACCAGCAACAACTAATTATTTTAGTAATAAATTTTACTGAAATTATCACTGTAGTGCTATAATTTTTCAAGGTATGTTCTAGTGATGTTTATATGCATTTGATGGGTACCTCCAGTGGATGTCATAAAAGCCGTTCATGTTGTCAGGGTGCAGACTTAATTGCTGGGAGCTTAATAAAAAATCCAGGTGGAACAGTTGCTCCTTGTGGTGGATATGTCGCTGGGAAGAAAAAATGGGTGGAAGCTGCAGCAGCTCGTCTATCTGCACCAGGTTTGGGGGTCGACTGCGGATCAACTCCCGGTGATATAATGCGATTACTTTTCCAAGGGCTGTTTCTTTCACCTCAAATGGTTGGAGAAGCAATTAAGGTGATTGCCTGCTGCATGTAATAGGTAGAATTGGTCATGAATCTTTATATTTAATGTTAATTTTTTTCTCTATTTGCAGGGAAGCTTTCTTATTGCTGAAGTCATGGCTTCCAAGTCGTACAAGGTGCAACCACTTCCTCGAGTTCCTCGTCACGATACAGTGCAGGTTCGCTTTTGCTCTGTATAGATACTTCTCAATTTCTGAAAAAGTTTCATGGTGGTGGTCATCATCATGATCTCATCAATTTGGGCTGACTCAACATGGAAAACTAGAGTGTGTTTATATACTCTTTTATCCATTTACAAGATAACTATTATAGATCCTTCTCCGTGTTTGTTTCTTGGTTTGTTTTTATTTTTTGAAAAACTGAATACCATTTATGAGTAGTGATTAGATGCACAACTTACACATTTGGTTATGCGGTGCAAATGCAAATAGAATACAGAAACATCAATTTTTAATCTTATTCTTAGTGTTTATGGAAACTGATGTTATGGCCCAACTTTTTGAATCCAAAGACATCCATAAACCAAGGATCCCTGTTTGTTGGCAATGAGACAAATTTCAGTTGAATTGGAGTTGTGCCTATTATAGATTCACTTGGTAAAACATGAAATTTCCTAGCAAAAAAAAAACCATGAAATTTCAATCATGAATGTAATTGTATGTTCTATACATTGCTAATCTGACGGATCCAACTCCAATTCCAATGAAAACTCGGGCCCTTGGTAATAAACATTGAGGCCATGATTATGTGGTCTGGATTGCATTAAAAAAAAGTGGTCTGGATTCAGGAAACTGGGCTCTTCTCGTTGATTTCCACTAGTTGCATACGCTGGGTACAAGTTGGTAATATATTGCACGTCAGAAACTGCAGGTGTCACTGGTCTGATTTTTCTGAAAACCATGGGCTGAGAAAGTGCTTTTCTCATGTGGCTTTTGATAGAAGGTTTTCAGTTCATGGCTCCATATCATACTTTAATCTAGTATGGTATGATCTTATGTGATGTCCATTTAAAAGAAACATTCTTAGTGTTGTGGCATTCAATAGAAACATCTCACCTTGTATGAGGTCTGTTTAAATTTTTTTATTTTTAATTTTGCTTCTTGATGGTAGCTATTGATTTGGAGGACACAAAAATCCAACGTTTAAGGTCGGTATGATTTAATCCAATGGTAAATATCACACCTATCTAGATCATATTTAATCCTTTGAAAATACATTGTGGTAGGTTAGCTTAAAGGGGTTGGATAGGCAACATGTGAGAATCGGCATGGAATATATAACCCACTTAAACAGCCTAAAAGATCAGGCCACTGTGAGAACAGGATTTTATTGTTCCCCATGCAATGGAAGATTTACCTCTGCACTGCATGTCCAAGTGTCTTGAGACTTGGATACACCATGATGTTTTATGCTGTTATCATACAGCATCTCTTTCTTCCAACAAGTGGGCTCACCTTGCTCGATCTAAACCTTCCATGTAAATTTACCCTGACAAATCAGTGCTTTCTTAAAATCTTGTCAAAAAAGTGTGGAGCGCACTGTCGTGTTGATCATTCATAACATTTATCAATTGAATGCTGCATTGTCTTGTTTATTGTGGTTTAAATTCAATAATGCAAGCCCCTCTGATTAGATGAGAGTAATGCTGTACTAAAATACGGTAAAATCACATCTCATGAAAGGAAGCCCTCTTTACAAGGACTGCATGCAGGGTAACCAGGTGCTTGAGTTGTGCACCTGTTCAGTATATTTTAAATTTGTTAAAAATATGCTTGTTTTTAGTATGATCCAGTTTATTGATTGCAGAAAAGTCGTGTTTTATGCTATATCAAAAAAAAAAAAAAAAAAAAAAAAAAAAGAAGAAAAGAAAGAAAAGAAGAATGTTGTGTTTTATGCTAGTCCAATGACCATCTGGCAGTTGGTGCCGATTCTTGAGGTCACTGATTCACTTAAAACTTCCTAGCGCAATTTTGCAATGATGTGAGTATTGAACTTGGAAGCTGAAAACTGGTTTTGAGTTGATCTTAAGTAAATGATTCTTGGTTCGGAGCATGTACCAATGTAGGCTAGCTTTTAGCAGGCTCAATTTCAATGTTCTATTTCAGGCAGTGCAGCTTGAGACCCGAGCGCGTCTCCTTGCTTTCTGTGAGGCTGTGCAGAGAAGCTGCCCAGTGGGTTCTTTTATCAAGCCTATTGCTGGTACATCTCCTGGATACGCATCAGAGGTGCGCTTTCTTAAGTTATATATTCAATTTTGTTTCTGGATTTGATGTATATATGCACATTATGACATAGTTGGGGCAAAGCTTTGATGATGATGATGTTGATGATGCACATTATGAAGTCTTACTTATGCAAAGAAGTTATTAGCACCAAGTTCAAAGAACAGCATACGCCACTGCGATTTGGTGCCTCATAATGCATGCCTCAAGGGGCGTTTGCTGTATTGAGGTTTAGCTAATAGAAGTCGAGGTTCCTCCACGGTGAAGAGTGCGACTCCATTGTTATGATCACAAATGCTGTTGCCACTTTTCTTAGATTTTACCCTCCGTAATTCTTGTGGTAAAGTTTTTGTTTCACCTTACAATAGTGCAGGTATGCTGTAATTGCAAGGGTAAAAGTCGATTAGCACTAACTGAGGGCTAATTTATACTAAAACAATGTTTGCAAAGAAACCCTCACAAGATAATGAAACATTGAATTAACCCCCACTAACCTATAACTACATGAATACTTGTCTTCTAACACTTTCCCTTAAGCTGGGCCGGAGATGTTACCCATACCCGTCTTGCCTGAAATTCTAATGATTTAATTCCTTGAGAAAGCTTCGTTGAACATATACCTCAGCTAATCTTTTGACATCACAATGAGTGCTTGTTAACCCTCGGGTCACCTTGTCCCAGGGGGTGAATCTCTATCATCCAAACACAGCTTGTGATTCACCTCAATAGGTGGGTCAACTGACTTGGCTCTCAAATTTCCAGTTGTGGAGAAGGTCCAGAGCAAACATCCTACTCTGTGACCTTGGAACTTTGATACCGAGGAAGTACTTAAAATAACTCAACTCATTCCACTCTGTGACCTTGGAACTTTGATACCGAGGAAGTACTTAAAATAACTCAACTCTCATATAAAAGATTTTGCCTAAGTACTACTTCATCTGTAGAATGCCAACTTGATCATCTCTGGTCAAAACAATTTCGTTGACATGGACACTTGCTATAAGAGTTCCTCTTGCTCGCCTCTTAATTACATTGATGGAAGTCAATGTCAAGAAGCGCTCTACTGAACTTCTCAAACCAAGTTGTTGGAGATTGCTTAAGACTATACGGACTTCTTCAAACCAAAACGCCTATTGTTCCTCCCTTTAGCAACAAACCAAGTGGCAGAGAAACAAATTAAGATCGCCATGAAGAATGACATTCTTAACATCTAACTGATATAAATGCCACCATTTGTTGCAATGGAGGTAATGACTCGACTTGAGTTGCGTTTTGCGACACAAATGTGTCTGAATAAGCTTCTCCGTAGACCTATGTAAACCCTTTTGCCAATATCCTTGCTCTGTATCTTGCACAACTACCATTAGGATTATATTTAAGGAGGTGTTTGGATATCTTTAGAATATAATATTATCAAATTCGAATATTGTAAGATTTCATTATCACATAATAAAATAGTGTCATAATATTGTGTTGCTTATGGTGTTTGACAATTTCTACAAATCTCAATATACTTAAGAGTATTTGGCAATTTATAAAACTTTTACTAGATGATGCACCTAAAATGAGTAATGAGGAGAGAAATAGGGATGATAAACCGAAAGGGAACTCACTAATTAGTATTCACATGGGAGTGATTTAATATTGGTAACCGGGGTAGAGCCCATCTAATTAGAAAATTATTGGACTAAATGTTAAAAACCACGAGCAATGTTGTTTAATCAATGTGGGTCCACATGTTGGAAACCACAACGTAATACATCTAACGGTGATTATAAAAATAACCCTATCAAGTGTTAGACATCATCGAGGGATCCATCTATGAAAAATCAGTGTGGGACCCATTTGATGTTAATGGTCATATTAACAAAGTTAAATATAGTAATTACTAGGGGGCTACTAAATAATTTAATGAAGGCAAACTAATAATTACAATCACACAATCCAATATTGGTAATAAATATGAGACTCACCTAATGTCGGTAGTATGGGACCCACCTAATGTTCATAATCATAGTGGAAGTCACCTAATGCAATATTTATAGGACCCACCTAATATTAATAATCAACAAGGGAACTATGTAATTATGACTAGGCTATAGGACCCACATAAAATTTATAAACATGGAATGACCCATCTAATAGAGTCATAGTAGGACTCCTATAAAAACCATCAATGTTAAAAATTGTGGTGGGCCGCTATGGTAGTATTTGCTCAAGAACTTCCACTCGTATTTGCAAAAACTCTGTTTAGTTTTCTAAACGAATATAGCTGAATAAATTAATATGAAGGTTTTTGTAAGAAAGTGAGATATTGTAGGATACCTTCTAAGTAATCCAAACACCTAATTTTTAGGTGTGTAGATTAAATTCTACACTAGGAGATAATATAGTAAAATCTTTAGAAATATATGGTTGTCAAACACCCCCTAAGTGTGTGCACCAATCTACACCTGCATTTTGTTAGCCTTTTGGTAAATCCATCAACTCCCAACTCTGATATTTTCTTGAGAGAAATCATTTCTTGGCTTTTGCCGAGAAGGATGACTAAAAGCTTCTGCAGACTAGTAGGAACTTCTAACTGCTTCTGAACTGGCAAACTGATGAACCCTCAAACAGCTGCTGGACTGCCGAAGTGTGCTGTCTTGGCTGTTAAACACTGGACCAGCTGCTGTGCACTCTGGGTTTAATCAGTCCAGGCTGCTGACTGAACTAGTCTGGGCTGTACTGGCAGATGGTTAAACTAACCATTCCTTTTTGCTTACTGATTGATGGGCCGAACTACCTCTCTGACTGACCGAAGGGAAGGGCAAGGAGAAAGGAGGAAGAAAGAGAAAGAGAAGAAGGCGAAGGAGGAGAATAAAGAAGGAAAGAGAAGACCTGTACCTGATTAAAGACTAGGTATGAACAGGTTCACATATGAACGTTCTCTGATATCATGTAATTGCAAAGTTAAAAGGCAATCAGTCTAATGGCCTTCAATAATTGCTAAGAAGCCTTCTCAAGATAATGAAATGTTAATTTGGCCCATTAAGAAGGTCCATAACTATATGAATACTTGTCTTTTAACATTCACCCTTAACGAAGGTCTGTCAGTGGGGAGGATTTGAGCTGGATTTGCCTGAATACACATTTAGATCCAATTGTTTTTGTATGCTTTGAATCTGACATGGATCCTACTATGATAACCCTAATTTTTAGTTGACATTCTTCGAGCCCAAACCTACGTGCTGAAGATCTGGTTGTGTTTGACTCGGATTGTTTTTTTTTGGGACCCTTCATGCCATATTATCTTAATTTATCTCTTATGATTATCAAGGACATTATATTATTTATTACTACATGACCGTGTGTCATATATTGTTGTATGTGACAATGCTATGCAATAATCTTTATTATTGTCATGCAGATCTTTCTTGTAAAGCCATTATGCATGTGCACATGTGATCCTGCCTCACATTTTGCACGCGAAGCCCTTTTGTTTTATGTGTAGTTTGCATCTGCATGTGCGTGTGAAGAGAAACCAATTGATGTAACTTGAAAGGCTTCTAATGCCAAATCATACTAATTGTAGCATATATTTTGAAGCAGGTGGTATTTGCTGATGGGACCTTCATTGATGGAAGTACAAGTGAGCTCTCATGCGATGGTCCATTGAGGGAGCCATATTCAGTGTTTTGTCAGGTGAGTTGGGCACTGCAAATAGGATTAAGGAGAGAATCTGATGGTGGTTGCAACAAGCAGTGCCAACTGCGCTGGTTTAACATCCAGAACTACCCCTTCTTTTAGAAGGGTTATGAGATCATGTAGTCAGAATAGTGGGCAAAGTGGGGTATTGCTACTGTTAATTCTACTAACAACCACTGCCAATAAATGAGTCTATTATGCATGAAACTCAGACTAGTTTGACCCCCTGAGAAAGGGAGAGGTCTATTATTCTGTGATCTCCCTATCATTGAGTTGGCACCTAAAAGGTCTGTGTCTGTACTTCAAAACTTGGAAATGACTTTGGTTTGGATTTAATTGTGCAGGGAGGCACTCATTGGACTCAGTGGGGTCTTGTTTTAGGAGAGGTTTTGCGTTCTATATAGAAAAGGGGATTGT
This sequence comes from Persea americana, assembly GCA_029852735.1. Classification (NCBI taxonomy): domain Eukaryota; kingdom Viridiplantae; phylum Streptophyta; class Magnoliopsida; order Laurales; family Lauraceae; genus Persea; species Persea americana. Next base: position 11,339,529 of record CM056815.1, on the reverse strand, counting down.
GTATAGATTCATGGAAAATCCATGCACATTACACTCTATTCCATTCTTTTCATATCTCAAGGCGGCCTCATTTGAAGTTTTTGCTTGCTGATCACAATTGAACCTTAAATGATCAAATTACTCTCACTCTGCATGGATGACTGCATTGAGTGTTGACTCTCTGATCAAGGTATTTTGCTTTTGCTTTATTAGATCTACAAATCCAGTGTCGTAGGGTTTTTCTCTCTTTTTCTTTTTCATTTTTTTTTTCAGTTTGTGTTGGACTTTCATTTACAATAATAATAATTCATATTTATGCCTATTCTTCTTTTTGTAAATGGCAGTATCCTCAAGCATATGTTAGATGGTCAGCAGCAAAGAGCCAATTTGAGAGCTACTCATGCAAGTGATTTGCTAGTGGATCTCCTCACAGAGTATGGGTTTCTTCACCAATGGATTAGAGTTTTAAATTGGAGAAATGCAGATGCTGCTGAGATGCACTAAATCTGGCCTATGTTTTCGAAAGGGATTTTAATTCATCTAATTATTAGGCTGTTTCCCAAATCTCATTAAAATATTGGATGGGATAAAGCCTATGTTGATAACCCTGCAGACATCTGGCAGTAGGATGATGAGATGGTGTCTATTTTTTTGATGGTGGCCTGGTGGGCTGTTAAAAGACATGATAGGGTCGATACCACCACATACAGTAGGTTACATGTGGATGGAATTCTGGACTGAATTTGACAACAAATTAATTGTGACTGAATTTGAATTTGTATGGTTGAGAAAATCTTGCATTCAAATTGTTGGAACTAGTCCTCACTTTGTGAAAGAATAAAGTTTATGAATGAACCAACATTTATTGGTACCTTAGCTGCAATTCTCTTCAATGTTTATGGTCATTTTCGCTTTCTGTGGAGAAGTACTCAGGCCTAAATAGTCAATATCGCTTTCATTGTGATAGTCAATATCGATTTCTGTGGAGAGTAATTCAGATCTTTCGTAGGTGGAGTCTACTTGTGTAGGTCTAATTTTGCCTCATCTTTCTGTATTTCTTCATGTATCTCATTTTCAGAAGCAACAGGGGGCTGCTTTTAGTTAGGGATGGCAGCTGTTGGGTCTGGGTTGGATCCAGCCATATCCAAACCCAACCAACAAAAATGTCCTCGCGTCCAGGTACCAATCAGGTAATTTTTTTTTGTTTTTTTATAATCCAGGTTATCTTTCGCCGAGGAGCCAGAACTAATCTCTAGAGCACATGCAAACCCTCCTATTTACATGCACCGGGTAAAACCATGGCAGATGGCGAATGAAGTAATTTATGCTGATAGATTCATTGAAGTGTAAAAAAATGAAATTAAATATTACATTGAATGCTGTGATATATAGACATTAATCAATTCATGGGTGTATAACAATTCAAATGAAGTGAAAGATCACGGCCTACTCAGAAAATGGGCTGTGAATGGCTCGAATCAGACCAAGATGAACCCCACATGGCGCTCTGATGTGTTATTTGTGCACATCGCATATGCTACAGGGCATCTTGTGCACAGAATCCCACTTTCCCATTGCTATTTCGAAAAAGTAGAGTTTTCTCACCTGAGTCCACCTCCATTTTCTGTAGGATGTTATTGCTATCCGTTTGGGTAATTCACTTGTAAAGTGAATCCAAGCAAAGCATCACTTATCACTTAAAGAGTAAAAAAGAGGGGGAAAAATGGTATAAAATTTTGAAGTTATTGAATTTTTGTCATTTTGTGACACGTGAATGAGCTTTTTTTTTTTTTTTTTTTTATACTTTTTTGAATAAAAATAGGGGGCCTTTTTGCTTTTGTAGTGGATCGAGAGATCAACTTTTTTTATTTAAAAAAAAAAGAAAGAAACAAAGCAGCTGTACTTGGATAATTGATGCAGAAAGAAAGCATCACTTGTTCTTTTGATGGAAAGCTCGGTTTCTTGTTACGACCAAATAGAAATAGGTAAGCTTAGCTTGGCATAAGCTGCCGAACATCAGCACTTCAGCATCTCATATGAGTGCGATACAACTTCCAAGGCAGCAATGCCAGCTTATGAATCACCTTTTGTTTTTTTTTTTTGAAAAGAATTTACCCCAACCTAGGGGTTGGGACTAAAGAGAATCCACACAATGGAAAGAGTGGCATATCCAAGTATCGATCCGTAGATAGTTTGGTGAGATGCAAGTTTACCAACCAATCGAGCAAGCCTTGTTATTGGTTTATGAAGCACTTGATATTGCATAAACACATCAAAGAAGTGCAGCTGATGAACGAGGTTGGACGATGACGTTAGAAGTTACAAGTTAAACACGTGAGACACTTTTTTAAGTAAATATAAGGCCCATTTTTGCTACACTGAAGGATTATTAGAGGCGAGAGGTGTAAGAAAATGATGTAGCGATATATACGTGACTTTTGACTTTCCTCTGATTTAAACTACTAGCACTACAACAAAATACAGTTTTGCCAATGCAGTCATCGCGTCTAGAAAAATCCGAATTGCATCAGCAAAGGATTTTCCAACCCAATTCGGTGCGTCGACTACGCGTCGGTAAAAGTAGCAATTTTTGTGACTTTTGCCAACGCAAATTTTCACTATGTTGGCAAATAGTATCGGGAAAAGTGCAGTTTGTTGTAGTAGGGTGATGGCCGTGTGTTCATTTCCCATCTTCGGCTAGCTCCAGTTGGAACTAGATATGGACTATAGTTGATACATAGGACCACAGTGATTTTGTGTAGCTTAAAAATCTCGATTGTGCTCCACTGATTAACTCACAAGACTGGGGGAATTTTACAAGAACAAATTCGGGAACGAACCAAACTGTTAACAAACTCATTAACTGTAGAAGAGGCCGCCATGCACTGGGATGGATAGATGGGATTAAATTACATACAATCATAAATAATGTAAAATATTCTTGTACTTGTACCAGATGATAAATGACCTAAGCACTGCATCAGACTCACCTTCTTCCCTTCATTCTCATATAAAAATAAAATGACGAAGAAGCCCAAGCTTGCACAATGTTTGAATTCAACTGTTATTTATTATTCAGGAATCGAAGCGAAAGGACAAATTGTTACATTTTTCTGGAGCACCTTATACTTTTTTTTAATCAAAATCAATAGATGATAATCACACAACATAATCAAGAAACAGAAGACATATTTAACTTGTTCAAACAGAAAACTAGCTCCAGAGCTAGTTTTCTGTTTGAACAAGTTTATATATATGAACCAGAACAATTCATGTTTCCTTGTAGCTGGATATATATGAACTTCAGAAGTAGAAGGAGCTACACATTAATGCGGAATAGGAGCCGGTTGGCCGCCGCCGCGGGTATCTGGAACTGGTGAGGGATCTACGTAGTCATCCTCTTCCTTGTCTAAGGGAGGATCCAGATTACCCCTTAGCCCTGGTTCTGTGTAATAGGCAATGTTAATCCCATCTTCTGTTGGGTGAGGGAGGAATGTTGCATGAGCTGATAAAAACAACGTTGATGATTCCTTGCAAAGGGAGTTCAGAATCATTACCATCAGAAAAATTGTGACCAATGCCATCCTCATCGCTGGACCGAGCAATGTCGATTGTGTGTGGGGGTGGTAGCAAGTTCACACAGTTTGTGCCATTGTGATTACCTACTTAATTTATAGTGTCTATAGTCTTAAATGCAGTTTTTTTAAGTCATGCACTTTTAGTGATGTAGTTGCCAACTAGTACAAGTTAGTACAGAAATGCTGATTGATGCCGTGTTAACAACTTTATTAGGAGTTTTGGTTGCAATTTGTAGTTAAGTAAAGGAGAATTTCTAATTATCAAAATTCTTCGAATTATATAGAAGGTAGACCCCACATCTCATGCAAGGATACAACTGCAACTTAGCATTTATTCTTGGCCTAGCCGTGCTATGGGTTGTGTCGTGTCGGGTCGTGAAATTTTATTGGCCGTGCTGTGCCAGTGGAGGTAAGTGGAGGTAGGCCTGACCCTTCCTTACCCTTAGCTGAAATCTTTTCTTGAACTATAGCCCAATTTCCCATTTCTCTTCTCGTTTTTCCCCAAGCTTTTGCTTTCCTGTGACTTTTGACCGCTATTTATTAACGTTTCAAACGCCCATGTCATAAGTTGGGCTGCATCCATTGCATCACCGACCCATCTTTCCACATAAACTCACCTTTGCCAATAACAAACAAGCGGAACTGAGCCCCAGGCCCTGAACCCACTCATGGTCTCCATCCTACATAGAACCCATTCGAGTCAATCTCTGCAACTTGAGCCTAGCATCTGTTAGGGATCGAAACACACGCACGATCTACGAGAAACAATCAATCAATCACATAGTCAATCCACGAGACACAGATTTACATGGTTCGGCAAGATTGCCTACGTCTACGGGAGATTCACGCCGTTCACTATTATTGGAGATTCCCACAAGAGTACAACCACTCACTGTCTCTCTTGTTCTCTTCCAATTTCACCACACTTATAACGCTCTCACCGCCTAGTATAAATACATGAAATCCTAAACCTCTAAACACCCACAACCGTCGGATCTGGACTCATAACAGATGGCCCAGGTTAAACCGACACATTATAGATAAACCCTTGTAATTAAATAAAGTCTAGATCAGGCTTCACCAACCCATCAATCTCCTACTTGAAGACTGATCATACTGAATGGCGTTGACAATAACAGAACACGGCTAAGAATCTCGATACCTCATCTTCATGCTTGAAGACCAACTGAAGCTTTAGTTTCTTTATAGTCATCACCTTTGTGAACATATCTGCAGGATTCTCACTTGGTAAAATCTTCTCCAGGTTCAACATTTTTTCTTCCAGAAGCCACCGTATGAAGTGATATCTGATCCGGATATTTTTGGTCTTTGGATAAAAGGCTGAATTCTTTGCAAGATGAATGGCACTCTTACTGTCACTGTAAAGCCTGCTGGACTCTTGTTTCTTACCCAACTCTTCCATTAACTCTTGTAACCAAATCATTTCCTTACTAGCTTCTGTAGCGGCAACAAACTCTGCTTCTGTGGTTGAAAGTGCAACGACATCTTGTAATTGAGACTTCCAACTGACTGCTGCACTACCCAATGTAAATACATATCCTGTAGTGCTTCTGCGTTTATCAAAATCTCCTGCCAAGTCCGAATCAACATAGCCATGCAATTTGATCTCTGATCCTTCAAAACGCAATGCTGCATTTGTGGTGCTTCTCAGATATCTGAGAATCCACTTAACTACTTCCCAATGTGTTTTTCCAGGATTACTCATAAATCTGGTTACAACTTCCACTGCATGAGCAATGTCTGGTCTAGTGCAAACCATAGCATACATCAAGTTGCCAACAGCTGAAGCATATGGGACTTTGGACATGTTCTCCTTCTCCTGTTCTGCCTTAGGAGATAACTCTTTTGAGAGTTTGAAGTGGCTGGCCAGTGGAGTGCTAACTGGCTTGGCACCCTGCATGTTGAACTTGTTTAGAACTTTTTCAACATATTCTGCTTGAGACAACTTCAATGTGCGATTTTTCCTATCTCTACTAATTCTCATGCCGAGAATCTGATTTGCAGCACCCAAATCTTTCATTTCAAGTTCCTGTGACAACTATTTCTTCAAATTATTTATTGCATGCATATTTGAACCTGCAACGAGCATATCATCTATGTTCAAGAGTAGAATAATGTAACAGTCATAAAAACTTTTGAAATAACAACAATGGTCTGCATGACATCGTTTGTAACCTATGTTGCACATAAACCTGTCAAATTTAATATACCATTGTCTTGGGGCTTGCTTCAAACCGTATAAACTCTTTTTGAGCTTACACATCATTTCCTCTTTTCTTGGTACAGTATATCATTGTGGCTAATGCATATAGATGTCTTCTTCCAAGTCACCATGGAGAAATGCAGTTTTCACATCTAATTGCTCAAGATGTAAATCTTCTACTGCCACAATGCTCAACACACTTCTGATTGTGTTCAATTTAACCACAGGAAAAAATAACTTAGAGTAATCAATACCTGCCTTCTGCTGGAAGCCTTTTGCAACTAATCTGGCTTTGTATTGCTTGCTACCGTCATGTTCTTCCTTCAATTTGTACACCCACTTGTTGTGCAATGCTTTCTTTCCCTCAGGCAACTAAACTAAGTCTCATGTCTGGTTTGATGATAAAGATTTCATCTCATCTTCCATGGCTTGTTCCCACATTGCCCGAGTTTCAACCTGCAATGCTTCTTCATAACATTCTGGCTCACCACCATCAATTAATAATAAGTAAAACAAAGAAGGTGAATAGCGCTGTCTAGGCTTAGGAGTCCTAGATGACCTTCTTACAGGGGGAGGTGTTTGAGGGTCCACTTGCGGGTTTTCATTTTCATGTACTTCAGGTACATCATTTTCAGAAGTGTCATCCAGTTCTACATATTCATTGCTGTCCTCATGCACATTGTCCTTGTTTTTGTGCATCACTTTCTCATTAAATATAACATTTTTGCTTCTAATGATTTTTCTATTTTCTTCATCCCAGAAGCAGTAACCGAACCCATTAGAACCATATCCAATGAAAGTGCATTTCCTAGATTTGGAATATAGTTTGTCTCTTTCTTCCGCATCAACATGAACATAAGAGATACAACCAAATACTTTTAAGTGTGAAAGGTTTAGCTCTTTTTCGGTCCAAGCTTCCTTTGGTAGTCCACCATCCAAAGGTACTGAAGGCTCTCGATTGATCAAGTATGCAGCAGTATGCACTGCTTCTGCCCAAAACTACTTGGGCAATCCAGCATGTAGCCTCATACTTCTGGCACGCTCAACAATTGTCCTGTTCATGCGCTCTGCCACACCGTTTTGCTGTGGTGTATTGGGAATGGTCTTCTCTCGCTTAATGCCATTTTTGCGCAATACTTCTCAAATTCTTTACTGCAATACTCTTCCCCATTATCAGATCTTAGGCATTTCAGTTTCAAACCTGTTTCATTTTCAGCTAAAGCTTTCCACTTCTTGAAAACATCAAACACGTCAGACTTGTGTTTCATAGGATATACCCATAATTTTCTGGTAGCATCATCAATGAATGTAACAAAGTAAGAAGATCCACCAAGAGAAGGTACCTGAGTTTGTCCCCACACATCCGTGTGTACTAGTTCCAACCTTTCTGACTTCGGTGGCCTGCCTACTTTAGCGAAGGTAACTTTCTTTTGCTTTCCGAAAACACAGTCTTCACATAACTCTAAGTCCAAGGACTTGAGTCATTCCAGCTTACCTTTAGAATGAAGAATCTTCATCCCTTTCTCACTCATGTGTTCGAGTCTATAGTGCCATGTGTTTGAGTCAATGCCTTTATCTGCAATTGCAATGGAGCTTGTAGAGCTGTTAGTCAAGTAAAGAGTTCCTTCTTTCTTACCGCGAGCAACAACCATACTTTCTTTTGTAACTTTCTAGAAATCATCTGCGAAAACCGTTACGTGACCAGAGCTAGCAAGCTGACCAACTGATATGAGGTTTCTCTTTAGGCCGGGTACATGCCTAACATCATTCAATTGCCATATACTGTCGTTTGGCAATTTAATTTGAACATCTCCCTTGCCAATTATGTCACAAGGTTCATCATTACCAAGATAAACTTTTCCAAAGTCACCTTGTACATGATTTTTGAGATATTCTTTATGCGCAGTGGCGTGAAAGGACGTACCTGAATCTATAACCCAAGATTCAGACTTATAATCAAAAGCAAGAATTAAAGCATCTTGAACAGCATCACCTGCGACATTTGCGGAAGCTTCGTTGTCCTTATTACCATTCTTTTGCTTATTTTTCTTTGGTGGAGCTCTGCAATCCTTTTTTAGATGTCCTTTCTTGCCACAATTTCAGCACTCGATTTTGCCTTTTGAAGATCTTGACTTGCTCCGTGATTTTGATCTTCCATGACTTTGCTCTCTCTCAGATGACCTTCTTCTGTTTCCCACATTCAATGCACTTCCTGATGATTCACCTAAAGGCTTCCTGCGAATTTCCTCATCGAGGATAGCACTCACAACATCATTAAATTCCAGTTTGGCTGGTCCTGAAGAATTACTCAGTAATGTAACCATACCATTCTAGCTGTCTGGTAAAGAAGACAAAACCAACAAAGCCCAAATTTCATCTTCGAATTATACGTTAACCGAGGATAACTGGCTCATGACCGTGTTAAACTTGTTCAGATATTCAGCAACAACCCCACCTTCAATCATCTTCATGTTAAACAATTTTCTTATCAAGAAAACTTTATTTGAAGCGGAAGGTTTTCATACATTCGTGATAGGGCATCCATAACATCTTTAGTGGTTTTCTCCTTTGATATATTGAATGTGACAGACTTTGATAGAGAGAGTCGAACCGTACCTAAGGCTTTCCTGTCGTTCTGCATCTGACATTGTTCCAAGTTTCTTGGCTTTTCCCTCAAGCGGCAAGTAGAAATTTTTCTGGTAGAGAAGATCCTCAATCTGCATCTTCTAGTACGCGAAGTTTGTGCCATTAAACTTCTCAATCGTGAGCTTCATGTCGTTTGTTATTGCTCCCACTCAAATCAAGCTCTATCTACTTGATGGATTTTTCTGCCTATCAAACTATCAATTTGTTCCGTCTACCTTGTATATCTCGTTGGTTCGAATCCAACAAAAAAAAATGGAATGCAATTCTGAGTCTGGATGGCTTCAGAAATCAAGAAACAATTATGGCCCTTGAATCCGGTCAAATTGGGCTGTTGACCGTACTGCTGGCGTTAGGATGACGTCAGCGTCTGGTTGGCTGCTGGGCTTCTGCAAAGTGAGTCAGGTTGAACCTGACCTGAACCTAATCCAAGACCTGGAACTGGGCCTGCAACTGCTGTTCGGCTTCAGAAGCGGGCAGGCGGGTCGGACCTGACCCGGCCCAGAATTTCGAATGCTGCTAGGCTTTTGCGAGGTGAGTCGGGTAGAACTCGATCTGAAGTGACCCACGACCTGGGACGGCCCAACTGGGTTGTCTTCCTCACGATCTCTGTTTCAGAACAGAGACTGCAGCCCAGTCTCCCTCTTGATCTTCAGCGGCGACGACGGGCGGGCAGCCGGACTGCAAGGCGTTGATGATGGCTCGGCGACGGAACTCCGGCGACGGTGATCGTGCAGTGATGGACAGGGGGCGGTGGGCTGTGATGGACGGACAGGGTCAATCCGAATTCTCTACCGTTTTCGGCCACGACAGCGGCTGTGACTTCCTTCTTTTTCGACGATGTTGGGCGGTGATGGATGGCGACGGTGGGCACGACAAGCAGACCAGGATTCGAGCGCGGCCCACTTGATTGATCAAAACACCTCTGATCGTCGATTTGCAATAGTGCCCGAACCCTCCCTTTTTTCTGATTACCGTGCTGCAAATCAAGAGATCTAGATGATCTCTTCACCAATCTCGATCCTGATCGTGCGCGAAACCCTAGGCTCTGATACCAGTTGTTAGGGATCGAAACACAAGCATGATCTATGAGAAACAATCAATCAATCACGTAGTCAATCCACGAGACACGGATTTACGTGGTTCGACAAGATTGCCTACGTCCACGGGAGATTCACGCCATTCACTATTATTGGAGATTCCCACAAGAGTACAACCACTCACTGTCTCTCTTGTTCTCTTCCAATTTCACCACACTTATAACGCTCTCACCACCTAGTATAAATACATGAAATCCTAAACCTCTAGACACCCACAACCGTCGGATCTGGACTCATAACAGATGGCCCAGGTTAAACCAACACATTATAGATAAACCCCTGTAATTAAATAAAGTCTAGATCAGGCTTCACCAACCCATCAGCATCACAACCAACACCCAACACCTCACAGAATCCAAACACCGGCCCACTTTACTGCGACCCACACAATCCATCTTCCTCCAGATCATCTTGCACATCATCAACTCACATGCTCTCATTTTCCCACTCGTTCCACCCTTGCAAACATCACCTCCAAGTCCTATCACAGCCCACTACATCACCAGCAGCCCTCACATGAACTTGCAAGCATCAGTGTTGGCTTGCTCACGTAAATAAAATATAACTGCATATTTCATCCATGATCAAGCCAATGGACATGATGCACTTAAATTGGGAGGCACAAGATACAAGTGTGTTGGATTATACTTAACGGGGACCCATGTAGGTTTATTTGGTGTTTTTTTTTTTTTTTTTTTGGTGCGGAAGATGACATTCTATTCATTAATCATTGGAGAAAGATACATCATGATTACTAATGTAGGCATCAGTGCCTGTACAAAGCCCTGCCCTCGCTAGACTATGTGCTTCACTATTAATGCTTCTACTAATCAGCGTAAAGTGCATTCTAATAAAGATATCTTTGGTATTTAATTAGTTGCTATCAACACCATAGCGATCGATCGGGGGTTTGAAATAATTTTGCCTTAAAACTTGGCCTCCAGTTTTTGAAATTTTTTTATTTGAGATTTGAGGAGTTGGACATGGACGATATATATATATATATACATACATACATACATATAAATATAAATATATATATATATATATGTATATAAGGTGAGTGAGGTTTTCTTTATAAGGTTTTTTCCCTACTGTGCCCTATTTATAAGTAAGGAGGAAAAATGTTGGGTTTGGATTGGGCCCATAGTGTACTCGCAACTTAACCAAACTCTCTAATATGGGGGACCTGTAATGAACCTTAACCCGATTCAGGTTTATGTTACATCCCAGACCCAGACCTAAATTGAGACCTAAAGACTTATATATATGCAAATATTGGTCCATCTGAACCAAACTCGAATTAAAAATGGGTTCAAGCCTTTTCACTACCCGAGCGCATTGGGACTGACTGCATCCTTAAATTCAAAAGATATGTTCATTGGTCAGGTGAGCCTTGGTCGGTGTTTGGCTTGACAGGATCTTTTTTGGTCTAGCCCACTTTAGCAACCCAATGGGTTGGTTTAATTCAAAATTGGACGGGCCTGGGTTGAGATTGGTCTATCAGGTTTTATTGGGCCATCCCAAGTCCATACTCAGTATAATGATTTTATATGCTCAGGAGTCATGATCACTGTCACAAATATAAGTCCATACTTAGTATAATGATTGTACATGCTCATGAGTCATGGTCACTGTCACAAATATCAGTGACATTTTGCAAATATCTTGCTAATATGGCAGAATTTATCAGAAACAGTATTTTCCTTAATAATATCCCAACATTTTTGGAATATTGCCAAAATTGAACGTATTATGAGAAAGTCCTGAAATTAATGGGATAAAAAATAAAAAAAGACTAAAAATTGTGGAGTTTCCTTTGTATTATTTTATATTTAATGTTGTGTTTTTTTAGTATTTTTGTTGTCTAAAAGTTATTTCTTTTCTGCAAATTATTTTCTTGATAATATTCTAAGAAAAGCCTAAAGTTTTGAAAATGTCGCAGCAGTTTCCTGAATATGCATGATATCATTGATAATGATTCGATAAATTTAAAAGCTACTGCATAAATATCACACGAAATAAATAATATTAGTATACGTTGGAGGGGAAAGTTAAGGACCTTTTGTTTGCATGAAATTGATTTCATAGGAAAATTTTGAGAAATGCTTTGATGACAAAGCAGCTAAGATTGAAGAGACCAAAGTAAAGAAATCAAAATGGAAATCAAATGATCTGTACTTTTGTGGAAAATGAATATCCATTCATCACGCTAATAAATCGAATTTTAAAAAAAGTCAGGTCCCATTTATATCTTCACCTTATATATAATTGTCCCATATATTAACTTTAGGTCAAAATAACTATCCCTTATATCATATTCTACGAAAGTCAGATCACTAATTGGGCACACAAATTTCACTCTAATCGTAGTTAACTTTATGCCAAATTTCACTCTAATTGTAGTTAAGCCTACGACCAGATTGATCATGACAAAAATCATGGGGAGTAAAATTTCATATTTTTACAAATAATTAATTTTAAAGTGGGACCAACTCTGTTTAGAGTTAAGAGGTGGACTGAGTTGATACATTGTAGAATCTTCTCTTCCAGAATTTATGAAACATTTTGGCAACCAAACTGCATATTGTTCTAACGGAAAAGTTTGCAGTTTGAGGACCTTAATTATTACAGAAGTAGTTAGCTATGGGAGAGCCCTCCCATACACTTGGATGGACAGATATGATGAAATTATACAATCTTACATGAAGCATATAAAATAGAGAAATATTCTTGTACATCCTTATGGCCCACCTTATAATCAATCCGAACTGTTGACACACACTGGACCCTCCTTGTTAATCATTGGACTCCGGGGTTGCTCTTAATGAACGGACTAGACCGTTGTATTGAGGGTCAATTTCTTTAATATAAAGCCATAAAAATTGTGGGTCATGGATCAAGGTGTTAGAGGCATAAGATTAACACCATTTTTATTTATATCAGGTTCATCATGACTGGATCTTTCCATCCCCCCATGTCCCATAATCTATGTAGCCCCGGGTGGATTCTAGTAGCAAGTGTGCACTGTCGAATATTACCCTATAAAATATTGGCCTGCTTATTGATGAATAATGGCCAAAGCACTGCACCAGAGCTGTCTTCTTTGCATCATTCTCACTTGAACTAAAGCAAGGTACTAGAAGCCAAGACATTTGTATAATGGTTGCAATGAACTCTTATTTATTTTGCAGGAATTGACTCCAAAGTACAAATTGGTATTTAATAGATGATAATTGCTAGACATGACCAAGGAACAGAAAGCATATCATCAACTTAAAACAGAAAACAAACAAAACCAACCTCCAAGTCTTATACTAATATATGACACATATATCATGAACTCCAAATTTCTCTTGAACTAATCTTAAAATCATTTTCTGCTTTTGACTATAAATTGCAGTTGGGTTTCTGATGTAGCATCAACAATTGCTGCATACCTAGAGATCTAAGTTAAGAGAGCTCTTTGCAGCGGCATTTTGTAGAGTGCATATATATGTAGCATACCTAGAGATCTTGGTTAAGAGGGCTTTGTGGTGGTTGATTGTACAATGTATATAAATGTAGGTAGCATCAACCAATTGCTGCATATTTGGGTTTTTGGCTCACTTATATGACCTTTCCAATGGTGGTAGGTAGGAGCAAAAATGTCATGGTGGTTGATTGTACAATGTATATATACGTAGGTAGCATCAACCAATTGCTGCATATATGGATTTTTGGCTCACTTATATGCCCTTTTCAGTGGCTGATTGTACATCCAATGGTGGTATGTAGCAGCAAAAATGTCGACAGGTCGGCTAGTTATTTCAATTTAATTTTTTTTTTTTAATTTTATTCCATGGCTGATTTTTATGATAAGGTTGAGGAACTCTGTAAAATGGCTCCACCAATGAAGATAAACTCTTGTACCTCAACCCTGTAACAGGCTGGTTGGATGATTGGAGAAACAGATACTGCGAAGGCACAAGTAAATCCCACAGCCCTCACAGCATGGACCGGGCCTCAAAAGCTAGCACACTAGGTGTAAGCTTTTTTTGCGGAAAAACCAGGAGAATCATAACGCTGTCTCAAAAAAAGGGGACATCCAGCAGCAACCTTTGGTGGGTCTCCTTGGGGTAATCCTGTTCTACAAATTTGAATCACTGCACGGACAGCCTGCAGCATTTCGGGCTGTTGGCTGAGATCTGGGCTTTATCTTTTGGATTTTACAGACCATTTCTGGTATCTTCACCACACCCATTGGGGAACTGTAAACAATGCATTGGAGAAGCAACATGCGTTGTCTGCTGATTCAGACTAAAAACTTTAGATGGTGGGTGAAACAAGTCATGTAGGGAAGGAATTCATGGGCCATAGAGTCAGATCTACCACAAGTAAATGGTTGAATTCTAAATATTAGAAGATGCAGTAAATGACTGTATTGAGTGACAAGTCATAGGATTTCCTCGAAGATTAAAAAAAGAAGACATGGCAATCAACTGCTTATTTATAACATAAAATAAGTTCTCTGTCTGATATAGTATTGCTATAGTAGTAATCTTGTGATTTTTACTACCAATGACGCCATTGATAAGGCAATCAACTACTTATTTATATCATAATAAGTTCTCTGCCTGATATAGTATTGATATAGTAGTAATCTTGTGATCATTTGCTAGCAATGAGGCCATTGATCTTATGTTCAATGTGGGCCTCACTGTCCTCCAAGCGCCCCTCAACAGTATCGTTCTCCCATCGCATGAGCGTTGGAACTCCCTTGAGGTTGAACCTTGCATCTACCCTCCATGGATGGCTAGGATTTCTCCAGGTGGGTCTGTCCCCAACAAATGCTCTCAAGAGTGCAACATCACTTGATGATGCTTCTAACTTCTTGTATATTACGGGTTCAGCTCTAACACAATCTGTAAAATAAAACAAAAGGCACAACACAAAACAATAGGATAAGGAAAAAACAAAAACAGATACTCTTTTAGTTTGATAATAAAGAAATTGTTAGTTTTTTTTCCTGGTACGGTAATAACATGAACCGAACCCACAGCCAAGGCTGCGGCGATGAGCACCATCCTGCCAACTGTGCTACACGCTCTTGTCAAGATATTGTTGGTGCTTGAAGGAAAAAAAAAAACAAAAAAACATATGTTGGTTTATTTGTTTGAACACACATGCTTCTATTTTGAATTTTTGGGAACCCACATCTCCTTCTTCATATACACTGCACGACACCAATTTCAGGCAAAAATATACCTTTTTTTTGGCTCATCATTATTATTTTGATTTCATTAATTCATCTATTGCTATCTTGTATTCTAGTCTTAATCACAACATTAATAGTGGTTAATATTAACCACTATTTTCTGAACAGTTAAACCTTCCTCTTGTACTGTAAAATACCACCTGGGCCCTTATTTGAAAATTGTTTTTTGGTTCTTTTATCCTTTGTGGAAGTGCTGCCACTGTTTTCCCTTGTTAATCTTTGAGCAAATTGCTCGAGGTACTTCATATGCAACTCAACTGGTTGCAGTAATGAGTGGGTACATTCAAGGTCAAATCGAGCTTGCATACTGAAGGCAGTGTTAGCTATTCAAGCCAAACATCATAGACATCATCCAGGAAGGCTAAACTCTTGTAAAGACAGTACAGCATTAACATTCATCAACCCCATCTAGCCCTTTTCTTTTAGTTCCCATAAATTATTATTCATCATCATCATCCCACCTTCTGAGGTTTGTGAGCTCTTCTTTTGGCTCATACCTGTTTAGGGCAAGGGCAATAAATATCCTCTGTTACTACAAAATTTGAGAAGTCACTCCACATGTGTTTTACTAGTCAAGTCTTTCCAGGCTTCCCACTTCTCCCTGTTTAACACTTCAATTCTCTGTGGTCGGGCCAAACCATCTCAAATGGCATTCGTAGATTTCTCTCCCTGTAAAACTTCAATTCTTCGTAGTGAGGCTGTGTTTCAGACTATATGATATGACCAAACCATCTCAAATGGTATTAGTAGATTTTTCTTTCTACTGGAGCCACCTATATATACTTACTCAGTTAATTCCAATCCTTTCTTTTACGTGCCACTCCAGTGTTAAGGGGACTACCTAATTCTATCTTTTATTGTTATTCCATATCTTTCTTAGCATAAGCAAATCAACCAAATTTACTTTGCCCTGTCATTAGTTTCCTTGTTAACCAACATGCCATTCTATATAATAATGCAGGTAAAATGGCTGTTATAAAAGAAATGTCCCTTCGTCATGGTGGCATTCTAGACACATACTAGTCATTAGCTTGCCTCCACTTCACCCACCTCCACTAATGCCTATAGTAGAATGCATTATATATAGACAGTCAACAATCCATCTAATGCAATCCTGGCTTACCAGGCTTAGGACTAGCACATGGTAAGAGTATCAAAATACACAATGGTGCAGGCTGACGACGGCCTTGGAGTCACAATTCTTGCCTTAACCTTTCTGTAGAACTCATGCAGCCATAAACACTGGCATGGAGTCAAACCACACTTATAAGAAGCAAAGCTTTTGCATAAAAGAACCATCATATTATGATATGGGGAACCAGAAGGTATTTAGTTGTGGGATTTTACTTTTGTGAGGTCTTTTTGGGAAGATGAACAACATACTTAGTCTCAAAAAAAAAAAAAAAAAAAGGGTCAACATCAAGTGTTATGTACAGAATTCGGGTGGGCCTTAACATTTGTAGAAATATATTGGATTCTTGAACTCCTCAGTGTAAGGCTCTTCTAAAATTGGTCAGTGATGTAGCAGTATCTTTCGAGGAACAAGATTAGAGGATCCACAGAAGAATTTAGTGGTATCGTCTAAAGAACCACCATTTTCTCATTGATTAAGCCCATGTCATATTTGCTCTCCACACAAACAAATTTGGTAACCAATAGCCCCTTACCATCGAGTCCAGGTGTTTGATTGGAAAGTCACATCCAATAAGATTTTATCCCTGGATTCATCATTCCAAACAGAGAAGAAAAGATTACAGCCCTGGATTGCCTCAAATCCCACAACTTTGTTTTTCCTAAAATTTGTTTCCTCTGCCATTTCCACAAGGAACCCGATAATCACTTGTTTTTAAATTATCCTTTTGTTAGGTAATGTGGTTTAAGTTGTTCTAGTTTTCTTCATCTGGGGTCTTACAAAAATTCTTTTCAATCCATCATAGAGGGGTAGGTATGGCTCAGGTCCTTTCCAAAAGTGTGCATCTTGGGGGGAAAGGAGAAGAACAAAAGAAAGTTCAACAGTAAGGGCTCATTGTCTTCAGCATGCATTGGTAGCTCCTTTGTTATCCTAAACATCTATAAACATCAACAAGATGACATCAACATCTATCTATATAAAATCATATTCAAAACATGCACACACCCAAACACATAACTACAGCTCCAATAATATCCTATAGCATTTGGGCAAATTCTTAATTCAAATTAGCATAAATAAAGGGTGAAAAGGAGAGAGAAGAAATCAGTAATGGGGCATGCATGGTACATAATAGATTCTTGAAATGAAAAAAACCCAGGTGGGTTTTGTCACTGTTGAACATATTAATGTGAGAATTGTTGAGATGGCAGTTCTCTACATGAGAAAAGTAAGGAAGAAACAGAGTAAGAGAGATGATGGGCTACCAGGGCACCAGCTGAGAGAGGTAAAAGGGTCTTTGTCGGCCAAGAAGAGGAGGTTAATCTGGTTCTTGGGTGCTTCAGATTTGAAATTCTCGAATACTTGATTGAAGTTGGAAACCGTCGCATCCACCGTTTTCAGAGGCATCTTCTCTCCTTCGCTTGTTTACACAAGAAAGAGATGAGCAATTTTTATAGGTCAAAATCTGGAAAACTTTCAAAAAGATCCTAAAACTTTTGTTATTTTTTAAAAACAATCTCATAATTTGCTTGATTTCAAATAAATAAATAAAGCTTGTCACTCATCTTCGGTTTTAAATGGGAGCTGCTATTGGCACACAAGTTTTCTCCCTTCCCACACACACATTTTTTTTTTTAAACCCTGTGAAATTACTTTTTTGCCCACCCTCTCCCTTTCTCTCTACCCACCTCCCCCTTCACCTCTGGCCGGCGGCAGATCGGACAGCCGGGCGGTCGCAATGATAGCCAAGCTGCCCGATCTGCCGCCGACCAGGGAAAGGAAGGGAGAGGGAGAAACGGGGATAAGGGAGAGAAAGAAGGAGAGGGAGAGAGATGAGGAGGGAGAGACGGGGAGAATAGAAGGGGGAGAGAAAACAGTGGGGGAGGGAGAAGGGAGAGAGAAAACAGTGGGGGAGGGGGTGCGGCCGGATCCGGAGGTGAAGGGGAAGGTAGGGGGAGAGAAAGGGAGGAGGGAGAGAAAACAATGGGGAGGGAGGGAGGGGTTGGCCTTCACTGTCGGTGAAAGGGGAGGTGGGGGGAGAGAAAGGGAGGAGGAGAGAGAGAAACAGTGGGGAGGGAGGAAGAGAGGGAGAGAAAACATTGGGGAGGAGGGAGGAAGAGAGGGAGGGAGAGGGAGAGAAAACAGCAGGGAGGGAGGAAGAGAGGGAGAGAAAACAGTGGGGAGGGAGGGAGGGAGGGGTCGGCCGTGGCCGTGGCCGTTGGTGAAGGGGGGGGCGGAGAAAGGAAGGAGAGAGAGAACCAGTGGGGAGGGAGGAAGAGAGGGTGGAAGAGAGGGAGAGAAAACACTGGGGAGGAGGGAAGAAGAGAGGGAGGGAGAGAAAACAGTGGGGAGGGAGGGAAGAAGAGAGGGAGGGAGAGAAAACAGTGGGGAGGGAGGGAGGGAGGGGTCGGCTGTTGCCGTCGGTGAAGGGGGAGGTGGGGGGGAGAGAAAGGGAGGAGGAGAGAGAGAAACAGAGGGGAGGGAGAGAAAGGGAGGAGGAGAGAGAGAAACAGTGGGGAGGGAGGAAGAAGGAGAGGAGAGGGGACAGCGGCGAATCGGCCGCTGGCCGGAGGTGGGGAAAGAGAAAGGGAGGTGGGCAAAAAAGTAATTTCACAGGATTTAAAAAAAATGTGTGTGGGAAAGGAGAAAATTTTTGTGCCAATAGCAACCCCCTTTTAAATAGATCCTTCTTTGAAATGACTGAAATACCCATCTCCGATGATTTTTTTTCCCTCCTTTGTCACATGGTGCATCACCCTTGTTATATACATTGGTGGGGCCCACTATTGAAAAACCCAAATTGCTTACCAACCGTAAGACACATTGTATTCTCCACATCTAAATACTCAAAAGTTAGGACCAGCCGTCAGATTGATTATCAGATTTCACACATAAGAGACACATCTTCTTTCTACCTAGTGAAAGAGAAAAGTAAAGAAAATTAATTACACATTTAATATTTAGTTGACCTAATGATGGCCATCTTATTGATTTGAGTTTTAATTGATATCTTGATCACTGCAATGGATGTCAGGGCTGAGAAGAGGTTTAGATTTTCCAAAGGTGGGCCCAGCCATGTCTTAACAAGAGCACTATACCACACTAGAATGCTGCATTGAAGCTTTGCCCATAATTGAAACTAGCATAATAACCCAAGCTCAACATGGAAATGGCCAACATTGCAATTTAAATATTCATACATTAATAAATTCATAGATTTTAGAAAGAAAAAAACAGAGAGAATAAGGTTATGAGAGTACCTGTTTACAAAATTCATGAACTAGCGGTGGAGCTAGAAGAATTTGAATAGAAATGGAACGATAGAGCTTGAATTGAAATAGAGCTTTTGCAGCAAAATAAAAGTGAGAAGTGGTTACTAAGTGGTTTTGATTTTAATGAGATAAAGTAGGTAGTTACATAAGTGAGGAAAAATATTTGAAAACTGAATAAGTTAAGAGTCAAAATTTCAACCGACGGTCAATATTAAAATCAAAACCTTCCTCTTTAATATGGTATAATGGGCTTCCTTAGAGAGGCAGATTACAAAAGGGTAAAGAGAAAAAGAAAAAAAGAAAAGAAAAGAAAGAGAGAGAAAATCCTAATTTTCTATTTAAAGAATAAAATCGAGAATTTATCACTAGAGAGGATCTAATAAAAAAAATGACTGAAAAACTTCTCAATCTTTTTGAAATAGGTAATTTATGAGATTTTCTTTTGGAAACCTTTCTGATCTTTTTTAAAATTTTCCAAAAAAATACCAATAAAGAAAAACTTGTGGTTGATGGCCAACAAATAAATAAACAGCTTATATGAAGAAGAGAATATAAAATGAAACTTTTAGGGCCCATTTCTTTATCAAAATTCCAAGAATTCATGTTTGGGAGAATTTCAAATTCTCCAAAAGTTGTACTACCCTTGGATGGAATTCCAAATCCCTCTTTTTTATGGAGGATTTGAAATTTCAACAAATGGTATAGAGAGTGGAATTCCCAGAATTCCGGTCTACTTTATTGTGCAGACGCAGTCCTTCAACAGTGACATTAATACTTGAACCCTGATTGCCCCAGATGAAATGTACCTGTCTTTCAATTTCTTGTGCTTTTGAGTTTAAACCGAACTGTTTATACTGGATGGGTGGTTCGTTCCAAATCAGGCTGATCCATGGTTCAACCCCAGCAGAAAAGATAAGATCCTATTGGATGGAGAGAAAATGACTCCACTGCAGAAATGCAAAGAAAATAATGTATAGAGAACCCTCTTGTGGAGAAATAGGCCAGGCATCATTTAAGCTTGTACTTACTGGGTTTACATGCTCTGCACTATTGTTAGTCCTTGATCCAGGTGAGATCAGTTTAGGTGGAACTGACGAACGGGCAATTATCACCATCTCAAAGACAAATCCAAACTATCTGCAGCTAAACTGGTAGTTCAATTAAAAGTATCAAGCTTGAACAGAATGTGTTAAATGAGAAAAATAATTCACCTAGTAGGCCCAGCTTGGGCCAATGCTCAATTTTATATCTTGCCCCCTACATGAATATGTAACAATTAGAGGTATATTATCAAGAACAGCTGTTTTGAATGTCGCACCACATTCCCAACAATGAATTAGCCTCGAGAAAAGGCATAAGTAAACCTTTCCATTGAGTGGCACTCATTCAAGCTGACCCCATAAGCCAAGCCCTGAATTGTTTCAGAACAGCATGGCAATTTTCCCAAACCCCCCAAATACACAAAACAAGGGCCAGTTTGTTTCTCAATTAATACATATGCATGAACATGTATGCTATTAGATTTAATATTTTGTTTGTGATTACTAATTACATAGCTAATTCCTATGTAGGACAAATTAAGTGATTTGTTTTACCAATCAAATTCCTATGTTAATCTTTTGCATTTCAATAATCAATCTCAAGTAATCATGGAAGTTGAAAAGTTCTTGCCCACCCCACCACAAGTTATGTACAATCATCCAAGCATATAAAATTAAGACCATGGGCCCCACCAAATAAAGGTGATGATAAGTAGGACCCACTT
Source organism: Persea americana (assembly GCA_029852735.1). Lineage (NCBI taxonomy): Eukaryota > Viridiplantae > Streptophyta > Magnoliopsida > Laurales > Lauraceae > Persea > Persea americana. The sequence goes on along the minus strand of CM056815.1, from coordinate 11,318,579 downwards.
ATCTCAAACAAACGTAAATATAAATCTGCTTATGTCAAGCAGCATGTATATTCATTACAAACAAACAGACCCTTAAAAGTGGTGGCAATCCTTCGTCTGACATACAGACCAAAGCATGGTAATTCAGGATACACCTAAAGAGGCAGTCATTTCATTAGAAATACAGCAACGCCGTACATTGATCAACCGAGACATTTCCTCAGCAGGACATAACCTGTTGATAGAATTACACTAGCACCAACAAAACACAAGAAGCATGTAAAAAAGACCCTATTCAGGGGTAAGCAAAATCTACTCACTGAGATTCGAACCACCATGGATGGGAAGGCATTGTGGTTACTCACGTTGAAGTACTTGCCTGACTTGTAATTGTAATCATGAAATAATTCCCCCCAAACTCATTCATTTTCATCAAATGAATGGTCTCAATACCAAGAATTAAGAAAAAGGTTTATCAAACAACCGCCATCATCTAACAATTCAACTAGTGGAGTGGAAAAATGAATGATTATTGGTTGCCATTACGTGGAGTGGTTGGCATTAACCTTTGTGTCCATGTTCAAATCAAATGAAAAGTGAGCAGGTACTCCCTGAGGCTCAATAATTGTGTCGCTTAAATTCTGCATGACTGGATGACTGAAGCATTTAAGTAGATTTTCATATATAACCATAATATAAAGATCAATTGGGTCTATGTGACACTGCCTCCTCTCAAGTAACAGTCATATAACCACCTTACAGATTCTCATATCAAGCTTCTAATGGCGAATAATTATCACCTCCAGAGTTACAAATCAAAGCAGTAAATATATACACGAATTAAAAGGCAACAATGGAGCTCTCTGTGTGTGTCTGTGGAAAAAATGATAATAAATACACCACCTATTCTGAATTTCAGTACCTAATCCCTACTGGATTTGGATTGTGAAAGACAAACATATAAACTACCATGAATTATTTAGTGAAAAACTACCATACTTCTCACGCTTTCCTGCTTTAGATTTTACATATCTAAAATGAAGAAACAAAATTGATGAAGCCCATATGGGGAAACTGTAGCAACTTCTGCATAGGGGGATGCTTCTATTGAAATCTCAGGACTAAATGTATACAGAGTTCTGACCACCTTGTTGGAAAACAGAGAAATATCCACCAATAATCAAACTAAAAAACCTAGCTCATTGTCTGTATTGGGCTTGTGTAGAGACCTCAATAGTAATCTAACTATAGTGGGTTTCAGGCATGCTTACTGTAAATATAGAAGTATTGACCTTCAGTATTGACCTCAATAGTAATCTAACTATAGTCTGTATTGGGTTTTTATTTTTTTTTGCCAAGTTGGGCTACTGGTCTAAGTGTGATACTTTCACTTGAGGACCCTGGCTTGATTGTCAGACAACGGTGCCAACACCACTCAAACAACAGTGTGTTAGCCCTTCAGTACGATTTTGGTTCTTAAAGGCAACAAAAGAAGGCATTTTGGATGTTCCAATGTTTATAACTGTGTGGTCAATGGATTTTTACCCTTCATCATCCTCATCATCAACTGAGCCTTATCCAATCAAATAGGGATGGGCTGAAAAATCTTTACCCTATGAATGTGGAATCATTTTTTTTTATCCTTCTTTGGTTCAGCAGAATTTCTCGCCTCTATTGTAACCATAGATGAAAATAGCGGCCGCTACGTAGCGTAGCGGCCGCTATATCGGCCGTAGCGGCCGCCACCGCTACGCTACGGCCGATTTATCGGCCGCCGCACCCGTAGCGGCCGCTACGTCCGCTACGGGGCCGCTACAGGCCCGCTACGGGCCGCTACGACCGCTACGGGGCCGCTACGGAGTGAGAAAAATTCCTACTTTTCAATTTTTTTTAAAATACATAATAAGAATTATTTCTTTTCTTCTTCTCTTCAAATAACATTTCTACACAACTCTTCTACCCTTTTATGTTTGAAAGAACACCAAAAAGCACATGATCTCGCCGAATTACAGTCGATACAGAGAGTTCTTCTCTAAGTACATCCTATTAGACACCCCCTTTGGTAGATGTATTTTTTTCTCTAGGTACTCTTAAATCTTGATTTCATGATATAGTTTTTTCTTTTCTGAGCCTTTCATTAGTTTCTAAGTTAGCATAATCAAGCAACATGAACACATGTGAAAAAAATGATCATTACTATTATTTTCTATTTATACAGCGATACAGGACCTCATATAGTGAGGGGACCGCTACGCCCCCTTACCTTAGTTACTTTTGCAAAAAAAATACATTTTCTCTCATTTTCCAATATTCTAGATTTTCTAGAATTTTTTCATATTTTTTTGACGATTTTTCCCAATCGCACCGCTACGCCGCTACGTAGCGCCGCTACGCTACGTATCGCCCGCTACGTAGCGTTTTGGCGGCAGGCCGCTACGCCCGCCGCTACCGCTATTTTCATCCTTGATTGTAACTGCCTTCTTGCAGCTTGTTACCATTATCATTTGGTGCAGCTTTCATTCGAAGGCCATGCTAAACTTGTTGGTCAAGATATAGTTGAGATGGTTGGAACACTACATGATATAATGGTCTCACAAGTCACAACCACTAAATTGCTGACATTGGATAGTGCAATAAAAACAAACGCGCCTATCATCTATTGGAGAAAATGCAAGGCCTAGTGCATTATATGCAATGGTAGCTCTAATAAGCGCACATGATCATAGTAAATAAAGAGAAGTTTCACATACAAGCTTATCAAAACTCAAGCTCTCTTATTTACAGAGCAAATGCCAAACAAAGCGTACAAAAGATAGATGGATTCAAAGAACTTATTTTGGTAAAAGACGCTCATAAATACTTTATTCAGAATCAGTTGTTATTTGTTCCACTAGAATGAGGGGTGATTTGGAAATAATAAATCACATAGGTGAAATAGTACATTACTACTTTCTTACGTATGCTCCAAAGCAATTATCTGATGTCATAAAAGTAATCAAGAATAAGTATTAGCAATTAAAACCAATAATTGTATGGAGTGCAAAAGGCAGTAAATCAAAATCCTACCGCACATGGTTTTTGTATTCCAGCATTCCTGAATACTTAAGTGAATAAGATCATAATTGTAACTTCAATCTTCCTCCCTACTCTTCTCTGGTTACAGAATAAAACTCCGTTCCAGTAATTAGAAATTTCCAGTTCTTCTTCTTCAAACATTTTTAAGTTTGAAATGGTACTCGATAAAGAACCAAAATAAATCTTAAATGATTGATACTGGCTGCAACATTTAAGAACAGGAAGGCTTTTAATGTTCCTTTATTATAGGCAGCACAAGCCCAAAAAGGCCAGGGAGAACTCAAGTAAACTGTTGATGACAAAAAATGAGAATTTCTCATTATGTACTAGTTTTATTTGTTTCTGGTTGTTCATTTACACTAGCACTCAATAACCTATACTGTAAAATAGAAAGCCAAGAATAACCTTGCGCTAACCCAGATTAAACAACCCTAATGAATCATATGCAAACTTTAAATAGACCCATGTTAAACAACCACCAACAGCTTTGGATCTGACATAAACCAGATCAGAGAGCCATGAAGAACAATTTCAATTCCCCAATAACTAATTCATGCAAAGTCAACTATAAGTATATCATACGCAGTGGATTTAAAAGGTGAAATGCATATTTTTCCCAATTCTTCAAATGATCCCAACTGAAAAAACCCATAGATCAATATAAGGAAGAAAAGATAGAAAATTAAAAAAAAAAAAAAAAAAGGAATAAGAGACAAAGACCCTTTGTATCAAACAAGTTCCATTTAACACCAGAACAAAAAATCCTACTATCTATCCAGCCACATCCCCACGCCATTTTTAACTATTTATGATTTTTAAATATACTCTACATGAGCCTGTTTCAACCCTCCATTAAACTGCATGACTTTCCCAAAACTCTCTCCTATTACAATCACTTTTTTCCTACCACCAAACCCACCTAAAAACCCAATCAAGGAATTATAGCTAAAACCCAGCTTGTAGCACACTGGCTTCCAACCTCATTTAATTTTTAAAACATAGCCTAACTATGGCCCAAAGTCCCTCTCGACATAACAGCCCTGTTATTGACTAAACAAACCTCTACTTTAAAAACAAAGTCATTCCTAAGACACACAACACACACAGGAAACCAGTTTAAATTGGGTTTTGCTAAGGACCTGTTTGTTTGCATGGCATTGTTTGTGCATCCTCGGAGACGAACCATTTAATACTCGTAAATGATAGGATTGCAGATCTTCTGAAATACAATCTACTTAAAGAATGCGGCAACCTTATCTTAATATATCCATCTCAACTTGGATCTATAGGCCAAGTGCCCAACAAGTTGACAATTGGAATAATCATTTTGAGACTAGAATCTAGATTGTACACATACATAAGAGCTGTCAATAAAAAATTTAGCAGGATCATATTGGGACAGCAGTGCATAATATGCAATACTCAATAACTCACTACCATTCAATCCATCAGAAGCAAATAAGTAATCACTTGATATAAGATAAGCAATGGATAAATAACTTATCTCCATGACTAAATAAATATTCTGAACTTCAACACACATAGGAATTTGGAAGATTTTACTCACTCATTACATTCCACAATTCAGGATAATTGCGCATTTGCAATAAACTTCATTCAAAGTAATTCCTTCATCGCTGGTTCTCTAGATCAGAAATATTAACAGTGCAGACCTGTTCTTCCTTGGGCAAAATGCACCAATTAGGTGACTGCACAGCTCGCAACCACCGAAAGTCATCCACATTTGCCCAATTCCCAGTGTCCTCTGCAAGACCGGACTCTCTCAGCTCTTCTTCAATCCCCTCATAAACCAAAAGGTAAGTTGCAAACCTCACACTGCTGCAATCTTCAATGATGGGTCTACTCCGAACCCGAAGATAGAAGTCTGTTGCCTTTGCATGATGTATCCTAATCTGATGAGATGCCAACATGAACAAACAACCCTCTGCCTCTTCAATGAGAATAGAACCCAGAACAGGACCCACAAAAACCCTGCAATTTCTCAATCGATGGACAAAGAGGGCTCTCAATCTACCCTTGAGCCGGATTTCACAGGATTCCAGATTGGAGAGCGCGAAATCGCCACTTTCAAAACCCTGAAATTGCTTAACCAAAACAGCACCCAGTTGGTTCCGGAATCCAGGTGAATCACGGGTTTCGAATCTTGATTTCTCAGCAGAAGCAGCAGCAGCAGCGTCATCTCCTCCATTGACAGGAAAGTTTGATTCTTTCGCAGAAATCTCACTTTCTTTGACTGCATTGGCCGGATCTTTCTGTGCCAGCTTATTCCTGAAAGAGAACTTCTTTCTCGGAACCAGCTTCAAACTCACGCTTTCAAGGCTCCCTTTCAATTCAGCAATCGCTTTGAGAGTAGATCTAACTTCGTACGAGGGGAGAAAATACGAATTCTCCGCAACAAGCTTTTCGAGATCGGCAATGGAGATCGATAGCTTCTCGAGACCGGATTTCAGCTGGGGATTGGATTCGAGATCATTTGAGATGAAGCGCAAGCAATCGATCTCTGATTCGACCGATCGTTTGGAATCGGCGAAGCGATTGAGAAAAGCTTGAGTGGATTCGCAGGGGGCAGAGGAATCGGCATCGGATCTGCGCGAGATGGATTGGTTAAGACGAGAATGGTGGAGATTGGAGAGGCGTTCGATCATGGTGGCGTGCTTCTTTTGGGAACGAGGGTTTAGGGTTTTAGAGAGATCGATTGGGGAGATGGAGAGATCGTTTTCCTCTTCCATGTTTGGTGCTGCAGAGAAAGACGAGAAGAGGAGAAACAAGAACCGTAGATTCAAGGACTTGGGCCGAGTCTGGGGCTGTGACTTGGGTGGGGTTTGGATGAGTTGGGACTAATGATCCGAGCAATCTTTTTGACCTGATCCTATCTTAACCCGACCCAGAGATATAAATAAACACCATAAACACTTGTTTTCAAAGTTTCCAAATCTCAACATGCAAGGCTAACCAAACTATCCAATTCTAAATCAACTCAAAACCCACAAAATCTAGCCCAATCTCATGGTATAATTCAATATAAAATCCAATAACCAAACCAAATTTGTCGGTTTTTCAATTAACTAATCCGATCCGACCGATGGAGAGGACTTAAACCTAACTGAACCAAATGGTTCGGTTCGGTTTGGTCGGTTAAACCTTTGTTTTTTTTTTTTTTAAATCAAACATTAAAAATTTCAAAATAATGAGACCCTATCCTTTGCATTTATTCCAATGTTTAGTGCAAACATAAAAATCCAACATTCCAGTGATCCATATAAAAAATAATTCTACTCCAAAAAGAGAGTTTGGACTAAACGCAAGCACACAAATATATTATAGAATATAAATTCTACAATCCAATCAAGAAAAGAAAAACTCAAAAGTTGAAAATAGAGCGGAGAAAAAACTGACACAGAACCAATCAACTATGAGGCACAGAGGCAGTATTGAGTTCATCTAAGAATGACTTGTCGAATGTAACTATGAAAGTAGTGAACGAAACCCTAAGGCTAAAATAGTAAAAAAACAATACTTAAGTTAATGTACACGGACGGTTCGGTTTAAGCAGTTTTTATGATATCCAAACCGTTAACTGAACGGATGTAAGCGGTTTTTATAATTACCAAGCCGTTAACCGAACCGATCAACTATAAACCGGTCTGAACCGCCCGGTTCGGTCGGTTCGGTCCGGTTTTGCGGTGATACCAGATTTTTTGTGCAGCCCTAAGCATAGTGATCGCTTCATCATAACCCTAAACATGCACAGACATTTCTTTCACCGGGCCGTAATCTTGTAGGCCCACCGTTGGGCTTTAGGGTTTCCAATTTGACATCGGATTGTCCTATATGTTGAATTGGATCTATAATGTTTTTTACCTTTGCCTTTGATGGACTTATATGTCAACCAACTTAGATCGTTTGGTAATCCAGCCAAAAAAAACTTCAATCGTTTGGATGTAAGATTTGGTGGGTGGATCTACAGAAAGCCTTGTCCAGTACCCACACCTGAGAAGTGAGCTCCATTTGTTTCTCTCCTAAGATCTCCATAGGCAACTCACCTCACATAGGGATAGGGGTGAAAACTGGGGCACGGCCCAGCACAGAAGAAACCTTGCTTGTTTCGTTGACAGTTTGACTGGGCCAAACTAGCACGACATGACCCAAAAGATGGGCCGTGCTAGGCCAGGGAGCCCTAGGCTAAGGCCCGGCCCATATATATATAATTTTTAGATTTTTAATATAAATAAAATATATGACTTAAAATAGTTAAAGATTTCTTATTCATTTATAAATTAGCTGTAATGTTTGTACAATTATTTTAATAATTTCAACTTTATTTTAAGTGAAGAACGCCTAAAAGTTTATAAAGTCTCTTTTAGTTTATATACAAAAATTTTAAAAATTTTAGAAGAGGCACGCGGGCGGCATGGCCCGGCATGGAACGGATAAACCCGTGCCTCGAGCCGTGTTGGGCTGAGCCCCAACTAGCCTAGGCATGGCACGACGTAACACAGCTGGGGCGCCCTTAGTGTGCCGACACGCCCAATTTTCACCTCTACATAGGGATGGCAATAGGGCGGGTTGGGGTTTCGTCTTAAGTTTGTCTTATCCGAACCCGATGTGCCTGGTAACAGGTCACTGGTATGTGATACCAAACCCGCCCCGTCTGGGCAAATCTAAAGCTTGAAAATTTTAAAATATATAAATGAATGGGAAAGATAATATTAAAAGCTTAAACCCACAACCTTATCTTCTCACAAGCCTTTAGTTAATGCCCTGACAGCAGTTGCTCCATATGGATTTTACTTATATTTTTGTAATAAATAAATATATATTATATATACAGGGTGGGGTGGGTTAGGGCAACAAATGAATTTTACTTATATTTTTAGTAATATATAAATAAATATTAGATGTACAGGGTGGGGTGGGTTAGGGCAACAAAATCCAAACCCGCCTCGTTCGAAGAAAACCACTACCAAACTCGCTCCTCATAGGAGCGGGGTGGGGGCGGGTCCCCATTTAGACTCGGCCCATTGCCATCCCCACCTTCACAACCATGTGTCAGTGTGCACTCATAGGCACGTGTGGAGCAGGAATGCATTTTGAGTGCGCTAAGATAGCTCATGGAGCTTTTTTGGTGCAGGTCGTTAGCCTATTTTAAATAGAGTTGCGCTACAAAACTCCCTGGTGAAAAAGACCCAACTTTTAGCCAATGAAAGTGTGACACGTGTTATAAATAGTACACTTATCCATTCTCTCTCCTAAATATTCTCCTAAAATTATGGATCTTTTATAAATTCTCTTAAATCATTGCCTAATAGGCAAATTCTCTTTTAAATATGATCGTTTGTTAAATGAGTCAAGCTTAGTAAGAAAATGCTCAACAGTTTGACTTGAAATCGATAATGAAGTGATTTAGCTATGTTAGAACTTACTTGAGCTTGCCTCGAAATAATAATAATGATGATGATAATATACTCCAACTACAAAATATCAGGCATTTTTTTTCTCAAAATTTAGTTGGACCACCAAATGCATGACAATCCAAAGAGGCATCAAGTTTTTTAAATATATGGATTTAGATAAGTGGAATATGAGATATTCGGCCATCAAATAATTCTTGCCCTTAGTTTGAAGTCTTCAATTTTTAATGGTTATACATTGTGCAGCTTTATTGTCATACAATCCTATGGTAAATAATGTACAGGTCATCGTAACATTTGGATTGAGGCCAGTTCTTAGGAGGCCAATGAGCGTGGATTTGTATGGATGAAAGTTGAAAAAGGGGGACGATAGAAAGTGGGTTATCCAAAAATTTCCACACAAATGCATATATAACCTTTCGAGGCAGTTTTTAGTAGGGCCCACTTGGATTTATGACGATTAAGCGAGGTAGGGCGGCCGAAAGATTTGGACATAAGTGACATAACGGTGAAATATCAGGACAATCAAATTATCATGGCTTTTAGTTTTAAGGCATGAATGTCAGTTGTAAACAATGTATAAAAGAGTGTAAAATTCAGGGTTGTTTCTTTGGAGGAATTTTATGACAATGAAATTGCTGTTTATGGAGCGTTTGGAATTCTACATTTGGTTAGAGGTGGTTCAGAAACTCAACCATTTGAATTTCACTTTTGCTTATAAAATCCTCCAAATCCAACTTCCAAATGGTGTTTTGTGTTTTGAGGGTAGGATATAAAATGGGATTTACATACATAAAGTTTACATATATAAATATATGAATTTAATGTATGTAAAATGTACAAATGTGAAACATGTTACCATGTTCTCTTGGGGACACCATTTTCATGCAAGTAAATGACATGAGGGTCAAAAGAGAAAACGCAAGAAGGATCTATATCAGTTTTTATTGAGAAAACGCATGGAAAAACTTCACATCTAAAAAGGTGTGGAACAGTTAACTCCTTCTTGATTAAGAAGCCTTTTTCCTAGAAAAAAAAGAAAAGAAACAAACACACAGGATAGGTTGCGGTATTAAATCCCTTCATTGCCTTTTAAAAATTTTAAGTTCAAACCGCCTTAGATTTATCTGGCTTGTGTTTGTGTAGTTTAGCAGGTGCCACCCATGGAATTAATCGTGTTGGGTCAAAGATCCCAAGGATACCAAGTCATAAAAATATAATAAAACTCAAAATGCTTAGTTTTATATATTCGAAATTCATATATTTTGAGACATATAGAGATTATATGTATGTAACAATCATTCTAACCATTTTTGTTTTCCTTTCATGCTACTACGGACTAGTGGTGAAAAGACTACAATGAGACACATACACACCCACAGGTCAATCTTTGGGTCTCTATAAAGGTGAGCTGCCTCTTTCCCATTGGGTTGTGTGACACTTCTTATAACCATTTTAACATCTACTCATATGGAAGATATTGCTTTATAAATTCACATGTATAAATCTTATTGGGATGTTTTGCTTGCACGACAATCTTTAGCCATCTGTAACCCCACTTGATGATGAAAGTCGAGATATTTCCCCACAAGTATTCCTGTACTTTTTATAGATCTAAAGTGTCCATTATTAGGAATACAACACTAGGTCAAGTCAAAACTACAACTCCACAACCTTGGGATTTGGGTATGCCTCTGCATCATGGGATCCGATTCACCTTACCTACTCTTATCTACAACCATTTCTGTAATCTCGTGACAAAATCAATTCATTGTCAGACTTATGACACTTGACCCTATTTTGTCGCATAAGATTATAATCCGTGCAATACCGTATGGATTATTTCATTTTATTTTATGTCAATTGAAAATGAAAAGGTCTTGCGACTTTATTCGGACACTCACGTAGCTTTACCGCAGCTTGCATGGGCGGTAAACTCACATTTTCCAGCTTTCCTCCACTTTGAAAGGAGGAAAACTGGAAATTGCATCTTTACCACCGCTCTCATCAGCGGTAAAATGGATTTTCCAGTTTTCCTCCGCTTTGAGAGGAGGAAAACTAGCATTTGCAGCTTTACGCCGCTCTCATTGGCCGTAAAGTCGATTTTCCAACTTTCCTCCGCTTTGAGAGGAGGAAAACTGGAAATAGCAGATATGTTGCGGGTACATATGGCGGATATCTTTCAATCTGATTTTTTATCCTTTTTTCCCTTTTTTTGCTTGTTCGTGGGTCATGGGTCGGGGCTTAGTTCCACAAAATGAAGGATGGACATGTGAATAACAATTGGGTGAAAGAATATCAAATCAGAATAAAAACACAATAAATCGAAATCTCTCACACAAGGTTCAAAATCGCGGTACCGGTTGCGGTATCGGCCGGGGCAAAAAACTGATATCATATCAGTATCGGTCACGGTTATCGGTCCGTCATGGTCATCGCGGTGTGAAATTTTATTTTAATCCAAAAAAATTCACAAAAATATCCAAAAAATCCAGAATATTAGAAAATGCTAGAAAACAATATTTTTTTTTCCTTTAGTAATAACAATAAATCAAAATATCGATCACTATAAGTCATGAGTCCTGTCTATGTCGTTGACTCACTGTCTTCTCTAGTATTTTATATAATGCAACTATTATTTTGGCTCAAGATCAATTTATTAATGTAAAATATAATAAAATAAAGATAACATATCAAGTATTATGTAATACTAACTCAAATATCAAATAAGTTGTGAAATCCAAGACCATGAAGATAAAATATTAAAATATGAAACATGATAGTGAGATGAATAAATCAAAAGGCACTTGGACATCAAAAGGTTTATTGTTTACTTGAAATTAAGGGAGACTAGAAAGAGAGATCGATGAGCATGACAGCCCAATTCCAAGTGGAGTGTCGCCCAACCTCGATATCATCATCATCATCATCATTTATTCGGTATGGATTGTTAAAAAATATATAATAGTTAAAATAAGGGAGTATGTTGATTTTCTTACCAAAATAGAATGATTTCTTCAAGAAATAGTGTTGGAAATATGCAAGAGAATGAATACGGAGGAGGGGTTGCTCCAAGGAGATAAGGGGAGAGGAAGAATGAGGGGGAAGAAAAGAATGAGAAAAAAGTGAAAAATTTAGGGTTTTTTTACCATTATTCCATCTCAGCCGATATTTTGACCGAGATGGACTGATATAGCGGCCGAGATGGACCGATATTTTGGAGATATTTTGGTCTGCCATACCGAGTCCGATATCTCACCAAAATATTGGACCGGATTGGGCCGATACCGGTTCATATTGGCCGATATGAACCGGTATCAGCCGATATTTTATACCATGCTCTCGTATAAGCCCTTCACTTTACGTAACAAGCAAAGTAAGCTTACCAAAACCGTTACCTTAGAAAACTAGAGATCCTGATATCTACGATTGAGAATATAAGTGAAACCAGCAAAATCTTTAGTTCAACAGGACAACCGGAAAAAAAATCCTATACTCTCAAACATGCCCTAGTAGTCAATACATCGCTGCTTTTTTGTGCATGTGAACAACTATGGGGTGCTTTGATGCGGTTCAAAGCTGTTATCGAGCTTGACTTGACCAGTTCCATCAGTCATAGGGCTTGTTGGTTAGGTTCAGAGAGTTTCCTAATCTAAGCATGTCAAAAAAAAAATAAAAAAATAAAGTTTAGATGTTGATTACAAGATTACCAAAATCTTTTGTGTCATTGCTTTAGATTAGAAACACGATTACACTCAAAGCTTTTAAAATTTCTTTCATACAAGTGTTCTCTTAAGGGCTCCTCTGTTTGCATGGAATTGAAATCTTAAGAACTTATTATGAAGTGAATCATACCAATGATCATTAAAGAGTACGAGTGATGAAAGATTTAAGGATGGAGTTATAGACAGTAGCAAATTGCTTTAATAGAGTGATATTTCGGATTTTATTGTTTCATCATGGGGATGTTATTTGATGACCATTTATATATTTCTACTTTTATTTCTGGGCAGTATATATATTCAAAAGCCTAGAGATTCAATTCAGCATGTGTCAATTGCCAAAGTCAGCTTGTGTGTTTTTTTTCTTTCTCCATTCATATCATATGGGAGTTCACTAGATACAGGCTACAAGAAAAAAAGGAACTGTTGATTCTTTCATTTTATTTTATGTCAATTGGAAATGGAAAGGTCTTGCGACTTTATTTGGACACTCACGCAACTTTACCGCTTCTTGCATGGGCGGTAAACTCGCATTTTCCAGCTTTCCTCCACTCTGAGAGGAGGAAAATTGGCAATTGTATCTTCACCACCGCTTTCAACAGCGGTAAACTGTATTTTTCAGTTTTCCTCTGCTCTGAGAGGAGGAAGACTGGCATTTGCAGCTTTACGCCGCTCTCATCGGAGGTAAAGTCGATTTTCCAGCTTTCCTCCGCTCTGAGAGGAGGAAAACTGGAAATAACAGATATGCTACGGGTACATATGGTGGATATCTTTCAATCCGATTTTTTGTCATTTTTTCCCTTCTTTTGCTTGTTGGTGGGTCATGGGTCGGGCCTTAGTTCCACAAAATGAAGGATGGACATGTGTGAAAAACAATTGGGTGAAATAATATCAAATTAGAATAAAAACACAATAAATCGAATGTCTATCGTATTAGCCCTTCACTTTACTTAACAAGCAAAGTAAGCTTACCAAAACCCTTACCTTAGAATACCAGAGCCTGATATCTACGATTGAGAATATAAGTGAAATCAACAAAATCTTCATTTCAACAGGACAACCGGAAAAAAAAATCCAATACTCGCAAACATGCCCTAGTAGTCGTTACATCGCTGCTTTTTTGTGCATGTGAACAACTATGAGGTGTTTTAGACCGGTCCAAAGCTATTATCGAACTTGACTTGACCAGTTCTATCAGTCATAGGGCTTGTTGGTTAGGTCCAGAGAGTTTCCTAATCTAAGCATGTCAAAAAAAATAAAATAAATAAAGTTTAGATGTTGATTACAAGATTACCAAAATCTTTTGTGTCATTGCTTTAGATTAGAAACACGATAACACTCAAAGCTTTTAAAATTTCTTTCATACAAGTGTTCTCTTAAAGGCCCCAGTGTTTGCATGGAATTGAATTCTTAAGAACTTATTATCAAGTGAATCACACTGATGACCATTAGAGAGTACGAGTGATAAAAGATTTAAGGATGCAGTTGTAAACAGTAGCAAATTGCTTTAATAAAGTGATATCTCGAATTTTATTATTTCATTATGGGGATGTTATTTTATGACCATTTATATATTTCTACTTTTATTTCTGGGGCAGTATATATATTCAAAAGCGTAGAAATTCAATTCAGCACGTGTCAATTGCCAAAGTCAGCTTGTGTGATTTTTTTCTCCCCATTCATATCAAATGGGAGTTCACTAGATATGGGCTACAAGAAAAAAATGGAACTATTGATTCTTTCATTTTATTTTATGTCAATTGGAAATGGAAAGGTCTTGCGACTTTATTCGGACACTCATGCAGCTTTACAACTGCTTGCATGGGCGGTAAACTCGCATTTTCCATTTCCAATTGACATAAAATAAAATGAAAGAATCAATAGTTCCATTTTTTCTTGTAGCCCGTATCTAGTGAACTCCCATCTGACATGAATGGAGAGAAAAAAATCACACAAGCTGACTTTGGCAATTGACACATGCTGAATTGAATTTCTAGGCTTTTGAATATATATACTACCCTAGAAATAAAAGTAGAAATATATAAATGGTCATCAAATAACATCCACATAATGAAACAATAAAATCCGAGATAACACTCTATTAAAGCAATTTGCTACTGTCTACAACTCCATCTTTAAATCTTTCATCGCTCGTACTCTGTAATGATCATCTGTGTGATTCACTTGATAATAAGTTCTTAAGAATTCAATTCCATGCAAACAGAGGGGCCCTTAAGAGAACACTTGTATGAAAGAAATATTAAAAGCATTGAGTGCTATCGCGTTTCCAATCTAAAGCAATGACACAAAGGATTTTGGTAATCTTGTAATCAACATCTAAACTGTATTTTTTTTTTTTTGACAAGCTTAGATTAGGAAACTCTCTGGACCTAACCAACACACCCTGTGACTGATGGAACTGGTCAAGTCAAGCTTGATAACAACTTTCGACCGCAGCAAAACACCCCATAGTTGTTCACATGCACAAAAACACGGCGATATATCGACTACCAGGGCATGTTTGTGGGTATAAGATTTTTTTTCTAGTTGTCCTGTTGAAATGAAGATTTTGCGGGTTTCACTTATATTCTCAATCGTAGATATCAGGTTCTCTGGTTTTCTAAGGTAACTGTTAAGTAAAGTGAAGGGTTAATACGATAGACATTCCATTTATTGTGTTTTTAATGTGATTTGATATTATTTCACCCAATTGTTATTCACACATGTCCATCCTTCATTTTGTAGAACTAAGCCCCGACCCATGACTCACCAACAAGCAAAAGAAGGGAAAACATGATAAAAAATTGGATTGAAAGATATTTGCCATATGTACCCGCAGCGTATCTACTATTTCCAGTTTTCCTCCTCTTAGAGAGGAGGAAAACTGGAAAATCGACCTTACCGCAGATGAGAGAGGCGGTAAAGTTGCAAATGCTAGTTTTCCTCCTCTCAGAGCGGAGGAAAACTGGAAAATCCAGTTTACCGCCAATGAGAGCTGCGATAAAGCTGCAATTGCCAGTTTTCTCCTCTCAGAACGGAGGAAAACTGAAAAATGCGAGTTTACCGCCCATGCAAGAAGCGGAAAACCTGCGTGAGTGTCCGAATAAAGCCGCAAGACCTTTCCAATTCCAATTGACATAAAATAAAATGAAAGAATCAATAGTTCCATTTTCTCTTGTAACCTGAATCTAGTGAACTCCCATATGATATGAATGGAGAGAAAAAAATCACACAAGCTGAGTTTGCCAATTGACACATGCTGAATTGAATTTCTAGGCTTTTGAATATATATACATACTGCCCCAGAAATAAAAGTAGAAATATATAAATAGTCATCAAATAACATCCTCATAATTGATAAGTCCTTAAAAATGCAATATGTTCTTATCATTTTAGAGTAATTAAGGACTTAATCATCAAATCATGGACCATTTTAGTAAAAAATTATGATTTTATGTTTTTGAGCATCAAAGTCTAAATTCGAGTCAAAATTCATCCAAAAATTGCATTTTCACATAAAATCATGAATTTCTCTATTTTTTACATTGAAAATCACAGATTTCCCATAACTTTTTATTCACACATGAAATGATGAATTTTCTTTGTACCATTGATTTAGTTGAAGAAAACTTGATAAAATGGTGACATTTTATGCATTTATTTAGTGTGAATTAGGCCCGCATCTTGCATAATTCCTTACCTATATGATTAGATTATTCTTTGATCTTTGCTTTTATTTTTGTAGGGAATTTCAGAAATCGGGCCCACGAAAGAGAATTGATGAATCAAATACACCATGGACCCACCTTCCTTTGGCATGGATTCTAAGGTAGGGGCGGCCATGGTAGGGTCCGCTCTCATATGCAAGAAAAAAAAATTAGATTTAATCTCTTGAAGATAAGTTCCAAATTTGTGGGCCATGAGATGATGAGGTGTCCTATCTACTCTCCAACAAATATTGCTTACATGTCAAGATGGATGGCTAAGATTCAATTCAAGCCAAACAAAGAAGAAAACAAAATTGCAAAAGAAAATCCCTCCAAGGTGAGGACGTCCAAGGCAAGAGAATTAAGGCTTGCACACTCATGTGGGGCCCATCATTTGTTCTAATTTGAGATACAAATCTGAATTTCAGATTTGAAATTATTTTAGCCAAGGCATGGGATGTTCCATGTTGTCTACACCCAAGTGGGGTCCACATGCATTCAAAAATTGCACATAAAATCTGATTTTCAGATTTGGAATTTATTTGGAAGAGAAGTGGGGCCAAGTGGAGGAATGGGAAGCTACCAAAGGAGTTTGAATATTTTAAGGAATGATGCAAAAAGAGATTTGATGAGAGAAACTAACTCCTAAAAGATAGGCCTCAAAGATTTGAATTTTGCAACCCAATATCCTCCCAAGAAGTGTTGCACGTCCAACTCCTCCTTCCCAAGAAGTTTTACACATCCATGATGGGGGACCAAGCATCCAAAATTTATTTCAAATCTGAAATTTCAGATTTCAATTGATTCTTAACCAAAGTGGGACCCAAGAAAGGAAGTTGCATGAGATAAGAACAATCCTATTTTTACTAGGATTGTGGGCCAACCCCTAGAAAATCTCTCAAAAACCCTCCTAATCCTAATCCAACTTGGACCCCATACTACTAATCCTTACCCAACCAAAACTTTGCAACCCAAGCTATCAAAAAGATATAAAAAGAGCCCAAAAAGTGGGCTGGAGGTAAAAAAAAGAACACCACTCCTCCATTCCACCTTGGACGACTAGCAACCTTTCCCCTTTTTTCCATCACTTTTTTCTCCATCTCTCCCCTACCATCCTCACTCACCCAAGGCTCTCTAAGGCTACCACCACTTGGGCTCCTACGCCGTCGCGCCGCCGCTGTTGCTATCGTCACTCCACCATCGGATCATCCTTGAAATCATCTTCCCTTGCTTGGATTTCAGATCGCGAAACGAGAGCCGGTTGGATCGCCGTTCAAGACCGCGAGTCCCTCTCCTCCGTTTAGTGTTTCTTGTGTCTATGGTAAGGTTGGATGCAATTTTTTTTTATTAAAAGAATTTTGTAATGGTTATTTGCTTGTAATGGGTCTTTCATTAATAAATCAAGTTTATGGGGTCTTGGTCTTCACCAATGAGTCAACATCGAATTTTTGTGCGTAGTGACAGTGCGCACTTGGTGCGGTGGTCTTGATTTTTCTTGATAGCATTAAGCAAAGTAATTATTGCAAAGTTATAGAATTAAAATCTAATTTCTTTATTCTCTGATTTTATTTTATTTTTTATTTTATGCATCTTAACAATTATTGCAATTGGTTGGGCTAATAAATCTTATGGTGATGCAGTGGTTAGATTAGGTTTCTAGATTAGGATTTTAATTTTCTTTGGTTGTAATTAATATTTCAGATTTGTAATTAATTTTTAATTCAATTAGAAAATTTGATTTGTATAGTTTTTTTTAGGCTAGAACTAGTTTTTTTTATTAGGACAGGTTTTGCGATAAATAAACTCTCCGTGGATCGATCAGGTTTCACCGGTTATTACTACAATCGCGGCCTTGCACTTGGGGCTACGATCAATAATGAAACAATAAAATCCGAGATATCACTCTATTAAAGCAATTTGCTACTGTCTATAACTCCATCTTTAAATCTTTCATCACTCGTACTCTGTAATGATCATCGTTGTGATTCACTTGATAATAAGTTCTTAAGAATTCAATTCCATGCAAACAGAGGGGCCCTTAAGAGAACACTTGTATGAAAGAAATTTTAAAAGCATCGAGTGTTATCTCGTTTCTAATCTAAAGCAATGACACAAAAGATTTTGGTAATCGTGTAATCAACATCTAAACTTTATTTTTTATTTTTACTTTTTTTGACATGCTCATATTAGGAAACTCTCTGGACCTAACCAACAGGCCCTATGACTGATGGAACTGGTCAAGTCAAGCTTGATAACAGCTTTCGACCGCAGCAAAACACCCCATAGTTGTTTACATGCACAGAAAACCAGCGACGTATCGACTACTAGGGCAAGTTTGTGAGTATAGGATTTTTTTTTCCGGTTGTCATGTTGAGATGAAGATTTCGGTGGTTTCACTTATATTCTCAATCGTAGATATCAAGATCTCTGGTTTTATAAGGTAACGGTGTTGGTAAGCTTACTTTGCTTGTCAAGCAAAGTGAAGGACTAATACGAGAGACGTTCGATTTATTGTGTTTTTATTATGATTTGATATTATTTCGCCTAATTGTTATTCACACATGTCCATCCTTCATTTTGTGGGACTAAGCCCCGACCTAAGACCCACTAACAAGTAGAAGAATGGGAAAAGGATAAAAAATCGGATTGAAAGATATCCTCCATATGTACCCGCAACATATCTGCCATTTCCAGTTTTCCTCCTCTGAGCGCGGAGGAAAACTGGAAAATCGACTTTACCACCGATGAGAGCGGCGGTAAAGCTGCAAATGCCAGCTTTACTCCTTATAGAGCAGAGGAAAGCTGGAAAGTGCAAGTTTTCCGCCATTGCAAGCAGCGGTAAAGCTGTATGAGTGTCCGAATAAAGTCGCATGACCTTTCCATTTCCAATTGACATGAAATAAAATGAAAGAATCAATAGTTCCGTTTTTTCTTGTAGCCCGTATCTAGTGAACTCGCATATGATATGAATGGAGAAAAAAAATCACACAAGCTGACTTTGACAATTGACACATGTTGAATTGAATTTCTAGGCTTTTGAATATATATACTGCTCCAGAAATAAAAGTAGAAATATATAAATGGTCATCAAATAACATCCCCATAATGAAACAATAAAATCCGAGATAACACTCTATTAAAGTGATTTGCTACTGTCTACAACTCCATCCTTAAATCTTTCGTCACTCGTACTCTTTAATGATAATCGGTGTGATTCACTTGATAATAAGTTCTTAAGAATTCAATTCCATGCAAACAGAGGGGCCCTTAAGAGATCATTTATATGAAAGAAATTTTAAACGCATTGAGTGTTAGCGCGTTTCTAAGCTAAAGCAATGACACAAAAGATTTCGGTAAACTTGTAATCAACATCTAAACTTTAATTTTTTTTTATTTTTTTTTTGTCATGATTAGATTGTGAAACTCTCTGGAACTAACCAACAGGCCCTATGACTGACGGAACTGGTCAAGTTAAGCTCGATAACAGCTTTCGACCGCAGCAAAACACCCCATAGTTGTTCACATGCACAGAAAAGCAGCGATGTATCGACTACTAGGGCATATTTGCGAGTTTAGGAATGTTTTTTCCAGTTGTCCTGTCGAAATGAGGATTTCGCTTGCTTCACTTATATTGTCAATCGTAGATATCAAGATCTCTAGTTTTCTAAGGCAACGGTTTTGGTAAGCTTACTTTGCTTGTTAAGTAAAGTGAAGGGCTAATACGAGAGATGTTCAATTTATTGTGTTTTTATTGTAATTTGATATTGTTTCACCCAATTGTAATTCACACATGTCTGTCCTTCATTTTGTGGAACTAAGCCCCGACCCATGACCCACCAACAAGCAAAAGATGGGAAAAAAAGATAAAAAATCGGATTGAAAGATATCCTCCATATGTATCCGCAACGTATCCGCTATTTCTAGTTTTCCTCCTCTCAGAGCGGAGGAAAACTGAAAAATCAACTTTACCGCCGATGAGAGAAGCGGTAAAGCTGTAAATGCCAGTTTTCCTCCTCTCAGAGCGGAGGAAAACTGGAAAATCAAGTTTACCGCCGATGAGAGCGGTGGTAAAGCTGCAATTGCCGGTTTTCTCCTCTCAGACCGGGTGTTTCACATCATACACCTAAAGATCTAACTTTGAGTGTCTCGCACTCCTCACTTCTAATAGAACTAACTCTGAGTGTCCTACTCATTGGACTCTCTAAAAGGGTTGGCTAGAGGTGTCTCACAGCTCTCACATGCAAAGGAAAGATGAATTGGTGTCTCTCAGCTTCTCCCTCCTACTGAAAAGGTTAACTCAGATGTCATTCACTTGAGCTCCTAAAAGATAACTCGAGGTGTCACACACCCCTCACTCCTAAAGAGCTAACTTGGGATGTATCACAATTCCCAACTCTAAAAGGGACAACTTGGGGTATCACATACCCCTCACTCCTAAATGGGACATTGGCTATCTAAAAAGCAACGATCAATCATTCGCACAATAGAAAGAGCACACTCATTGCAAGAAGCCTAAACATGACGACAACAAGGAATCTAAGCACACCAACAACAAGAGATAATGCAGACCTCTGGAAAAGCTGATCTCAAAGTCACTGCTCGGTAGGGAAATCATGCTGATGCCTCTCACCAACCAGAAGTGCTGTAGAACTGTCCGGATAATCCCAAGCTGGCTGAAACTGATCCTGTGTATGCGGGTGTGGGGGCCACTGCTGAATAGGCTGCACCTCGAGCACTGTGCCGGCGGTACGCTCTGGTAGTGGAAGCCTATGAGTCTGCTGGTGGAGTCCTGAAGCACGGTTCCTTTTCCTTGGACAGTTGCTAGCCTTGTGTTTAAAGTTCCCATAGACATAGCATGCTCCTGACCGCCTCCGATGCTCACTGGTCTCACGACCTCTGCGATAGTGGTGCTGCCTTCATTGAAATTCCCAATCAATCCTCAGCTGCTCATCACCTTGGACTGCCTCATCTCCATCCTTTTCCGGATGCACATGCATCATCTCCATCTGTTTGGAAGCTTTCCATTGGGTAACCTTGTTAAGGGCGTCTTCGGCCCGTGTTGCATTTTCCACATAAGCCTCATACGTAGGAAGCACTTTGGAAGTCATGTGCAACTGGATGTCTGCCCGAAGGCCGTTTACGAAACGTCTGATCTTCTCTGATTCTGGAGTGATAAGTCTTTCGGCGAATCGTGATAAGCGGGTGAACTGTGCCTCATACTCTAAAACTGTCATGTCTCCCTGAAGTAGCTGCGTAAACTCCCGAAGCTTCTGAGATCTGACGGGTGACGGGATGAACTTTCGAAGAAACTGCTCCTTGAATGTCTCCCAAGCTATTGCATCATCTAGTTCTGTGTAAGGAACTCTCACTGTCATCCACCATAACTCATCGGCAACTCGTAACATGTAGGTCACTAGCTGTACTCGCTGTTCGCCCGTACACGGAAGCATCCTGAAGATCCGATCCATCTCTATAATCCATGCATCTGCCTCCATCGGGTCTCCACATCCACTAAACTCTGAAGGTTTCCTCTTACGGAACCTCTCAAATAGCTCGTATTGATCTAGCTCACGCGGTGTAGCAACCGGTGTAAACTGTGAACTCTGTGGCTGCTGGGTCATATGGCTAAGGATCTCTAACATCTGAGTGTTGATCCTCGTCTGGGACTGAACAAACTGTTTGAATCTGTCATCTATGGTGCACTGACTACCCCTATCCGAACTATGATGCTGCAACATGACCTGTAAGTAAATATTTTTAGAACAAGCAAAACACAAGGACACAGACAAATATCAAACAACCATCGCGTTGCCAGTCTAAATCTACCCAATCCTCACATCGAATCCTAAAAGTTGCTAAGTATTTTAATTGTCCGAGAACCGTAATGCTCTGATACCAAAATGTAATGCCCCAAGATCCGGGCGCCTCGAATCTTGGGGTGCTATGAGAAAGTGCCTAAGAGATGCGGAAGATCCAGTAATATAATCAAGTTTAAATCTCATATGAGCATGTAAATGGACAGAGTCCTAAAATTTTATTTCACTTTAAGAGATTACAAGGTACTTTCTATAATTAAGCTAACTATTCAATCATATGCCAACACGGCCAACTACAATAAAAGGAAAGAATAGTAATCTATCTGATAGACGCCTCTCGGTGCACCAACTGCACCATTCTCTGAACCCTGCGGCAACGGATCAGCCGCCAAGCAGTTCTACCAATCAAGGAAAGCGAAAGAGAATATACCTGAAAACACCAAGGATTGGGTTAGGCTTGATGAGCTAGGCAAATAGGCATGCTTAGATGGCAATACATCATATTAACCGATAGGGAAGAAGATCATACTTGATCCCAGCTGTACCTGCGTGATTAGTACCTCAATAATGATATAGGATATCAGAGTGCAACATAAACAGTGTGGAGTGTAGTGCATGAACAGTAATCGAGATAATAACATAACAAATGTTAGATACAACATATCAGGTAGACAAGAGAAGCCATCATCACCAATATATCGTGTGAACCATGCAAATATATCTGTGTCACCAGTAACAGAAGTAACCAGAGAAAGTAACCCTACCATATCTACAATTATCGTATCTAGATCCAACTGTGTCAATGGTCAAGACACTAAGCAACGACATCCTAAATACATAATATTAATATATCCAATATACATCCATAAGAGCACACAAGGTACGTCCACAATTGAAGTACAAGGGCCGTGGGAGGTCGGAGCCAACCCATCGTCGTCGTCCCGACAACTGTCGATGGACATCAACCATGGGGGTCATAGCCACCCATCGCTGTTGTCTCATCGAATAGGAGCATACAAGAGTCCTTCAATACCCATAGCTACAACCAAGTCCCAGCCATTGGTCTTACGTGCTAGATCAACATCAATCACTCATCCATAACTACAGCCAAGTCCCAGCCATTGGTCTTACGTGGTAGATCAACATCTCCGTCCATCCACACCCGGTCTGAGCGCCGGCAGTCTCAGTACCCCTCCCCCACCGGTACCTACTGTGTCAATCAACAATATCTTAATATCAATGTCCATGCCGGCATCATAACCCTCGGCAGACCAATCGTACATCCACAAGTCCTACAGACCACTAAGTGGGGGTACTCCAAACTAGATAGCCTTATCATAATTAATATGAGACGATATTAGTCAAGGGCATGAGGCACGGAGTTCAGGTATAAGTATTCTATCCTTACGATTCTCAACAGTTAATAGTGCACCCCCTTGTAAACTCCGCTTCTCGATACGCTTAATTAACATTATCTCATTATACAGTCCGTCTATCAATATCTACCATTAAGTTCCCAATATTACAGGTCAGGACATCTCATCCAATACGGACTGTGATCATGGATCAGGTCCTAAGTGCAATACCCTGATTATAGTACCTCTTAAGGCCAATATCCCAAGTTCAGACCTACCAGCCAGCCTTAGTGTTCGTTTCATCAATATACGTATCATGTCACAAATCCATAGATGATCGCTGCCCCTCCATTCAGGTCTAGGGCCACACTTCACCTAAGACAGTGATCACGGAGTCCCAGATGCTTATTATATATCCTTGGTGCTCCTGTAGGTATTTAGTATCATAGGACATCCATAACCATTGAATCAGGTTCTGTTTACAACCCTAGACCCTACTTAGGTGGCTACACGGGTCAAGGTTAAGCCCGGCCCTTGATTTGTGTCCAGCGTGTCCCAAACGGTCCAAATGAAAGGTCAACGGGGCCCACACATGATCAGATCGAAAGAGGGGAACTGAATCTAGAAAATCACTATTTACAGTGTACCAGGTCGACATTATGGTCCACCCGGTTGACCTGGCACTCTGTGGAAATGGTTAGCTAGCTGGGAGTCAGAAATCACCTTCTGCAGTGTCCCCTGTCGACATCATGGTCCACCCGGTCGACCGGGTACACTATAGACATTCCCACAAACATCTAGCAGGTGGGGTGGAAATGCAGTGTGGCCGGTCGACCGAGCCTCTTGGCCGATCGACTGGGTACATTGGCAGGTTGACCGGGTACAAGGGGACTGTACCCTGTGACCATTTCTGCTCCCAGTTACTGAAGCCTCTCCTGTGTGCCCGATCGACATCCTGGGGGATGATGTCGACCGGGTACACACGAATTCCACATTTTCAGAATTTTGCCATTTTTCCTTTATTCATCAAAACTTCATCAAGCCTAACCTAGATCTACACTGATCATCTCCAAACTTCATACATACCTCCCTCATCATGATCTCATCACAAATGGGCTACTGATCTTCCAAATAGGGGATTCCCATCCATCAATGGCCAAAAACACAAAAGAAAGGCTTAGAACAATCAATTCCACACATCACATCATTTAACCAACCATCCATAAACATAATCATGCTAACCATTTATAAAAGATAGTAATTGTAACTCTAAGCATATTAATCAATTAAATGAAAGAATCTAAACATGTCTACTTGCCTAATTAGGAAGAAAACTCCTCAATTAGCTTGGGCTTCTCTCCAAATGCTCTATGATCACTCCAACGCTGGATCTACATACTCTACACCCATTCCAAAAGAGAGAAATACACAAGGAAGAGAAATCTAAGAGAAATGACTATCTTATAAAGAAATTGAAAAGGGAGAAGGAGGTTACCTTTACTTGGAGAGGAAAGAGAGATCTAGGAGATGAGATGAGCTTCTAAGCTTGTAGATGGCTAGATGTAGATGTTGCTCTTACTTCTAGTAATTGGAGGGCTAAGATCTCAGAGAGAAACCCTAATCTCTAATTTAGAGAGAGAGAGAGATGGGAGGAAAATTGTAGTGAAATGAGAAGAATGGATGAGGGGGGTTTCTTTTATAGGAATTGGGTTGGGTTATAGTCTAAAATGCCCTCTCTTGTTAATGTGAGTTTATGATAAGGATAGGGGTATTTAGGGAAGGTTAAAAATGGAATGACTAAAGGGTCCTTAGTTGCTAATATAAATAAGTGATAAGGACTAGGGTATTTTAGGTAGTAACATTTAATTACTAAAGTATCCTCAAATGAGTGGTTGTGAATAAAGGAGCCTAAGGGCAATTAAGGTATGCTATTTTAATGACAAAGGTGCCCATGTTTACTTGGTTGACAATAAAGGAGGCCAAGGTCATTTAAGGTATTGGGATTTTCAAAAAGGAAGGAAAATGTGTGATTGGGAGGACTAGAGTACCCTCATATAATTAATGGGTTAATGAGTTAGGCCATGGGTAGTTGGGTCATTCTAAGATAACTTGCACAATTCTCTATGGAAAACTCATTTATGGCTAAGATTATAATTAAGGATTCTAAGTAGAAAATAAATTCTAGGAAACCATTATTAATCTCACAAGGGTCATAATCTTATAATCTAAGCTAAATTAATGGAAATTATCAACTACTCATGCTAATCACCTATTAAATAGGATAATCTAGGGTTGACTTGGTCAAATTGGGCCCCACTAGGTATTTCTAGGGTCGGGTCCTCAAAAATAGTACCTATGACAGATGGAACTGGTCAAGTCAAGCTCAATAATAGCTTTTGACCGCAGCAAAACACCCCATAGTAGTTCACATGCACAGAAAAGTAGCGACGTATCGACTATTATGGCAACTTCTCGAGTATAGGATTTTTTTTTTCCGGTTGTCCTGTTGAAATGAAGATTTCGCTTGCTTCACTTATATTTTGAACCGTAGATATTAGGATCTCGGGCTTTCTAAGGCAACGGTTTTGGTAAGCTTACTTTGCTTGTTAAGTAAAGCGAAGGGTTAATACGAGAGACGTTCGATTTATTGTGTTTTTATTGTGATTTGATATTATTTCACTCAATTGTTATTCACATATGTCCGTCCTTCATTTTGTGGAACTAAGCCCCGACCCATGACCCACTAACAAGCAAAAGAAGGGAAAAAAGGTTAAAAAATCGGATTGAAAGATATCCGCCATATGTACCCGCAGCATATCGGTTATTTCCAGTTTTCCTCCTCTCAGAGCGGAGGAAAGCTGGAAAAATTAACTTTACTGCCGATGAGAGCGGCGGTAAAGCTGCAAATTGCAGTTTTCCTCCTCTTGGAGAGGAGGAAAACATGAAAATCCATTTTACCGCTGATGAGAGCGGCGGTAAAGCTGTAATTACCAGTTTTCCTCCTCTCAGAGCGGAGGAAAACTGGAAAATGCGAGTTTACCGCCCACGCAAGCTGCGGTAAAGTCACGTGAGTGTCTGAATAAAGCAGCTAGACCTTTCCATCTCCAATTGACATAAAATAAATTGAAAGAATCAATAGTTCCGTTTTTTCTTGTAGCCCGTATCTAGTGAACTCCCATTTGATATGAATGGAGAGAAAAAAATTCACATATGCTGACTTCGGTAAGTGACACATGCTGAATTTAATTTGAAGGCTTTTGAATATATATACTGCCCCATAAATAAAAGTACAAATTTATAAATGGTCATCGAATAGCATCCCATAATGAAGCAATAAAATCCGAGATATCACTCTATTAAAGCAATTTGCTACTGTCTACAACTCCATTCTTAAACCATTCGTCACTCATACTCTCTAATGATCATCGGTGTGATTTACTGGATAATAAGTTCTTAAGAATTCAATTCCTTGCAAACAGAGGTGCCCTTAAGAAAACACTTACATGAAATAAATTTTAAAAGCATTGAGTGTTATCGTGTTTCTAATCTAAAGCAAAGACACAAAAGATTTTGGTAATCTTGTAATCAACATCTAAACTTTATTTTTTATTTTTATTATTTTTTTGACATGCTTAGATTGGGAAACTCTCTGGACCTAACCAATAGGCCCTGTGACTGATGGAACTGGTCATGTCTAGATCGATAACAGCTTTTGACCGCAGCAAAACATCCCATAGTTGTTCACACGCATAGAAAAGTAGCGATGTATCGACTACTAGGGCAAGTTTCCGAGTATAGGATTTTTTTCCCGGTTTTCCTGTTGAAATAAAGATTTCGCTTGCTTCACTTATATTTTGAATCGTGGATATCCGGATCTCGGGTTTTCTAAGGCAACGGTTTTGGTAAGCTTACTTTACTTGTGAAGTAAAGTGAAGGGCTAATACGAGAGAGGTTCGATTTATTGTGTTTTTATTTTTGATTTGATATTATTTCACTCAATTGTTATTCACACATGTCCGTCCTTCATTTTGTGGAACTAAGCCCCGACCCAAGACCCACCAACAAGCAAAAGAAGGGAAAACAAGGTTAAAAAATCGGATTGAAAGATATCCGCTATATGTACCCGCAGCATATCTGCTATTTCCAGTTTTCCTCCTCACAGAGCGGAGGAAAACTAGAAAATCGACTTTACCGCCGATGAGAGCAACGGTAAAGCTGCAAATTCCAACTTTCCTCCTCTTGGAGCGGAGGAAAACTGGAAAATGAAGTTTACCGCCGATGATAGCGGCGGTAAAGATGCAATTGCTAGTTATCCTCCTTTCGGAGCGGAGGAAAACTTAAAAATCAAGTTTACTGCGGATGAAAGCGGCTGTAAAGCTGCAATGTCCGGTTTTCCTCCTCTCAGAGCTGAGGAAAACTGAAAAAAGCGAGTTTACCGCCCATGCATGCTGCGGTAAAACTGCATGAGTGTCCGAATAAAGCCGCAAGACCTTTCCATTTCTAATTTATATAAAATAAAATGAAAGAATCAATAGTTCCGTTTTTTCTTGTAGCCGGTATCTAGTGAACTCCCACATGATATGAATGGAGAGAACAATCATTCAAGCTGACTTTGCCAATTGACAAATGCTGAATTGAATTTCTAGGCTTGTGAATATATATATACTGCCCCAGAAATAAAAGTTGAAATATATAAATGGTCATCAAATAACATCCACATAATGAAACAAGAAAAACGGAGATATCACTCTATTCAAGCAATTTGCTACTGTCTAGAGCTCCATCCTTAAATCTTTCGTCACTCGTACTCTCTATTGATCATCAGTGTGATTTACTTGATAATAAGTTCTTAAGAACTCAATTCCTAGCAAACAAAGGGGCCCTTAAGAGAACGCTTGTATGAAAGAAATTTTAAAAGAATTGAGTGTTATCGCGTTTCTAATCTAAAGCAAAGACACAAAAGATTTTGGTAATCATGTAATCAACATCTAAACTTTATTTTTTATTTTTATTATTTTTTTGACATGCTTAGATTGGGAAACTCTCTGGACCTAACCAACAGGCCCTATGACTGATGGAACTGGTCACGTCTAGATCGATAACAGCTTTCGACCACAGCAAAACATCCCACAGTTGTTCGCACGCATAGAAAAGGAGCGACCTATCGACTACTAGGCCAAGTTTGTGAGTATCGGATTTTTTTTCCGGTTGTCCTATTGATGTAAAGATTTCGCATGCTGCACTTATATTCTGAATCGTAGATATCAGGATCTCGGGTTTTCTAAGGCAACAGTTTTGGTAAGCTTATTTTGCTTGTTAAGTAAAGTGAAGGGCTAATACGAAAGACGTTCGATTTATTGTGTTTTTATTTTTGATTTGATATTATTTCTCTCAATTGGTATTCACACATGTCTGTCCTTCATTTTGTGGAACTAAGCCCCGACCCATGACCCACCAAGAAGCAAAAGAAGGGAAAAAGGTTAAAAAATCGGATTGAAAGATATCCGCCATATGTACCCGTAGCATATTTGCTATTTCCAGTTTTCCTCCTCTTAGAGCGGAGGAAAACTGGAAAATCGACTTTACCGCCGATGAGAGTGGCGGTAAAGCTGCAAATTCCAGTTTTCCTCCTCTCGAAGCGGAGGGAAACTGGAAAATCAAGTTTACCGTGGATGAGAGCGGCGGTAAAGCTGCTTTATCTAGCTTTCCTCCTCTCAAAGCGGAGGAAAAGTCGAAAATGCGACTTTGCCGCCCATGCAAGCTGCAGTAAAACTGCATGAGTGTCCGAATAAAGCCGCAAGACCTTTCCATTTCCAATTGACATAAAATAAAATGAAAGAATCAATAGTTCCGTTTTTTATTGTAGCCCGTATCTAGTGTGTTGGAAATTTATACTAAAAGCTTAC
Source organism: Persea americana (assembly GCA_029852735.1). NCBI lineage: Eukaryota > Viridiplantae > Streptophyta > Magnoliopsida > Laurales > Lauraceae > Persea > Persea americana. Next base: position 11,289,587 of record CM056815.1, on the reverse strand, counting down.
TTTTATGTATTTGTCATCGACTAATTAGTATATTTTATCTTTTCATCTAAATGAGATTTTGTATGGCCAAATGGTTACATTTTTTATGATTATGCATGTGTGTCTTTTATTCTATAAAGTAGACAAGTTGGTGTATAGAGTTTTACTTATACACGGAGGACTTATCTGTTGGTTCTTATAGAATATAAGTTTTTGTTCACAATCTAGATGGACTTGGATACACCATCGGTACGATTGTAACATGATGTTTCAGCAGGCTTGTCTTGGCTGCGGGAAACGGTATAGTTTTGACTCATTATGTTAGTACGCTTTGTGTGTATTGAATAGGACCGCTTTTGGGTTTATTATCTTTATACTGACTATATAAGATGATTAACAACCAAATGGTTATTATGAGTGCTTGTACTCTTAATCCTGACATAAATAATAGACACATACATTTAGTGTTTGCCATTTTGATCTACAAAGGAGTGAGATCTTTTATGGGTCAATAATCTCAGTAAATTGGATGACTACACTACGTGTATGGTGCATATTAGTTTATTGACGGAATCCACATCCCATAATTGGGATTGATGATATCCCCATGGTGAAGCTTTTAAGTTTTGATTATGTCAAACCCTGCAGGAGGACTTTGTGTCCGACATATCAAATAAGTTAATTATAAGGTCTCAAGGAATTATAAAGATATCGATTAAATATAGATGTCGGTAATTATTTAATCGATGGATATCTGAAATCTTAACGTGGGGAGATTAATAAGCATTTAATGACATGAAGCTCGAAATATTAATTTTGAGAATAAGGACAAGAGTGCAATTATAATTCTCTAGTGGACTGAATTGTAATTTATGGAACAAGGATTCTAATTTGGGTCGAATTAGGGTTTCCTGCTTCCATAAGGAGCCTATCCTTATTTACTTCTTAAGATCCCTATTGTAGCCTATAAATATGCGCTATTGCTTTCTAGGTCAATAAAAAGAAAAATCTCGTTTTAGAGAGCAGAGAGAATTCGCAAAAGAGGCCCACTCCTTAGTGCGAATTCGAGCATAGAGGAATATAGTAAAAGATCTTGAGATTTTCGAGCTGCTGCAAGATCGAGATCAGATCAGAAAGATCGAGATCAAATCAGAGAGATCTCGCAGGTATGGTCTTTGATCATCTTCGTTTAAAGTTATTTCTCCATTGATCTGTACGTAATATCTAGGGTTCCTGGCGGAAACTCTTTTCTAACATAGTGAACTCCCATATGATATGAATGGAGAGAAAAAGATCACATAAGCTGACTTTGGCAAGTGACACATGCTGAATTGAATTTCTAGGCTTTTGAATATACATATACATATATTGCCCCAGAAATAAAAACAGAAATATATAAATGGTCATCAAATAATATCCTCATAATGAAACAATAAAATCCGAGATATTGCTCTATTAAAGCAAGTTGCTACTGTCTACAACTCCATCCTCAAATCTTTCGTCACTCGTACTCTCTAATAATCATCGGTGTGATTTACTTGATAATAAGTTCTTAAGAACTCAATTCCTTGCAAACAGAGGGGCCCGAAAGAGAACACTTGTATGAAAGAAATTTTAAAAGCATTGAGTGTTATCGCGTTTCTAATCTAAAGTAAAGACACAAAAGATTTTGGTAATCTTGTAATCAACATCAAAACTTTATTTTTTATTTTTATTATTTTTTTGACATGCTTAGATTGGGAAACACTCTGGACCTAACCAACAGGCCCTGTGACTGATGGAACTGGTCATGTCCAGATAGATAACAACTTTCAACCGCAGCAAAACATCCCATAGTTGTTCACACGCATAGAAAAGCAGCGACGTATCGACTACTAGGGCAAGTTTAAGAGCATAGGATTTTTTGTCCCGGTTGTCCTGTTGAAATAAAGATTTCGCTAGCTTCACTTATATTTTGTATCGTAGATATTAGAATCTCGGGTTTTCTAAGGCAACGGTTTTGGTAAACTTACCTTGCTTGTCAAGTAAAGTGAAGGGCTAGTACGAGAGACGTTCGATTTATTGTGTTTTTATTTTTGACTTGATATTATTTCACTCAATTGTTCTTCACACATGTCCGTCCTTCATTTTGTGGAACTAAGCCTCGACTCATGACCCACCAACAAGCAAAAGAAGGGAAAAAAGGTTAAAAAATCGGATTGAAAGATATCCGCCATATGTACCCGCAGCATATCTGCTATTTCCAGTTTTCCTCCTCTCAGAGCGGAGGAAAACTGGAAAATCGACTTTACCGCCGATGAGAGGGGCGGTAAAGCTGCAAATTTCAGTTTTCCTCCACTCGGAGAGGAGGAAAACTGGAAAATGAAGTTTGCCGCCAACGAGAGCGGTGGTAAAGCTGCAATTGCTAGTTTTCGTCCTCCCGATACGGAGGAAAACTGGAAAATCATGTTTACTGCGGATGACAGCGGCAGTAAAGCTGCAATTGCCAGTTTTCCTCCTCTCAAAGCTGAGGAAAACTGGAAAATGCGAGTTTACCGCCAATGCACGCTACGGTAAAACAACGTGAGTGTCTGAACGGAGCCGCGTGGCCTTTCCATTTCCAATTGAAATAAAATAAAACGAAAGAATCAATAGTTCCGTTTTTTCTTGTAGCCCGTATCTAGTGAACTCCCACGTGATATGAATGGAGAGAAAAAAATCATTCAAGCTGACTTTGCCAATTGACACATGCTGAATTGAATTTCAAGGCTTTTGAATATATATATATATACACATATACTGCCCAAGAAATAAAAGTAGAAATATATAAATGGTCATCAAATAACATCCCCATAATGAAACAAGAAAATCCGAGATATCACTCTATTAAAGCAATTTGCTGCAGTCTACAGCTCCATGCTTAAATCTTTCGTCACTCGTACTCTCTAATGATCATCGGTGTGATTTACTTGATAATAAGTTCGTAGGAATTTAATTCCTTGCAAACAGAGGGGCCCGAAAGAGAACACTTATATGAAAGAAGTTTTAAAAGCATTGAGTGTTATCGCGTTTCTAATCTAAAGCAAAGACAGAAAAGATTTTGGTAATCTTGTAATGAACATCTAAACTTTATTTTTTATTTTTATTATTTTTTTGACACGCTTCGATTGGGAAACTCTCTTGACGTAACCAACTGGCCCTGTGACTGGTGGAACTGGTCACGTCTAGATCGACAACAGCTTTCGACCGCAGCAACACATCCCATAGTTGTTCACACGCATAGAAAAGCAGGGACGTATCGACTACTAGGGCAAGTTTGCGAGTATAGGATTTTTTTTTCCGGTTGTCCTGTTGAAATAAAGAATTCGCTTGCTTCACTTATATTCTAAATCGTAGATATCGGGATCTCGGTGATAAGTCCTTAAAAATGCAATATTTTCTTATCATTTTAGAGTAATTAAGGACTTAATCATCAAATCATGGACCATTTTAGTAAAAAATTATGAATTTATGCTTTGAGCATCAAAGTCTGAATTTGAGTCAAAATTCATCAAAAAAATTGCATTTTCACATAAAATCATGAATTTCTCTATTTTTGGCATTGAAAGTCAAAAATTTCTCATAACTTTTTAATCACACATGAAATGATGAATTTTCTTTGCACCTTTAATTTAATTGAAGAAAACTTGATAAAATGGTGACATTTTATGCATTTATTTGGTGTGAATTGGGCCCGCATCTTGCGTAATTCCTTACCTATATGATTAGATTGTTCTTTGATCTTGCTTTTATTTTTTGTAGGGAATTTCAGAAATCGGGGCCCACGGAAGAGAATTGATGAATCAAATGCACCATGGACCCACCTTCCTTTGGCATGGATTCTAAGGTAGGGGCGGCCATGGTAGGGTCCGCTCTCATATGCAATAAAAAAAATCAGATTTAATCTCTTGAAGATAAGTTCCAAATTTGTGGGCCATGAGATGATGAGGTGTCCTATCTACTCTCCAACAAATATTGCTTACATGTCAAAATGGATGGCTAAGATTCAATTCAAGCCAAACAAAGAAGAAAAAAAATTGCAAAATAAAGTCAAGCCAAGGTAGGGACGTCCAAGCATGGGATAGTTCAAGATTGCATTTTTCCAAGTATGGCCCACTCCTATGTCATGTTTGGGATGAAATTAAATTCAGATTTGAAGAGATGTTTAAGGTGGGCCATGCTAAGAGGTTTTTCTAGCCATGAGGAGTTCAAAAGATTGGAAATCTTGCTAAGCAATCCAAGTTGGAAAAAAATTAGATTGTAGCTAAATTTATCTCCTAAAAGATAGGCCTCAAGATTGAAGTTTGCAAACCAAGAATTCTCCCCAAGAAGTGTTGCACGTCCAACACCACTCCAAGGAGATAAAAAAAGTCCAAGAAAGGGGCTGCCCATATTGTTTCAAGATTTGAACTAAATCTGAAGTGGGCCCAAGAGAGGAAGTTGTGTGAGACATAAAGAATCCTATTTTTAGTAGGATTATGTGCCAATAAATCCAAGGAGATAACAAGATGGAAAACCCCTAGAATCTCTCTAAAAAACCCTCCTAATCCTTATCCAACTTGGACCCCACACTACTAATCCTAACCCAAATCAAAACCTTGGAACCCAAGCTATCAAAAAGATATAAAAAGAGCCAAAAAGTTGCTGGACGGGAATACCATCTCCCCCTCACACCTTGGACGACCAGCAACTTCTAATTCCCCCTTTTTTCCATTAATTTTTCTTCATCTCTCCTCCTTCCATCAATATTTCATCCAAGGCCTTCCCTAAGGCACACTACCACTTGGATTTCTACGCCGTCACGCCGCCGCCGTTGCTATCGTCACTCCACCATCGGATCATCCTTGAAATCATCTTCCCTTGCTTGGATTTCAGATCGCGAAACGAGAGCCGGTTGGATCGCCGTTCAAGACCGCGAGTCCCTCTCCTCCGTTTAGTGTTTCTTGTGTCTATGGTAAGGTTGGATGCACTTTATTTTTATTAAAAGAATTTTGTAATGGTTATTTGCTTGTAATAGGTCTTTCATTAATAAATCAAGTTTATGGGGTCTTGGTCTTCACCAATGAGTCAACATTGAATTTTTGTGCGTAGTGATAGTGCGCACTTGGTGCGGTGGTCTTGATTTTTCTTGATGGCATTAAGCAAAGTAATTATTGCAAAGTTTTAGAATTAAAATATAATTTCTTTATTCTCTGATTTTATTTTATTTTTTTTATTTTATGCACCTTAACAATTATTGCAATTGGTTGGGCTAATAAATCTTATGGTGATGCAGTGGTTAGATTAGGTTTCTAGATTAGGATTTTAATTTTCTTTGGTTGTAATTAATATTTCAGATTTGTAATTAATTCTTAATTCAATTAGATAATTTGATTTGTATAGTTTTTTTTTAGGCTAGTACTAGTTTTTTTTTTATTAGGACAGGTTTTGCGATAAATAAACTCTCCGTGGATCGATCCGATTTCACAGGTTATTATTACAATCGCGGCCTTGCACTTGAGGCTAAGATCAAGTTTTTGGCGCCAGAGCGGAGGAAAACTGGAAAATGCGAGTTTACCGCCCATGCAAGCTGCGGTAAAACATGGTGACTGTCCGAATAAAGCCGCAAGACCTTTCCATTTCCAATTGACATAAAATAAAAAAATGATAGAATCAATAGTTCCGTTTTTTCTCGTAGCCCGTATCTAGTGAACTCCCACACGATCTGAATGGAGAGAAAAAAATCATTCCAGCTGACTTTGCCAAATGACACATGCTGAATTGAATTTCAAGGCTTTTGAATATATATTTATATACACACACATACAACCCCTGAAATAAAAGTAGAAATATATAAATGGTCATCAAATAACATCCCCACAATGAAACGAAAAAATCCGAGATATCCCTCTATTAAGGCAATTTGCTGCTGTCTACAGCTCCATCCTTAAATCTTTCGTCACTCGTACTCTTTAATGATCATCGGTGTGATTTAGTTGATAATAAGTTCTTAAGAATGCAATTCCTTGCAAACAGAGGGGCCCTTAAGAGAAAACTTGTGTGAAAGAAATTTTAAAAGCATAGAGTGTCATCGCGTTTGTAATCTAAAGCAAAGACACAAAAGATTTTGGTAATCTTGTAATCAACATCTAAACTTTATTTTTTATTTTTATTAATTTTTTGAAATACTTAGATTGGGAAACTCTCTGCACCTAACCAACAGGCCCTGTGACTGATGGAACTGGTCACGTCTAGATCGATAACAGCTTTCGACCGCAGTAAAACATCCCATAGTTGTTCACACGCATAGAAAAGCAGCGACGTATTGACCACTAGGGCAAGTTTGCGAGTATAGGATTTTTTTTTCCGGTTGTCCTGTTGAAATAAAGATTTCGCTTGCTTCACTTATATTCTGAATCGTAGATATCGGGATCTTGGGTTTTCTAAGGCAGCGGTTTTGGTAAGCTTACCTTGCTCGTCAAGTAAAGTGAAGGGCTAGTACGAGAGACATTCTATTTATTGTGTTTTTAGTTTTGATTTGATATTATTTCACTCAATTGTTATTCGCACATGTCCGTCCTTCTTTTTGTAGAACTAAGCCCCGACCCATGACCCACCAACAAGCAAAAGAAGGGAAAAAAGGTTAAAAAATAACATTGAAAGATATCCGCCATATATACCCGCGGCATATCTGCTATTTCCAGTTTTCCTCTCGGAGCGGAGGAAAACTTGAAAATCGACTTTACCGCCGATGGGAACAGCGGCAAGGCTGCAAATTGCAGTTTTCCTCCTCTCGGAGCGGAGGAAAACTGGAAACCCAAGTTTACCGCCGATGAGAGCGGCGGTAAAGCTGCAATTGCCAGTTTTCCTCCTCTCGGAGCGGAGTAAAACATGAAAATCAAGTTCACCGCGGATGAGAGCGGCGGTAAAGCAGCAATTGCCAGTTTTCCTCCTCTCAGAGCGGAGGAAAACTGGAAAATGCGAGTTTACCGCCCATGCAAGCTGCGGTAAAACAGCATGACTGTCCGAATAAAGGCGCACGACCTTTCCAATTCCAATTGACATAAAATAAAAATGAAAGAATTAATAGTTCCGTTTTTTCTCCTAGCCCGTATCTAGTGAACTACCACATGATATGAATAGAGAGAAAAAAATCATTCCAGCTGACTTTGCCAAATGACACATGCTGAATTGAATTTCAAGGCTTTTGAATATATATTTATATACACACACATACAGCCCCTGAAATAAAAGTAGAAATATATAATTGGTCATCAAATCACATTCCCATAATGAAACGAAAAAATCCCAGATATCACTCTATTAAGGAAATTTGCTGCTGTCTACAGCTCCATCCTTAAATCTTTCGTCACTCGTACTCTTTAATGATCATCGGTGGTATTTACTTAATAATAAGTTCTTAAGAATGCAATTCCTTGCAAACAGAGGGGCCCTTAAGAGAAAACTTGTATGAAAGAAATTTTAAAAGCATTGAGTGTCATCGCGTTTGTTATCTAAAGCAAAGACACAAAAGATGTTCGTAATCTTGTAATCAACATCTAAACTTTAATTTTTATTTTTATTAATTTTTTGACATCCTTAGATTCGGAAACTTTCTGAACCTAACCAACAGGCCCTGTGACTGATGGAACTTGTCACGTCTAGATCGATAACAACTTTCGACCGCAGCAAAACATCCCATAGTTGTTCACATGCATAGAAAAGCAGTGACGTATCGACCACTAGGGCAAGTTTGCGAGTATAGGATTTTTTTTTCCGGTTGTCCTGTTGAAATAAAGATTTCGCTTGCTTCACTTATATTCTGAATCGTAGATATCGGGATCTCGGCTTTTCTAAGGCAGCGGTTTTGGTAAGCTTACATTGCTCGTCAAGTAAAGTGAAGGGCTTGTACGAGAGACGTTCGATTTATTGTGTTTTTATTTTTCATTTGATATTATTTCACTCAATAGTTATTCGCACATGTCCGTCCTTCATTTTGTAGAACTAAGCCCCGACCCATGACCGACCAACAAGCAAAAGAAGGGAAAAAAGGATAAAAAATCGGATTGGAAGATATCCGCCATATATACCCGCGGCATATCTGCTATTTCCAAATTTCCACCTCTCGGAGCGGAGGAAAACTTGAAAATCGACTTTACCGCCTATGGGAACGGCGGTAAGGCTGCAAATTGCAGTTTTCCTCCTCTCGGAGCGGAGGAAAACTGGAAAATCAAGTTTACCGCCGATGAGAGCGGCGGTAAAGCTGCAATTTCCAGTTTTCCTCCTCTCGGAGCGGAGGAAAACTGGAAAATCAAGTTCACCGCGGATGAGAGCGGCGGTAAGGGTGCAATTACCAGTTTTCCTCCTCTCGGAGCGGTGGAAAACTGGAAAATTCGAGTTTACCGCCCATGCATGCTGCGGTAAAACAGCGTGACTGTCCGAATAAAGGCGCAAGACCTTTCCAATTCCAATTGACATAAAATAAAAATGAAAGAATCAATAGTTTCGTTTTTTCTCGTAGCCCATATCTAGTGAACTCCCACATGATATGAATGGAGAGAAAAAAATCATTCGAGCTGAACTTGCCAACTGATACATGCCGAATTGAATTTCAAGGCTTTTGAATATATATATATATATATAGACACACACACATACAGCTCCTGAAATAAAAGTAGAAATATATAAATGGTCATCAAATAACATCCCCAAAACGAAACAAGAAAATCCGAGATATCACTCTATTAAAGCAATTTGCTGCTGTTTACAGCTCCGTCGTTAAATCTTTCGTCACTCGTACTCTCTAATGATCATCGGTGTGATTTACTTGATGATAAGTTCTTAAGAATTCAATCCGTTGCAAACAGTGGGGCCCTTAAGAGAACACTTGTATGAAAGAAAGTTTAAAAGCATTGAGTGTCATCGCGTTTCTAATCTAAAGCAAAGACACAAAAGATTTTGGTAATCTTGTAATCAACATCTAAACTTAATTTTTTATTTTTATTATTTTTTTGACTTGCTTAAATTGGGAAACTCTCTGGACCTAGCAAACAGGCCCTGTGACTGATGGAACTGGTCACGTCTAGATCGATAACAGCTTTCGACCGTAGCAAAACATCCCATAGTTGTTCACACGCATAGAAAAGCAGCGACGTATCTACCACTAGGGCAAGTTTGCGAGTATAGGATTTTTTTTCCGGTTGTCCTGTTGAAATAAACATTTCGCTGGCTTCACATATATTCTGAATCGTAGATATCGGGATCTCGGCTTTTCTAAGGCAGCGGTTTTGGTAAGCTTACCTTGCTCGTCCAGTAAAGTGAAGGGCTAGTACGAGAGACGTTCGATTTATTTTGTTTTTATTTTTCATTTGATATTATTTCACTCAATTGTTATTCGCACATGTCCGTCCTTCATTTTGTAGAACTAAGCCCCGAGCCATGACCCACCAACAAGCAAAAGAAGAGAAAAAAGGTTAAAAAATCGGATTGAAAGATATCCGCCTTATATACCCGCGGCATATCAGCTATTTCCAGTTTTTCTCCTCTCGGAGCGGAGGAAAAATTGAAAATCGACTTTACCGCCGATGGGAACGGCGGTAAGGCTGCAAATTGCTGTTTTTCTCCTCTCGGAGCGGAGGAAAACTGGAAAATCAAGTTTACCGCCGATGAGAGCGGCAGTAAAGCTGTAATTGCCTGTTTTCCTCCTCTCGGAGCGGAGGAAAACTGGAAAATGAGGTTCACCGCGGATGAGAGCGGCGGTAAGGCTGCAATTGCCTGTTTTCCTCCCCTCAGAGCGGAGGAAAACTGGAGAATGCGAGTTTACCGCTCGTGCAAGCTGCGGTAATACAACGTCACTGTTCGAATAAAGCCGCAAGACCTTTCTATTTCCAATTGACATAAAATAAAAATGAAAGAATCAATAGTTCCATTTTTTCTCGTAGCCCGTATCTAGTGAACTCCCACATGATAAGAATGGAGAGAAAAAAAATCCTTCTAGCTGACTTTGCCAAATGACACATGCTGAATTGAATTTCAAGGCTTTTAAATATATATTTATATACACACACATACAGCCCCAGAAATAAAAGTTGAAATATATAAATGGTCATCAAATAACATCCCCATAATGAAACGAAAAAATCCGAGATATCACTCCATTAAGGTAATTTGTTGCTGTCTACAGCTCCATCCTTAAATCTTTCGTCACTCGTACTCTTTAATGATCATCGGTGTGATTTACTTGATAATAAGTTCTTAAGAATGCAATTCCTTGCAAACAGAGGGGCCCTTAAGAGAAAACTTGTTTGAAAGAAATTTTAAAAGCATTGAGTGTCATCGCGTTTGTAATTTAAAGCAAAGACACAAAAGATTTTGGTATTCTTGTAATCAACATCTAAACTTTATTTTTTATTTTTATTAATTTTTTGACATGCTTAGATTGGAAAACTCTCTGAACCTAACCAACAGGCCCTGTGACTGATGGAACTGGTCACGTCTAGATCGATAACAGCTTTCGACCGCAGCAAAACATCCCATAGTTGTTCACACGCATACAAAAGCAGCGACGTATCGACTACTAGGGCAAATTTGCGAGTATAGGATTTTTTTTCCGGTTGTCCTGTTGAAATAAAGATTTCGTTTGCTTCACTTATATTTTGAATCGTAGATATCGCGATCTCGGGTTTTCTAAGGCAACGGTTTTGGTAAGCTTACCTAGCTCGTCAAGTAAAGTGAAGGGCTAGTACGAGAGACATTCGATTTATTGTGTTTTTATTTTTGATTTGATATTATTTCACTCAATTGTTATTCGTACATGTCCGTCCTTCATTTTGTCGTACTAAGCCCGGACCCATGACCCACAAACAAGCAAAAGAAGGGAAAAAAGGTTAAAAAATCGAATTGAAAGATATCCGCCATAAATACCCGTGGCATATTTGCTATTTCCAGTTTTCCTCCTCTCGGAGCGGAGGAAAACTGGAAAATCAAGTTCACCGCCGATGAGAGCGGCGGTAAAGCTGCAATTGCCAGTTTTCCTCCTCTCGGAGCGCACGTAAACCGGAAAATCAAGTTCACCGTGGATGAGAGCGGCGGTAAGGGTGCAATTGCCAGTTTTCCTCCTCTAAGAGCGGAGGAAAAAACTGGAAAATGCGAGTTACCGCCCATGCAAGCTGCGGTAAAACAGCGTAACTGTCCGAATAAAGGTGCAAGACCTTTCCAATTCCAATTGACATAAAATAAAAATGAAAGAATCAATAGTTTCGTTTTTTCTCGTAGCCCGTATCTGGTGAACTCCCACATGATATGAATGGAGAGAAAAAAATCATTCGAGCTGACGTTGCCAACTGACACATGCCGAATTGAATTTCAAGGCTTTTGAATATATATATATATATATATAGACACACACACATACAGCCCCTGAAATAAAAGTAGAAATATATAAAGGGTCATCAAATAACATCCCCAAAACGAAACAAGAAAGTCGGAGATAATACTCTATTAAAGCAATTTGCTACTGTCTACAGCTCCGTCGTTAAATCTTTCGTCACTCGTACTCTCTAATGATCATCGGTGTGATTTACTTGATAATAAGTTCCTAAGAATTCAATTCGTTGCAAACAGTGGGGCCCTTAAGAGAACACTTGTATGAAAGAAAGTTTAAATGCATTGAGTGTTATCGCGTTTCTAATCTAAAGCAAAGACACAAAAGATTTTGGTAATCTTGTAATGAACATCTAAACTTTATTTTTTATTTTTATTATTTTTTTGACTTGCTTAGACTGGGAAACTCTCTGGACCTAGCCAACAGGCCCTGTGACTGATGGAACTGGTCACGTCTAGATCGATAACAGCTTTCGACAGCAGCAAAACATCCCATAGTTGTTCACACGCATAGAAAAGCAGCGACGTATCGACCACTAGGGCAAGTTTGCGTGTATAGGATTTTTTTTTCCGGTTGTCCTGTTGGAATAAAGATTTCGCTTGCTTCACTTATATTCTGAATCGTAGATATCGGGATCTTGGGTTTTCTAAGGCAGCGGTTTTTGTAAGCTTACCTTGCTCGTCTAGTAAAGTGAAGGGCTAGTACGAGAGACGTTCGATTTATTGTGTTTTTATTTTTCATTTGATATTATTCACTCAATTGTTATTCGCACATGTCCGTCCTTCATTTTGTGGAACTAAGCCCCGACCCATGACCCACCAACAAGTAAAAGAAGGGAAAAATGGTCAAAAAATTGGATTAAAAGATTTCCGCCATATATACCCGCGGCATATCTGCTATTTCCAGTTTTCCTCCTCTCGGAGCGGAGGAAAACTTGAAAATCGACTTTACCGCCGATGGGAACGGCGGTAAAGCTTCAAATTCCAGTTTTCCTCCTCTCGGAGCGAAGGAAAGCTGGAAAATCAAGTATACCGCCGATGGGAGCGGCGGTAAAGCTGCAATTGCAAGTTTTCCTCCTCTCGGAGCGGAGGAAAACTGAAAAATCAAGTTCACCGCGGATGAGAGAGGCGGTAATGCTGCAATTGCCAGTTTTCCTCCACTCAGAGCGGAGGAAAACTGGAAAATGCGAGTTTACCGCCCATGCAAGCCGCGGTAAAACAAGGTGACTGTTCGAATAAAGCCGCAAGACCTTTCCAATTCCAATTGACATAAAATAAAAACGAAAGAATCAATAGTTCCATTTTTTCTCGTAGCCCGTATCTAGTGAACTCCCACATGATATGAATGGAGGGAAAAAATCATTCCAGCTGACCTTGCCAACGAGCACATGCCGAATTGAATTTCAAGGCTTTTGAATATATATATATATAGACACACACACATACAACCCCTGAAATAAAAGTAGAAATATATAAATGGTCATCAAATAACATCCCCATAATGAAACGAAAAAATCCGAGATATCACTCTATTGAGGCAATTTGCTGCTGTCTACAGCTCCATCCTTAAATCTTTCGTCACTCGTACTCTCTAATGATTATCGGTGTGATTTACTTGATAATAAGTTCTTAAGAATTCAATTCGTTGCAAACAGTGGGGCCCTTAAGAGAACACTTGTATGAAAGAAAGTTTAAAAGCATCGAGTGTCATCGCGTTTCTAATCTAAAGCAACGACACAAAAGATTTTGGTAATCTTGTAATCAACATCTAAACTTTATTTTTTATTTTTATTATTTTTTTGACTTGCTTAGATTGGGAAACTCTCTGGACCTAACCGACAGGCCCTGTGACTGATGGAACTGGTCACGTCTAGATCGATAACAGCTTTCGACCGCAGCAAAACATCCCATAGTTGTTCACACGCATAGAAAAGCAGCGACGTATCGACCACTAGGGCAAGTTTGCGAGTATAGGATTTTTTTTTCCGGTTGTCCTGTTGAAATAAAGATTTCGCTTGCTTCACTTATATTCTGAATCGTAGATATCGGGATCTTGGGTTTTCTAAGGCCGCGGTTTTTGTAAGCTTACCTTGCTCGTCAGGTAAAGTGAAGGGCTAGTACGAGAGACGTTCGATTTATTGTGTTTTTATTTTTCATTTGATATTATTTCACACAATTGTTATTCGCACATGTTCGTCCTTCAATTTGTGGAACTAAGCCCCGACCCATGACCCACCAACAAGCAAAAGAAGGGAAAAAAGGTTAAAAAATTGGATTGAAAGATATCCGCCATATATACCCGCGGCATATCTGCTATTTCCAGTTTTCCTCCTCTCGGAGGGGAGGAAAACTTGAAAGTCGACTTTACCGCGAATGGGAACGGCGGTAAGGCTGCAAATTGCAGTTTTCCTCCTCTCGGAGAGAAAGAAAACTGGAAAATCAAGTTTACCGCCGATGAGAGCGGCGGTAAAGCTGCAATTGCCAGTTTTCCTCCTCTCGGAGCGCAGGAAAACTGGAAAACCAAGTTCACCGCGGATGAGAGCGGCGGTAAGGGTGCAATTGCAAGTTTTCCTCCTCTCAGAGCGGAGGAAAACTGGAAAATGCGAGTTTACCGCCCATGCAAGCTGCGGTAAAATAGCGTGACTGTCCGAATAAAGGCGCAAGACGTTTCCAATTCCAATTGACATAAAATAAAAATGAAAGAATCAATAGTTTCGTTTTTTCTCGTAGCCCGTATCTAGTGAACTCCCACATGATATGAATGGGGAGAAAAAAATCATTCGAGCTGACCTTGCCAACTGACACATGCCGAATTGAATTTAAAGGCTTTTGAATATATATATAGACACACACACATACAGCCCCTGAAATAAAAGTAGAAATATATAAATGGTGATCAAATAATATCCCCAAAACGAAACTAGAAAATCCGTGATATCACTCTATTAAAGCAATTTGCTGCTGTCTACAGCTCCGTCGTTATATCTTTCGTCACTCGTACTCTTTAATGTTCATCGGTGTAATTTACTTGATAATAAGTTCTGAAGAATTCAATTCGTTGCAAACAGTGGGGTCCTTAAGAGAACACTTGTATGAAAGAAAGTTTAAAAGCATTGAGTGTCATCGCGTTTCTAATCTAAGGCAAAGACACAAAAGATTTCGGTAATCTTGTAATCAACATCTAAACTTTATTTTTTATTTTTATTATTTTTTTTGACTTGCTTAGATTGGGAAACTCTCTGGACCAAGCCAACAGACCCTGTGACTGATGGAACTGGTCACGTCTAGATCGATAACAGCTTTGAACCGCAGCAAAACATCCCATAGTTGTTCACACGAATAGAAAAGCAGCGACTATCGACCACTAGGGCAAGTTTGCGAGTATAGGATTTTTTTTCCGGTTGTCCCGTTGAAATAAAGATTTCGCTTGCTCCACTTATATTCCGAATCGTAGATATCGGGATCTCGGCTTTTCTAAGGCAGCGGTTTTGGTAAGCTTACCTTGCTCGTCAAGTAAAGGGAAGGGCTAGTACGAGAGACGTTCGATTTATTGTGTTTTTATTTTTCATTTGATATTATTTCACTCAATTGTTATTCGCACATGTTCGTCCTTCATTTTGTGGAACTAAGCCCCGACCCATGACCCATCAACAAGAAAAAGAAGGGAAAAAAGGTTAAAAAATCGGATTGAAAGATATCCGCCATATATACCCGCGGCATATCTGCTATTTCCAGTTTTCCTCCTCTCGGAGCGGAGGAAAACATGAAAATAGACTTTACCGCCGATGGGAACGGCGGTAAAGCTTCAAATTCCAGTTTTCCTCCTCTCGGAGCGGAGGAAAAGTGGAAAATCAAATTTACCGCCGATGAGAGCGGCGGTAAAGTTGCAATTGCAAGTTTTCCTCCTCTCGGAGCGGAGGAAAACTTAAAAATCAAGTTCACCGCCGATGAGAGCGGCGGTAATGCTGCAATTGCCAGTTTTCCTCCACTCAGAGCGGAGGAGAACTGGAAAATGCGAGTTTACCGTCCATGTAAGCTGTGGTAAAACTGCGTGACTGTCCGAATAAAGCAGCAAGACCTTTCCAATTCCAATTGACATAAAAAAAAAATGAAAGAATCAATAGTTTCATTTTTTCTCGTAGCCCGTATCTAGTGAACTCCCACATGATATGAATGGAGAGATAAAAATCATTCGAGCTGACATTGCCAACTGACACATGCCGAATTGAATTTCAAGGCTTTTGAATATATATATACACACACACATACAGCCCCAGAAATAAAAGTTGAAATATATAAATGGTCATCAAATAACATCCCCATAATGAAACGAAAAAGTCCGAGATATCACTTTATTAAGGCAATTTGCTGCTGTCTACAGCTCCATCTTTAAATCTTTCGTCACTCGTACTCTTTAATGATCATCGGTGTGATTTACTTGATAATAAGTTCTTAAGAATGCAATTCCTTGCAAACAGAGGGGCCCTTAAGAGAAAACTTGTTTGAAAGAAATTTTAAAAGCATTGAGTGTCATCGCGTTTGTAATCTAAAGCAAAGAAACAAAAGATTTTACTAATCTTGTAATCAACATCTAAACTTTATTTTTTATTTTTATTAATTTTTTGACATGCTTAGATTGGGAAACTCTCTGAACCTAACCAACAGGCCCTGTAACTGATGGAACTGGTCACGTCTAGATCGATAACAGTTTTCGACCGCAGCAAAACATCACATAGTTGTTCACACGCATACAAAAGCAGCGACGTATCGACTACTAGGGCAAGTTTGCGAGTTTAGGATTTTTTTTCCGGTTGTCCTGTTGAAATAAAGATTTCGCTTGCTTCACTTATATTTTGAATCGTAGATATCGCGATCTCGGGTTTTCTAAGGCAGCGGTTTTGGCAAGCTTACCTTGCTCGTCAAGTAAAGTGAAGGGCTAGTACGAGAGACGTTCGATTTATTGTGTTTTTATTTTGGATTTGATATTATTTCACTCAATTGTTATTCGTACATGTCCGTCCTTCATTTTGTCGAACTAAGCCCGGACCCATGACCCACAAACAAGCAAAAGAAGGGAAAAAATGTTAAAAAATCGGATTGAAAGATATCCACCATAAATACCCGCGGCATATCTGCTATTTCCAGTTTTCCTCCTCTCGGAGCGGAGGAAAACTTGAAAATCGACTTTACCGCCGATGGGAACGGCGGTAAGGCTGCAAATTGCAGTTTTCCTCTCGGAGCGGAGGAAAACAGGAAAATCAAGTTTACCGCCGATGAGAGCGGCGGTAAAGCTGCAATTGCCAGTTTTCCTCCTCTCGGAGCGGAGGAAAACTGGAAAATCACGTTCACCATGGATGAGAGCGGCGGTAAGGGTGCAATTGCTAGTTTTCCACCTCTCAGAGCGGAGGAAAACTGGAAAATGCGAGTT
This sequence comes from Persea americana, assembly GCA_029852735.1. Taxonomy (NCBI): domain Eukaryota; kingdom Viridiplantae; phylum Streptophyta; class Magnoliopsida; order Laurales; family Lauraceae; genus Persea; species Persea americana. Next base: position 11,272,801 of record CM056815.1, on the reverse strand, counting down.
TACCGCCCATGCAAGCTGCGGTAAAACAGCGTGACTGTCCGAATAAAGGCGCAAGACCTTTCCAATTCCAATTGACATAAAATAAAAATGAAAGAATCAATAGTTTCTTTTTTTCTCGTAGCCCGTATCTAGTGAACTCCCACATGATATGAATGGAGAGAAAAAATCATTCGAGCTGACGTTGCCAACTGACACATGCCGAATTGAATTTCAAGGCTTTTGAATATATATATATATATATAGACACACACACATACAGCCCCTGAAATAAAAGTTGAAATATATAAATGGTCATCAAATAACATCCCCAAAACGAAACGAGAACGTCGGAGATAATACTCTATTAAAGCAATTTGCTGCTGTCTACAGCTCCGTCGTTAAATCTTTCGTCACTCGTACTCTCTAATGATCATCGTTGTGATTTACTTGATAATAAGTTCCTAAGAATTCAATTCGTTGCAAACAGTGGGGCCCTTAAGAGAACACTTGTATGAAAGAAAGTTTAAAAGCATTGAGTGTCATCGCGTTTCTAATCTAAAGCAAAGACACAAAAGATTTCGGTAATCTTGTAATCAACATCTAAACTTTATTTTTTATTTTTATCATTTTTTTGACTTGCTTAGATTGGGAAACTCTCTGGACCTAGCGAACAGGCCTTGTGACTGATGGAACTGGTCACGTCTAGATCGATAACAGCTTTCGACCGCAGCAAAACATCCCATAGTTGTTCACACGCATAGAAAAGCAGCGACGTATCGACCACTAGGGCAAGTTTGCGAGTATAGGATTTTTTTTTCCGGTTGTCCTGTTGGAATAAAGATTTCGCTTGCTTCACTTATATTCTGAATCGTAGATATCGGGATCTTGGGTTTTCTAAGGCCGCGGTTTTTGTAAGCTTACCTTGCTCGTCAGGTAAAGTGAAGGGCTAGTACGAGAGACGTTCGATTTATTGTGTTTTTATTTTTCATTTGATATTATTCACTCAATTGTTATTCGCACATGTCCGTCCTTCATTTTGTGGAACTAAGCCCCGACCCATGACCCACCAACAAGCAAAAGAAGGGAAAAAAGGTTAAAAAATCGGATTAAAAGATTTCCGCCATATATACCCGCGGCATATCTGCTATTTCCAGTCTTCCTCCTCTCGGAGCGGAGGAAAACTTGAAAATCGACTTTACCGCCAATGGGAACGGCGGTAAAGCTTCAAATTCCAGTTTTCCTCCTCTCGGAACGGAGGAAAACTGGAAAATCAAGTATACCGCCGATGAGAGCGGCGGTAATGCTGCAATTGCCAGCTTTCCTCCACTCAGAGCGGAGGAAAACTGGAAAATGCGAGTTTACCGCCCATGCAAGCCGCGGTAAAACAAGGTGACTGTCCGAATAAAGCCACAAGACCTTTTCAATTCCAATTGACATAAAATAAAAATGAAAGAATCAATAGTTCCGTTTTTTCTCGTAGCCCGTATCTAGTGAACTCCCACATGATATGAATGGAGAGAAAAAAATCATTCCAGCAGACTTTGCCAAATGACACATGCTGACTTGAATTTCAGGGCTTTTGAATATATATTTATAAACACACACATACTGCCCCTGAGATAAAAGTAGAAATATATAAATGGTCATCAAATAACATCCCCATAATGAAACGAAAAAATCCGAGATATCACTCTATTAGGGCAATTTGCTGCTGTCTACAGCTCCATCCTTAAATCTTTCGTCACTCGTACTCTATAATGATCATCGGTGTGATTTACTTGATAATAAGTTCTTAAGAATGCAATTCCTTGCAAACAGAGGGGCCCTTAAGAGAAAACTTGTATTAAAGAAATTTTAAAAGCATGGAGTGTCATCGCGTTTGTAACCTAAAGCAAAGACACAAAAGATTTTGGTAATCTTGTAATCCACATCTAAACTTTATTTTTTATTTTTATAAATTTTTTGACATGCTTAGATTGGGAAACTCTCTGAACCTAACCAACAGGCCCTGTGACTGATGGCACTGGTCACGTCTAGATCAATAACAGCTTTCGACCGCAGCAAAACATCCCATAGTTGTTCACACGCATAGAAAAGCAGCGACGTATCGACTACTAGGGCAAGTTTGTGAGTATAGGATTTTTTTTTTCCGGTTGTCCTGTTGAAATAAAGATTTCGCTTGCTTCACTTATATTCTGAATCGTAGATATCGGGATCTCGGGTTTTCTAAGGCAGCGGTTTTGGTAAGCTTACCTTGGTCGTCAAGTAAAGTGAAGGGCTAGTACGAGAGACGTTCGATTTATTGTGTTTTTTTTTTTGATTTGATATTATTTCACGCAATTGTTATTCGCACATGTTCGTCCTTCATTTTGTGGAACTAAGCCCCGACCCATGACCCACCAACAAGCAAAAGAAGGGAAAAAAGGTTAAAAAATCGGATTGAAAGATATCCGCCATATATACCCGCGGCATATCTGCTATTTCCAGTTTTCCTCCTCTCGGAGCGGAGTAAAACTTGAAAATCGACTTTACCGCCGATGGGAACGGCGGTAAGGCTGCAGATTGCAGTTTTCCTCCTCTCGGAGGGGAGGAAAATTGGAAAATCAAGTTTACCGCCGATGAGAGCGGCGGTAAAGCTGCAATTGCCAGTTTTCCTCCTCTCGAAGCGGAGGAAAACTGGAAAATCAAGTTCACCGCGGATGAGAGCGGCGGTAAGGGTGCAATTGCCAGTTTTCCTCCTCTCTGAGCGGAGGAAAACTGGAAAATGCGAGTTTTCCTCCCATGCAAGCTGCGGTAAAACAACATGACTGTCCGAATAAAGCGCAAGACCTTTCCAATTCCAATTGACATAAAATAAAAATGAAAGAATCAATAGTTTCGTTTTTTCACGTAGCCCGTATCTAGTGAACTCCCACATGATAAGAATGGAGAGAAAAAATTCATTCGAGCTGACCTTGCCAACTGACACATGCCGAATTGAATTTCAAGGCTTTTGAATATATATATATATATATATATAGACACACACACACATACAGCCCCTTAAATAAAAGTAGAAATATATAAATGGTCATCAAATAACATCCCCAAAACGAAACAAGAAAATCCGAGATATCACTCTATTAAAGCAATTTGCTGTTGTCTACAGCTCCGTCGTTAAATCTTTCGTCACTCGTACTCTTTAATGATCATCGGTGTGATTTACTTGATAATAAGTTCTTAAGAATTGAATTCGTTGCATACAATGGGGCCCTTAAGAGAACACTTGTATGAAAGAAAGTTTAAAAGCATTGAGTGTCATCGCGTTTCTAATCTAAAGCAAAGACACAAAAGATTTCGGCAATCTTTTAATCAACATCTAAACTTTATTTTTTATTTTTATTATTTTTTTGACTTGCGTAGATTGGGAAACTCTCTGGACCTAGCCAACAGGCCCTGTGACTGATGGAACTGGTCACGTTTAGATCGATAACAGCTTTTGACCGCAGCAAAACATCCCATAGTTGTTCACACGCATAGAAAAGCAACGACTATCGACCACTAGGGCAAGTTTGCGAGTATATGATTTTTTTTCCGGTTGTCCTGTTGAAATAAAGATTTCGCTTGCTTCACTTATATTCTGAATCGTAGATATCGGGATCTCGACTTTTCTAAGGCAGCGGTTTTGGTTCGCTTACCTTGCTCGTCAAGTAAAGTGAAGGGCTAGTACGAGAGCCGTTCGATTTATAGTGTTTTTAGTTTTCATTTGATATTATTTCACTCAATTGTTATTCGCACATGTTCGTCCTTCATTTTGTGGAACTAAGCCCCGACCGACGACCCAGCAACAAGCAAAATAAGGGAAAAAAGGTTAAAAAATTGGATTGAAAGATATCCGCCATATATATCCGCGGCATATCTGCTATTTCCAGTTTTCCTCCTCTCGGAGCGGAGGAAAACATGAAAATCGACTTTACCGCCGATGGGAACGGCGGTAAAGCTTCAAATTCCAGTTTTCCTCCTCTCGGAGCGGAGGAATAGTGGAAAATCAAGTTTACCGCCGATGAGAGCGGCGGTAAAGCTGCAATTGCAAGGTTTCCTCCTCTCGGAGCGGAGGAAAACTGAAAAATCAAGTTCACCGCGGATGAGAGCGGCGGTAATGCTGCAATTGCCAGTTTTCCTCCACTCAGAGCGGAGGAAAACTGGAAAATGCGAGTTTACCTCCCATGCAAGCTGGGGTAAAAGAGCGTGACTGTCCGAATCAAGCCGCAAGACCTTTCCAATTCCAAATGACATAAAAAAAAATGAAAGAATCAACAGTTTCATTTTTTCTCGTAGCCCGTATCTAGTGAACTCCCACATGATATGAATGGAGAGAAAAAAATCATTCGAGCTGACTTTGCCAACTGACACATGCCGAATTGAATTTCAAGGCTTTTGAATATATATATATATACACACACATACAGCCCCAAAAATAAAAGTAGAAATATATAAATGGTCGGCCTTCCTGAAGGACGAGGTTAATAGTTTCCAGCTCCGAGGAAGAGGAAGAGGAGGAGATGCTACGCCAGCGCGGTCGGCGTTACGCTGCAGAAGACCTGTCTGCGGCGGTCATAAAAAAACATCCCCAAAACGAAACCAGAAAATCCGAGATATCACTCTATTAACGCAATTTGCTGCCGTCTACAGCTCCGTCGTTAAATCTTTCGTCACTTGTACTCTCTAATGATCATCGGTGAGATTTACTTGATAATAAGTTCATCAGAATTCAATTCTTTGCAGACAATGGGGCCCTTAAGAGAACACTTGTATGGAAGAAAGTTTAAATGCATTGAGTGTCATCGCGTTTCTAATCAAAAGCAAAGACACAAAAGATTTTGGTAATCTTGTAATCAACATCTAAACTTTATTTTTTATTTTTATTATTTTTTTGACTTGCTTAGATTGGGAAACTCTCTGGACCTAACCAACAGGCCCTGTGACTGATGGAACTGGTCACGTCTAGATTGATAACAGCTTTCGAACGCAGCAAAACATCCCATAGTTGTTCACACGCATAGAAAAGCAGCTACGTATCGACCACTAGGGCAAGTTTGCGAGTATAGGATTTTTTTTCCGGTTGTCCTGTTGAAATAAAGATTTCGCTTGCTTCACTTATATTCTGAATCGTAGATATCGGGATCTCGGGTTTTCTAAGGCAACGGTTTTGGTAAACTTACCTTGCTTGTCAAGTAAAGTGAAGGGCAAGTACGAGAGACGTTCGATTTACTATGTTTTTATTTTTGATTTTATATTATTTCACGCAATTGTTATTCGCACATGTCCGTCCTTCATTTTGTGGAACGAAGCCCCGACCCATGACCCACCAACAAGCAAAAGAAGGGAAAAAAGGTTAAAAAATCGGATTGAAAGATATCCGCCATATGAACCCGCAGCATTTTGCGATTTCCAGTATTCCACCTCTCAGAGCGGAGGAAAACTGGAAAATCGGTTTAACCGCCGATGGGAATGGCGGTAAGGTTTCAAATTCCAGTTTTCCTCCTCTCGGAGCGGAGGAAAACTGGAAAATCAAGTTTACCGTCGATGAGAACGGCGGCAAAGCTGCAATTGAAAGTTTTCCTCCTCTCGGAGCGGAGGAAAACTGAAAAATCAAGTTCACCGTTGATGAGAGCGGCGGTAAGGCTGCAATTGCCAGTTTTCCTCCACTCAGAGCGGAGGAAAACTGGAAAATGCGAGTTTACCGCCCATGCAAGCCGCTGTAAAACAAGGTCACCGTCCGAGTAAAGCCATAAGACCTTTCCATTTCCAATTGACATAAAATAAAAATGAAAGAATCAATAGTTCCGTTTTTTCTCGTAGCCCGTATCTAGTGAACTCCCAGATGATGTGAATGGAGAGAAAAAAATCATTCCAGCTGACTTTGCCAAATGACACATGCTGACTTGAATTTCAGGGCTTTTGAATATATATTTATAAACACACACATACTGCCCCTGAAATAAAAGTGGAAATATATAAATGGTCATCAAATAACATCCCCATAACAAAACGAAAAAATCCGAGATATCACTCTATTAAGGAAATTTGCTGCTGTCTACAGCTCCATCCTTAAATCTTTCGTCACTCGTACTCTTTAATGATCATCGGTGTGATTTACTTGATAATAAGTTCTTAAGAATGCAATTCCTTGCAAACAGAGGGGCCCTTAAGAGAAAACTTGTATGAAAGAAATTTTAAAAGCATTGAGTGTCATCGCGTTTGTAATGTAAAGCAAAGACACAAAAAGATTTTGGTAATCTTGTAATCAACATCTAAACTTTATTTTTTATTTTTATTAATTTTTTGACATGCTTAGATTGGGAAACTCTTTGAACCTAACAAACAGGCCCTGTGACTGATGGAACTGGTCACGTCTAGATCGACAACAGCTTTCGACCGCAGCAAAACATCCCACAGTTATTCACACGCATAGAAAAGCAGCGACGTATCGGCTACTAGGGCAAGTTTGCGAGTATATGATTTTTTTTCTCGGTTGTCTTGTTGAAATAAAGATTTCGCTTGCCTCACTTATATTCTGAATCGCAGATATCGGGATCTCGGGTTTTCTAAGACAGCAGTTTTGGTAAGCTTACCTTGCTTGTCAAGTAAAGTGAAGGGCTAGTACGAGAGACGTTCGATTTATTGTGTTTTTATTTTTGATTTGATATTATTTTACTCAATTGTTATTCGCACATGTCCGTCCTTCATTTTGTGGAACAAAGCACCGACCCATGACCCACCAACAAGCAAAAGAAGGGAAAAAATGTTAAAAAATCGGACTGAAAGATATCCGCCATATGTGCCCGCCTCATATATGCTATTTCCAGTTTCCTCCTCTCGGAGCGGAGGAAAACTGGAAAATCGACTTTACCGCCGATGGGAACGGCGGTAAAGCTGCAAATTCCAGCTTTCCTCCTCTCGGAGCGGACGAAAACTGGAAAATCAAGTTTACTGCCGATGAGAGCGGCGGTAAAGCTGCAACTGCAAGTTTTCCTCGTCTCGGAGCGGAGGAAAACTTGAAAATCAAGTTCACCGCGGATGAGAGCGGCGGTAAGGGTGCAATTGCCAGTTTTCCTCCTCTCAGAGCGGAGGAAAACTGGAAAATGCGAGTTTACCGCCCATGCAAGCTGCGGTAAAAAAGCGTGACTGTCCGAATAAAGCCGCAAGACCTTTCCATTTCATATTGACATAAAATAAAAATGAAAGAATCAATAGTTCCGTTTTTTCTGGTAGCCCGTATCTAGTGAACTCCCACATGATACGAATGGAGAGACAAAAATCATTCCAGCTGACTTTGCCAATTGACACATGCCGAATTGAATTTCACGGCTTTTCAATATATATATGCACACGTACAGCCCCTTAAATAAAAGTAGAAATATAACAAGAAAATCCGACATATCACTCTAATAAAGCAATTTGCTACTGTCTACAGCTCCATCCCTAAATCTTTCGTCACTCGTACTCTCTAATGTTCATCAGTGCGACTTACTTGATAATAAGTTCTAAAGAATTCAATTCCTTGCAAACAGAGGGCACCTTATGAGAACACTTGTATGAAAGAAATTTTATAAGCATTGAGTTACATCGCGTTTTTAATCTAAAGCAAAGACACAAAAGATTTTGGTAATCTTGTAATCAACATCTAAACTTTAGTTTTTATTTTTATTATTTTTTTGACATGCATAGATTGGGAAACTCTCTAGACCTAACCAACACGCCCTGTGACTGATGGAACTGGTCACGGCTAGATCGATAACAGCTTTCGACCGCAGCAAAACATCCCATAGTTGTTCACACGCATAGAAAAGCAGCGACGTATCGACTACTAGGGCAAGTTTGCGAGTATAGGATTTTTTTTATCGGTTGTCCTGTTGAAATAAAGATTTCCTTGCTTCACTTATATTCTGAATCGTAGATATCGGAATCTCGGGTTTTCTAAGGCAGCGGTTTTGGTAAGCTTACCATGCTTGTCAAGTAAAGTGAAGGGCTAGTACGAGAGACGTTTAATTTATTTTGTTTTTATTTTTGATTTGATATTATTTTACTCAATTGTTATTCGCACATGTCCGTCCCTCATTTTGTGGAATGAAGCCCCGACCCATGACCCGCCAAGAAACGATAGAAGGGAAAAAAGGTTAAAAAATCGAATTGAAAGATATCCGCCATATGTACTCGCAGCATATTTGCTATTTAGAGTTTTCCTCCTCTCGGAGCGGAGGAAAACTCTTAAATCGGCTTTACCGCCGATGGGAATGGCGGTAAAGCTTCAAATTCCAGTTTTCCTCCTCTCGGAGCGGAGAAAAACAGGAAAATTAAGTTTACCGCCGATGAGAGTGGCGGTAAAGCTTCAATTGCTAGTTTTCCTCCTCTCGGAGCGGAGGAAAACTGGAAAATCAAGTTCACCGCGGATGAGAGCGGCGGTAACGCTGCAATTGCAAGTTTTCCTCCTCACCGAGCGGAGGAAAACTGGAAAATGCGAGATTACCGCCCATGCAAGCTGCGGTAAAAAAGCGTGACTGTCCGAATAAAGCCGCAAGACCTTTCCATTTCATATTGACATAAAATAAAAATGAAAGAATCAATAGTTCCGTTTTTTCTGGTAGCCCGTATCTAGTGAACTCCCACATGATACGAATGGAGAGACAAAAATCATTCCAGCTGACTTTGCCAATTGACACATGCCGAATTGAATTTCACGGCTTTTCAATATATATATACACACGTACAGCCCCTTAAATAAAAGTAGAAATATATAAATGGTCATCAAATAACATCCCCATAATGAAACAAGAAAATCCGAGATATCACTCTATTAAAGCAATTTGCTGCTATCTACAGCTCCATCCTTAAATCTTTCGTCACTCGTACTCTCTAATGATCATCGGTGTGATTTACTTGATAATAAGTTCTTAAGAATTCAATTCCTTGCAAACAGAGGGGCCCTTAAGAGAGCACTTGTATGAAAGAAATTTTAAAAGCATAGAGTGCCATCGCGTTTCTAATCTAAAGCAAAGACACAAAAGATTCTGGAAATCTTGTAATCAACATCTAAACTTTATTTTTTATTTTTATTATTTTTTTTACATGCTTACATTGGGAAACTCTCTGGACCTAACCGACAGGCCCTGTGACTGATGGAACTGGTCACGTCTAGATCGATAACAGCTTTCGACCGCAGCAAAACATCCCATAGTTGTTCACACGCATAGAAAAGCAGCGACGTATCGACTACTAGGGCAAGTTTGCGAGTGTAGGATTTTTTTTCCGGTTATCCTGTTGAAAAAGGGATTTCGCTTGCTTCACTTATATTCTGAATCGTAGATATCGGGATCTCGGGTTTTCTAAGGCAGGGGTTTTGGTGAGCTTACCTTGCTTGTCAAGTAAAGTGAAGGGCTTGTACGAGAGACGTTCGATTTATTGTGTTTTTATTTTTGATTTGATATTATTTCACTCAATTGTTATTCGCACATGTCCGTCCTTCATTTTGTGGAACTACGCCCCGACCGATGACCCACCAACAAGCAAAAGAAGGGAAAAAAGGTTAAAAAATCGGATTGAAAGATATCCGCCATATATACCCGCGGCATATCTTCTATTTCCAGTTTTCCAGCTCTCGGAGCGGAGGAAAACTGAAAAATCGGCTTTAGCGCCGATGGTAACGGCGGTAAAGCTGCGAATTCCAGTTTTTCTCCTCTAGGAGCGTAGGAAAACTGGAAAATCAAGTTTTCCGCCGATGAGAGCGGCGGTAAAGCTGCAATTGCCAGTTTTCCTCCTCTCGGAGCGGAGGAAAACTGGAAAATCAAGTTCACAGCAGATGAGAGCGGTGGTAAAGCTACAATTGTCAGTTTTCCTCCTCTCAGAGCGGAGGAAAAGTGGAAAATGCGAGTTTACCGCCCATGCAAGCTGCGGTAAAACAGCGTGACTGTCCGAATAAAGCCGCAAGACCTTTCCATTTCCAATTGACAAAAAATGAAAATGAAAGAATCAATAGTTCCGTTTTTTCTCGTAGCCCGTATCTAGTGAACTCCCACATGATTTGAGTGGAGAGAAAAAAATCAGTCCAGCTAACTTTGCCAATTAACACATTCTGAATTGAATTTCAAGGCTTGTGAATATATATAAACAAACACGCACACATACAGGCCCTGAAATAAAAGTAGAAATATATAAATGGTCATCAAATAACTTCCCCGTAATGAGACAAGAAAATCCGACATATCACTCTATTAAAGCAATTTGCTGCTGTCTACAGCTCCATCCTTAAATCTTTCGTCACTTGTACTCTCTAATGATCATCGGTGAGATTTACTTGATAATAAGTTCATCAGAATTCAATTCTTTGCAGACAATGGGGCCCTTAAGAGAACACTTGTATGGAAGAAAGTTTAAATGCATTGAGTGTCATCGCGTTTCTAATCAAAAGCAAAGACACAAAAGATTTTGGTAATCTTGTAATCAACATCTAAACTTTATTTTTTATTTTTATTATTTTTTTGACTTGCTTAGATTGGGAAACTCTCTGGACCTAACCAACAGGCCCTGTGACTGATGGAACTGGTCACGTCTAGATTGATAACAGCTTTCGAACGCAGCAAAACATCCCATAGTTGTTCACACGCATAGAAAAGCAGCTACGTATCGACCACTAGGGCAAGTTTGCGAGTATAGGATTTTTTTTCCGGTTGTCCTGTTGAAATAAAGATTTCGCTTGCTTCACTTATATTATGAATCATAGATATCGGGATCTCGGGTTTTCTAAGGCAGGGGTTTTGGTGAGCTTACCTTGCTTGTCAAGTAAAGTGAAGGGCTTGTACGAGAGATGTTCGATTTATTTTGTTTTTATTTTTGATTTGATATTATTTCACTCAATTGTAATTCGCACATGTCCGTCCTTCATTTTGTGGAACTACGCCCCGACCGATGACCCACCAACAAGCAAAAGAAGGGAAAAAAGGTTAAAAAATCGGATTGAAAGATATCCGCCATATGTACCCGCGGCATATCTTCTATTTCCAGTTTTCCAGCTCTCGGAGCGGAGGAAAACTGAAAAATCGGCTTTACCGCCGATGCTAACGGAGGTAAAGCTGCGAATTCCAGTTTTCCTAGTCTAGGAGCGTAGGAAAACTGGAAAATCAAGTTCACCGCCGATGAGAGCGGCGGTAAAGCTGCAATTGCCAGTTTTCCTCCTCTCGGAGCGGAGGAAAACTGGAAAATCAAGTTCACAGCAGATGAGAGCGGTGGTAAAGCTACAATTGTCAGTTTTCCTCCTCTCATAGCGGAGGAAAAGTGGAAAATGCGAGTTTACCGCCCACGCAAGCTGCGGTAAAACAGCGTGACTGTCCGAATAAAGCCGCAAGACCTTTCCATTTCCAATTGACCAAAAATGAAAATGAAAGAATCAATAGTTCCATTTTTTCTCGTCGCCCGTATCTTGTGAACTCCCACATGATTTGAGTGGAGAGAAAAAAATCAGTCCAGCTAACTTTGCCAATTAACACATTCTGAATTGAATTTCAAGGCTTGTGAATATATATAAACACACACACACACATACAGCCACTGAAATAAAAGTGGAAATATATAAATGGTCGTCAAATAACATCCCCATAATGAAACAAGAAATTCCGAGTTATCACTCTATTAAAGCAATTTGCTGCTGTGTACAGCTCCATCCATAAATCTTTCGTCACTCGTACTCTCTAATGATCATCGGTGTGATTGCTTGACAATAAGTTCTTAAGAATTCAGTTCCTTGCAAACAGAGGGGCTCTTAAGAGAACACTTGTATGAAAGAAATTTTAAAAGCACAGAGTGTCATCGCGTTTCTAATCTAAAGCGAAGACACAAAAGATTTTGGTAATCTTGTAATCAACATCTGAACTTTATTTTTTATTTTTATTATTTTTTTGACATGCTTAGATTGGGAAACTCTCTGGACCTAACCGACAGGCCCTGTGACTGATGGAACTGGTCACGTCTAGATCGATAACAGCTTTCGACCGCAGCAAAACATCCCATAGTTGGTCACACGCATAGAAAAGCAGCGACGTATCGACTACTAGGGCAAGTTTACGAGTGTAGGATTTTTTTTTTCCGGCTGTCCTGTTGAAATAAAGATTTCGCTTGCTTCACTTATATTCTGAATTGTAGATATCGGGATCTCGGGTTTTCTAAGGCAGCGGTTTTGGAAAGCTTACCTTCCTTGTCAAGTAAAGTGAAGGGCTTGTACGAGAGACGTTCGATTTATTATGTTTTTATTTTTGATTTGATATTATTTAACTCAATTGTTATTCGCACATGTCCGTCCTTAATTTTGTGGAACTAAGCCCCGACCCATGACCCACCAACAAGCAAAAGAAGGGAAAAAAGGTTAAAAAATCGGATTGAAAGATATCCGCCATATGCACCCGCGGCATATCTTCTATTTCCAGTTTTCCACCTCTCGGAGCGGAGGAAAACTGAAAAATCGACTTTACCGCCGATGGGAACGGCGGTACAGCTGCAAATTCCAGTTTTCATCCTCTAGGAGCGGAGGAAAACTAGAAAATAAAGTTTTCCGCTGATGAGAGCGGCGGTAAAGCTCCAATTGCCAGTTTTCCTCCACTCGGAGCGGAGGAAAACTGGAAAATCAAGTTCACCGCAGATGAGAGTGGCGGTAAAGCTGCAATTGTCCGTTTTCCTCCTCTCAGAGCGGAGGAAAAGTGGAAAAGGCGAGTTTACCGCCCACGCATGCTGCGGTAAAACAGCGTGACTGTTCGAATAAAGCCGCAAGACCTTTCCATTTCCAATTGACAAAAAATAAAAATGAAAGAATCAATACTTCCGTTTTCTCTCGTAGCCCGTATCTAGTGAACTCCCACATGATATGAATGGAGGGAAAAAAATCATTCCAGCTGACATTGCCAATTGACACATGCTGATTTGAATTTCAAGGCTTTTGAATATATATACACACACACACATACAGCCCCTGAAATAAATGTAGAAATATATAAATGGTCATCAAATAAAATCCCCGTAATGACACAAGAAAATCCGAGATATCACTCTATTAAAGCAATTTGCTGCTGTCTACAGCTCCATCCTTAAATCTTTCGTCGCTCGTACTCTCTAATGATCATCGGTGTGATTTACTTGATAATAAGTTCTTAAGAATTCAATTCCTTGCAAACAGATGGGCCCTTACGAGAACACTTGTATGAAAGAAATTTTAAAAGCATTGAGTGTCATCGCGTTTCTAATCTAAAGCAAAGACACAATATATTTTTGTAATCTGGTAATCAACATTTAAACTTTATTTTTTATTTTTATTATTTTTTTGACATGCTTAGATAGGGAAACTCTCTGGACCTAACTGACAGGCCCTTTGACTGATGGAACTGGTCACGTCCAGATCGATAACAGCTTTCGACCGCTGCAAAACATCCCATAGTTGTTCACACGCATAGAAAAGCAATGACGTATCGACTACTAGGGCAAGTTTGCGAGTGTAGGACTTTCTTCTCCTGTTGTCCTGTTGAAATAAAGATTTTGTTCGCTTCATTTATATTCTGAATCGTAGATATCGGGGTCTCGGGTTTTCTAGGGCGGCGGTTTTGGTAAGCTTACCTTGCTTGTCAAGTAAAGTCAAGGGCTAGTGTGAGAGACATTCAATTGATTGTGTTTTTATTTTTGATTTGATATTATTTCACTCAATTGTTATTCGCACATGTCCGTCCTTCATTTTGTGGAACTAAGCCCCGACCCATGACCCACCAACAAGCAAAAGAAGGGAAAAACGGTTAAAAAATCGGATTGAAAGATATCCGCCATATGTACCCGTGGCATATTTGCTATTTCCAGTTTTCCACCTCTCGGAGCGGAGGAAAACTGAAAAATCGACTTTACCGCCTATGGGAACGGCGGTAAAGCTGCAAATTCGAGTTTGCCTGCACTCGGAGCGGAGGAAAACTGGAAAATCAAGTTCACCGCAGATGAGAGCGGCGGTGAAGCTGCAATTGTCAGTTTTCCTCCTCTCAGAGCGGAGGAAAAGTGGAAAATGCAAGTTTACTGCCCAAGTAAGCTGCGGTAAAACAGCGTGACTGTCCGAATAAAGCCGCCAGACCTTTCCATTTCCAAATGACATAAAATAAAAATGAAAGAATAAATAGTTCCGTTTTTTCTCGTAGCCCGTATCTAGTGAACTCCCACATGATATGAATTGAGAGAAAAAAATCATTCCAGCTGACTTTGACAATTGACACATGCTGAATTGAATTTGAAGGCTTTTGAATATATATATATATAAACACACATACAACCCCTGTAATAAAACTAGAAATATATAAATGGTCGTCAAATAACATCCCCATAATGAAACAAGAAATTCTGAGATATCACTCTATTAAAGCAATTTGCTGCTGTCTACAGCTCCATCCTTAAATCTTTCGTCACTCGTACTCTCTAATGATCATCGGTGTGATTGCTTGATAATAAGTTCTTAAGAATTCAATTCCTTGCAAACAGAGGGGCTCTTAAGAGAACACTTGTATGAAAGAAATTTTAAAAGCATAGAGTGTCATCGCGTTTCTAATCTAAAGCAAAGACACAAAAGATTTTGGTAATCTTGTAATCAACATCTAAACTTTATTTTTTATTTTAATTATTTTTTTGACAAGCTTAGATTGGGAAACTCTCTGGACCTAACCGACAGGCCCTTTGACTGATGGAACTGGTCACGTCTAGATCGATAACAGCTTTCGACCGCATCAAAACATCCCGTAGTTGTTCACACGCATAGAAAAGCAGCGATGTATCGACTTCTAGGGCAAGTTTGCGAGTGTAGGACTTTTTTTTCCTGTTGTTCTGCTGAAATAAAGATTTCGTTTACTTCACTTATATTCTGAATCGTCGATATCGGGATCTCGGGTTTTCTAAGGCGGCTATTTTGGTAAGCTTACCTTGCTTGTCAAGTAAAGTGCAGGGCTAGTACGAGAGACGTTCGATTTATTGTGTTTTTATTTTTTATTTGATATTATTTCACTCAAGTGTTATTCGCACATGTCCGTCCTTCATTTTATGGAACGAAGCCCTGACCTATGACCCACCAACAAGCAAAAGAAGGGAAAAAAGGTTAAAAAATTGGATTGAAAGATATCAGCCATATGTACCCGCGGCATATCTGCTATTTCCAGTTTTCCTCCTCTCGGAGAGGAGGAAAACTGGAAAATCGACTTTACCGCCGACGGGAATGGCGGTAAAGCTGCAAATTCCAGTTTTCCACCCCTCGGAGTGGGGGAAAACTGGAAAATCAAGTTCACTGCGGATGAGAGCGGCGGTAAAGCTACAATTGCCAGTTTTCCTCCTCACAGAGCGGAGGAAAACTCGAAAATGCGAGTTTACCGCCCATGCAAGCTGCGGTAAAATAGCGTGACTGTCCGAATAAAGCCGCAAGACCTTTCCATTTCCAATTGACATAAAATAAAAAATGAAAGAATCAATAGTTCCGTTTTTTCTCGTAGCCCGTATCTAGTGAACTCCCACATGATATGAGTGGAGAGAAAAAAATCGTTTCTGCTGACTTTGCCAATTAGGACATGCTGAATTGAATTTCAAGGCTTTTGAATATATATACACACACACACATACGGCCCCTGAAATAAAAGTAGAAATATATAATGGTCATCAAATAACATCCCCATAATGAAACAAGAAAATCTCAGATCTCACTCTCTTAAAGCAATTTGCTGCTGTCTACTGCTCCATCCTTAAATCTTTCGTCACTTGTACTCTCTAATGATCACAGGTGTGATTTACTTGATAATAAGTTCTTAAGAATTCAATTCCTTGCAAACAGAGGGGCCCTTAAGAGAACACTTGTATGAAGGAAATTTTAAAAGCATTGAGCGTCATCGCGTTTCTAATCTAAATCAAAGAGACAAAAGATTTTGGTAATGCTGTAATCAACATCTAAACTTAATTTTTTATTTTTATTATTTTTTTGACATGCTTAGATTGGGAAACTCTCTGGACTTAACCGACAGGCCCTGTGACTGATGGAACTGGTCACGTCTAGATCGATAACAGCTTTCGACTGCAACAAAACATCCCATAGTTATTCACACGCATAGAAAAGCAGCGGCGTATCAACTACTAGGGCAAGTTTGCGAGTGTAGGACTTTTTTTTCCTGTTGTCCTGCAGAAATAAAGATTTCGTTTGCCTCACTTATATTCTGAATCGTCGATATCGGGATCTCGGGTTTTCTAAGGCGGCTGTTTTGGTAAGCTTACCTTGCTTGTCAAGTAAAGTGAAGGGCTAGTACGAGAGACGTTCGATTTTTTGTGTTTTTATTTTTGATTTGATATTATTTCACTCAATTGTTATTCGCACATGTCCGTCCTTCATTTGGTGGAACTAAGCCCCGACCCATGACCCACCAACAAGCAAAAGAAGGGAAAAAACGTTAAAAACTCGGATTGAAAGATATCCGCCATATGTACCCGCGGCATATCTGCTATTTCCAGTTTTCCACCTCTCGAAGCGGAGGAAAACTGAAAAATCGACTTTACCGCCGATGGGAACTGCGGTAAAGCTGCAAATTCGTGTTTTCCTCCTCTAGTACCGGAGGAAAACTGGAAAATAAAGTTTACCGCCGATGAGAGCGGCGGTAAAGCAGCAATTGCCAGTTTTCCTCCCCTCGGAGCGGAGGAAAACTGGAAAATCAAGTTCACCGCCGATGAGAGCGGCGGTAAAGCTGCAATTGTCCGTTTTCCTCCTCTCAGAGCGGAGGAAAAGTGGAAAGGGCGAGTTTACCGCCCATGCAAGCTGCAGTAAAACAGCGTGACTGTCCGTATAAAGCCGCAAGACCTTTCCATTTCCAAATGACATAAAAAAAAAATGAAAGAATAAATAGTTCCGTTTTTTCTCGTAGCCCGTATCTAGTGAACTCCCACATGATATGAATTGAGAGAAAAAAATCATTCCAGCTGACTTTGCCATTTGACACATGCTGAATTGAATTTCAATGCTTTTGAATATATTTATATACACACACATACAGCCACTGAAATAAAAGTGGAAATATATAAATGGTCGTCAAATAACATCCTCATAATGAAACAAGAAATTCCGAGATATCACTCTATTAAAGCAATTTGCTGCTGTGTACAGCTCCATCCATAAATCTTTCGTCACTCGTACTCTCTAATGATCATCGGCGTGATTGCTTGATAATAAGTTCTTAAGAATTCAGTTCCTTGCAAACAGAGGGGCTCTTAAGAGAACACTTGTATGAAAGAAATTTTAAAAGCACAGAGTGTCATCGCGTTTCTAATCTAAAGCAAAGACACAAAAGATTTTGGTAATCTTGTAATCAACATCTGAACTTTATTTTTTATTTTTATTATTTTTTTGACATGCATAGATTGGGAAGCTCTCTGGACCTAACCGACAGGCCCTGTGACTGATGGAACTGGTCACGTCTAGATCGATAACAGCTTTCGACCGCAGCAAAACATCCCATAGTTGGTCACACGCATAGAAAAGCAGCGACGTATCGACTACTAGGGCAAGTTTGCGAGTGTAGGATTTTTTTTTCCGGCTGTCCTGTTGAAATAAAGATTTCGCTTGCTTCACTTATATTCTGAATTGTAGATATCGGGATCTCGGGTTTTCTAAGGCAGCGGTTTTGGAAAGCTTACCTTCCTTGTCAAGTAAAGTGAAGGGCTTGTACGAGAGACGTTCGATTTATTATGTTTTTATTTTTGATTTGATATTATTTAACTCAATTGTTATTCGCACATGTCCGTCCTTAATTTTGTGGAACTAAGCCCCGACCCATGACCCACCAACAAGCAAAAGAAGGGAAAAAAGGTTAAAAAATCGGATTGAAAGATATCCGCCATATGCACCCGCGGCATATCTTCTATTTCCAGTTTTCCACCTCTCGGAGCGAAGGAAAACTGAAAAATCGACTTTACCGCCGATGGGAACGGCTGTACAGCTGCAAATTCCGGTTTTCCTCCTCTAGGAGCGGAGGAAAACTAGAAAATAAAGTTTTCCGCCGATGAGAGCGGCTGTAAAGCTCCAATTGCCAGTTTTCCTCCACTCGGAGTGGAGGAAAACTGGAAAACAAGTTCACCGCAGATGAGAGTGGCGGTAAAGCTGCAATTGTCCGTTTTCCTCCTCTCAGAGCGGAGGAAAAGTGGAAAAGGCGAGTTTACCGCCCACGCATGCTGCGGTAAAACAGCGTGACTGTTCGAATAAAGCCGCAAGACCTTTCCATTTCCAATTGACAAAAAATAAAAATGAAAGAATCAATACTTCCGTTTTCTCTCGTAGCCCGTATCTAGTGAACTCCCACATGATATGAATGGAGGGAAAAAAATCATTCCAGCTGACTTTGCCAATTGACACATGCTGATTTGAATTTCAAGGCTTTTGAATATATATACACACACACACATACAGCCCCTGAAAAAAATGTAGAAATATATAAATGGTCATCAAATAAAATCCCCGTAATGACACAAGAAAATCCGAGATATCACTCTATTAAAGCAATTTGCTGCTGTCTACAGCTCCATCCTTAAATCTTTCGTCGCTCGTACTCTCTAATGATCATCGGTGTGATTTACTTGATAATAAGTTCTTAAGAATTCAATTCCTTGCAAACAGAGGGGCTCTTAAGAAAACACTTGTATGTAAGAAATTTTAAATGCATTGAGCGTCATCGCGTTTCTAATCTAAAGCAAAGACACAAAAGAGTTTGGTAATCCAGCAATCAACATCTAAACTTTATTTTTTATTTTTATTATTTTTTTGACATGCTTAGATTGGGAAATTCTCTGGACCTAACCAACAGGCCCTGTGACTGATGGAACCGGTCACGTCTAAATCGATAACAGCTTTCGACCGCAGGAAAACATCCCACCGTTGTTCACAAGCGTAGAAAAGCAGCGACGTATCGACTACTAGGGCAAGTTTGCGAGTATAGGATTTTTTTTCCAGTCATCCTGTTGAAATAAAGATTTCGCTTGCTTCACTTATACTATGAATCGTAGATAACGGGATCTCAGGTTGTCTAAGGCAGCGGTTTTGGTAAGCTTACCTGTCTTGTCAAGTAAAGTGAAGGGCTAGTACGAGAGACGTTCGATTTATTGTGTTTTTATTTTTGATTTGATATTATTTTACACAATTGTTATTTGCACATGTCCGTCCGTCACTTTGTGGAACGGAGCCCCGACCCATTACCCACCAACTAGCAAAAGATGGGAAAAAATGTTAAAAAATCAGATTGAAAGTTATCCGCCATATGTACCCGCAGCATATCTGCTATTTTCAGTTTTCTTCCTCTCGGAGCGAAGGAAAACTACAAAATCAAGTTTACCGCCGAGGAGAGAGGCGGTAAAGCTGCAATTACCAGTTTTCCTCCTCTCAGAGGGGAGGAAAACTGGAACATGCGAGTTTACCGCCCATGCAAGCTGCGGTAAAACAGCGTGACTGTCCGAATAAAGCCGCAATACCATTGCATTTCCAATTGACATAAAATAAAAATTAAAGAATCAATAGTTCCATTTTTTTCTCGTAGCCCGTATCTAGTGAACTCCCACATGACATGAATGGAGAGAAAAAAAATAATTCCAGCTGACTTTGCCAATTGACACATACTGAATTGAATTTCAAGGCTTCTGAATGTATATATATATATATAGACACACACACATACAGCCCCTGAAATAAAAGTAGAAATATATAAATGGTCTTCAAATAACATCCCCATAATGAAACAAGAAAATCCGAGATGTCACTCTATTAAAGCAATTTGCTGCTGTCTACAGCTCCATCCTTTAATCTTTAGTCACTCGTACTCTCCAATGATGACAGGTGTGATTTACTTAATAATAAGTTGTTAAGAATTTAATTCCTTGCAAACAGCGGGGCCCTTAAGTGAACACTTGTATGAAAGAAATTTCAAAAGCATTGAGCGTCATCGCATTTCTAATCTAATGCAAGGACACAAAAGAGTTTGGTAATCCTGTAATCAACATCTAAACTTTATTTTTTATTTTTATTATTTTTTTGACATGCTTAGATTGGGAAACTTTTTGGACCTAACCAACAGTCCCTGTGACTGATGGAACTTGTAACGTCTAGATCGATAACAGCTTTTGACCGCAGGAAAACATCCCATAGTTGTTCACACGCATAGAAAAGCAGCGACGTATCGACTACTAGGGCAAGTTTGCGAGTATAGGATTTTTTTTCCGGTTATCCTGTTGGAATAAAGATTTCGCTTGCTTCACTTATATTCTGAATCGTAGATATCGGGATCTCGTGTTTTCTAAGGCATCGGTTTTGGTAAGCTTACCTTGCTTGTCAAGTAAAGGGAAGGGCTAGTACGAGAGACGTTCGATTTATTGTGTTTTTATTTTCGATTTGATATTATTTCACTCAATTGTTATTCGCACATGTCCGTCCTTCATTTTGTGGAACGAAGCCTCGACCCATGACCCACCAACAAGCAAAAGAAGGGAAAAAAGGTAAAAAAATCGGATTGAAAGATATCCGCCATGTGTACCCGCAGCATATCTGCTTATTTCCAGTTTTCCTCCTCTCGAAGCGGAGGAAAACTTGAAAATCAACTTTACCGCCGATGGTAATGGCTGTAAAGCTGTAAATTCCAGTTTTCGTCCTCTAGGAGCGGAGGAAAACTGGAAAATCAAGTTTACCGCCGAAGAGAGCGGCGGTAAAGCTGCAATTGCCAGTTTTCCTCCTCTCGGAGCGGAGGAAAACCGGAAAATGCGAGTTTACTGCCCATGCAAGCTGCGGTAAAACAGCGTGACTGTCTGAATAAAGCCGCAAGAACTTTCCATTTCCAATTGACATAAAATAAAAATGAAAGAATCAATAGTTACGTTTTTTCTCGTAGCCCGTATCTAGTGAACTCCCACATGACATGAATGGAGAGAAAAAAATAATTCCAGCTGACTTTGCCAATTGACACATGCTGAATTGAATTTCAAGGCTTTTGAATATATGCACACAAACACACATACAGCCCCTGAAATAAAAGTAGAAATATATAAATGGTCATAAAAGAACATCCTCATAATGAAACAAGAAAATCCGAGATATCACTTTATTAAAGCAATTTGCTTCTGTCTACAGTTCCATCCTTAAATCTTTCGTCACTGGTACTCTCTAATGATCACAGGTGTGATTTACTTGATAATAAGTCCTTAAGAATTCAATTCCTTGCAAACAGAGGGGCCCTTAAGAGAACACTTGTACGAAAGAAATTTTAAAAGCATTGAGCGTCATCGCGTTTCTAATCTAAAGCAAGGACACAAAAGATTTTGGTAATCCTGTAATCGACATCTAAACATTATTTTTTATTTTTATTATTTTTTTGACGTGCTTAGATTGGGAAACTCTCTGTACCTATCCAACAGGCCCTGTGGCTGATGGAACCGGTCACGTCTGGATCGATAACAGCTTTCGACTGTAGCAAAACATCCCATAGTTGTTCACAAGCATGGAAAATCAGCGAAGTATCGACTACTAGGGCAAGTTTGCGAGTATAGGATTTTTTTTCCGGTCGTCCTGTTGAAATAAAGATTTCGCTTGCTTCGCTTATATTCTGAATCGTAGATATCGGGATCTCGGGTTTTCTAAGGCATTGGTTTCGGTAAGCTTTCCTTGCTTTTCAAGTAAAGTGAAGGGCTAGTAAGAGAGACGTTCGATTTATTGTGTTTTTATTTTTGATTAGATATTATTTCACTCAATTGTTATTTGCACATGTCCGTCCTTCCTTTTGTGGAACGAAGCCCCGACCCATTACCCACCAACAAGCAAAAGAAGGGAAAAAAGGTTAAAAAATCGGATTGAAAGATATTTGCCATATGTACCCGCAGCATATCTGCTATTTCCAGTTTTCCTCCTCTCGGAGCGGAGGAAAACTGGAAAATCGACTTTACCGCCAATGGGAACGGCGGTAAGGCTGCAAATTCCATTTTCCCTCCTCTCGGAGCGGAGGAAAACTGGAAAATCAAGTTCACCGCGGATGAGAGCGGCGGTAAAGCTGCAATTGCCAGTTTCCCCCCTCTCGGAGTGGAGGAAAACTGGAAAATCAAGTTCACCGCAGATGAAAGCGGCGGTAAAGCTGCAATTGCCAGTTTTCCTCCTTTCAGAGCAGAGGAAATCTGGAAAATGCGAGTTTACCGCCCATGCAAGCAGCGGTAAAACAGCGTGACTGTCCAAATAAAGCCGCAAGACCTTTCCATTTCCAATTGACATAAAATAAAAATGAAAGAATCAATAGTTCCGTTTTTTCTCGTAACCCGTATCTAGTGAACTCCCACATGATATGAATGGAGAGAAAAAAATAATTCGAGCTGACTTTGCCAATTGACACATTCTGAATTGAATTTGAAGGCTTTTGAATATATATATACACAGACACATACAACCTCTGAAATAAAAGTAGAAATATATAAATGGTCATCAAACGACATCCCCATAATGAAGCAAGAAAATCCGAGATATCACTCTATTAAAGAAATTTGCTGCTGTCTACAGCTCCTTCCTTAAATCTTTCGTCACTCGAACTCTCTAATGATCAGAGGTAGGATTTACATGATAATAAGTTCTTAAGAATTCAATTCCTTGCAAACAGAGGGGCCCTTAAGAGAACACTTGTATGAAAGAAATTTTAAAAGCATTGAGCGTCATCGCGTTTCTAATCTAAAGCAATGACACAAAAGATTTTGGTAATCCTGTAATCAACATCTAAACATTATTTTTTTATTTTTATTGTTTTTTTGACATGCTTAGATTTGGAAACTCTCTGGACCTAACTAACAGGCCCTGTGACTGATGGAACTGGTCACGTCTAGTTCGATAACAACTTTCGACCGCAGCAAAACATCCCATAGTTGTTCACACGCATAGAAAAGCAGCGACGTATCGACTACTAGGGCAAGTTTGCGAGTATAGGATTTTTTTTTCCGGTTGTCCAGTTGAAATAAAGATTTCGCTTGGTTCACTTATATTCTTAATCGTAGATATTGGGATCTCGGGTTTTCTAAGGCATCGGTTTTGGTAAGCTTACCTTGCTTGTCAAGTAAAGTGAAGGGCTAGTACGAGAGACGTTATATTTATTGTGTTTTTAATTTTTATTTGATATTA
This sequence comes from Persea americana, assembly GCA_029852735.1. Lineage (NCBI taxonomy): Eukaryota > Viridiplantae > Streptophyta > Magnoliopsida > Laurales > Lauraceae > Persea > Persea americana. The sequence continues at coordinate 11,249,631 of CM056815.1, read as the reverse complement.
TTTCACTCAATTGTTATTCGCACATGTCCGTCCTTCATTTTGTGGAACGAGGCCCGGACCCATGACCCACCAACAGGCAAAAGAAGGGAAAAAAGGTTAAAAAATCGGATTGAAAGATATCCGCCATATGTACCCGCAGCAAATATGCTATTTCCAATTTTCCACCTCTCGGAGAGGAGGAAAACTGGAAAATCAAGTTTTCCGCCGATGAGAGCGGCGTTAAAGCTGCAATTGCCTGTTTTCCTCCTCTCGGAGCGGAGGAAAACTGGAAAATCAAGTTCACCGCAGATGAGAGCGGCGGTCACGCTGCAATTTAAAGTTTTCCTCGTCTCCGAGCAGGGGAAAACTGGAAAATGCGAGTTTACCGCCCATGCAAGCTGCGGTAAAACAGCGTGACTGTCCGAATAAAGCCGCAAGACCTTTCCATTTCTAATTGACATAAAATAAAAAAGAAAGAATCAATAGTTCCGTTTTTTCTCGTAGCCCGTATCTAGTGAACTCCCACATGATATGAATGGAGTGATAAAAATCATTCCAGCTGACTCTGCCAATTGTCACATGCTGAATTGAATTTCAAGGCTTTTAAATATATATATATATATATATATAGACACACACACACATACAACCCCTGAAATAAAAGTAGAAATATATAAATGGTCATAAAAGAACATCCCCATAATGAAACATGAATATCCGAAATATCACTCTATTAAAGCAATTTGCTGCTATCTACAGCTCCATCCTCAAATCTTTCGTCACTTGTACTCTCGAATGATCACAGGTGTGATTTACTTGATAATAAGTTCTTAAGAATTCAATTCCTTGCAAACAGAGGGGCCCTTAAGAGAACACTTGCATGAAAGAAATTTTAAAAGCATTGAGCGACATCTCGTTTCTAATCTAAAGCAAAGACACAAAAGATTTTGGCAATCCTGTAATCCACATCTAAACTTTATTTTTTATTTTATTATTTTTTTGACATGCTTAGATTGGGAAACTCTCTGGACCAAACCAACAGGCCCTGTGACTGATGGAACTGGTCACGTCTAGAACGATAACAGCTTTCGACCGGAGCAAAACATCCCATAGTTGTTCACACGCATATAAAAGGAGCGACGTATCGACTACTAGGGCAAGTTTGCGAGTATTGGATTTTTTTTTCCGGTTGTCCTGTTGAAATAAAGATTTCGCTTGCTTCCCTTATATTCTGAATCGTAGATATCGAGATCTTGGGTTTTCTAAGGCAGCGGTTTTGGTAAGCTTACCTTGCTTGTCAAGTAAAGTGAAGGGCTAGTACGAGAGACGTTATATTTATTGTGTTTTTAATTTTTATTTGATATTATTTCACTCAATTGTTATTCGCACATGTCCGTCCTTCATTTTGTGGAACGAAGCCCGGACCCATGACCCACCAACAGGCAAAAGAAGGAAAAAAAAGTTAAAAAATCGGATTGAAAGATATCCGCCATATGTACCCGCAGCAAATATGCTATTTCCAATTTTCCACCTCTCGGAGAGGAGGAAAACTGGAAAATCAAGTTTACCGCCGATGAGAGCGGCGGTAAAGCGGCAATTGCCAGGTTTCCTCCTCTCGGAGCGGAGGAAAACTGGAAAATCAAGTTCACCGCGGATGAGAGCGGCGGTAAAGCTGCAATTGCAAGTTTTCCTCCTCTCAGAGCAGGGGAAAACTTGAAAATGCGAGTTTACCGCCCATGCAAGCTGCGGTAAAACAGCGTGACTGTCCGAATAAAGCCGCAAGTCCTTTCCATTTCCAATTGACATAAAATAAAAATGAAAGAATCAACAGTTCCGTTTTTTCTCGTAGCCCGTATCTAGTGAACTCCCACATGATATGAATGGAGAGATAAAAATCATTCCAGCTGACTCTGCCAATTGACACATGCTGAATTGAATTTTAAGGCTTTTGAATATATATATATATATATATAGACACACACACACACATACAGCCCCTAAAACAAAAGTAAAAATATATAAATGGTCGTCAAATAACATCCCCATAATGAAACAAGAAATTCCGAGATATCACTCTATTAAAAAAATTTGCTGCTGTCTACAGCTCCATCCTTAAATCTTTCGTCACTCGTACTCTCTAATGATCACAGGTGTGATTTACTAGATAATAAGTTCTTAAGAATTCAATTCCTTGCAAACAGAGGGGCCCTTATGAGAACACTTGTATGAAAGAAATTTTAAAAGCATTGAGCGTCATCGCGTTGCTAATCTAAAGCAAAGACACAAAAGATTTTGGTAATCTTGTAATCAACATCTAAACTTAATTTTTTATTTTTTTTTATTTTTTTGACATGCTTAGATTGGGAAACTCTCTGGACCAAACCAACAGGCCCTGTGACTGATGGTACTGGTCACGTCTAGAACGATATTAGCTTTCGACCGTAGCAAAACATCCCATAGTTGTTCACACGCATAGAAAAGGAGCGACGTATCGACTACTAGGGCAAGTTTACGAGTATTGGATTTTTTTTTCCGGTTGTCCTGTTGAAATAAAGATTTCGCTTGCTTCCCTTATATTCTGAATCGTAGATATCGAGATCTCGGGTTTTCTAAGGCAGCGGTTTTGGTAAGCTTACCTTGCTTGTCAAGTAAAGTGAAGGGCTAGTACGAGAGACGTTATATTTATTGTGTTTTTAATTTTTATTTGATATTATTTCACTCAATTGTTATTCGCACATGTCCGTCCTTCATTTTGTGGAACGAGGCCCGGACCCATGACCCACCAACAGGCAAAAGAAGGGAAAAAAGGTTAAAAAATCGGATTGAAAGATATCCGCCATATGTACCCGCAGCAAATATGCTATTTCCAATTTTCCACCTCTCGGAGAGGAGGAAAACTGGAAAATCAAGTTTACCGCCGATGAGAGCGGCGGTAAAGCGGCAATTGCCAGGTTTCCTCCTCTCGGAGCGGCGGAAAACTGGAAAATCAAGTTCACCGCGGATGAGAGCGGCGGTAAAGCTGCAATTGCCAGTTTTCCTCCTCTCAGAGCAGGGGAAAACTTGAAAATGCGAGTTTACCGCCCATGCATGCTGCGGTAAAACAGCGTGACTGTCCGAATAAAGCCGCAAGTCCTTTCCATTTCCAATTGACATAAAATAAAAATGAAAGAATCAACAGTTCCGTTTTTTCTCGTAGCCCGTATCTAGTGAACTCCCACATGATATGAATGGAGAGATAAAAATCATTCCAGCTGACTCTGCCAATTGACACATGCTGAATTGAATTTTAAGGCTTTTGAATATATATATATATATATATAGACACACACACACACATACAGCCCCTGAAATGAAAGTAGAAATATATAAATGGTCATCAAATAACATCCCCATAACGAAACAAGAAAATCTGAGATATCACTCTATTAAAGCAATTTGCTGCTGTCTACAGCTCCATCCTTAAATCTTTCGTCACTCGTACTCTCTAATGATCACAGGTGTGATTTACTTGATAATAAGTTCTTAAGAATTCAATTCCTTGCAAACAGAGGGGCCCGTAAGAGAACACTTGTATGAAAGAAATTTTAAAAGGATTGAGCGTCATCGCGTTTCTAATCTAAAGCAAAAGGCACAAAAGATTTTGGTAATCCTGTAATCGACATCTAAACTTTATTTTTTATTTTTAATATTTTTTTGGCAAGCTTAGATTGGGAAACTCTCTGGACCTAACCAACAGGCCCTGTGACTGATGGAACTGGTCACGTCTAGATCAATAACAGCTTTCGACCGCAGCAAAACATGCCATAGCTGTTGACACGCGTAGAAAAGCAGCGACGTATAGACCACTAGGGCAAGTTTGCTAGTATAGAATTTTTTTTTCCAGTCGTCCTGTTGAAATAAAGATTTCGCTTGCTTCGCTTATATTCTGAATCGTATATATCGGGATCTCGGGTTTTCTAAGGCAGCGATTTTGGTAAGCTTACCTTGCTTGTCGAGTAAAGTGAAGGGCTAGTACGAGAGACGTTCGATTTATTGTGTTTTATTTTCGATTTGATATTATTTCACTCAATTGTTGTTCGCACATGTCCGTCCTTCATTTTGTGGAACGAAGCCCGGACCCATGACCCACCAACAAGCAAAAGAAGGGAAAAAAGGTTTAAAAATCGGATTGAAAGATATCTGCCATATTACCCGCACCATATCTGCTATTTCCAGTTTTCCTCCTCTAGGAGCGGAGGAAAACTCGAAAATCAAGTTTACCGACGACGAGAGCGGCGGTAAAGCAGCAATTGCCAGTTTTCCTCCTCTCGAAGCGGAGGAAAACTGGAAAATCAAGTTCACCGCGGATGAGAGCGGCGGTAAAGCTGCAGTTGCCAGTTTCTCTCATCTCAGAGCGGAGGAAAACTGGAAAACGCGAGTTTACCGGCCATGCAAGCTGCGGTAAAACAGCGTGACTAGTGAACTCCCACTTGATATGAACGGAGAGAAAAAAATCCTTCCAGCTGACATTGCCAATTGACACATGCTGAATTGAATTTCAAGGCTTTTGAATATATATATATATATATAGACACGCACACATACAGCCCCTGAAATAAAAGTAGAAATATATAAATGGTCATCAAATAACATCCCCATGACGAAACAAGAAAATCGAAGATATCACTCTATTAAAGGAATTTGTTGCTATGTACAGCTCCATCCTTAAATCTTTCGTCACTCGTACTTTCTAATGATCACAGGTGTGATTTACTTGATAATAAGTTCTTAAGAATTCAATTCCTTGCAAACAGAGGGGCCCTTAAGAGAACACTTGTATGAAAGAAATTTTAAAAGCATTGAGCGTCATCGCGTTTCTAATCTAAAGCAAAGGCACAAAAGATTTTGGTAATCCTGCAATCGACATCTAAACTTTATTTTTTATTTTTATTATTTTTTTGACATGCGTTGATTGGGAAACTCTCTGGACCTAACCAACAGGCCCTGTGACTGATGGAACTGGTCACGTCTAGATCGATAACAGCTTTCGACCGCAGCAAAACATGCCATAGTTGTTCACACGCATAGAAAAGAAGCGACGTATCGACTACTAGGGCAAGTTTACGAGTATAGGATTTTTTCTTCCGGTTGTCCTGTTGAAATAAAGATTTCGCTTGCTTCACTTATATTCTGAATCGTTGATATCGGGATCTCGGGTTTTCTAAGGCCGCGGTTTTGGTAAGCTTACCTTGCTTGTCAAGTAAAGTGAAGGGCTAGTACGAGAGACGTTCGATTTATTGTGTTTTTATTTTTGATTTTCTATTATTTCTCTCAATTGTGATTCGCACATGTCCGTCCTTCATTTTGTAGAACGAAACCCCGACCCATGACCCACGAACAAGCAAAAGAAGGGAAAAAAGGTTAAAAAATCGGATTGAAAGATATCCGCCATATGTACCCGCAGCATATCTGCTATTTCCAGTTTTCCTCCTCTCGGAGCGGAGGAAAACTGGAAAATCGACTTTCCTGCAGATGGGAACCGTGGTAGAGCTGTAAATTCCAGTTTTCCTTCTCTCGGAGCGGAGGAAAACTGGAAAATAAAGTTTACCGCCGACGAGAGCGGCGGTAAAGCGGCAATTGCCAGTTTTCCTCCTATCGGAGCGGAGGAAAACTTGAAAATCAAGTTCACCGCGGATGAGAGCGGCGGTAAAGCTACAATTGCCTGTTTTCCTCCTCTCAAAGCGGAGGAAAGCTGGAACATGCGAGTTTACCGCCCACGCAAGCTGCGGTAAAACAGCGTGACTATCCGAATAAAGCCGCAAGTCCTTTCCATTTCCAATTGACATAAAATAAAAATGATAGAATCAACAGTTCCGTTTTTTCTCGTAGCCCGTATCTAGTGAAATCCAACATGATATGAATGGAGAGAAAAAAATCATTCTAGCAGACTTTGCCAATTGACACATGCTGAATTGAATTTCAAGGCTTTTGAATATATATATATATATATATGTATAGACACGCACACATACAGCCCCTGAAATAAAAGTAGAAATATATATATGTTAATCAAATAACAACCCCATAACAAAACAAGAAAATCGGAGATATCACTTTATTAAAGCAATTTGCTGCTGTCTACCGCTCCATCCTTAAATCTTTCATCACTCGTACTCACTAATGTTCACAGGTGTGATTTACTTGATAATAAGTTCTTAAGAATTCAATTCCTTGCAAACAGAGGGGTCCTTAAGAGAACACTTGTATGAAAGAAATTTTAAACGCATTAAGCGTCATCGCATTTCTAATCTAAAGCAAAGGCACAAAAGATTTTGGTAATCCTGTAATCGACATCCAAACTTTATTTTTTCTTTTTATTATTTTTTCGACATGCTTTGATTTGGAAACTCTCTGGACCTAACCAACAGGCCCTGTGACTCATGGAACTGGTAACGTCTAGATCGATAACAGGTTTCGACCGCAGCAAAACATGCCATAGTTGTTCACACGCATAGAAAAGCAGCGACGTATCGACTACTAGGGCAAGTTTGCGAGTATAGGATTTTTTTTTTCCGGTTGTCCTGTTGAAATAAAGATTTCGCTTGCTTCCCTTATATTCTGAATCATAGATATCGAGATCTCGGGTTTTCTGAGGCAGCGGTTTTGGTAAGCTTACCTTGCTTGTCACGTAAAGTGAAGGGCTAGTACGAGAGACGTTTGATTTATTTTGCTTTTATTTATGATTTGATATTATTTCACTCAATTGTTATTCGCACATGTCCGTCCTTCATTTTGTGGAACGAAGCCCCGACCCATGACCCACCAACAACGAAAAGAAGGGAAAAAAGGTTAAAAAATCGGATTGAAAGATATCCGCCATATGTACCCGCAGCATATCTGCTATTTCCAGTTTTCCTCCTCTCGGAGCGGAGGAAAACTGGAAAATCAACTTCACCGCCGATGGGAACGGCGGTAGAGCTGCAAATTCCGGTTTTCCTCCTCTCGGAGCCGAGGAAAACTAGAAAATCAAGTTTACCGCCGACGAGAGCGGCGGTAAAGCTGCAATTGCCAGTTTTCCTCCTCTCGGAGCGGAGGGAAAGTTGAAATTCAAGTTCACCGCGGATGAGAGCGGTGGTAAAGCTGCAATTGCCAGTTTTCCTCCTCTCAGAGCGGAGGAAAACTGGAAAATGCGAGATGACCGCCCAGGCAAGCTGCGGTAAAACAGCGTGACTGTCCGAATAAAGCCGCAAGACCTTCGCATATCCAATTGACATAAAATAAAAATGAAAGAATCAATAGTTCCGTTTTTTCTCGTTGCCCGTATCTAGTGAACTCCCACATGATATGAATGGAGACTAAAAAATCATTCCAGCAGACTTTTCCAATTGGCACAAGCTGAATTGAATTTCAAGGCTTTTGAATATATATATATATATATAGATACGCACACATACATCCCCTGAAATAAAAGTAGAAATATATAAATGGTCATCAAATAACATCCCCATAACGAAACCAGAAAATCCGAGATATTTTTCTATTAAAGCAATTTGCTGCTGTCTACAGCTCCATCCTTAAATCATTAGTCACTCTTACTCTCTAATGATCACAGGTGTGATTACTTGATAATAAGTTCTTAAGAATTCAATTCCTTGCAAAAAGAGGGGCCCTTGGGAGAACACTTGTACGAAAGAAATTTTAAAAACATTGAGCGTCATCGCGTTTCTAATCTAAAGCAAAGACACAAAAGATTTTGGTAATCCTGTAATCGACATCACAACTTTATTTTTTATTTTTATTACTTTTTTGACATGCTTTGATAGGGAAACTCTCTGGACCTAACCAACAGGCCCTGTGACTGATGGAACCGGTCACGTCTAGATCGATAACAGCTTTCGACCGCATCAAAACATCCCATAGTTATTCACACGCATACAAAAGCAGCAACGTATCGACTACTAGGGCAAGTTTGCGAGTATAGGATTTTTTTTTCAAGTCGGCCTGTTGAAATAAAGATTTCGCATGCGTCAATTATATTCTGAATCGTAGATATCGGGATCTCGGGTTTTCTAAGGCAGCGGTTTTGGTAAGCTTACCTTGCTTGTGAAGTAAGGTGAAGGGCTAGTACGAGAGACGTTCGATTTATTGTTCTTTTATTTTTTATTTGATATTATTTCTCCCAATTGTTATTCGCACATGTCCGTCCTTCATTTTTTTGAACGAAGCCCCGACCCATGACCCACAAACAAGCAAAAGAAGGGGAAAAAGGTTAAAAAATCAGATTGAAAGATATCCGCCATATGTGCCCGCAGCATATCTACTTATTTCCAGTTTTCCTCCTCTCGGAGCGGAGGAAAACTGGAAAATCGACTTTACTGCAGATGGGAACGGTGGTAGAGCTCCAAATTCCAGTTGTCCTCCTCCCGGAGCGGAGGAAAACTGGAAAATCAAGTTAATCGCCGACGAGAGCGGTGGTAAAACTGCAATTGCAAGTTTTCCTCCTCTCAGAGCGGAGGAAAATTTGAAAATCAAGTTCACCGCGGATGAGAGCAGCGGTAAAGCTGCAATTGCCAGTTTTCCTCCTCTCGGAGCGGAGGAAAGCTGGAAAATGCGAGTTTACCGCCCACGCAAGCTACGGTAAAACAGCGTGATTGTCCGAATAAAACCGCAAGACCTTCCCATTTCCAATTGACATAAAATAAAAATGAAAGAATCAATAGTACCATTTTTTCTCGTAGCCCGTATCTAGTGAACTCCAACATGATATGAATGGAGAGAAAAAAATCATTCCAGTTGACTTTGCCAATTGACACATGCTGAATTGAATTTCAAGGCTTTTGAATATATATATATATATTTATATAGACACGCACACATTCAGCTCCTGAAATAAAAGTAGAAATATATAAATGGTCATCCAATAACATCCGCATAACGAAACAAGAAAATCGGAGATATCACTCTATTAAAGCAATTTGTTGCTGTCTATAGCTCCATCCTTAAATCTTTCGTCACTCGTACTGTCTAATGATCACAGGTGTGATTTACTTGATAATAAGTTCTTAAGAATTCAATTCCTTGCAAACAGAGGGGCCCTTAAGAGAACACTTGTGTGAAAGAAATTTTAAAAGCATTGAGCGTCTTCGCGTTTCTAATCTAAAGCAAAGGCACAAAAGATTTTGGTAATCCTGTAATCGACATCTAAACTTTATTTTTTATTTTTATTTTTTTTTTGACATGCTTTGATTGGGAAACTCTCTGGACCTAACCAACAGGCCCTGTGACTGATGGAACTGGTCACGTCTAGAACGATAACAGCTTTGACCGCAGCAAAACATCCCATCGTTGTTCACACGCATAGAAAAGCAGCGACGTATCGACTACTAGGGCAAGTTTGCGAGTATAGTATTTTTTTTTCCGGTTGTCCTATTGAAATAAAGATTTTGCTTGCTTCACTTATACTATTAATCGAAGATATCGGGATCTCGGGTTTTCTAAGGCAGCGGTTTTGGAAAGCTTATCTTGCTTGTTAAGTAAAGTGAAGGGCTAGTACGAGAGACGTTCGATTTATTGTATTTTTATTATTGATTTGATATTATTTCACTCAATTGTTATTCGCACAAGTCCGTCCTTCATTTTGTGGAACAAAGACCCGACCCATGACCCACCAACAAGCAAAAGAAGGGAAAAAAGGTTAAAAAATCGGATTGAAAGATATCCGTCATATGTACCCGCAGCATATCTGCTATTTCAAGTTTTCCTCCTCTCGGAGCGGGAGAAAACTTGAAAATCAACTTTACCGCCGACGGGAACGGCGGTAGAGCTGCAAATTCCAGTTTTCCTCCTCTCAAAGGGGAGGATAGCTGGAAAATCAAGTTTACCGCCGATGAGAGCGGCGGTAAAGCTGCAATTGCCAGTTTTCCTCCTCTCGAAGCGGAGGAAAATTGGAAAATCAAGTTTACCGCGGATGAGAGCGTCGGTAAAGCTGCACTTGCCGGTTTGCCTCCCCTTAGAGCAGAGGAAAACTGGAAAATGCGAGTTTACCGCCCATGCAAGTTGCGGTAAAACAACGTGATTGTCCGAATAAAGCCGCAAGTCCTTTCCATTTGCAATTGACATAAAATAAAAGTGAAAGAATCAATAGTTCTGTTTTTTCTCGTAGCCCGTATCTAGTGAACTCCCACATGATATGAATGGAGAGAAAAAAATCATTCCAGCTGACTTTGCCAATTGACACATGCTGAATTGAATTTCAAGGCTTTTGAATACACACACACACACACACACACACACACACACACACACACACACACACACACACATACAACCCCTGAAATAAAAGTAGAAAAATATAAATAGTCATCGAATAACATCCCCATAATGAAACAAGAAAATTCGAGATATCACTCTATTAAAGCAATTTGCTGCTATCTACAGCTCAATCCTTAAATCTTTCGTCACTCGTTCCCTCTAATGATCATCGGTGTGATTTACTTGATAATAAGTTCTTAAGAATTCAGTTCCTTGCAAACAGAGGAGCCCTTAAGAGAACACTTGTATGAAAGAAATTTTAAAAGCATAGAGTGTCATCGCATTTCTAATCCAAAGCAAAGACACAAAAGATTTTGGTAATCTTATAATCAACACCTAAACTTTATTTTTTATTTTTATTATTTTTTTGACATGCTTAGATTGGGAAACTCTCTGGACCTAACCAGCCGGCCCTGTGACTGATGGAACTGGTTACGTCTAAATCGATAACAGCTTTCGATCGCAGGAAAACAACCCATAGTTGTTCACACGCATAGAAAAGCAGCGACGTATCGACTACTAGGGCAAGTTTGCGAGTATAGGAATTTTTTTTCCGGTTGTCCTATTGAAGTAAAGATTTCGCTTGCTTCACTTATACTATGAATCGTAGATATCGGGATCTCGGGTATTCTAAGGCAGCGGTTTTGGTAAGCTTACCTTGCTTGTTAAGTAAAGTGAAGGGCTAGTACGAGAGACGTTCGATTTATTGTGTTTTTATTTTTTATTTGATATTATTTCACTCAATTGTTATTCGCACATGTCCGTCCTTCATTGTGTGGAACGGAGCCCCGACCCGTGACCCACCAACAAGCAAAAGAAAGGAAAAAAGTTTAAAAAATCGGATTGAAAGATATCCGCCATATGTACCCGCAGCATATCTGGTATTTCCAGTTTTCCTCCTCTCGGAGCGGAGGAAAACTGGCAAATCGACCTCACCGCCGATGGGAATGGCGGTAAAGCTGCACATTCAAGTTTTCCTCCTCTCAAAGGGGAGGAAAACTGGAAAATCAAATTTACCGCCGATGAGAGCGGCGGTAAAGCTGCAATTGCCAGCTTTCCTCCTCTCAAAGGGGAGGAAGACTGGAAAATCAAGTTTACTACCGATGAGAGCGGCGGTAAAGCCGTAATTGCCAGTCTTCCTCCTCTCGAAGCGGAGGAAAACTGAAAAATCAAGTTCACCGAGGATGAGAGCTGCGGTAAAGCTGCAATTTCCAGTTTTCCTCCTCTCGAAGCGGAGGAAAACCGGAAAATCAAGCTCACCGCGGATAAGAGCGGCGGTAAAGCTGCAATTGCCAGTTTTCCTCCCCTCAGAGCAGAGGAAAACTAGAAAATGCGAGTTTACCGCCCACGCAAGCTGCGGTAAAACAGCGTGACTGTCCGAATAAAGCCTCAAGACCTTTCCATTTCCAATTGACATAAAATAAAAACGAAAGAATCAATAGTTTTTTTTTTTTGTAGCCCGTATGTACTGAACTCCCACATGATATAAATGGAGAGAAAAAAACCATTCCAGCTGACTTTGCCAATTGACACATGCTGAATTCAATTTCAAGGCTTTTTAATAAATATTTACACACACGCACATACAGCCCCTGAAATAAAAGTAGAAATATATACATGGTCATCAAATAACACCCCCATAATGAAACAAGAAAATCCGAGATATCACTCTATAAAATCAATTTGCTGCTGTCTACAGCTCCATCCTTAAATCTTTCATCACTCGTTCTCTCGAATGATCATCGGTGTGATTTACTTGATAATAAGTTCTTGAGATTTCAGTTCCTTGTAAACAGAGGGGCCCTTAAGAGAACAATTGTATGAAAGAAATTTTAAAAGCATAGAGTGTCATCGCGTTTCTAATCTAAAGCAAAGACACAAAAGATTTTGGTAATCTTGTAATCAACACCTAAACTTTATTTTTTATTTTTATTAATTTTTTGACATGCTTAGATTGGGAAACTCTCTGGACCTAACCAACAGGCCCTGTGACTGATGGAACTGGTCACGTCTAAATCGATAACAGCCTTCGACCGCAGCAAAACATCCCATAGTTGTTCACACGCATAGAAAAGCAGCGACGTATCGAGTACAAGGGCAAGTTTGCGAGTAAAGGATTTTTTTTTCCGGTTGTCCTGTTGAAAAAAAGACTTCGCTTGCTTCACTTATACTATGAATCATAGATATCGGGATCTCGGCTTTTCTAAGGCAGCGGTTTTGGTAAGCTTACCTTGCTTGTCAAGTAAAGTGAAGGGCTAGTACGAGAGACGTTCGATTTATTGTGTTTTTATTTTTGATTTGATATTATTTCACTCGATTGTTATTCGCACATGTCCGTCCTCCATTTTGAGGAACGGAACCCCGACCCATGACCCACCAACAAGCAAAAGAAGGGGAAAAAGGTTAAAAAATCGGATTGAAAGATATCCGCCATATGTACCCGCAGCATATCTGCTATTTCCAGTTTTCCTCCTCTCGGAGCGGAGAAAAACTGGCAAATCGACTTTACGGCCGATGGGAACGGCGGTAAAGCTGCAAATTCTAGTTTTCCTCCTCTCGGAGAGAAGGAAAAGTGGAAAATCGACTTTACCGTCGATGGGAACGGCGGTAAAGCTGCAAATTCCAGTTTTCCTCCTCTCAAAGGGGAAGAAAACTCGAAAATCAAGTTTACCGCTGATTAGAGCGGCGGTAAAGCTGCAATTGCCAGTTTTCCTCCTCTCGAAGCGGAGGAAGACCGGAAAATCAAGTTCACCGCGGATGAGATCGGCAGTAAAGATGCAATTGCCAGTTTTCCTCCTCTCAGAGCGGAGGAAAACTGGAAAATGCGAGTTTACTGCCCAAGCAAGCAGCGGTAAAACAGCGTGACTGTCCGAATAAAGCCGCAAGACCTTTCCATTTCCAATTGACATAAAATAAAAATTAAAGAATCAATAGTTCTGTTTTCTCTCGTAGCCCGTATCTAGTGAACTCCCACATGATATGAATGGAGAGAAAAAAATCATTCCAGCTGACTTTGCCAATTGACACATGCTGAATTGAATTTCAAGGCTTTTGAATTTATACACACACACACACACACACATACAGCCCCTGAAATAAAAGTTGAAATATATAAATGGTCATCAAATAACATCGCCATAATGAAATAAGAAAATCCGAGATATCACTCTATTAAAGCAATTTGCTGCTGTCTACAGCTCCATCCTTAAATCTTTCGTCACTCGTTCTCTCTAATGATCATCGGCGTTATTTTCTTGATAATAAGTTCTTACGAATTCAGTTCCGTGCAAACAGAGGGGCCCTTAAGAGAACACTTGTATGAAAGAAATTTTAAAAGGATAGAGTGTCATCGCGTTTCTAATCTAAAGCAAAGACACAAAAGATTTTGGTAATCTTGTAAGCAACACCTAAACTTTATTTTTTACTTTTATTATTTTTTTGACATGCTTAGATTGGGAAACTCTCTGGACCTAACCAACAGGCGCTGTGACTCATGGAACTGGTCACGTCTAAATCGATAACAGCTTTCGACCGCAGCAAAACATCCCATAGTTGTTCACACGCATAGAAAAGCAGCGACGTATCAACTACTAGGGTAAGTTTGCGAGTATAGGATTTTTTTTCCGGTTGTCCTGTTGAAATAAAGATTTCGCTTCCTTCACTTATACTATGAATCGTAGATATCGGGATCTCGGGTTTTCTAAGGCAGCGGTTTTGGTAAGCTTACCTTGCTTGTCCAGTAAAGTGAAGGGCTAGTACTAGAGACGTTCGATTTATTGTGTTTTTATTTTTGATTTGATATTATTTCACTCAATTGTTATTCGCACATGACCGTCCTTCATTTTGAGGAACGGAGCCCCGACCCATGACCCACCAACAAGCAAAAGAAGGGGAAAAAGGTTAAAAAATCGGATTGAAAGATATCCGCCATATGTACCTTCAGCGTATCAGCAATTTTCAATTTTCCTCCTCTTGGAGCGGCGGAAAAGTGGAAAATCGACTTTACCGCCGATGGGAACGGCAGTAAAGCTGCAAATTCCAGTTTTCCTCCGCACAAAGGGGAGGAAAACTGGAAAATCAAGTTTACCGCCGATGAGAGCGGCGGTAAAGCTGCAATTGCAAGTTTTCCTCCTCTCGAAGCGGAGGAAAACTGAAAACTCAAGTTCACCGCGGATGAGAGCGGCGGTAAAGCTGCAATTGCAAGTTTTCCTCCTCTCGAAGCGGAGGAAAACGGGAAAATCAAGTTCACCGCGGATGAGAGCGACGGTAAAGCTGCAATTACCAGTATTCCTCCTCTCAGAGCGGAGGAAAACTGGAAAATGCAAGTTTACCGCCCATGCAAGCGGCGGTAAAACAGCGTGACTGTCCGAATAAAGCCGCAGGACCTTTCAATTTCCAATTGCCAGTTTTTTCTCGTAGCCCGTATCTAGTGAACTCCTACATGATATGAATGGAGAGAAAAAAATCATTCCAGCTGACTTTGCCAATTGACGCATGCTGAATTGAATTTCAAGGGTTTTGAATATACACACACACACACATACAGCCCCTGAAAAAAAAGTTGAAATATATAAATGGTCATCAAATAACATCCCCATAATGAAACAAGAAAATCCGAGATATCACACTATTAAAGCAATTTGCTGCTGTCTACAGCTCCATCCTTAAATCTTTCGTCACTCGTTCTCTCTAATGATCATCGGTATGATTTACTTGATAATAAGTTCTTAAGAATTCAGTTCCTTGCAAACAGAGGAGCCCTTAAGAGAACACTTGTATGAAAGAAATTTTAAAAACATAGAGTGTCATCGCGTTTCTAATATAAAGCAAAGACACAAAAGATTTTGGTAATCTTGTAATCAACACCTAAACTTTATTTTTTATTTTTATTATTTTTTTGACAAGCTTAGATTGGGAAACTCTCTGGACCTAACCAACAGGCCCTGTGACTGATGGAACTGGTCACGTCTAAATCGATAACAGCCTTCGACCGCAGCAAAACATCCTAGAGTTGTTCACACGCAAAGAAAAGCAGCGACGTATCGACTACTAGGGCAAGTTTGCGAGTATAGGATTTTTTTTTTCCGGTTGTCCTGTTGAAATAAAGATTTCGCTTGCTTCACTTATACTATGAATCGTAGATATCGGGATCTCGGGTTTTCTAAGGCAGCGGTTTTGGTAAGCTTACCTTGCTTGTCAAGTAAAGTGAAGGGCTTGTACGAGAGACGTTCGATTTATTGTGTTTTTATTTTTGATTTGATATTATTTCACCTAATTGTCATTCGCACATGTCCGTCCTTCATTTTGGGGAACGGAGCCCCGACCCATTACCCACCAACTAGCAAAAGAAGGGAAAAAAGGTTAAAAAATCAGATTGAAAGATATCCGCCGTATGTACCCGCAGCATTTCTGCTATTTCCGGTTTTCCTCCTCTCGGAGCGGAGGAAAACTGGCAAATCAACTTTACCGCCGATGGGAACGGAGGTAAAGCTGCAAATTCCAGCTTTCCCCCCCTCGGAGCGGAGGAAAAGTGGAAAATCGACTTTACCGCTGATGGGAATGGCGGTAAAGCTACAAATTCAGGTTTTCCTCCTCTAGAAGGGGAGGAAAACTGGAAAATCAAGTTTACCGCCGATGAGAGCCGCGGTAAAGCTGCAATTGCCAGCTTTCCTCCTCTCGAAGCGGAGGAAAACGGGAAAATCAAGTTCACCGCGGATGAGAGCGGCGGTAAAGCTAAAATTGCCAGTTTTCCTCCTCTCGAAGCGGAGGAAAACGGGAAAATCAAGTTCACCGCGGATGACGGCGACGGTAAAGCTGCAATTGCCAGTATTCCTCCTCTCATAGCGGAGGAAAACTGGAAAATGCGAGTTTACCGCCCATGCAAGCGGCGGTAAAACAGCGTGACTGTCCGAATAAAGCCGCAGGACCTTTCCATTTCCAATTGACATAAAATAAAAATGAAAGAATCAATAGCTCTGTTTTTTCTCGTAGCCCGTATCGAGTGAACTCCCACATGATATGACTGGAGAGAGAAAAATCATTCCAGCTGACTTTGCCAAGAGACACATGCTGAATTGAATTTCAAGGCTTTTGAATATATTGACACACACACACACACACACACACATACAGCCCCTGAAATAAAAGTAGAAATATATAAATGGTCATCAAATAACATCCCCATAATGAAACAAGAAAATCCGAGATATCACTCTATTAAAGCAATTTGCTGCTGTCTACAGCTCCATCCTTAAATCTTTCGTCACTCGTTCTCTCTAATGATCATTGGTGTGATTTACTTGATAATAAGTTCTTAAGAATTCAGTTCCTTGCAAACAGAGGGGCCCTTAAGAGAACACTTGTATGAAAGAAATTTTAAAAGCATAGAGTGTCATCGCGTTTCTAATATAAAGCAAAGACACAAATGATTTTGGTAATCTTGTAATCAACACCTAAACTTTATTTTTTATTTTTATTATTTTTTTGACATGCTTAGATTGGGAAACTCTCTGGACCTAACCAACAGGCCCTGTGACTGATGGAACTGGTTACGTCTAAATCGATAACAGCATTTGACCGCAGCAAAAAATCCCACAGTTGTTCAAACGCATAAAAAAGCAGCGACGTATCGACTACTAGGGCAAGTTTGCGAGTATAGGATTTTTTTTTCCGGTTGTCCTGTTGAAATAAAGATTTCGCTTGCTTCACTTATACCATGAATCGTAGATATCGGGATCTCGGGTTGTCTAAGGCAGCGGTTTTGGTAAGCTTACCTTGCTTGTCAAGTAAAGTGAAGGGCTAGTACGAGAGACGTTCGATTTATTGTTTTTTTATTTTTCATTTGATATTATTTCACACAATTGCTATTCGCACATGTCCGTCCTTCATTTTGTGGAACGGAGACCCCACCCATTACCCACCAACTAGCAAAAGAAGGGCAAAAAGGTTAAAAAATCAGATTGAAAGATATCCGCCATATGTACCCGCAGCATATCTCCTATGTTCAGTTTTCCTCCTCTCGGAGCGGAGGAAAATTGGCAAATCGATTTTACCGCCGATGGGAACGGCGGTAAGGCTGCAAATTCCAGTTTTCCTCCCCTCGGAGCGAAGGAAAAGTGTAAAATCGACTTTACCGCCGTTCCCATCGGCGGTAAAGCTGCAATTGCCAGTTTTCCTCCTCTCGAAGCGAAGGAAAACGGGAAAATCAAGTTCACCGCGGATGAGAGCGACGGTAAAGCTGCAATTGCTAGTTTTCCTCCTCTCAGAGCGGAGGAAAACTGGAAAATATGAGTTTACCGCCCATGCAAGCTGCGGTAAAACAGCGTGACTGTCCGAATAAAGCCGCAGGACCTTTCCATTTCCAATTGACATAAAATAAAAATGAAAGAATCAATAGCTCTGTTTTTTCTCGTAGCCCGTATCTAGTGAACTCCCACATTATATGAATGGAGAGAAAAAAATCATTCTAGCTGACTTTGCCAATTGACACATGTTGAATTGAATTTCAAGGCTTTTGAATATATTGACACACACACACACACACATACAGCCCCTGAAATAAAAGTATAAATATATAAATGGTCATCAAATAACATCCCCGTAATGAAACAAGAAAATCCGAGATATCACTCTATTAAAGCAATTTGCTGCTGTCTACAGCTCCATCCTTAAATCTTTCGTCACTCGTTCTTTCTAACGATCATCGGTGTGATTTACTTGATAATAAGTTGTTAAGAATTCAGTTCCTTGCAAACAGAGGGGCCCTTAAGAGAACACTTGTATGAAAGAAATTTTAAAAGCATAGAGTGTCATCG
Organism: Persea americana; assembly: GCA_029852735.1. Taxonomy (NCBI): domain Eukaryota; kingdom Viridiplantae; phylum Streptophyta; class Magnoliopsida; order Laurales; family Lauraceae; genus Persea; species Persea americana. The sequence continues at coordinate 11,231,548 of CM056815.1, read as the reverse complement.
CGTTTCTAATCTAAAGCAAAGACACAAAAGATTTTGGTAATCTAGTAATCAACACCTAAACTTTATTTTTTATTTTTATTATTTTTTTGACATGCTTAGATTGGGAAACTCTCTGGACCTAACCAACAGGCCCTGTGACTGATGGAACTGGTCACGTCTAAATCGATAACAGCCTTCGACCGCAGCAAAACATCCTAGAGTTGTTCACACGCAAAGAAAAGCAGCGACGTATCGACTACTAGGGCAAGTTTGCGAGTATAGGATTTTTTTTTCCAGTTGTCCTGTTGAAATAAAGATTTCGCTTGCTTCACTTATACCATGAATCGTACATATCAGGATCTCGGGTTGTCTAAGGCAGCGGTTTTGGTAAGCTTACCTTGCTTGTCAAGTAAAGTGAAGGGCTAGTACGAGAGACGTTCGATTTATTGTGTTTTTATTGTTGATTTGATATTATTTCACACAGTTGATATTCGCACATGTCCGTCCTTCATTTTGTGGAACGGAGCCCCGACCCATTACCCACCAACTAGCAAAAGAAGGGAAAAAATGTTAAAAAATCAGATTGAAAGATATCCGCCATATGTACCAATAGCATATCTGCTATTTCCAGTTTTCCTCCTCTCGGAGCTGAGGAAAACTGGCAAATCGACTTTACCGCCGATGGGAACGGCGGGAAAGCTGCAAATTCCAGTTTTCCTCCTCTCAAAGTGGAGGAAAACTGGAAAATCAAGTTTACCGCCGATGAGAGCGACGGTAAAGCTGCAATTTTAAGTTTTCCTCCTCCAAAAGCGGAGGAAAATTGGAAAACCAAGTTCACCGTGGTTGAGAGCGGCGTTAAAGCTGCAATTGCCAGTTTTCGTCCTCACGAAGCGGAGGAAAATGGGAAAATCTAGTTCACCGCGGATGAGAGCGACGGTAAAGCTGCAATTGCCAGTTTTCCTCCTCTCAGAGCGGAGGAAAACTGGAAAATGTGAGTTTACCGCCATGCCAGCTGCGGTAAAACAGCGTGACTGTCCAAATAAAGCCGCAGGACCTTTCCATCTCCAACTGACATAAAATAAAAATGAAAGAATCAATAGCTCTGTTTTTTCTCGTAGCCCGTATCTAGTGAACTCCCACAAGATATGAATGGAGAGAAAAAAATCATTCCAGCTGACTTTTCCAATTGACCCATGCTGAATTGAATTTCAAGGCTTTTGAATATACAAACACACAGACACATACAGCCCCTGAAATAAAAGTAGAAATATATAAATGGTCATCAAATAACATCCCCATAATGAAACAAGAAAATCCTAGATATCACTCTATTAGTGCAATTTGCTGCTGTCTACAGCTCTATCCTTAAATCTTTCGTCACTCGTTCTCTCTAATGATCATCGGTGTGATTTACTTGATAATAAGTTCCTAAGAATTCAGTTCCTTGCAAACAGAGGGGCCCTTAAGAGAACACTTGTATGAAAGAAATTTTAAAAGCATAGAGTGTCATCGTGTTTCTAATATAAAGCAAAGATACAAAAGATTTTGGTAATATTTTAATCATTACCTAAACTTTATTTTTTATTTTTATTATTTTTTTGGCATGCTTATATTGGGAAACTCTCTGGACCTAACCAACAGGCCTTGTGACTGATGGAACTGGACACGTCTAAATCGATAACAGCTTTCGACCGACGCAAAACATCCCACAGTTGTTCACACGCATAGAAAAGCAGCGACGTATCGACTACTAGGGCAAGTTTGCGAGTATAGGATTCTTTTTTCCGGTTGTCCTGTTGAAATAAAGATTTCGCTTGCTTCACTTATACCATGAATAGTAGATATCGGGATCTCGGGTTGTCTAAGGCAGCAGTTTTGGTAAGCTTACCTTGCTTGTCAAGTAAAGTGAAGGGCTAGTACGAGAGACGTTCGATTTATTGTGTTTTTATTTTTTATTTGATATTTTTTCACACAATTGTTATTCGCACATGTCCGTCCTTCTTTTTGTGGAACGGAGTCCCCATCCATTACCCACCAACTAGCAAAAGAAGGGAAAAAATGTTAAAAAGTCAGATTGAAAGATATCCGCCAAATGTACCCGCAGCATATCTGCTATTTCCAGTTTTCCTCCTCTCGGATCTGAGGAAAACTGGCAAACCAACTTTACCGCCGATGGGAACGGCGGGAAAGCTGCAAATTCCGGTTTTCCTCCTCACAAAGGGGTGGAAAACTGGAAAATCAAGTTTACCGCCGAGAGAGCAGCGGAAAAGCTGCAATTGCATGTTTTCCACCTCCCGAAGCGGAGGAAAACTGGAAAATCAAGTTCACCGCGGATGAGAGCGGCGTTAAAGCTGCAATTGCCAGTTTTCCTCCTCTCAGAGCGGAGGAAAACTGGAAAATGCGAGTTTACCGCCATGCCAGCTGCGGTAAAACAGCGTGACTGTCCGAATAAAGCCGCAGAACCTTTCCATCTCCAATTGACATAAAATAAAAATGAAAGAATCAATAGCTCTGTTTTTTCTCGTAGCCCGTATCTGGTGAACTCCCACATGATATGAATGGAGAGAAAAAAATCATTCCAGCTGACTTTGCCAATTGACACATGCTGAATTGAATTTCAAGGCTTTTGAATATACACACACACAGACACATACAACCCCTGAAATAAAAGTAGAAATATATAAATGGTCATCAAATAACATACCCATAATGAAACAAGAAAATCCGAGATATCACTCTATTAAAGCAATTTGCTGCTGTCTACAGCTCTATCCTTAAATCTTTCGTCACTCGTTCTCTCTAATTATTATCGGTGTGATTTACTTGATAATAAGTTCTTAAGAATTCAGTTCCTTGCAAACAGAGGGGCCATTAAGAGAACACTTGTATGAAAGAAATTTTAAAAGCATAGAGTGTCATCGCGTTTCTAATATAAAGCAAAGAGACAAAAGATTTTGGTAATATTTCAATCATTACCTAAACTTTATTTTCTATTTTTATTATTTTTTTGGCATGCTTATATTGGGAAACTCTCTGGACCTAACCAACAGGCCTTGTGACTGATGGAACTTGTCACGTCTAAATCGATAACAGCTTTCGACCGAAGCAAAACATCCCACAGTTGTTCACACGCATAGAAAAGCAGCGACGTATCGACTACTAGGGCAAGTTTGCGAGTATAGGATTTTTTTTCCGGTTGTCCTGTTGAAATAAAGATTTCGCTTACTTCACTTATACCATGAATCGTAGATATCGGGATCTCGGGTTGTCTAAGGCAGCAGTTTTGGTAAGCTTACCTTGCTTGTCAAGTAAAGTGAAGGGCTAGTACGAGAGACGTTCGATTTATTGTGTTTTTATTTTTGATTTGATTTTATTTCACACAATTGTTATTCGCACATGTCCGTCCTTCATTTTGTTGAACGGAGCCCCGACCCATTACCCACCAACTAACAAAAGAAGGGAAAAAATGTTAAAAAATCAGACTGAAAGATATCCGCCATATGTACCGCAGCATATCTGCTATTTCCAGTTTTCCTCCTTTCGGATCTGAGGAAAACTGGAAAATCGACTTTACCGCCGATGGGAATGGCGGGAAAGCTGCAAATTCCAGTTTTCCTCCTCTCAAAGGGGTGGAAAACTGGAAAATCAAGTTTACCGCCGATGAGAGCGGCGGTAAAGCTGCAATTGCATGTTTTCCTCCTCCCGAAGCGGAGGAAAACTGGAAAATCAAGTTCACCGCGGATGAGAGCGGCGTTAAAGCTGCAATTGCCAGTTTTCCTCCTCTCGAAGCGGAGGAAAATGGGAAAATCAAGTTCACCGCGGATGAGTGCGACGGTAAAGCTGTAATTGCCAGTTTTCCTCCTCTCAGAGCGGAGGAAAACTGGAAAATGCGAGTTTACCGCCATGCCAGCTACGGTAAAACAGCGTGACTGTCCGAATAAAGCCGCAGGACCTTTCCATCTCCAATCGACATAAAATAAAAATGAAAGAATCAATAGCTCTGTTTTTTCTCGTAGCCCGTATCTAGTGAACTCCCACATGATAAGAATGGTGAGAAAAAAATCATTCCAGCCGACTTTGACAATTGACACATGCTGAATTGAATTTCAAGGCTTTTGAATATACACACACACATACACATACAGCCCCTGAAATAAAATTAGAAATATATAAATGATCATCAAATAACATCCCCATAATGAAACAAGAAAATCCGAGTTATCACTCTATTAAAGCAATTTGCTGCTGTCTACAGCTCCATCCTTAAATCTTTCGTCACTCGTTCTCTATAATGATCATCGGTGTGATTTACTTGATAATAAGTTCTTATGAATTCAGTTCCATGCAAACAGAGGGGCCCTTAAGAGAACACTTGTATGAAAGAAATTTTAAAAGCATAGAGTGTCATCGCGTTTCTAATATAAACCAAAGACACAAAAGATTTTGGTAATCTTGTAATCAACACCTAAACCTTATTTTTTATTTTTATTATTTTTTTGACATGCTTAGATTGGGAAACTCTCTGGACCTAACCAACAGGCCCTGTGACTGATGGAACTGGTCACGTCTAAATCGATAACAGCTTTCGACCGAAGCAAAACATACCACAGTTGTTCACACGCATAGAAAAGCAGCGACGTATCGACTACTAGGGCAAGTTTGCGAGTATAGGATTTTTTTTTCCAGTTGTCCTGTTGAAATAAAGATTTCACTTGCTTCACTTATACCATGAATCGTAGATATCGGGATCTCGGGTTGTCTAAGGCAGCGGTTTTGGTAAGCTTACCTTGCTTGTCAAGTAAAGTGAAGGGCTAGTACGAGAGACGTTCGATTTATTGTGTTTTTATTTTTTATTTGATTTTATTTCACACAATTGTTATTCGCACATGTCCGTCCTTCATTTTGTGGAACGGAGCCCCGACCCATTAACCAGCAACTAGCAAAAGAAGGGAAAAAATGTTAAAAAATCAGATTGAAAGATATCCGCCATATATACCCTCAGCATATTTGCTATTTCCAGTTTTCCTCCTCTCGGAGCTGAAGAAAACTGGCAAATCGACTTTCCCGCAGATGGGAACGGCGGGAAAGCTGCAAATTCCAGTTTTCCTCCCCTCAGAGCGGAGGAAAAGTGTAAAATGACTTTACCGCCGATGAGAACGGCGGTAAAGCTGCAAATTCCAGTTTTCCTTTCCTCAAAGGGGAGGAAAACTGGCAAATCGACTTTACCGCCGATGGGAACGGCGGGAAAGCTGCAAATTCCAGTTTTCCTCCCCTCGGAGCGGAGGAAAAGTGGAAAATCAAGTTCACCGCGGATGAGAGCGGCGGTAAAGCTGCAATTGCCAGTTTTCCTCCTCTTGAAGAGGAGGAAAACGGGAAAATCAAGTTCATCGCGGATGAAAGCGACGGTAAAGCTGCAATTGCAAGTTTTCCACCTCTCAGAGCGGAGGAAAACTGGAAAATTCGAGTTTACCGCCCATGCCAGTTGCGGTAAAACAACGTGACTGTCCGAATAAAGCCGCAGGACCTTTCCATCTCCAATTGACATAAAATAAAAATGAAATAATTAATAGCTCTGTTTTTTCTCGTAGCCCGTATCTAGTGAACTCCCGCATGATATGAATGGAGAGAAAAAAATCGTTCCAGCGGACTTTGCCAATTGACACATGCTGAATTGAATTTCAAGGCTTTTGAATATACAAACACACAGACACATACAGCCCCTGAAATAAAAGTAGAAATATATAAACGGTCATCAAATAACATCCCCATAATGAAACAAGAAAATCCGAGATATCACTCTATTAAAGCAATTTGCTGCTGTCTACAGCTCCATCCTTAAATCTTTCATCACTCGTTCTCTCTAATGATCATCGGTGTGATTTACTTGATAATAAGTTCTTAAGAATTCAGTTCCTTGCAAACAGAGGGGCCCTTAAGAGAACACTTGTATGAAAGAAATTTTAAAAGCGTTGAGTGTCATCGCGTTTCTAATATAAAGCAAAGACACAAAAGATTTTGGTAATCTTGTAATCAACACCTAAACTTTATTTTTTATTTTTATTATTTTTTTGACATGCTTAGATTGGGAAACTCTCTGGACCTAACCAACAGGCCCTGTGACTGATGGAACTGGTCACGTCTAAATCGATAACAGCTTTCGACCGCAGCAAAACATCCCACAGCTGTTCACACGCATAGAAAAGCAGCGACGTATCGACTACTAGGGCAAGTTTGCGAGTATAGGATTTTTTTTTCCGGTTGTCCTGTTGAAATAAAGATTTCGCTTGCTTCACTTATACCATGAATCGTAGATATCGGGATCTCGGGTTGTCTAAGGCAGCGGTTTTGGTTTGCTTACCTTGCTTGTCAAGTAAAGTGAAGGGTTAGTACGAGAGACGTTCGATTTATTGTGTTTTTATTTTTTATTTGATATTATTTCACACAATTGTTATTCGCACATGTCCGTCCTTCATTTTGTGGAACGGAGCCCCGACCATTACCCACCAACTAGCAAAAGAAGAGAAAAAATGTTAAAAAATCAGATTGAAAGATATCCGCCATATGTACCCGCAGCGTATCTGCTTATTTCCAGTTTTCCTCCTCTCGGAGCGGAGGAAAACTGGCAAATCGACTTTACCGCCGATGGGAACAGCGGGAAAGCTGCAACTTCCAGTTTTCCTTCCCTCGGAGCGGAGGAAAAGTGTAAAATCATGTTCACCGCGGATGAGAGCGGCGGTAAAGCTCTAATTGCCAGTTTTCCTCCTCTCGAAGCGAAGGAAAACGGGAAAATCAAGTTCATCCGGATGAGAGCGATGGTAAAGCTGCAATTGCCAGTTTTCCACCTCTCAGAGCGGAGGAAAACTGGAAAATGCGAGTTTACCGCCCATGCCAGCTGCGGTAAAACAGCGTGACTGTCCGAATAAAGCCGCAGGACCTTTCCATCTCCAATTGACATAAAATAAAAATGAAAGAATCAATAGCTCTGTTTTTTCTCGTAGCCCGTATCTAGTGAACTCCCACATGATATGAATGGAGAGAAAAAAATCGTTCCAGCGGACTTTGCCAATTGACACATGCTGAATTGAATTTCAAGGCTTTTGAATATACACACACACAGACACATACAGGCTCTGAAATAAAAGTAGAAATATATAAATGGTCATCAAATAACATCCCCATAATGAAAGAAGAAAATCCGAGATATCACTCTATTAAAGCAAGTTGCTGCTGTCTACAGCTCCATCCTTAAATCATTCCTCACTCGTTCCCTCCAATGATCATCGGTGTGATTTACTTGATAATAAGTTCTTAAGAATTCAGTTCTTTGCAAACAGAGGGGCCCTTAAGAGAACACTTGTATGAAAGAAATTTTAAAAGCGTAGAGTGTCATCGCGTTTCTAATATAAAGCAAAGACACAAAAGATTTTGGTAATCTTGTAATCAACACCTAAACTGTATTTTTTATTTTTATTATTTTTTTGACATGCTTAGATTGGGAAACTCTCTGGACCTAACCAACAGGCCCTGTGACTGATGGAACTGGTCACGTCTAAATCGATAACAGCTTTCGACCGCAGCAAAACATCCCACAGTTGTTCACACGCATAGAAAAGCAGCGAGGTATCGACTACTAGGGCAAGTTTGCGAGTATAGGATTTTTTTTTTACGGTTGTCCAGTTGAAATAAAGATTTCACTTGCTTCACTTATACCATGAATCGTAGATATCGGGATCTCGGGTTGTCTAAGGCAATGGTTTTGGTAAGCTTACCTTGCTTGTCAAGTAAAGTGAAGGTCTAGTACGAGAGATGTTCGATTTATTGTGTTTTTATTTTTTATTTGATATTATTTCACACAATTGTTATTCGCACATGTCCGTCCTTCATTTTGTGGAACGGAGCCCTGACCCATTACCCACCAACTAGCAAAAGAAGGGAAAAAATGTTAAAAAATCAGATTGAAAGATATCCGCCATATGTACCCGCAGCATATCGGCTATTTCCAGTTTCCCTCCTCTCGGAGCTGAGGAAAACTGGCAAATCGACTTTACCGCCTGTGGGAACGGCGGGAAAGCTGCAAATTCCGGTTTTCCTCCCCTCGAAGCGGAGGAAATGTGGAAAATGACTTTACCGTCGCTGGGAACGGCGGTAAAGCTGAAAATTCCAGTTTTCCTCCTCTCAAAGGGGAGGAAAACTGGAAAATCAAGTTTACCGCCTATGAGAGCGGCAGTAAAGCTGTAATTGCAAGTTTTCCTCCTCCCGAAGCGGAGGAAAACTGGAAAATCAAGTTCACCGCGGATGAGAGCGGCGATAAAGCTGAAATTGCCAGTTTTCCTCCTCTCGAAGCGGAGGAAAACGGGAAAATCAAGTTCACCGCGGATGAGAGCGACGGTAAAGCTGCAATTGCAAGTTTTCCTCCTCTTAGAGCGGAGGAAAACTGGAAAATGCGAGTTTACCGCCCATGCCAGCTGTGGTAAAACAACGTGATTGTCCGAATAAAGCCGTAGGACCTTTCCATCTCCAATTGACATAAAATAAAAATGAAAGAATCAATAGCTCTATTTTTTCTTGTAGCCCGTATCTAGTGAACTCCCACATGATATGAGTGGAGAGAAAAAAATCATTCCAGCCGACCTTGCCAATTGACCCATGCTGAATTGAATTTCAAGGCTTTTGAATATACACACACACAGACACATACAGCCCCTGAAATAAAAGTGGAAATATATAAATGGTCATCAAATAACATCCCCATAATGAAGCAAGAAAATCCGAGATATCACTCTATTAAAGCAATTTGTTGCTGTCTACAGCTCCATCCTTAAATATTTCGTCACTCGTTCTCTCTAATGATCATCGGTGTGATTTACTTGATAATAAGTTCGTAAGAATTCAGTTCCTTGCAAACAGAGGGGCCCTTAAGAGAACACTTGTATGAAAGAAATTTTAAAAGCATAGAGTGTCATCGCGTTTCTAATATAAAGCAAAGACACAAAAGATTTTGGTAATCTTGTAATCAACACCTAAACTGTATTTTTAATTTTTATTATTTTTTTGACATGCTTAGATTGGGAAACTCTCTGGACCTAACCAACAGGCCCTGTAACTGATGGAACTGGTCACGTCTAAATCGATAACAGCTTTCGACCGCAGCAAAACATCCCACAGTTGTTCACACGCATAGAAAAGCAGCGACGTATCGACTACTAGGGCAAGTTTGCGAGTATAGGATTTTTTTTTCCGGTTGTCCTGTTGAAATAAAGATTTCGCTTTCTTCACTTATACCATGAATCGTAGATATCGGGATCTCGGGTTGTCTAAGGCAGCGGTTTTGGTAAGCTTACCTTGCTTGTCAAGTAAAGTGAAGGGCTAGTACGAGAGACGTTCGATTTATTGTGTTTTTATTTTTTATTTGATATTATTTCACACAATTGTTATTCGCACATGTCCGTCCTTCATTTAGGGGAACGGAGCCCCGACCCATTACCCACCAACCAACAAAAGAAGAAAAAAAATGTTAAAAAATCAGATTGAAAGATATCCGCCATATGTACCCGCAGCGTATCTGCTTATTTCCAGTTTTCCTCCTCTCGGAGCGGAGGAAAACTGGCAAATCGACTTTACCGCTGATGGGAACGGCGGAAAGCTGCAAATTCCAGTTTTCCTCCCCTCGGAGCGGAGGAAAAGTGGAAAGTCAACTTCACCGCGGATGAGAGCGGCGGTAAAGCTGCAATTGCCAGTTTTGCTCCTCTCGAAGCGGAGGAAAACGGGAAAATCAAGTTCATCGCGGATGAGAGCGACGGTAAAGCTGCAATTGCCAGTTTTCCACCTCTCAGAGCGGAGGAAAACTGGAAATTGCGAGTTTACCGCCCATGCCAGCTGCGGTAAAACAGCGTGACTGTCCGAATAAAGCCGCAGGACCTTTCCATCTCCATTTGACATAAAATAAAAATGAAAGAATCAATAGCTCTGTTTTTTCTCGTAGCCCGTATCTAGTGAACTCCCACATGATATGAATGGAGAGAAAAAAATCGTTCCAGCGGACTTTGCCAATTGACACATGCTGAATTGAATTTCAAGGCTTTTGAATATACACACACACAGACACATACAGGGTCTGAAATAAAAGTTGAAATATATAAATGGTCATCAAATAACATCCCCATAATGAAAGAAGAAAATCCGAGATATCACTCTATTAAAGCAAGTTGCTGCTGTCTACAGCTCCATCCTTAAATCTTTCATCACTCGTTCTCTCTAATGATCATCGGTGTGATTTACTTGATAATAAGTTCTTAAGAATTCAGTTCCTTGCAAACAGAGGGGCCCTTAAGAGAACACTTGTATGAAAGAAATTTTAAAAGCGTAGAGTGTCATCGCGTTTCTAATATAAAGCAAAGACACAAAAGATTTTGGTAATCTTGTAATCAACACCTAAACTTTATTTTTTATTTTTATTATTTTTTTGACATGCTTAGATTGGGAAACTCTCTGGACCTAACCAACAGGCCCTATGACTGATGGAACTGGTCACCTCTAAATTGATAACAGCTTTCGACCGCAGCAAAACATCCCACAGTTGTTCACACGCATAGAAAAGCAGGGACGTTTCGACTACTAGGGCAAGTTTGCGAGTATAGGATTTTTTTTTCCGGTTGTCTTGTTGAAATAAAGATTTCGCTTGCTTCACTGATACCATGAATCGTAGATATCGGGATCTCGGGTTGTCTAAGGCAGCGGTTTTGGTAAGTTTACCTTGCTTGCCAAGTAAAGTGAAGGGCTAGTACGAGAGACGTTCGATTTATTCTGTTTTTATTTTTTATTTGATATTATTTCACACAATTGTTATTCGCACATGTCCGTCCTTCATTTTGTGGAATGGAGCCCCGACCCATTACCCACCAACTAGCAAAAGAAGGGAAAAAATAGTAAAAAATCAGAATGAAAGATATCCGCCATATGTACCCGCAGCGTATCTGCTTATTTCCAGTTTTCCTCCTCTCGGAGCGGAGGAAAACTGGCAAATCGACTTTACCGCCGATGGGAACGGCGGTAAAGCTGGAAATTCCAGTTTTCGTCCTCTCAAAGGGGAGTAAAATTGGAAAATCAAGTTTACGGCCGATGAGAGCGGCGGTAAAGCTGCAATTGCAAGTTTTCCTCTTCCCGAAGCGGAGGAAAACTGGAAAATCAAGTTCACCGCGGATGAGAGCGGCGGTAAAGCTGCAATTGTCAGTTTTCGTCCTCTCAGAGCGGAGGAAAACTTGAAAATACGAGTTTACCGCCCATGCCAGCTGCGGTAAAACAGTGTGACTGTCCGAATAAAGCCGCAGGACCCTTAGATCTCCAATTGACATAAAATAAAAATGAAAGAATCAATAGCTCTGTTTTTTCTCGTAGCCCGTATCTAGTGAACTCCCACACGATATGAATGGAGAGAAAAAAATCATTCCAGCCGACTTTGCCAATTGACACATGCTGAATTGAATTTCAAGGCCTTTGAATATACAAACACACAGACACATACAGCCCCTGAAATAAAAGTAGAAATATATAAATGGTCATCAAATAACATCCCCATAATGAAATAAGAAAATCCGAGATATCACTCTATTAAAGCAATTTGCTGCTGTCTACAGCTCCATCCTTAAATCTTTCGTCACTCGTTCTCTCTAATGATCATCGGTGTGATTTACTTGATAATAAGTTCTTAAGAATTCAGTTCCTTACAAACAGAGGGGCCCTTAAGAGAACACTTGTATGAATGAAATTTTAAAAGCATAGAGTGTCATCGCGTTTCTAATATAAACCAAAGACACAAAAGATTTTGGTAATCTTGTAATCAACACCTAAACTTTATTTTTTATTTTTATTATTTTTTTGACATGCTAAGATTGGGAAAATCTCTGGACCTAACCAACAGGCCCTGTGACTGATGGAACTGGTCACGTCTAAATCGATAACAGCTTTCGACCGCAGCAAAACATCCCACAGTTGTTCACACGCATAGAAAAGCAGCGACGTATCGACTACTAGGGCAAGTTTGCGAGTATAGGATTTTTTTTTCCGGTTGTCCTGTTGAAATAAAGATTTCGCTTGCTTTACTTATACCATGAATCGTAGATATCGGGATCTCGGGTTGTCTATGTCAGCGGTTTTGTTAAGCTTACCTTGCTTGTCAAGTAAAGTGAAGGGCTAGTACGAGAGACGTTCGATTTATTGTGTTTTTATTTTTTATTTGATATTATTTCACACAATTGTTATTCGCACATGTCCGTCCTTCATTTTGTGGAACGGAGCCCCGACCCATTACCCACCAACTAGCAAAAGAAGGGAAAAAATGTTAAAAAATCGGATTGAAAGATATCCGCCATATGTACCCGCAGCATATCTACTTATTTCCAGTTTTCCTCCTCTCGGAGCGGAGGAAAACTTGCAAATCGACTTTACCGCCCATGGGAACGGCGGGAAAGCTGCAAATTCCAGTTTTCCTTCCCTCGGAGCGGAGGAAAAGAGGAAAATGACTTTACCGCCGATGGGAACGGCGGTAAAGCTGCAAATTCTAGCTTTCTCCTCTCAAAGGGGAGGAAAACTGGAAAATCAAGTTTACCGCCGATGAGAGCTGCGGTAAAGCTGCAATTGCAAGTTTTCCTCCTCTCGAAGCGGAGGAAAACGGGAAAATCAAGTTCACCGCGAATGAGAGCGGCGGTAAAGCTGCAATTGCCAATTTTCCTCCTCTCGAAGCGGAGGAAAACGGGAAAATCAAGTTCACCGCGGATGAGAGCGGCGGTAAAGCTGCAATTGCCAGTTATCCTCTTCTCAGAGCGGAGGAAAACTGGAAAATGCGAGTTTACCGCGCACGCCAGCTGCGGTAAAACAGCGTGACTGTCCGAATAAAGCCGCAGGACCTTTCCATTTCCAATTGACATAAAATAAAAATGAAAGAATCAATAGCTCTGTTTTTTCTCGTAGCCCGTATCTAGTGAACTCCCACATGATATGAATGGAGAGAAAAAAATCATTCCAGCCGACTTTGCCAATTGACACATGCTGAATTGAATTTCAAGGCTTTTGAATACACACACACACACACACACACATACAGCCCCTGAAATAAAAGTAGAAATATATAAATGGTCATCAAATAACATCCCCATAATGAAACAAGAAAAACCGAGACATCACTCTATTAAAGCAATTTGCTGCTGTCTACAGCTCCATCCTTAAATCTTTCGTCACTCGTTCTCTCTAATGATCATCGGTGTGATTAACTTGATAATAAGTTCTTAAGAATTCAGTTCTTTGCAAACAGAGGGGCCCTTAATAGAACACTTGTATGAAAGAAATTTTAAAAGCATAGAGTGTCATCGCGTTTCTAATATAAACCAAAGACACAAAAGATTTTGGTAATCTTGTAATGAACACCCAAACTTTATTTTTTATTTTTATTATTTTTTTGACCCGCTTAGATTGGGAAACTCTCTGGACCTAACCAGCAGGCCCTGTGACTGATGGAACTGGTCACGTCTAAATCGATAACAGCTTTCGACCGCAGCAAAACATCCCACAGTTGTTCACACGTATAGAAAAGCAGCGACGTATCGACTACTAGGGCAAGTTTGCGAGTATAGGATTTTTTTTTTCTTTTGTCCTGTTGAAATAAAGATTTCGCTTGCTTCACTTATACTATGATTCGTAGATATCGGGATCTCGGGTTGTCTAAGGCGGCGGTTTTGGAAAGCTTACCTTGCTTGTCAAGTAAAGTGAAGGGCTAGTACGAGAGACGTTCGATTTAGTGTGTTTTTATTTTTGATTTGATATTATTTCACACAATTGTTATTCGCACATGTCCGTCCTTCATTTTGTGGGACGGAGCCCCGACCCATTACCCACCAACTAGCAAAAGAAGGGAAAAAATGTTAAAAAATCAGATTGAAAGATATCCGCCATATGTACCCGCAGCATATCTGCTATTTCCAGTTTTCCTCCTCTCGGAGCGGATGAAAACTGGCAAATCGACTTTACCGCCGATAGGAACGGCGGTAAAGCGGCCAATTCCAGTTTTCCTCCCCTCGGAGCAGGGGAAAAGTGGAAAATCGACTTTACCGTCGATGGGAACGGCGGTAAAGCTGCAAATTCCAGTTTCCCTCCTCTCAAAGGGGAGGAAAACTGGAAAATCAAGTTTACCGCCGATGAGAGCGGCGGTAAAGCTACAATTGCAAGTTTTCCTCCTCTCGAAGCGGAGGAAAACTGGAAAATCAAGTTCACCGCGGATGAGAGCGGCGGTAAAGCTTCATTTGCCAGTTTTCCTCCTCTCGAAGCGCAGGAAAACGGGGAAAATCAAGTTCTCCGCGGATGAGAGCGACGGTAAAGCTGCAATTGCCAGTTTTCCTCCTCTCAGAGCGGAGGAAAACTGGAAAATGCGAGTTTACCGCCCATGCAAGCTGCGGTAAAACAGCGTGACTGTCCGAATAAAGCCGCAGGACCTTTCCATTTCCAATTGACATAAAATAAAAATGAAAGAATCAATAGCTTTGTTTTTTCTCGCAGCCCGTATCTAGTCAAATCCCACATGATATGAATGGAGAGAAAAAAATCATTCCTGCTGACTTTGCCAATTGACACATGCTGAATTGAATTTCAAGGCTTTTGAATACACACACACACATACAGCCCCTGAAACAAAAGTAGAAATATATAAATGGTCATCAAATAACATCCCCATAATGAAACAAGAAAATCCGAGATATCACTCTATTAAAGCAATTTGCTGCTGCCTACATCTCCATCCTTAAATCTTTCGTCACTCGTTCTCTCTAATGATCATCGGTGTGATTTACTTGATAATAAGTTCTTAAGAATTCAGTTCCTTGCAAACAGAGGGGCCCTTAAGAGAACACTTGTATGAAACCAAATTTTAAAAGCATAGAGTGTCATCGCATTTCTAATATAAACCAAAGACACAAAAGATTTTGGAAATCTTGTAATCAACACCTAAACTTTATTTTTTATTTTAGTTATTTTTTTGACATGCTTAGATTGGGAAACTCTCTGGACCTAACCAACAGGCCCTGTGACTGATGGAATTGGTCACATCTAAATCGATAACAGCTTTCGACCAAAGCAAAACATCCCACAGTTGTTCACACGCATACAAAAGCAGCGTCGTATCGACTACTAGGGCAAGTTTGCGAGTATAGGATTTTTTTTTTTCCGGTTGTCCTGTTGAAATAAAGATTTCGCTTGCTTCACTGATACCTTGAATCGTTGATATCGGGATCTCGGGTTGTCTAAGGCAGCGGTTTTGGAAAGCTTACCTTGCTTGTCAAGTAAAGTGAAGGGCTAGTACGAGAGAGGTTCGATTTGTTGTGTTCTTATTTATTATTTGATATTATTTCACACAATTGTTATTCGCACATGTCTGTCCTTCATTTTGTGGAACGGAGCCCCGACCCATTACCCACCAACTAGCAAAAGAAGTGAAAAAATGTTAAAAAATAAGATTGAAAGATATCCGCCATATGTACCCACAGCATATCTGCTATTTCCAGTTTTCCTCCTCTCGGAGCGGAGGAAAAGTGGAAAATCGACTTTACCGCCTATGGGAACGGCGGTAAAGCTGCAAATTACTGTTTTCCTCCTCTCGAAGCGGAGGAAAACGGGAAAATCAAGTTCACCGCGGATGAGAGCGACGGTAAAGCTGCAATTGCCAGTTTTCCTCCTCTCAGAGCGGAGGAAAACTGGAAAATGCGAGTTTAACGGCCATGCAAGCTGCGGTAAAACAGCGTGACTGTCCGAATAAAGCCGCAGGACCTTTCCATCTCCAATTGACATAGAATAAAAATGAAAAAATCAATAGCTCTGTTTTTTCTCGTAGCCCGTATCTAGTGAACTCCCACATGATATGAATGGAGAGAAAAAAATCATTCCAGCTGACTGTGCCAATTGACACATGTTGAATTGAATTTCAAGGCTTTTGAATACACACACACACACACACATACAGCCCCTGAAATAAAAGTAGAAATATATAAATGGTCATCAAATAACATCCCCATAATGAAACAAGAAAATCCGAGATATCACTCTATTAAAGCAATTTGCTGCTGTCTACAGCTCCATCCTTAAATCTTTCATCACTCGTTCTCTCTAATGATCATCGGTGTGATTTACTTGATAATAAGTTCTTAAGAATTCAGTTACTTGCAAACAGAGGGGCCCTTAAGAGAACACTTGTATGAAAGAAATTTTAAAAGCATAGAGTGTCATCGCGGTTCTATTATAAAGCAAAGACACAAAAGATTTTCGTAATCTTGTAATCAAAACCAAAAGTTATTTTTTTTTTTTTTTTTTTTTGACATGCTTAGATTGGGAAACTCTCTGGACCTAACCAACAGGCCCTGTGACTGATGGAACTGGTCACGTCTAAATCGATAACAGCTTTCGACCGCAGCAAAACATCCCACAGTTGTTCAAACGCATAGAAAAGCAACGACGTATCGACTACTAGGGCAAGTTTGCGAGTATAGGATTTTTTTTCCGGTTGTCCTATTGAAATAAAGATTTCGCTTGCTTCACTTATACCATGAATCGTAGATATCGGGATCTCGGGTTGTCTAAGGCAGCGAATTTGCTAAGCTTACCTTGCTTGTCAAGTAAAGTGAAGGGCTAGTAAGAGAGACGTTTGATTTATTGTGTTTTTATTTTCGATTTGATATTATTTCACGCAATTGTTATTCGCACATGTCCGTCCTACATTTTGTGGAACGGAGCCCCGACCCATTACCCACCAACTAGCAAATGAAGGGAAAAAATGTAAAAAAATCAGATTGAAAGATATCCGCATATGTACCCGCAGCATATCTGCTATTTCCTGTTTTCATCCTCTCAGAGCGGAGGAAAACTGGAAAATGCGAGTTTACCGCCCATGCAAGCTGCGGTAAAACAGCGTGACTGTCCGAATAAAGCCGCAGGACCTTTCCGTCTCCAATTGACATAGAATAAAAATGAAAGAATCAATAGCTCTGTTTTTTCTCGTAGCCCGTATCTAGTGAACTCCCACATGATATGAATGGAGAGAAAAAAATCATTCCAGCTGACTGTGCCAATTCACACATGTTGAAATGAATTTCAAGGCTTTTGAATACACACACACACACACACATACAGCCCCTGAAATAAATGTAGAAATATATAAATGGTCATCAAATAGCATCCCCATAATGAAAAAGAAAATCCGAGATATGACTCTATTAAAGCAATTTGATGCTGTCTACAGCTCCATCCTTAAATCTTTCGTCACTCGTTCTCTCTAATGATCATCGGTGTGATTTACTTGATAATAAGTTCTTAAGAATTCAGTTCCTTGCAAACAGAGGGGCCCTTAAGAGAACACTTGTATGAAAGAAATTTTAAAAGCATAGAGTGTCATCGCGTTTCTAATATAAAGCAAAGACACAAAAGATTTTGGTAATCTTGTAATCAACACCTAAACTTTATTTTTTATTTTTATTATTTTTTTGACATGCTTAGATTGGGAAACTCTATGGACCTAACCAACAGGCCCTGTGACTGATGGAGCTGGTCACGTCTAAATCGATAACAGCCTTCGACCGCAGCAAAACATCCCACAGTTGTTCACACGCATAGAAAAGCAGCGACGTATCGACTACTAGGCCAAGTTTGCGAGTATAGGATTTTTTTTTCCGGTTGTCCTGTTGAAATAAAGATTTCGCTTGCTTCACTCATACCATGAATCGTAGATATCGGGATCTCGGGTTGTCTAAGGCAGCGGTTTTGGTAAGCTTACCTTGCTTGTCAAGTAAAGTGAAGGGCTAGTACGAGAGACGTTCGATTTACTGTGTTCTTATTTTTTATTTGATATTATTTCTCGCAATTGTTATTCGCACATGTCCGTCCTTTATTTTGTTGAACGGAGCCCCGACCCATTACCCACCAACTAGCAGAAGAAGGGAAAAAATGTTAAAAAATCAAATTGAAAGAGATCCGCCATATGTACCCGCAGCATATCTGCTATTTCCAGTTTTCCTCCTCTCGGAGCGAAGGAAAACTGGAAAATGCGAGTTTACCGCCCATGCCAGCTGCGGTAAAACAGCGTGACTGTCCGAATAAAGCCGCAGGACCTTTCCATCTCCAATTGACATAAAATAAAAATGAAAGAATCAATAGCTCTGTTTTTTCTCGTAGCCCGTATCTAGTGAACTCCCACATGATATGAATGGAGAGAAAAAAATCGTTCCAGCGGACTTTGCCAATTGACACATGCTGAATTGAATTTCAAGGCTTTTGAATATACACACACACAGACACATACAGGGTCTGAAATAAAAGTTGAAATATATAAATGGTCATCAAATAACATCCCCATAATGAAAGAAGAAAATCCGAGATATCACTCTATTAAAGCAAGTTGCTGCTGTCTACAGCTCCATCCTTAAATCTTTCATCACTCGTTCTCTCTAATGATCATCGGTGTGATTTACTTGATAATAAGTTCTTAAGAATTCAGTTCCTTGCAAACAGAGGGGCCCTAAAGAGAACACTTGTATGAAAGAAATTTTAAAAGCGTAGAGTGTCATCGCGTTTCTAATATAAAGCAAAGACACAATAGATTTTGGTAATCTTGTAATCAACACCTAAACTTTATTTTTTATTTTTATTATTTTTTTGACATGCTTAGATTGGGAAACTCTCTGGACCTAACCAACAGGCCCTGTGACTGATGGAACTGGTCACCTCTAAATTGATAACAGCTTTCGACCGCAGCAAAACATCCCACAGTTGTTCACACGCATAGAAAAGCAGGGACGTTTCGACTACTAGGGCAAGTTTGCGAGTATAGGATTTTTTTTTTCCGGTTGTCTTGTTGAAATAAAGATTTCGCTTGCTTCACTGATACCATGAATCGTAGATATCGGGATCTCGGGTTGTCTAAGGCAGCGGTTTTGGTAAGCTTACCTTGCTTGCCAAGTAAAGTGAAGGGCTAGTACGAGAGACGTTCGATTTATTCTGTTTTTATTTTTTATTTGATATTATTTCACACAATTGTTATTCGCACATGTCCGTCCTTCATTTTGTGGAACAGAGCCCCGACCCATTACCCACCAACTAGCAAAAGAAGGGAAAAAATAGTAAAAAATCAGAATGAAAGATATCCGCCATATGTACCCGCAGCGTATCTGCTTATTTCCAGTTTTCCTCCTCTCGGAGCGGAGGAAAACTGGCAAATCGACTTTACCGCCGATGGGAACGGCGGTAAAGCTGGAAATTCCAGTTTTCGTCCCCTCAAAGGGGAGTAAAACTGGAAAATCAAGTTTACGGCCGATGAGAGCGGCGGTAAAGCTGCAATTGCAAGTTTTCCTCCTCCCGAAGCGGAGGAAAACTGGAAAATCAAGTTCACCGCGGATGAGAGCGGCGGTAAAGCTGCAATTGTCAGTTTTCGTCCTCCCAGAGCGGAGGAAAACTTGAAAATACGAGTTTACCGCCCATGCCAGCTGCGGTAAAACAGTGTGACTGTCCGAATAAAGCCGCAGGACCCTTAGATCTCCAATTGACATAAAATAAAAATGAAAGAATCAATAGCTCTGTTTTTTCTCGTAGCCCGTATCTAGTGAACTCCCACATGATATGAATGGAGAGAAAAAAATCATTCCAGCCGACTTTGCCAATTAACACATGCTGAATTGAATTTCAAGGCCTTTGAATATACAAACACACAGACACATACAGCCCCTGAAATAAAAGTAGAAATATATAAATGGTCATCAAATAACATCCCCATAATGAAATAAGAAAATCCGAGATATCACTCTATTAAAGCAATTTGCTGCTGTCTACAGCTCCATCCTTAAATCTTTCGTCACTCGTTCTCTCTAATGATCATCGGTGTGATTTACTTGATAATAAGTTCTTAAGAATTCAGTTCCTTACAAACAGAGGGGCCCTTAAGAGAACACTTGTATGAATGAAATTTTAAAAGCATAGAGTGTCATCGCGTTTCTAATATAAACCAAAGACACAAAAGATTTTGGTAATCTTGTAATCAACACCTAAACTTTATTTTTTATTTTTATTATTTTTTTGACATGCTAAGATTGGGAAAATCTCTGGACCTAACCAACAGGCCCTGTGACTGATGGAACTGGTCACGTCTAAATCGATAACAGCTTTCGACCGCAGCAAAACATCCCACAGTTGTTCACACGCATAGAAAAGCAGCGACGTATCGACTACTGGGGCAAGTTTGCGAGTATAGGATTTTTTTTTCCGGTTGTCCTGTTGAAATAAAGATTTCGCTTGCTTTACTTATACCATGAATCGTAGATATCGGGATCTCGGGTTGTCTATGTCAGCGGTTTTGTTAAGCTTACCTTGCTTGTCAAGTAAAGTGAAGGGCTAGTACGAGAGACGTTCGATTTATTGTGTTTTTATTTTTTATTTGATATTATTTCACACAATTGTTATTCGCACATGTCCGTCCTTCATTTTGTGGAACGGAGCCCCGACCCATTACCCACCAACTAGCAAAAGAAGGGAAAAAATGTTAAAAAATCGGATTGAAAGATATCCGCCATATGTACCCGCAGCATATCTACTTATTTCCAGTTTTCCTCCTTTCGGAGCAGAGGAAAACTTGCAAATCGACTTTACCGCCCATGGGAACAGCGGGAAAGCTGCAAATTCCAGTTTTCCTTCCCTCGGAGCGGAGGAAAAGAGGAAAATGACTTTACCGCCGATGGGAACGGCGGTAAAGCTGCAAATTCCAGCTTTCTCCTCTCAAAGGGGAGGAAAACTGGAAAATCAAGTTTACCGCCGATGAGAGCTGCGGTAAAGCTGCAATTGCAAGTTTTCCTCCTCTCGAAGCGGAGGAAAACGGGAAAATCAAGTTCACCGCGAATGAGAGCGGCGGTAAAGCTGCAATTGCCAATTTTCCTCCTCTCGAAGCGGAGGAAAACGGGAAAATCAAGTTCACCGCGGATGAGAGCGGCGGTAAAGCTGCAATTGCCAGTTATCCTCTTCTCAGAGCGGAGGAAAACTGGAAAATGCGAGTTTACCGCGCACGCCAGCTGCGGTAAAACATCGTGACTGTCCGAATAAAGCCGCAGGACCTTTCCATTTCCAATTGACATAAAATAAAAATGAAAGAATCAATAGCTCTGTTTTTTCTCGTAGCCCGTATCTAGTGAACTCCCACATGATATGAATGGAGAGAAAAAAATCATTCCAGCCGACTTTGCCAATTGACACATGCTGAATTGAATTTCAAGGCTTTTGAATACACACACACACACACACACACATACAGCCCCTGAAATAAAAGTAGAAATATATAAATGGTCATCAAATAACATCCCCATAATGAAACAAGCAAATCCGAGATATCACACTATTAAAGCAATTTGCTGCTGTCTACAGCTCCATCCTTAAATCTTTCGTCACTCGTTCTCTCTAATGATCATCGGTGTGATTAACTTGATAATAAGTTCTTAAGAATTCAGTTCTTTGCAAACAGAGGAGCCCTTAATAGAACACTTGTATGAAAGAAATTTTAAAAGCATAGAGTGTCATCGCGTTTCTAATATAAACCAAAGACACAAAAGATTTTGGTAATCTTGTAATGATTACCCAAACTTTATTTTTTATTTTTATTATTTTTTTGACCTGCTTAGATTGGGAAACTCTCTGGACCTAACCAGCAGGCCCTGTGACTGATGGAACTGGTCACGTCTAAATCGATAACAGCTTTCGACCGCAGCAAAACATCCCACAGTTGTTCACACGTATAGAAAAGCAGCGACGTATCGACTACTAGGGCAAGTTTGCGAGTAGAGGATTTTTTTTTTCGGTTGTCCTGTTGAAATAAAGATTTCGCTTGCTTCACTTATACTATGATTCGTAGATATCGGGATCTCGGGTTGTCTAAGGCGGCGGTTTTGGAAAGCTTACCTTGCTTGTCAAGTAAAGTGAAGGGCTAGTACGAGAGACGTTCGATTTAGTGTGTTTTTATTTTTGATTTGATATTATTTCACACAATTGTTATTCGCACATGTCCGTCCTTCATTTTGTGGGACGGAGCCCCGACCCATTACCCACCAACTAGCAAAAGAAGGGAAAAAATGTTAAAAAATCAGATTGAAAGATATCCGCCATATGTACCCGCAGCATATCTGCTATTTCCAGTTTTCCTCCTCTCGGAGCGGATGAAAACTGGCAAATCGACTTTACCGCCGATGGGAACGGCGGTAAAGCCGCCAATTCCAGTTTTCCTCCCCTCGGAGCGGGGGAAAAGTGGAAAATCGACTTTACCGTCGATGGGAACGGCGGTAAAGCTGCAAATTCCAGTTTCCCTCCTCTCAAAGGGGAGGAAAACTGGAAAATCAAGTTTACCGCCGATGAGAGCGGCGGTAAAGCTACAATTGCAAGTTTTCCTCCTCTCGAAGCGGAGGAAAACTGGAAAATCAAGTTCACCGCGGATGAGAGCGGCGGTAAAGCTGCATTTGCCAGTTTTCCTCCTCTCGAAGCGCAGGAAAACGGGAAAATCAAGTTCACCGCGGATGAGAGCGACGGTAAAGCTGCAATTGCCAGTTTTCCTCCTCTCAGAGCCGAGGAAAACTGGAAAATGCGAGTTTACCGCCCATGCAAGCTGCGGTAAAACAGCGTGACTGTCCGAATAAAGCCGCAGGACCTTTCCATTTCCAATTGACATAAAATAAAAATGAAAGAATCAATAGCTCTGTTTTTTCTCGCAGCCCGTATCTAGTCAACTCCCACATGATATGAATGGAGAGAAAAAAATCATTCCTGCTGACTTTGCCAATTGACACATGCTGAATTGAATTTCAAGGCTTTTGAATATACACACACACACACACATACAGCCCCTGAAACAAAAGTAGAAATATATAAATGGTCATCAAATAACATCCCCATAATGAAACAAGAAAATCCGAGATATCACTCTATTAAAGCAATTTGCTGCTGCCTACATCTCCATCCTTAAATCTTTCGTCACTCGTTCTCACTAATGATCATCGGTGTGATTTACTTGATAATAAGTTCTTAAGAATTCAGTTCCTTGCAAACAGAGGGGCCCTTAAGAGAACACTTGTATGAAACCAAATTTTAAAAGCATAGAGTGTCATCGCATTTCTAATATAAACCAAAGACACAAAAGATTTTGGAAATCTTGTAATCAACACCTAAACTTTATTTTTTATTTTAGTTATTTTTTTGACATGCTTAGATTGGGAAACTCTCTGGACCTAACCAACAGGCCCTGTGACTGATGGAATTGGTCACATCTAAATCGATAACAGCTTTCGACCAAAGCAAAACAACCCACAGTTGTTCACACGCATACAAAAGCAGCGTCGTATCGACTACTAGGGCAAGTTTGCGAGTATAGGATTTTTTTTTTCCGGTTGTCCTGTTGAAATAAAGATTTCGCTTGCTTCACTGATACCATGAATCGTTGATATCGGGATCTCGGGTTGTCTAAGGCAGCGGTTTTGGTAAGCTTACCTTGCTTGTCAAGTAAAGTGAAGGGCTAGTACGAGAGAGGTTCGATTTATTGTGTTCTTATTTATTATTTGATATTATTTCACACAATTGTTATTCGCACATGTCTGTCCTTCATTTTGTGGAACGGAGCCCCGACCCATTACCCACCAACTAGCAAAAGAAGTGAAAAAATGTTAAAAAATAAGATTGAAAGATATCCGCCATATGTACCCACAGCATATCTGCTATTTCCAGTTTTCCTCCTCTCGGAGCGGAGGAAAAGTGGAAAATCGACTTTACCGCCTATGGGAACGGCGGTAAAGCTGCAAATTACTGTTTTCCTCCTCTCAAAGGGGAGGAAAACTGGAAAATCAAGCTTACCGCCGATGAGAGCGGCGGTAAAGGTGCAATTGCAAGTTTTCCTCCTCTCGAAGAGGAGGAAAACTGGAAAATCAAGTTCACCGCGGATGAGAGCGGCGGTAAAGCTGCAATTGCCAGTTTTCCTCCTCTCGAAGGGGAGGAAAACGGGAAAATCAAGTTCACCGCCGATGAGAGCGACGGTAAAGCTGTAATTGCCAGTTTTCCTCCTCTCAGAGCGGAGGAAAACTGGAAAATGCGAGTTTACCGGCCATGTAAGCTGCGGTAAAACAGCGTGACTGTCCGAATAAAGCCGCAGGACCTTTCCATCTCCAATTGACATAGAATAAAAATGAAAAAATGAATAGCTCTATTTTTTCTCGTAGCCCGTATCTAGTGAACTCCCACATGATATGAATGGAGAGAAAAAAATCATTCCAGCTGACTGTGCCAATGGACACATGTTGAATTGAATTTCAAGGCTTTTGAATATACACACACACACATACAGCCCCTGAAATAAATGTAGAAATATATAAATGGTCATCAAATAACATCCCCATAATGAAACAAGAAAATCCGAGATATCACTCTATTAAAGCAATTTGCTGCTGTCTACACCTCCATCCTTAAATCTTTCGTCACTCGTTGTCTCTAATGATCATCGGTGTGATTTACTTGATAATAAGTTCTTAAGAATTCAGTTCCTTGCAAACAGAGGGGCCCTTAAGAGAACACTTGTATGAAAGAAATTTTAAAAGCATAGAGTGTCATCGCGTTTCTAATATAAAGCAAAGACACAAAAGATTTTGGTAATCTTGTAATCAACACCTAAACTTTATTTTTTATTTTTATTATTTTTTTGACATGCTTAGATTGGGAAACTCTATGGACCTAACCAACAGGCCCTGTGACTGATGGAACTGGTCACGTCTAAATCGATAACAGCCTTCGACCGCAGCAAAACATCCCACAGTTGTTCACACGCATAGAAAAGCAGCGACGTATCGACTACTAGGCCAAGTTTGCGAGTATAGGATTTTTTTTTCCGGTTGTCCTGTTGAAATAAAGATTTCGCTTGCTTCACTCATACCATGAATCGTAGATATCGGGATCTCGGGTTGTCTAAGGCAGCGGTTTTGGTAAGCTTACCTTGCTTGTCAAGTAAAGTGAAGGGCTAGTACGAGAGACGTTCGATTTACTGTGTTCTTATTTTTTATTTGATATTATTTCTCGCAATTGTTATTCGCACATGTCCGTCCTTTATTTTGTGGAACGGAGCCCCGACCCATTACCCACCAACTAGCAGAAGAAGGGAAAAAATGT
This sequence comes from Persea americana, assembly GCA_029852735.1. NCBI lineage: Eukaryota > Viridiplantae > Streptophyta > Magnoliopsida > Laurales > Lauraceae > Persea > Persea americana. The sequence continues at coordinate 11,206,372 of CM056815.1, read as the reverse complement.
TAAAAAATCAAATTGAAAGAGATCCGCCATATGTACCCGCAGCATATCTGCTATTTCCAGTTTTACTCCTCTCGGAGCGAAGGAAAACTGGCAAATCGACTTTACCGCCGATGAGAACGGCGGTAAATCCGCAAATTCCAGTTTTCCTCCCCTCGGGGCGGACGAAAAGTGGAAAATCGACTTTACCGCCGATGGGAACGGCGGTAAAGCTGCTAATTCCAGTTTTCCTCCTCTCAAAGGGGAGGAAAACTGGAAAATCAAGTTTACCGTCGATGAGTGCGGCGGTAAAGCTGCAATTGCAAGTTTTCCTCCTCTCGAAGCAGAGGAAGACTGGAAAATCAAGTTCACCGCGGATGAGAGCGACGGTAAAGCTGCAATTGCCAGTTTTCCTCCTCTCGAAGCGGAGGAAAACGGGAAAATCAAGTTCACCTCGGAAGAGAGCGACGGTTTAAGCTGCAATTGCCAGTTTTCCTCCTCTCAGAGCGGAGGAAAACTGGAAAATGCGAGTTTACCGCCCATGCAAGCTGCGGTAAAACAGCGTGACTGTCCGAATAAAGCCGCAGGACCTTTCCATCTCCAATAGACATAGAATAAAAATGAAAGAATCAATAGCTTGTTTTTTTCTCGTAGCCCGTATCCAGTGAACTCCCACATGATATGAATGGAGAGAAAAAAATCATTTCAGCTGACTTTGCCAATTGACACATGCTGAATTGAATTTCAAGGCTTTTGAATACACACACACACATACAACCCCTGAAATAAAAGTAGAAATATATAAATGGTAATCAAATAACATCCCCCATAGTGAAACAAGAAAATCCGAGATATTACTCTATTAAAGCAATTTGCTGCTGTCTACAGCTCCATCCTTAAATCTTTCGTCACTCGTTGTCTCTAATGATCATCGGTGTGATTTACTTGATAATAAGTTCTTAAGAATTCAGTTCCTTGCAAACAGAGGGGCCCTTAAGAGAACACTTGTATGAAAGAAATTTTAAAAGCATAGAGTGTCATCGCATTTCTAATATAAAGCAAAGACACAAAAGATTTTGGTAATCTTGTAAGCAACACCTAAACTTTATTTTTTATTTTTATAATTTTTTGACATGCTTAGATTGGGAAACTCTCTGGACCTAATCAACAGGCCCTGTGACTGATGGAATTGGTCACGTCTAAATCGATAACAGCCTTCGACCGCAGCAAAACATCCCACAGTTGTTCACACGCATAGAAAAGCAGCGACGTATCGACTACTAGGGCAAGTTTGCGAGTATAGGATTTTTTTTTCCGGTTGTCCTGTTGAAATAAAGATTTCGCTTGCTTCACTCATACCATGAATCCTAGATATCGGGATCTCGGGTTGTCTAAGGCAGCGGTTTAGGTAAGCTTACCTTGCTTGTCAAGTAAAGTGAAGGGCTAGTACGAGAGACGTTCGATTTACGGTGTTCTTATTTTTTATTTGATATTATTTCATGCAATTGTTATTCGCACATGTCCGTCCTTCATTTTGTGGAACGGAGCCCCGACCCATTACCCACCAACTAGCAAAAGAAGGGAAAAAATGTTAAAAAATCAGATTGAAAGATATCCGCCATATGTACCCGCAGCATATCTGCTATTTCCAGTTTTCGTCCTCTCGGAGCGGAGGAAAACTGGCAAATTGACTTTACCGCGATGGGAACGGCGGTATAGCCGCAAATTCCAGTTTTCCTCCCCTCGGAGCGGAGGAAAAGTGGAAAATCGACTTTACCGCCGATGGGAACGGCGGTAACGCTGCAAATTCCAGTTTTCCTCCTCTCAAAGGGGAGGAAAACTGGAAAATAAAGTTTACCGCCGATGAGAGCGGCGGTAAAGCTGCAATTGCTAGTTTTCCTCCTCTCGAAGCGGAGGAAAACTGGAAAATCAAGTTCACCGCGGATGAGAGCAGCGGTAAAGCTGCAATTGCCAGTTTTCCTCCTCTCGAAGCGGAGGAAAACGGGAAAATCAAGTTCACCGCGGATGAGAGGGACGGTAAAGCTGCAATTGCCTGTTTTCCTCCTCTCAGGGCGGAGGAAAACTGGAAAATGCGAGTTTACCGCCCATGCAAGCTGCGGTAAAACAGCGTGACTGTCCGAATAAAGCCGCAGGACCTTTCCATCTCCAATTGACATAGAATAAAAATGAAAGAATCAATAGCTCTGTTTTTTCTCGTAGCCCGTATCTAGTGAACTCCCACATGATATGAATGGAGAGAAAAAAATCATTTCCGCTGACTTTGCAAATTGACACATGCTGAATTGAATTTCAAGGCTTTTGAACACACACACACACACACACACACATACAGCCCCTAAAATAAAAGTAGAAATATATAAATGGTCATCAAATAACATCCCCATAATGAAACAAGAAAATCCGAGACATCACTCTATTAAAGCAATTTGCTGCTGTCTACAGCTCCATCCCTAAATCTTTCGTCACTCGTTGTCTCTAATGATCATCGGTGTGATTTACTTGATAATAAGTTCTTAAGAATTCAGTTCCTTGCAAACAGAGGGGCCCTTAAGAGAACACTTGTATGAAAGAAATTTTAAAAGCATAGAGTGTCATCGCGTTTCTAATATAAAGCAAAGACACAAAAGATTTTGGTAATCTTGTAAGCAACACCTAAACTTTATTTTTTATTTTTATTATTTTTTTGACATGCTTAGATTGGGAAACTCTCTGGACCTAACCAACACGCCCTGTGACTGATGGAACTGGTCACGTCTAAATCGATAACAGCCTTCGACCGCAGCAAAACATCCCACAGTTGTTCACACGCATAGAAAAGCAGCGACGTATCGACTACTAGGGCAACTTTGCGAGTATAGGATTTTTTTTTCCGGTTGTCCTGTTGAAATAAAGATTTCGCTTGCTTCACTCATACCATGAATCGTAGATATCGGGATCTCGGGTTGTCTAAGGCAGCGGTTTTGGTAAGCTTACCTTGCTTGTCAAGTAAAGTGAAGGGCTAGTACGAGAGATGTTCGATTTATTGTGTTCTTATTTTTTATTTGATATTATTTCACGCAATTGTTATTCGCACTTGTCCGTCCTTCAGTTTGTGGAACAGAGCCCCGATCCATTACCAACCAACTAGCAAAAGATGGGAAAAAATGTTAAAAAATCAGATTGAAAGATATCCGCCATATGTACCCGCAGCATATCTGCTATTTCCAAATTTCCTCCTCTCGGAGCGTAGGAAAACTGGCAAATCGACTTTTCCGCCGATGGGAACAGCGGTAAAGCTGCAAATTCCAGGTTTCCTCCTTTCAAAGGGGAGGAAAACTGGAAAATCAAGTTTACCGCCGATGAGAGCGGCGGTAAAGCTGCAATTGCAAGTTTTCCTCCTCTCGAAGCGGAGGAAAACTGGAAAATCAATTTCACCGCGGATGAGAGCAGCGGTAAAGCTGCAATTGCCAGTTTTCCTCCTCTCGAAGCGGAGGACAACGGGAAAGTAAGTTCACCGCGGATGAGAGCGACGGTAAAGCTGCAATTGCTAGTTTTCCTCCTCTCAGAGCGGAGGAAAACTGGAAAATGCGAGTTTACCGCCCATGCAAGCTGCGGTAAAACAGCGTGACTGTCCAAATAAAGCCGCAGGACCTTTCCATCTCCAATTGACATAGAATAAGAATGAAAGAATCAATAGCTCTGTTTTTTCTCGTAGCCCGTATCTAGTGAACTCCCACATGATATGAATGGAGAGAAAAAAATCAATCCAGCTGACTGTGCCAATTGACACATGTTGAATTGAATTTCAAGGCTTTTGAACACACACACACACACACACACATACAGCCCCTGAAATAAAAGTAGAAATATATAAATGGTCATCAAATAACATCCCCATAATGAAACAAGAAAATCCGAGACATCACTCTATTAAAGCAATTTGCTGCTGTCTATAGCTCCATCCTTAAATCTTTCGTCACTCGTTGTCTCTAATGATCATCGGTGTGATTTACTTGATAATAAGTTCTTAAGAATTCAGTTCCTTGCAAACAGAGGGGCCCTAAAGAGAACACTTGTATGAAAGAAATTTTAAAAGCGTAGAGTGTCATCGCGTTTCTCATATAAAGCAAACACACAAAAGATTTTGGTAATCTTGTAAGCAACACCTACACTTTATTTTTTATTTTTATTATTTTTTTGACATGCTTAGATTGGGAAACTCTCTGGACCTAACCAACACGCCCTGTGACTGATGGAACTGGTCACGTCTAAATCGATAACAGCCTTCGACCGCAGCAAAACATCCCACAGTTGTTCACACGCATAGAAAAGCAGCGACGTATCGACTACTAGGGCAAGTTTCCGAGTATAGGATTTTTTTTTCCGGTTGTCCTGTTGAAATAAAGATTTCACTTGCTTCACTCATACCATGAATCGTAGATATCGGGATCTCGGGTTGTCTAAGGCAGCGGTTTTGGTAAGCTTACCTTGCTTGTCAAGTAAAGTGAAGGGCTAGTACGAGAGACGTTCGATTTATTGTGTTCTTATTTTTTATTTGATATTATTTCACGCAATTGTTATTCGCACATGTCCGTCCTTCATTTTGTGGAACGGAGCCCCGACCCATTACCCACCAACTAGCAAAAGAAGGGAAAAAATGTTAAAAAATCAGATTGAAAGATATCCGCCATATGTACCCGCAGCATATCTGCTATTTCCAGTTTTCCTCCTCTCGGAGTGGAGGAAAACTGGCAAATCGACTTTACCGCGATGGGAACGGCGGTAAAGCCGCAAATTCCAGTTTTCCTCCCCTCGGAGCGGAGGAAAAGTGGAAAATCGACTTTACAGCCGATGGGAACGGCGGTAAAGCTGCAAATTCCAGTTTTCCTCCTCTCAAAGGGAAGGAAAACTGGAAAATAAAGTTTACCGCCGATGAGAGCGGCGGTAAAGCTGCAATTGCAAGTTTTCCTCCTCTCGAAGTGGAGGAAAACTGGAAAATCAAGTTCACCGCGGATGAGAGCGGCGGTAAAGCAGCAATTGCCAGTTTTCCTCCTCTCGAAGCGGAGGAAAACGGGAAAATCAAGTTCACCGCGGATGAGAGCGAAGGTAAAGCTGCAATTGCCAGTTTTCCTCCTCTCAGGGCGGAGGAAAACTGGAAAATGCGAGTTTACCGCCCATGCAAGCTGCGGTAAAACAGCGTGACTGTCCGAATAAAGCCGCAGGACATTTCCATCTACAATTGACATAGAATAAAAATGAAAGAATCAATAGCTTTGTTTTTTCTCGTAGCCCGTATCTAGTGAACCCCCACATGATATGAATGGAGAGAAAAAAATCATTCTAGCTGACTGTGCCAATCGACACATGTTGAATTGAATTTCAAGGCTTTTGAATACACACACACACACACACATACAGCCCCTGAAATAAAAGTAGAAATATATAAATGGTCATCAAATAACATCCCCATAATGAAACAAGAAAATCCGAGACATCACTCTATTAAAGCAATTTGCTGCTGTCTACAGCTCCATCCTTAAATCTTTCGTCACTCGTTGTCTCTAATGATCATCGGTGTGATTTACTTGATAATAAGTTCTTAAGAATTCAGTTCCTTGCAAACAGAGGGGCCCTTAAGAGAACACTTGTATGAAAGAAATTTTAAAAGCATAGAGTGTCATCGCGTTTCTAATATAAAGCAAAGACACAAAAGATTTTGGTAATCTTGTAAGCAACACCTAAACTTTATTTTTTATTTTTATTATTTTTTTGACATGCTTAGATTGGGAAACTCTCTGGACCTAACCAACAGGCCCTGTGACTGATGGAACTGGTCACGTCTAAATCGATAACAGCCTTCGACCGCAGCAAAACATCCCACAGTTGTTCACACGCATAGAAAAGCAGCGACGTATCGACTACTAGGGCAAGTTTGCGAGTATAGGATTTTTTTTTTCCGGTTGTCCTGTTGAAATAAAGATTTCGCTTGCTTCACTCATACCATGAATCGTAGATATCGGGATCTCGGGTTGTCTAAGGCAGCGGTTTTGGTAAGCTTACCTTGCTTGTCAAGTAAAGTGAAGGGCTAGTACGAGAGATGTTCGATTTATTGTGTTCCTATTTTTTATTTGATATTATTTCACGCAATTGTTATTCGCACATGTCCGTCCTTCATTTTGTGGAACGGAGCCCCGACCCATTACCAACCAACTAGCAAAAGAAGGGAAAAAATGTTAACAAATCAGATTGAAAGATATCCGCCATATGTACCCGCAGCATATCAGCTATTTCCAGTTTTCCTCCTCTCGCAGCGTAGGAAAACTGGCAAATCGACTTTACCACCGATGGGAACGGCGGTAAAGCTGCAAATTCCAGGTTTCCTCTTTTCAAAGGGGAGCAAAACTGGAAAATCAAGTTTACCGCCGATGAGAGCGGCGGTAAAGCTACAATTGCAAGTTTTCCTCCTCTCGAAGCGGAGGAAAACTGGAAAATCAAGTTCACCGCGGATGAGAGCGGCGGTAAAGCTGCATTTGCCAGTTTTCCTCCTCTCGAAGCGCAGGAAAACGGGAAAATCAAGTTCACCGCGGATGAGAGCGACGGTAAAGCTGCAATTGCCAGTTTTCCTCCTCTCAGAGCCGAGGAAAACTGGAAAATGCGAGTTTACCGCCCATGCAAGCTGCGGTAAAACAGCGTGACTGTCCGAATAAAGCCGCAGGACCTTTCCATTTCCAATTGACATAAAATAAAAATGAAAGAATCAATAGCTCTGTTTTTTCTCGCAGCCCGTATCTAGTCAACTCCCACATGATATGAATGGAGAGAAAAAAATCATTCCTGCTGACTTTGCCAATTGACACATGCTGAATTGAATTTCAAGGCTTTTGAATATACACACACACACACACATACAGCCCCTGAAACAAAAGTAGAAATATATAAATGGTCATCAAATAACATCCCCATAATGAAACAAGAAAATCCGAGATATCACTCTATTAAAGCAATTTGCTGCTGCCTACATCTCCATCCTTAAATCTTTCGTCACTCGTTCTCACTAATGATCATCGGTGTGATTTACTTGATAATAAGTTCTTAAGAATTCAGTTCCTTGCAAACAGAGGGGCCCTTAAGAGAACACTTGTATGAAACCAAATTTTAAAAGCATAGAGTGTCATCGCATTTCTAATATAAACCAAAGACACAAAAGATTTTGGAAATCTTGTAATCAACACCTAAACTTTATTTTTTATTTTAGTTATTTTTTTGACATGCTTAGATTGGGAAACTCTCTGGACCTAACCAACAGGCCCTGTGACTGATGGAATTGGTCACATCTAAATCGATAACAGCTTTCGACCAAAGCAAAACAACCCACAGTTGTTCACACGCATACAAAAGCAGCGTCGTATCGACTACTAGGGCAAGTTTGCGAGTATAGGATTTTTTTTTTCCGGTTGTCCTGTTGAAATAAAGATTTCGCTTGCTTCACTGATACCATGAATCGTTGATATCGGGATCTCGGGTTGTCTAAGGCAGCGGTTTTGGTAAGCTTACCTTGCTTGTCAAGTAAAGTGAAGGGCTAGTACGAGAGAGGTTCGATTTATTGTGTTCTTATTTATTATTTGATATTATTTCACACAATTGTTATTCGCACATGTCTGTCCTTCATTTTGTGGAACGGAGCCCCGACCCATTACCCACCAACTAGCAAAAGAAGTGAAAAAATGTTAAAAAATAAGATTGAAAGATATCCGCCATATGTACCCACAGCATATCTGCTATTTCCAGTTTTCCTCCTCTCGGAGCGGAGGAAAAGTGGAAAATCGACTTTACCGCCTATGGGAACGGCGGTAAAGCTGCAAATTACTGTTTTCCTCCTCTCAAAGGGGAGGAAAACTGGAAAATCAAGCTTACCGCCGATGAGAGCGGCGGTAAAGGTGCAATTGCAAGTTTTCCTCCTCTCGAAGAGGAGGAAAACTGGAAAATCAAGTTCACCGCGGATGAGAGCGGCGGTAAAGCTGCAATTGCCAGTTTTCCTCCTCTCGAAGGGGAGGAAAACGGGAAAATCAAGTTCACCGCCGATGAGAGCGACGGTAAAGCTGCAATTGCCAGTTTTCCTCCTCTCAGAGCGGAGGAAAACTGGAAAATGCGAGTTTACCGGCCATGTAAGCTGCGGTAAAACAGCGTGACTGTCCGAATAAAGCCGCAGGACCTTTCCATCTCCAATTGACATAGAATAAAAATGAAAAAATGAATAGCTCTATTTTTTCTCGTAGCCCGTATCTAGTGAACTCCCACATGATATGAATGGAGAGAAAAAAATCATTCCAGCTGACTGTGCCAATGGACACATGTTGAATTGAATTTCAAGGCTTTTGAATATACACACACACACATACAGCCCCTGAAATAAATGTAGAAATATATAAATGGTCATCAAATAACATCCCCATAATGAAACAAGAAAATCCGAGATATCACTCTATTAAAGCAATTTGCTGCTGTCTACACCTCCATCCTTAAATCTTTCGTCACTCGTTGTCTCTAATGATCATCGGTGTGATTTACTTGATAATAAGTTCTTAAGAATTCAGTTCCTTGCAAACAGAGGGGCCCTTAAGAGAACACTTGTATGAAAGAAATTTTAAAAGCATAGAGTGTCATCGCGTTTCTAATATAAAGCAAAGACACAAAAGATTTTGGTAATCTTGTAATCAACACCTAAACTTTATTTTTTATTTTTATTATTTTTTTGACATGCTTAGATTGGGAAACTCTATGGACCTAACCAACAGGCCCTGTGACTGATGGAACTGGTCACGTCTAAATCGATAACAGCCTTCGACCGCAGCAAAACATCCCACAGTTGTTCACACGCATAGAAAAGCAGCGACGTATCGACTACTAGGCCAAGTTTGCGAGTATAGGATTTTTTTTTCCGGTTGTCCTGTTGAAATAAAGATTTCGCTTGCTTCACTCATACCATGAATCGTAGATATCGGGATCTCGGGTTGTCTAAGGCAGCGGTTTTGGTAAGCTTACCTTGCTTGTCAAGTAAAGTGAAGGGCTAGTACGAGAGACGTTCGATTTACTGTGTTCTTATTTTTTATTTGATATTATTTCTCGCAATTGTTATTCGCACATGTCCGTCCTTTATTTTGTGGAACGGAGCCCCGACCCATTACCCACCAACTAGCAGAAGAAGGGAAAAAATGTTAAAAAATCAAATTGAAAGAGATCCGCCATATGTACCCGCAGCATATCTGCTATTTCCAGTTTTACTCCTCTCGGAGCGAAGGAAAACTGGCAAATCGACTTTACCGCCGATGAGAACGGCGGTAAATCCGCAAATTCCAGTTTTCCTCCCCTCGGGGCGGACGAAAAGTGGAAAATCGACTTTACCGCCGATGGGAACGGCGGTAAAGCTGCTAATTCCAGTTTTCCTCCTCTCAAAGGGGAGGAAAACTGGAAAATCAAGTTTACCGTCGATGAGTGCGGCGGTAAAGCTGCAATTGCAAGTTTTCCTCCTCTCGAAGCAGAGGAAGACTGGAAAATCAAGTTCACCGCGGATGAGAGCGACGGTAAAGCTGCAATTGCCAGTTTTCCTCCTCTCGAAGCGGAGGAAAACGGGAAAATCAAGTTCACCTCGGAAGAGAGCGACGGTTTAAGCTGCAATTGCCAGTTTTCCTCCTCTCAGAGCGGAGGAAAACTGGAAAATGCGAGTTTACCGCCCATGCAAGCTGCGGTAAAACAGCGTGACTGTCCGAATAAAGCCGCAGGACCTTTCCATCTCCAATAGACATAGAATAAAAATGAAAGAATCAATAGCTTGTTTTTTTCTCGTAGCCCGTATCCAGTGAACTCCCACATGATATGAATGGAGAGAAAAAAATCATTTCAGCTGACTTTGCCAATTGACACATGCTGAATTGAATTTCAAGGCTTTTGAATACACACACACACATACAACCCCTGAAATAAAAGTAGAAATATATAAATGGTAATCAAATAACATCCCCCATAGTGAAACAAGAAAATCCGAGATATTACTCTATTAAAGCAATTTGCTGCTGTCTACAGCTCCATCCTTAAATCTTTCGTCACTCGTTGTCTCTAATGATCATCGGTGTGATTTACTTGATAATAAGTTCTTAAGAATTCAGTTCCTTGCAAACAGAGGGGCCCTTAAGAGAACACTTGTATGAAAGAAATTTTAAAAGCATAGAGTGTCATCGCATTTCTAATATAAAGCAAAGACACAAAAGATTTTGGTAATCTTGTAAGCAACACCTAAACTTTATTTTTTATTTTTATAATTTTTTGACATGCTTAGATTGGGAAACTCTCTGGACCTAATCAACAGGCCCTGTGACTGATGGAATTGGTCACGTCTAAATCGATAACAGCCTTCGACCGCAGCAAAACATCCCACAGTTGTTCACACGCATAGAAAAGCAGCGACGTATCGACTACTAGGGCAAGTTTGCGAGTATAGGATTTTTTTTTCCGGTTGTCCTGTTGAAATAAAGATTTCGCTTGCTTCACTCATACCATGAATCCTAGATATCGGGATCTCGGGTTGTCTAAGGCAGCGGTTTAGGTAAGCTTACCTTGCTTGTCAAGTAAAGTGAAGGGCTAGTACGAGAGACGTTCGATTTACGGTGTTCTTATTTTTTATTTGATATTATTTCATGCAATTGTTATTCGCACATGTCCGTCCTTCATTTTGTGGAACGGAGCCCCGACCCATTACCCACCAACTAGCAAAAGAAGGGAAAAAATGTTAAAAAATCAGATTGAAAGATATCCGCCATATGTACCCGCAGCATATCTGCTATTTCCAGTTTTCGTCCTCTCGGAGCGGAGGAAAACTGGCAAATTGACTTTACCGCGATGGGAACGGCGGTATAGCCGCAAATTCCAGTTTTCCTCCCCTCGGAGCGGAGGAAAAGTGGAAAATCGACTTTACCGCCGATGGGAACGGCGGTAAAGCTGCAAATTCCAGTTTTCCTCCTCTCAAAGGGGAGGAAAACTGGAAAATAAAGTTTACCGCCGATGAGAGCGGCGGTAAAGCTGCAATTGCTAGTTTTCCTCCTCTCGAAGCGGAGGAAAACTGGAAAATCAAGTTCACCGCGGATGAGAGCAGCGGTAAAGCTGCAATTGCCAGTTTTCCTCCTCTCGAAGCGGAGGAAAACGGGAAAATCAAGTTCACCGCGGATGAGAGGGACGGTAAAGCTGCAATTGCCTGTTTTCCTCCTCTCAGGGCGGAGGAAAACTGGAAAATGCGAGTTTACCGCCCATGCAAGCTGCGGTAAAACAGCGTGACTGTCCGAATAAAGCCGCAGGACCTTTCCATCTCCAATTGACATAGAATAAAAATGAAAGAATCAATAGCTCTGTTTTTTCTCGTAGCCCGTATCTAGTGAACTCCCACATGATATGAATGGAGAGAAAAAAATCATTTCCGCTGACTTTGCAAATTGACACATGCTGAATTGAATTTCAAGGCTTTTGAACACACACACACACACACACACACACACATACAGCCCCTAAAATAAAAGTAGAAATATATAAATGGTCATCAAATAACATCCCCATAATGAAACAAGAAAATCCGAGACATCACTCTATTAAAGCAATTTGCTGCTGTCTACAGCTCCATCCCTAAATCTTTCGTCACTCGTTGTCTCTAATGATCATCGGTGTGATTTACTTGATAATAAGTTCTTAAGAATTCAGTTCCTTGCAAACAGAGGGGCCCTTAAGAGAACACTTGTATGAAAGAAATTTTAAAAGCATAGAGTGTCATCGCGTTTCTAATATAAAGCAAAGACACAAAAGATTTTGGTAATCTTGTAAGCAACACCTAAACTTTATTTTTTATTTTTATTATTTTTTTGACATGCTTAGATTGGGAAACTCTCTGGACCTAACCAACACGCCCTGTGACTGATGGAACTGGTCACGTCTAAATCGATAACAGCCTTCGACCGCAGCAAAACATCCCACAGTTGTTCACACGCATAGAAAAGCAGCGACGTATCGACTACTAGGGCAACTTTGCGAGTATAGGATTTTTTTTTCCGGTTGTCCTGTTGAAATAAAGATTTCGCTTGCTTCACTCATACCATGAATCGTAGATATCGGGATCTCGGGTTGTCTAAGGCAGCGGTTTTGGTAAGCTTACCTTGCTTGTCAAGTAAAGTGAAGGGCTAGTACGAGAGATGTTCGATTTATTGTGTTCTTATTTTTTATTTGATATTATTTCACGCAATTGTTATTCGCACTTGTCCGTCCTTCAGTTTGTGGAACAGAGCCCCGATCCATTACCAACCAACTAGCAAAAGATGGGAAAAAATGTTAAAAAATCAGATTGAAAGATATCCGCCATATGTACCCGCAGCATATCTGCTATTTCCAAATTTCCTCCTCTCGGAGCGTAGGAAAACTGGCAAATCGACTTTTCCGCCGATGGGAACAGCGGTAAAGCTGCAAATTCCAGGTTTCCTCCTTTCAAAGGGGAGGAAAACTGGAAAATCAAGTTTACCGCCGATGAGAGCGGCGGTAAAGCTGCAATTGCAAGTTTTCCTCCTCTCGAAGCGGAGGAAAACTGGAAAATCAATTTCACCGCGGATGAGAGCAGCGGTAAAGCTGCAATTGCCAGTTTTCCTCCTCTCGAAGCGGAGGACAACGGGAAAGTAAGTTCACCGCGGATGAGAGCGACGGTAAAGCTGCAATTGCTAGTTTTCCTCCTCTCAGAGCGGAGGAAAACTGGAAAATGCGAGTTTACCGCCCATGCAAGCTGCGGTAAAACAGCGTGACTGTCCAAATAAAGCCGCAGGACCTTTCCATCTCCAATTGACATAGAATAAGAATGAAAGAATCAATAGCTCTGTTTTTTCTCGTAGCCCGTATCTAGTGAACTCCCACATGATATGAATGGAGAGAAAAAAATCAATCCAGCTGACTGTGCCAATTGACACATGTTGAATTGAATTTCAAGGCTTTTGAACACACACACACACACACACATACAGCCCCTGAAATAAAAGTAGAAATATATAAATGGTCATCAAATAACATCCCCATAATGAAACAAGAAAATCCGAGACATCACTCTATTAAAGCAATTTGCTGCTGTCTATAGCTCCATCCTTAAATCTTTCGTCACTCGTTGTCTCTAATGATCATCGGTGTGATTTACTTGATAATAAGTTCTTAAGAATTCAGTTCCTTGCAAACAGAGGGGCCCTAAAGAGAACACTTGTATGAAAGAAATTTTAAAAGCGTAGAGTGTCATCGCGTTTCTCATATAAAGCAAACACACAAAAGATTTTGGTAATCTTGTAAGCAACACCTACACTTTATTTTTTATTTTTATTATTTTTTTGACATGCTTAGATTGGGAAACTCTCTGGACCTAACCAACACGCCCTGTGACTGATGGAACTGGTCACGTCTAAATCGATAACAGCCTTCGACCGCAGCAAAACATCCCACAGTTGTTCACACGCATAGAAAAGCAGCGACGTATCGACTACTAGGGCAAGTTTCCGAGTATAGGATTTTTTTTTCCGGTTGTCCTGTTGAAATAAAGATTTCACTTGCTTCACTCATACCATGAATCGTAGATATCGGGATCTCGGGTTGTCTAAGGCAGCGGTTTTGGTAAGCTTACCTTGCTTGTCAAGTAAAGTGAAGGGCTAGTACGAGAGACGTTCGATTTATTGTGTTCTTATTTTTTATTTGATATTATTTCACGCAATTGTTATTCGCACATGTCCGTCCTTCATTTTGTGGAACGGAGCCCCGACCCATTACCCACCAACTAGCAAAAGAAGGGAAAAAATGTTAAAAAATCAGATTGAAAGATATCCGCCATATGTACCCGCAGCATATCTGCTATTTCCAGTTTTCCTCCTCTCGGAGTGGAGGAAAACTGGCAAATCGACTTTACCGCGATGGGAACGGCGGTAAAGCCGCAAATTCCAGTTTTCCTCCCCTCGGAGCGGAGGAAAAGTGGAAAATCGACTTTACCGCCGATGGGAACGGCGGTAAAGCTGCAAATTCCAGTTTTCCTCCTCTCAAAGGGAAGGAAAACTGGAAAATAAAGTTTACCGCCGATGAGAGCGGCGGTAAAGCTGCAATTGCAAGTTTTCCTCCTCTCGAAGTGGAGGAAAACTGGAAAATCAAGTTCACCGCGGATGAGAGCGGCGGTAAAGCAGCAATTGCCAGTTTTCCTCCTCTCGAAGCGGAGGAAAACGGGAAAATCAAGTTCACCGCGGATGAGAGCGAAGGTAAAGCTGCAATTGCCAGTTTTCCTCCTCTCAGGGCGGAGGAAAACTGGAAAATGCGAGTTTACCGCCCATGCAAGCTGCGGTAAAACAGCGTGACTGTCCGAATAAAGCCGCAGGACATTTCCATCTACAATTGACATAGAATAAAAATGAAAGAATCAATAGCTTTGTTTTTTCTCGTAGCCCGTATCTAGTGAACCCCCACATGATATGAATGGAGAGAAAAAAATCATTCTAGCTGACTGTGCCAATCGACACATGTTGAATTGAATTTCAAGGCTTTTGAATACACACACACACACACACATACAGCCCCTGAAATAAAAGTAGAAATATATAAATGGTCATCAAATAACATCCCCATAATGAAACAAGAAAATCCGAGACATCACTCTATTAAAGCAATTTGCTGCTGTCTACAGCTCCATCCTTAAATCTTTCGTCACTCGTTGTCTCTAATGATCATCGGTGTGATTTACTTGATAATAAGTTCTTAAGAATTCAGTTCCTTGCAAACAGAGGGGCCCTTAAGAGAACACTTGTATGAAAGAAATTTTAAAAGCATAGAGTGTCATCGCGTTTCTAATATAAAGCAAAGACACAAAAGATTTTGGTAATCTTGTAAGCAACACCTAAACTTTATTTTTTATTTTTATTATTTTTTTGACATGCTTAGATTGGGAAACTCTCTGGACCTAACCAACAGGCCCTGTGACTGATGGAACTGGTCACGTCTAAATCGATAACAGCCTTCGACCGCAGCAAAACATCCCACAGTTGTTCACACGCATAGAAAAGCAGCGACGTATCGACTACTAGGGCAAGTTTGCGAGTATAGGATTTTTTTTTCCGGTTGTCCTGTTGAAATAAAGATTTCGCTTGCTTCACTCATACCATGAATCGTAGATATCGGGATCTCGGGTTGTCTAAGGCAGCGGTTTTGGTAAGCTTACCTTGCTTGTCAAGTAAAGTGAAGGGCTAGTACGAGAGATGTTCGATTTATTGTGTTCCTATTTTTTATTTGATATTATTTCACGCAATTGTTATTCGCACATGTCCGTCCTTCATTTTGTGGAACGGAGCCCCGACCCATTACCAACCAACTAGCAAAAGAAGGGAAAAAATGTTAACAAATCAGATTGAAAGATATCCGCCATATGTACCCGCAGCATATCAGCTATTTCCAGTTTTCCTCCTCTCGCAGCGTAGGAGAACTGGCAAATCGACTTTACCACCGATGGGAACGGCGGTAAAGCTGCAAATTCCAGGTTTCCTCTTTTCAAAGGGGAGCAAAACTGGAAAATCAAGTTTACCGCCGATGAGAGCGGCGGTAAAGCTGCAATTGCAAGTTTTCCTCCTCTCGAAGCGGAGGAAAACTGGAAAATCAAGTTCACCGCGGATGAGAGCAGCGGTAAAGCTGCAATTGCCAGTTTTCCTCCTCTCGAAGCGGAGGAAAACGGGAAAATCAAGTTCACCGCGGATGAGAGGGACGGTAAAGCTGCAATTGCCTGTTTTCCTCCTCTCAGGGCGGAGGAAAACTGGAAAATGCGAGTTTACCGCCCATGCAAGCTGCGGTAAAACAGCGTGACTGTCCGAATAAAGCCGCAGGACCTTTCCATCTCCAATTGACATAGAATAAAAATGAAAGAATCAATAGCTCTGTTTTTTCTCGTAGCCCGTATCTAGTGAACTCCCACATGATATGAATGGAGAGAAAAAAATCATTCCAGCTGGCTGTGCCAATTGACACATGTTGAATTGAATTTCAAGGCTTTTGAATACACACAAACACACACACACACACACAGCCCCTGAAATAAAAGTAGAAATATATAAATGGTCATCAAATAACATCCCCATAATGAAACAAGAAAATCCGAGACATCACTCTATTAAAGCAATTTGCTGCTGTCTACAGCTCCATCCTTAAATCTTTCGTCACTCGTTGTCTCTAATGATCATCGGTGTGATTTACTTGATAATAAGTTCTTAAGAATTCAGTTCCTAGCAAACAGAGGGGCCCTTAAGAGAACACTTGTATGAAAGAAATTTTAAGAGCATAGAGTGTCATCGCGTTTCTAATATAAAGCAAAGACACACAAGATTTTGGTAATCTTGTAAGCAACACCTAAACTTTATTTTTTATTTTTATTAATTTTTTGACATGCTTAGATTGGGAAACTCTCTGGACCTAACCAACAGGCCCTGTGACTGATGGAACTGGTCACGTCTAAATCGATAACAGCCTTCGACCGCAGCAAAACATCCCACAGTTGTTCACACGCATAGAAAAGCAGCGACGTATCGACTACTAGGCCAAGTTTGCGAGTATAGGATTTTTTTTCCGGTTGTCCTGTTGAAATAAAGATTTCGCTTGCTTCACTCATACCATGAATCGTAGATATCGGGATCTCGGGTTGTCTAAGGCAGCGGTTTTGGTAAGCTTACCTTGCTTGTCAAGTAAAGTGAAGGGCTAGTACGAGAGACGTTCGATTTATTGTGTTCTTATTTTTTATTTGATATTATTTCACGCGATTGTTATTCGCACATGTTCGTCCTTCATTTTGTGGAACGGAGCCCCGACCCATTACCCACCAACTAGCAAAAGAAGGGAAAAAATGTTAAAAAATCAGATTGAAAGATATCCGCCATATGTACCCGCAGCATATCACCTATTTCCTGTTTTCCTCCTCTCGGAGCGTAGGTAAACTGGCAAATCGACTTTACCACCGATGGGAACGGCGGTAAAGCTGTAAATTCCAGGTTTCCTCCTTTCAAAGGGGACGAAAACTGGAAAATCAAGTCTACCGCCGATGAGAGCGGCGGTAAAGCTGCAATTGCAAGTTTTCCACCTCTCGAAGCGGAGGAAAACTGGAAAATAAAGTTCACCGCGGATGAGAGCAGCAGTAAAGCTGCAATTGCCAGTTTTCCTCCTCTCGAAGCGGAGGAAAACGGGAAAATCAAGTTCACCGCGGATGAGAGCGACGGTAAAGCTGCAATTGCCAGTTTTCCTCCTCTCAGAGCGGAGGAAATCTGGAAAATGCAAGTTTACCGCCCATGAAAGCTGCGGTAAAACAGCGTGACTGTCCGAATAAAGCCGCAGGACCTTTCCATCTCCAATTGACATAGAATAAAAATGAAAGAATCAATAGCTCTGTTTTTTCTCGTAGCCCGTATCTAGTGAACTCCCACATGATTTGAATGGAGAGAAAAAAATCATTCCAACAGACTGTGCCAATTGACACATGTTGAATTGAATTTCAAGGCTTTTGAACACACACACACACACACACACACAGACACACACATACAGCCCCTGAAATAAAAGTAGAAAAATATAAATAGTCATCAAATAACATCCCATAATGAAACAAGAAAATCCGAGACATCACTCTATTAAAGCAATTTGATGCTGTCTATAGCTCCATCCTTAAATCTTTCGTCACTCGTTGTCTCTAATGATCATCGGTGTGATTTACTTGATAATAAGTTCTTCAGAATTCAGTTCCTTGCAAACAGAGGGGCCCTAAAGAGAACACTTGTATGAAAGAAATTTTAAAAGCATAGAGTGTCATCGCGTTTCTAATATAAAGCAAAGACACAAAAGATTTTGGTAATCTTGTAAGCAACACCTAAACTTTATTTTTTATTTTTATTAATTTTTTGACATGCTTAGATTGGGAAACTCTCTGGACCTAACCAACAGGCCTTGTGACTTATGGAACTGGTCACGTCTAAATCGATAACAGCCTTCGACCGCAGCAAAACATCCCACAGTTGTTCACACGCATAGAAAAGCAGCGACGTATCGACTACTAGGGCAAGTTTGCAAGTATAGGATTTTTTTTTCCGGTTGTCCTGTTGAAATAAAGATTTCGCTTGCTTCACTCATACCATGAATCGTAGATATCGGGATCTCGGGTTGTCTAAGGCAGCGGTTTTGGTAAGCTTACCTTGCTTGTCAAGTAAAGTGAAGGGCTAGTACGAGAGACGTTCGATTTATTGTCTTCTTATTTTTTATTTGATATTATTTCACGCAATTGTTATTCGCACATGTTCGTCCTTCATTTTGTGGAACGGAGCCCCGACCCATTACCCACCAACTAGCAAAAGAAGGGAAAAAATGTTAAAAAATCAGATTGAAACATATCCGCCATATGTACCCGCAGCATATCTGCTATTTCCAGTTTTCCTCCTCTCGGAGCGGAGGAAAACTGGCAAATCGACTTTACCGCGATGGGAATGGCGGTAAAGCCGCAAATTCCAGTTTTCCTCCCCTCGGAGTGGAGGAAAAGTGGAAAATCGACTTTACCGCCGATGGGAACGGCGGTAAAGCTGCAAATTCCAGTTTTCCTCCTCTCAAAAGGGAGGAAAACTGGAAAATCAAGTTTACCGCCGATGAGAGCGGCTGTAAAGCTGCAATTGCAAGTTTTCCTCCTCTCGAAGCGGAGGAAAGCTGGAAAATCAAGTTCACTGCGGATGAGAGCGGCGGTAAAGCTGCAATTGCCAGTTTTCCTCCTCTCGAAGCGGAGGAAAACGGGGAAAATCAAGTTTACCGCGGTTGAGAGGGACGGTAAAGATGCAATTGCCTGTTTTCCTCCTCTCAGAGCGGAGGAAAACTGGAAAATGCGAGTTTATCGCCCATGCAAGCTGCGGTAAAACAGCGTGACTGTCCGAATAAAGCCGCAGGACCTTTCCATCTCCAATTGACATAGAATAAAAATGAAAGAATCAATAGCTCTGTTCTTTCTCGTAGCCCGTATCTAGTGAACTCCCACATGATATGAATGGAGAGAAAAAAATCATTCCAGCTGACTGTGCCAATTGACACATGTTGAATTGAATTTCAAGGCTTTTGAACACACACACACACATATAGCCCCTGAAATAAAGGTAGAAATATATAAATGGTCATCAAATAACATCCCCATAATGAAACAAGAAAATCCGAGACATCACTCTATTAAAGCAATTTGCTGCTGTCTATAGCTCCATCCTTAAATCTTTCGTCACTCGTTGTCTCTAATGATCATCGGTGTGATTTACTTGATAATAAGTTCTTAAGAATTCAGTTCCTTGCAAACAGAGGGGCCCTTAAGAGAACGCTTGTATGAAAGAAATTTTAAAAGCATAGAGTGTCATCGCGTTTCTAATATAAAGCGAAGACACAAAAGATTTTGGTAATCTTGTAAGCAACACCTACACATTATTTTTTATTTTTATTATTTTTTTGACATGCTTAGCTTGGGAAACTCTCTGGACCTAACCAACAGGCCCTGTGACTGATGGAACTGGTCACGTCTAAATCGATAACAGCCTTCGACCGCAGCAAAACATCCCACAGTTGTTCACACGCATAGAAAAGCAGCGACGTATCGACTACTAGGGCAAGTTTGCGAGTATAGGATTTTTTTTTCCGGTTGTCCTGTTGAAATAAAGATTTCGCTTGCTTCACTCATACCATGAATCGTAGATATCGGGATCTCGGGTTGTCTAAGGCAGCGGTTTTGGTAAGCTTGCCTTGCTTGTCAAGTAAAGTGAAGGGCTAGTACGAGAGACGTTCGATTTATTGTGTTCTTATTTTTTATTTGATATTATTTCACGCGATTGTTATTCGCACATGTTCGTCCTTCATTTTGTGGAACGGACCCCCGACCCATTACCCACCAACTAGCAAAAGAAGGGAAAAAATGTGAAAAAATCAGATTGAAAGATATCCGCCATATGTACCCGCAGCATATCAGCTATTTCCAGTTTTCCTCCTCTCGGAGCGCAGGAAAACTGGCAAATCGACTTTACCGCGATGGGAATGGCGGTAAAGCCGCAAATTCCAGTTTTCCTCCCCTCGGAGCGGAGGAAAAGTGGAAAATCGACTTTACCGCCGATGGGAACGGCGGTAAAGCAGCAAATTCCAGTTTTCCTCCTCTCAAAGGGGAGGAAAACTGGAAAATCAAGTTTACCGCCGATGAGAGCAGCGGTAAAGCTGCAATTGCAAGGTTTCCTCCTCTCGAAGCGGAGGAAAACTGGAAAATCAAGTTCACCGCGGATGAGAGCGGCGGTAAAGCTGTAATTGCCAGTTTTCCTCCTCTCGAAGCGGAGGAAAACGGGAAAATCAAGTTCACTGCGGATGAGAGGGACGGTAAAGCTGCAATTGCCTGTTTTCCTCCTCTCGAAGCGGAGGAAAACGGGAAAATCAAGTTCACCGCGGATGAGAGCGGCGGTAAAGCTGCAATTGCCAGTTTTCCTCCTCTCGAAGCGGAGGAAAACTGGAAAATCAAGTTCACCGCGGATTAGAGCGACGGTAAAGCTGCAATTGCCAGTTTTCCTCCTCTCAGAGCGGAGGAAATCCGGAAAATGCGAGTTTACCGCCCATGAAAGCTGCGGTAAAACAGCGTGACTGTCCGAATAAAGCCGCAGGACCTTTCCATCTAGAATTGACATAGAATAAAAATGAAAGAATCAATAGCTCTGTTTTTTCTCGTAGCCCGTATCTAGTGAACTCCCACATGATATGAATGGAGAGAAAAAAATCATTCCAGCTGACAGTGCCAATTGACACATGTTGAATTGAATTTCAAGGCTTTTGAATACACAGACACACACACATACAGCCCCTGAAATAAAAGTAGAAATATATAAATGGTCATCATATAACATCCCCATAATGAAACAAGAAAATCCGAGACATCACTCTATTAAAGCAATTTGCTGCTGTCTACAGCTCCATCCTTAAATCTTTCGTCACTCGTTGTCTCTAATGATCATCGGTGTGATTTACTTGATAATAAGTTCTTAAGAATTCAGTTCCTTGCAAACAGAGGGGCCCTTAAGAGAACACTTGTATGAAAGAAATTTTAAAAGCATAGAGTGTCATCGCGTTTCTAATATAAAGCAAAGACACAAAAGATTTTGGTAATCTTGTAAGCAACACCTAAACTTTATTTTTTATTTTTATTATTTTTTTGACATGCTTAGATTGGAAAACTCTCTGGACCTAACCAACAGGCCCTGTGACTTATGGAACTGGTCACGTCTAAATCGATAACAGCCTTCGACCGCAGCAAAACATCCCACAGTTGTTCACACGCATAGAAAAGCAGCGACGTATCGACTACTAGGGCAAGTTTGCAAGTATAGGATTTTTTTTTCCGGTTGTCCTGTTGAAATAAAGATTTCGCTTGCTTCACTCATACCATGAATCGTAGATATCGGGATCTCGGGTTGTCTAAGGCAGCGGTTTTGGTAAGCTTACCTTGCTTGTCAAGTAAAGTGAAGGGCTAGTACGAGAGACGTTCGATTTATTGTGTTCTTATTTTTTATTTGATATTATTTCACGCAATTGTTATTCGCACATGTCCGTCCTTCATTTTGTGGAACGGAGCCCCGACCCATTACCCACCAACTAGCAAAAGAAGGGAAAAAATGTTAAAAAATTAGATTGAAAGATATCCGCCATATGTACCCGCAGCATATCAGCTATTTCCAGTTTTCCTCCACTCGGAGCGGAGGAAAACTGGAAAATCGACTTTACCGCCGATGGGAACGGCGGTAAAGCCGCAAATTCCAGTTTTCCTTCCCACGGAGCGGAGGAAAAGTGGAAAATCGACTTTACCGCCGATGGGAACGGCGGTAAAGCTGCAAATTCCAGTTTTCCTCCTCTCAAAGGGGAGGAAAACTGGAAAATCAAGTTTACCGCCGATGAAAGCGGCGGTAAAGCTGCAATTGCAAGTTTTCCTCCTCTCGAAGCGGAGGAAAACTGGAAAATCAAGTTCACTGCGGATGAGAGCGGCGGTAAAGCTGCAATTGCCAGTTTTCCTTCTCTCGAAGCGGAGGAAAACGGGAAAATCAAGTTCACCGCGGATGAGAGCGGCGGTAAAGCTGCAATTGCCAGTTTTCCTCCTCTCAGAGCAGAGGAAAACTGGAAAATACGAGTTTACCGCCCATGCAAGCTGCGGTAAAACAGCGTGACTGTCCGAACAAAGCCGCAGGACCTTTCCATCTCCAATTGACATAGAATAAAAATGAAAGAATCAATAGCTCTGTTCTTTCTCGTAGCCCGTATCTAGTGAACTCCCACATGATATGAATGGAGAGAAAAAAATCATTCCAGCTGACAGTGCCAATTGACACATGTTGAATTGAATTTCAAGGCTTTTGAATACACAGACACACACACATACAGCCCCTGAAATAAAAGTAGAAATATATAAATGGTCATCATATAACATCCCCATAATGAAACAAGAAAATCCGAGACATCACTCTATTAAAGCAATTTGCTGCTGTCTACAGCTCCATCCTTAAATCTTTCGTCACTCGTTGTCTCTAATGATCATCGGTGTGATTTACTTGATAATAAGTTCTTAAGAATTCAGTTCCTTGCAAACAGAGGGGCCCTTAAGAGAACACTTGTATGAAAGAAATTTTAAAAGCATAGAGTGTCATCGCGTTTCTAATATAAAGCAAAGACACAAAAGATTTTGGTAATCTTGTAAGCAACACCTAAACTTTATTTTTTATTTTTATTATTTTTTTGACATGCTTAGATTGGAAAACTCTCTGGACCTAACCAACAGGCCCTGTGACTTATGGAACTGGTCACGTCTAAATCGATAACAGCCTTCGACCGCAGCAAAACATCCCACAGTTGTTCACACGCATAGAAAAGCAGCGACGTATCGACTACTAGGGCAAGTTTGCAAGTATAGGATTTTTTTTTCCGGTTGTCCTGTTGAAATAAAGATTTCGCTTGCTTCACTCATACCATGAATCGTAGATATCGGGATCTCGGGTTGTCTAAGGCAGCGGTTTTGGTAAGCTTACCTTGCTTGTCAAGTAAAGTGAAGGGCTAGTACGAGAGACGTTCGATTTATTGTCTTCTTATTTTTTATTTGATATTATTTCACGCAATTGTTATTCGCACATGTTCGTCCTTCATTTTGTGGAACGGAGCCCCGACCCATTTCCCACCAACTAGCAAAAGAAGGGAAAAAATGTTAAAAAATCAGATTGAAACATATCCGCCATATGTACCCGCAGCATATCTGCTATTTCCAGTTTTCCTCCTCTCGGAGCGCAGGAAAACTGGCAAATCGACTTTACCGCGATGGGAATGGCGGTAAAGCCGCAAATTCCAGTTTTCCTCCCCTCGGAGTGGAGGAAAAGTGGAAAATCGACTTTACCGCCGATGGGAACGGCGGTAAAGCTGCAAATTCCAGTTTTCCTCCTCTCAAAAGGGAGGAAAACTGGAAAATCAAGTTTACCGCCGATGAGAGCGGCTGTAAAGCTGCAATTGCAAGTTTTCCTCCTCTCGAAGCGGAGGAAAGCTGGAAAATCAAGTTCACTGCGGATGAGAGCGGCGGTAAAGCTGCAATTGCCAGTTTTCCTCCTCTCGAAGCGGAGGAAAACGGGAAAATCAAGTTTACCGCGGTTGAGAGGGACGGTAAAGCTGCAATTGCCTGTTTTCCTCCTCTCAGAGCGGAGGAAAACTGGAAAATGCGAGTTTATCGCCCATGCAAGCTGCGGTAAAACAGCGTGACTGTCCGAATAAAGCCGCAGGACCTTTCCATCTCCAATTGACATAGAATAAAAATGAAAGAATCAATAGCTCTGTTCTTTCTCGTAGCCCGTATCTAGTGAACTCCCACATGATATGAATGGAGAGAAAAAAATCATTCCAGCTGACTGTGCCAATTGACACATGTTGAATTGAATTTCAAGGCTTTTGAACACACACACACACATACAGCCCCTGAAATAAAGGTAGAAATATATAAATGGTCATCAAATAACATCCCCATAATGAAACAAGAAAATCCGAGACATCACTCTATTAAAGCAATTTGCTGCTGTCTACAGCTCCATCCTTAAATCTTTCGTCACTCGTTGTCTCTAATGATCATCGGTGTGATTTACTTGATAATAAGTTCTTAAGAATTTAGTTCCTTGCAAACAGAGGGGCCCTTAAGAGAACACTTGTATGAAAGAAATTTTAAAAGCATAGAGTGTCATCGCGTTTCTAATATAAAGCAAAGACACAAAAGATTTTGGTAATCTTGTAAGCAACACCTAAACTTTATTTTTTATTTTTATTATTTTTTTGACATGCTTAGATTGGAAAACTCTCTGGACCTAACCAACAGGCCCTGTGACTTATGGAACTGGTCACGTCTAAATCGATAACAGCCTTCGACCGCAGCAAAACATCCCACAGTTGTTCACACGCATAGAAAAGCAGCGACGTATCGACTACTAGGGCAAGTTTGCAAGTATAGGATTTTTTTTTCCGGTTGTCCTGTTGAAATAAAGATTTCGCTTGCTTCACTCATACCATGAATCGTAGATATCGGGATCTCGGGTTGTCTAAGGCAGCGGTTTTGGTAAGCTTACCTTGCTTGTCAAGTAAAGTGAAGGGCTAGTACGAGAGACGTTCGATTTATTGTCTTCTTATTTTTTATTTGATATTATTTCACGCAATTGTTATTCGCACATGTTCGTCCTTCATTTTGTGGAACGGAGCCCCGACCCATTTCCCACCAACTAGCAAAAGAAGGGAAAAAATGTTAAAAAATCAGATTGAAACATATCCGCCATATGTACCCGCAGCATATCTGCTATTTCCAGTTTTCCTCCTCTCGGAGCGCAGGAAAACTGGCAAATCGACTTTACCGCGATGGGAATGGCGGTAAAGCCGCAAATTCCAGTTTTCCTCCCCTCGGAGTGGAGGAAAAGTGGAAAATCGACTTTACCGCCGATGGGAACGGCGGTAAAGCTGCAAATTCCAGTTTTCCTCCTCTCAAAAGGGAGGAAAACTGGAAAATCAAGTTTACCGCCGATGAGAGCGGCTGTAAAGCTGCAATTGCAAGTTTTCCTCCTCTCGAAGCGGAGGAAAGCTGGAAAATCAAGTTCACTGCGGATGAGAGCGGCGGTAAAGCTGCAATTGCCAGTTTTCCTCCTCTCGAAGCGGAGGAAAACGGGAAAATCAAGTTTACCGCGGTTGAGAGGGACGGTAAAGCTGCAATTGCCTGTTTTCCTCCTCTCAGAGCGGAGGAAAACTGGAAAATGCGAGTTTATCGCCCATGCAAGCTGCGGTAAAACAGCGTGACTGTCCGAATAAAGCCGCAGGACCTTTCCATCTCCAATTGACATAGAATAAAAATGAAAGAATCAATAGCTCTGTTCTTTCTCGTAGCCCGTATCTAGTGAACTCCCACATGATATGAATGGAGAGAAAAAAATCATTCCAGCTGACTGTGCCAATTGACACATGTTGAATTGAATTTCAAGGCTTTTGAACACACACACACACATACAGCCCCTGAAATAAAGGTAGAAATATATAAATGGTCATCAAATAACATCCCCATAATGAAACAAGAAAATCCGAGACATCACTCTATTAAAGCAATTTGCTGCTGTCTATAGCTCCATCCTTAAATCTTTCGTCACTCGTTGTCTCTAATGATCATCGGTGTGATTTACTTGATAATAAGTTCTTAAGAATTCAGTTCCTTGCAAACAGAGGGGCCCTTAAGAGAACGCTTGTATGAAAGAAATTTTAAAAGCATAGAGTGTCATCGCGTTTCTAATATAAAGCGAAGACACAAAAGATTTTGGTAATCTTGTAAGCAACACCTACACATTATTTTTTATTTTTATTATTTTTTTGACATGCTTAGCTTGGGAAACTCTCTGGACCTAACCAACAGGCCCTGTGACTGATGGAACTGGTCACGTCTAAATCGATAACAGCCTTCGACCGCAGCAAAACATCCCACAGTTGTTCACACGCATAGAAAAGCAGCGACGTATCGACTACTAGGGCAAGTTTGCGAGTATAGGATTTTTTTTCCGGTTGTCCTGTTGAAATAAAGATTTCGCTTGCTTCACTCATACCATGAATCGTAGATATCGGGATCTCGGGTTGTCTAAGGCAGCGGTTTTGGTAAGCTTGCCTTGCTTGTCAAGTAAAGTGAAGGGCTAGTACGAGAGACGTTCGATTTATTGTGTTCTTATTTTTTATTTGATATTATTTCACGCGATTGTTATTCGCACATGTTCGTCCTTCATTTTGTGGAACGGACCCCCGACCCATTACCCACCAACTAGCAAAAGAAGGGAAAAAATGTTAAAAAATCAGATTGAAAGATATCCGCCATATGTACCCGCAGCATATCAGCTATTTCCAGTTTTCCTCCTCTCGGAGCGCAGGAAAACTGGCAAATCGACTTTACCGCGATGGGAATGGCGGTAAAGCCGCAAATTCCAGTTTTCCTCCCCTCGGAGCGGAGGAAAAGTGGAAAATCGACTTTACCGCCGATGGGAACGGCGGTAAAACAGCAAATTCCAGTTTTCCTCCTCTCAAAGGGGAGGAAAACTGGAAAATCAAGTTTACCGCCGATGAGAGCGGCGGTAAAGCTGCAATTGCAAGGTTTCCTCCTCTCGAAGCGGAGGAAAACTGGAAAATCAAGTTCACCGCGGATGAGAGCGGCGGTAAAGCTGTAATTGCCAGTTTTCCTCCTCTCGAAGCGGAGGAAAACGGGAAAATCAAGTTCACCGCGGATGAGAGGGACGGTAAAGCTGCAATTGCCTGTTTTCCTCCTCTCGAAGCGGAGGAAAACGGGAAAATCAAGTTCACCGCGGATGAGAGCGGCGGTAAAGCTGCAATTGCCAGTTTTCCTCCTCTCGAAGCGGAGGAAAACTGGAAAATCAAGTTCACCGCGGATGAGAGCGACGGTAAAGCTGCAATTGCCAGTTTTCCTCCTCTCAGAGCGGAGGAAATCTGGAAAATGCAAGTTTACCGCCCATGAAAGCTCCGGTAAAACAGCGTCACTGTCCGAATAAAGCCGCAGGACCTTTCCATCTACAATTGACATAGAATAAAAATGAAAGAATCAATAGCTCTGTTTTTTCTCGTAGCCCGTATCTAGTGAACTCCCACATGATATGAATGGAGAGAAAAAAATCATTCCAGCTGACAGTGCCAATTGACACATGTTGAATTGAATTTCAAGGCTTTTGAATACACAGACACACACACATACAGCCCCTGAAATAAAAGTAGAAATATATAAATGGTCATCATATAACATCCCCATAATGAAACAAGAAAATCCGAGACATCACTCTATTAAAGCAATTTGCTGCTGTCTACAGCTCCATCCTTAAATCTTTCGTCACTCGTTGTCTCTAATGATCATCGGTGTGATTTACTTGATAATAAGTTTTTAAGAATTCAGTTCCTTGCAAACAGAGGGGCCCTTAAGAGAACACTTGTATGAAAGAAATTTTAAAAGCATAGAGTGTCATCGCGTTTCTAATATAAAGCAAAGACACAAAAGATTTTGGTAATCTTGTAAGCAACACCTAAACTTTATTTTTTATTTTTATTATTTTTTTGGCATGCTTAGATTGGAAAACTCTCTGGACCTAACCAACAGGCCCTGTGACTTATGGAACTGGTCACGTCTAAATCGATAACAGCCTTCGACCGCAGCAAAACATCCCACAGTTGTTCACACGCATAGAAAAGCAGCGACGTATCGACTACTAGGGCAAGTTTGCAAGTATAGGATTTTTTTTTCCGGTTGTCCTGTTGAAATAAAGATTTCGCTTGCTTCACTCATACCATGAATCGTAGATATCGGGATCTCGGGTTGTCTAAGGCAGCGGTTTTGGTAAGCTTACCTTGCTTGTCAAGTAAAGTGAAGGGCTAGTACGAGAGACGTTCGATTTATTGTCTTCTTATTTTTTATTTGATATTATTTCACGCAATTGTTATTCGCACATGTTCGTCCTTCATTTTGTGGAACGGAGCCCCGACCCATTTCCCACCAACTAGCAAAAGAAGGGAAAAAATGTTAAAAAATCAGATTGAAACATATCCGCCATATGTACCCGCAGCATATCTGCTATTTACAGTTTTCCTCCTCTCGGAGCGCAGGAAAACTGGCAAATCGACTTTACCGCGATGGGAATGGCGGTAAAGCCGCAAATTCCAGTTTTCCTCCCCTCGGAGGGGAGGAAAAGTGGAAAATCGACTTTACCGCCGATGGGAACGGCGGTAAAGCTGCAAATTCCAGTTTTCCTCCTCTCAAAAGGGAGGAAAACTGGAAAATCAAGTTTACCGCCGATGAGAGCGGCTGTAAAGCTGCAATTGCAAGTTTTCCTCCTCTCGAAGCGGAGGAAAGCTGGAAAATCAAGTTCACTGCGGATGAGAGCGGCGGTAAAGCTGCAATTGCCAGTTTTCCTCCTCTCGAAGCGGAGGAAAACGGGAAAATCAAGTTTACCGCGGTTGAGAGGGACGGTAAAGCTGCAATTGCCTGTTTTCCTCCTCTCAGAGCGGAGGAAAACTGGAAAATGCGAGTTTATCGCCCATGCAAGCTGCGGTAAAACAGCGTGACTGTCCGAATAAAGCCGCAGGACCTTTCCATCTCCAATTGACATAGAATAAAAATGAAAGAATCAATAGCTCTGTTTTTTCTCGTAGCCCGTATCTAGTGAACTCCCACATGATATGAATGGAGAGAAAAAAATCATTCCAGCTGACTGTGCCAATTGACACATGTTGAATTGAATTTCAAGGCTTTTGAACACACACACACACATACAGCCCCTGAAATAAAGGTAGAAATATATAAATGGTCATCAAATAACATCCCCATAATGAAACAAGAAAATCCGAGACATCACTCTATTAAAGCAATTTGCTGCTGTCTATAGCTCCATCCTTAAATCTTTCGTCACTCGTTGTCTCTAATGATCATCGGTGTGATTTACTTGATAATAAGTTCTTAAGAATTCAGTTCCTTGCAAACAGAGGGGCCCTTAAGAGAACGCTTGTATGAAAGAAATTTTAAAAGCATAGAGTGTCATCGCGTTTCTAATATAAAGCGAAGACACAAAAGATTTTGGTAATCTTGTAAGCAACACCTACACTTTATTTTTTATTTTTATTATTTTTTTGACATGCTTAGCTTGGGAAACTCTCTGGACCTAACCAACAGGCCCTGTGACTGATGGAACTGGTCACGTCTAAATCGATAACAGCCTTCGACCGCAGCAAAACATCCCACAGTTGTTCACACGCATAGAAAAGCAGCGACGTATCGACTACTAGGGCAACTTTGCGAGTATAGGATTTTTTTTTCCGGTTGTCCTGTTGAAATAAAGATTTCGCTTGCTTCACTCATACCATGAATCGTAGATATCGGGATCTCGGGTTGTCTAAGGCAGCGGTTTTGGTAAGCTTGCCTTGCTTGTCAAGTAAAGTGAAGGGCTAGTACGTGAGACGTTCGATTTATTGTGTTCTTATTTTTTATTTGATATTATTTCACGCGATTGTTATTCGCACATGTTCGTCCTTCATTTTGTGGAACGGACCCCCGACCCATTACCCACCAACTAGCAAAAGAAGGGAAAAAATGTTAAAAAATCAGATTGAAAGATATCCGCCATATGTACCCGCAGCATATCAGCTATTTCCAGTTTTCCTCCTCTCGGAGCGCAGGAAAACTGGCAAATCGACTTTACCGCGATGGGAATGGCGGTAAAGCCGCAAATTCCAGTTTTCCTCCCCTCGGAGCGGAGGAAAAGTGGAAAATCGACTTTACCGCCGATGGGAACGGCGGTAAAACAGCAAATTCCAGTTTTCCTCCTCTCAAAGGGGAGGAAAACTGGAAAATCAAGTTTACCGCCGATGAGAGCGGCGGTAAAGCTGCAATTGCAAGGTTTCCTCCTCTCGAAGCGGAGGAAAACAGGAAAATCAAGTTCACCGCGGATGAGAGCGGCGGTAAAGCTGTAATTGCCAGTTTTCCTCCTCTCGAAGCGGAGGAAAACGGGAAAATCAAGTTCATCGCGGATGAGAGGGACGGTAAAGCTGCAATTGCCTGTTTTCCTCCTCTCGAAGCGGAGGAAAACGGGAAAATCAAGTTCACCGCGGATGAGAGCGGCGGTAAAGCTGCAATTGCCAGTTTTCCTCCTCTCGAAGCGGAGGAAAACTGGAAAATCAAGTTCACCGCGGATGAGAGCGACGGTAAAGCTGCAATTGCCAGTTTTCCTCCTCTCAGAGCGGAGGAAATCTGGAAAATGCAAGTTTACCGCCCATGAAAGCTGCGGTAAAACAGCGTCACTGTCCGAATAAAGCCGCAGGACCTTTCCATCTACAATTGACATAGAATAAAAATGAAAGAATCAATAGCTCTGTTTTTTCTCGTAGCCCGTATCTAGTGAACTCCCACATGATATGAATGGAGAGAAAAAAATCATTCCAGCTGACAGTGCCAATTGACACATGTTGAATTGAATTTCAAGGCTTTTGAATACACAGACACACACACATACAGCCCCTGAAATAAAAGTAGAAATATATAAATGGTCATCATATAACATCCCCATAATGAAACAAGAAAATCCGAGACATCACTCTATTAAAGCAATTTGCTGCTGTCTACAGCTCCATCCTTAAATCTTTCGTCACTCGTTGTCTCTAATGATCATCGGTGTGATTTACTTGATAATAAGTTCTTAAGAATTCAGTTCCTTGCAAACAGAGGGGCCCTTAAGAGAACACTTGTATGAAAGAAATTTTAAAAGCATAGAGTGTCATCGTGTTTCTAATATAAAGCAAAGACACAAAAGATTTTGGTAATCTTGTAAGCAACACCTAAACTTTATTTTTTATTTTTATTATTTTTTTGACATGCTTAGATTGGGAAACTCTCTGGACCTAACCAACAGGCCCTGTGACTTATGGAACTGGTCACGTCTAAATCGATAACAGCCTTCGACCGCAGCAAAACATCCCACAGTTGTTCACACGCATAGAAAAGCAGCGACGTATCGACTACTAGGGCAAGTTTGCAAGTATAGGATTTTTTTTTCCGGTTGTCCTGTTGAAATAAAGATTTCGCTTGCTTCACTCATACCATGAATCGTAGATATCGGGATCTCGGGTTGTCTAAGGCAGCGGTTTTGGTAAGCTTACCTTGCTTGTCAAGTAAAGTGAAGGGCTAGTACGAGAGAGGTTCGATTTATTGTGTTCTTATTTTTTATTTGATATTATTTCACGCAATTGTTATTCGCAAATGTCCGTCCTTCATTTTGTGGAACGGAGCCCCGACCCATTACCAACCAACTAGCAAAAGAAGGGAAAAAATGTTAAAAAATCAGATTGAAAGATATCCGCCATATGTACCCGCAGCATATCAGCTATTTCCAGTTTTCCTCATCTCGGAGCGTAGGAAAACTAGCAAATCGACTTTACCGCCGATGGGAACGGCGGTAAAGCCGCAAATTCCAGGTTTCCTCCTTTCAAAGGGGAGCAAAACTGGAAAATCAAGTTTACCGCCGATGAGAGCGGCGGTAAAGCTGTAATTGCAAGTTTTCCTCCTCTCGAAGCGGAGGAAAACTGGAAAATCAAGTTCACCGCGGATGAGAGCAGCGGTAAAGCTGCAATTGCCAGTTTTCCTCCTCTCGAAGCGGAGGACAACGGGAAAATCAAGTTCACCGCGGATGAGAGCGACGGTAAAGCTGCAATTGCCAGTTTTCCTCCTCTCAGAGCGGAGGAAATCTGGAAAATGCGAGTTTACCGCCCATGAAAGCTACGGTAAAACAGCGTGACTGTCCGAATAAAGCCGCAGGACCTTTCCATCTACAATTGACATAGAATAAAAATGAAAGAATCAATAGCTCTGTTTTTTCTCGTAGCCCGTATCTAGTGAACTCCCACATGATATGAATGGAGAGAAAAAAATCATTCCAGCTGACTGTGCCAATTGACACATGTTGAATTGAATTTCAAGGCTTTTGAACACACACACACACACACACGCATACAGCCCCTGAAAAAAAAGTAGAAATATATAAATGGTCTTCAAATAACATCCCCATAATGAAACAAGAAAATCCGAGACATCACTCTATTAAAGCAATTTGCTGCTGTCTACAGCTCCATCCTCAAATCTTTCGTCACTCGTTGTCTCTAATGATCATCGGTGTGATTTACTTGATAATAAGTTCTTAAGAATTCAGTTCCTTGCAAACAGAGTGGCCCTTAAGAGAACACTTGTATAAAAGAAATTTTAAAAGCATAGAGTGTCATCGCGTTTCTAATATAAAGCAAAGACACAAAAGATTTTGGTAATCTTGTAAGCAACACCTACACTTTATTTTTTATTTTTATTATTTTTTTGACATGCTTAGATTGGGAAACTCTCTGGACCTAACCAACAGGCCCTGTGACTGATGGAACTGGTCACGTCTAAATCGATAACAGCCTTCGACCGCAGCAAAACATCCCACAGTTGTTCACACGCATAGAAAAGCAGCGACGTATCGACTACTAGGGCAAGTTTGCGAGTATAGGATTTTTTTTTTCCGGTTGTCCTGTTGAGATAAAGATTTCGCTTGCTTCACTCATACCATGAATCGTAGATATCGGGATCTGGGGTTGTCTAAGGCAGCAGTTTTGGTAAGCTTACCTTGCTTGTAAAGTAAAGTGAAGGGCTAGTACGAGAGACGTTCGATTTATTGTGTTCTTATTTTTTATTTGATTTTATTTCACGCGATTGTTATTCGCACATGTTCGTCCTTCATTTTGTGGAACGGAGCCCCGACCCATAACCCACCAACTAGCAAAAGAAGGGAAAAAATGTTAAAAAATCAGATTGAAAGATATCCGCCATATGTACCCGCAGCATATCTGCTATTTCCAGTTTTCCTCCTCTCGGAGCGGAGGAAAACTGGCAAATCGACTTTACCGCGATGGGAACGGCGGTAAAGCCGCAAATTCCAGTTTTCCTCCCCTCGGAGCGGAGGAAAAGTGGAAAATCGAATTTACCGCCGATGGGAACGGCGGTAAAGCTGTAAATTCAAGTTTTCCTCCTCTCAAAGGGGAGGAAAACTGGAAAATCAATTTTACCACCGATGAGAGCGGCGGGAAAGCTGCAATTGCAAGTTTTCCACCTCTCGAAGCGGAGGAAAACTGGAAAATCAAGTTCACCGCGGATGAGAGCGGCGGTAAAGCTGCAATTGCCAGTTTTCCTCCTCTCGAAGCGGAGGAAAACGGAAAAATCAAGTTCACCGCGGATGAGAGCGACGGTAAAGCTGCAATTGCCAGTTTTCCTCCTCTCAGAGCGGAGGAAAACTGGAAAATGCGAGTTTACCGCCCATGCAAGCTGCGGTAAAACAGCGTGACTGTCCGAATAAAGCCGCAGGACCTTTCCATCTCCAATTGACATTGAATAAAAATGAAAGAATCAATAGCTCTGTTTTTTCTCGTAGCCCGTATCTAGTGAACTCCCACATGATATGAATGGAGAGAAAAAAATCATTCCAGCTGACTGTGCCAATTGACACATGTTGAATTGAATTTCAAGGCTTTTGAACTCACACACACACACACACACACACACACACGCATACAGCCCCTGAAATAAAAGTAGAAATATATAAATGGTCATCAAATAACATCCCCATAATGAAACAAGAAAATCCGAGACATCACTCTATTAAAGCAATTTGCTGCTGTCTACAGCTCCATCCTTAAATCTTTCGTCACTCGTTGTCTCTAATGATCATTGGTGTGATTTACTTGATAATAAGTTCTTAAGAATTCAGTTCCTTGCAAACAGAGGGGCCCTTAAGAGAACACTTGTGTGAAAGAAATTCTAAAAGCATAGAGTGTCATCGCGTTTCTAATATAAAGCAAAGACACAAAAGATTTAGGTAATCTTGTGAGCAACACCTAAACTTTATTTTTTATTTTTATTATTTTTTTGACATGCTTAGATTGGGAAACTCTCTGGACCTAACCAACAGGCCCTGTGACTGATGGAACTGGTCTCGTCTAAATCGATAACAGCCTTCGACCGCAGCAAAACATCCCACAGTTGTTCACACGCATAGAAAAGCAGCGACGTATCGACTACTAGGGCAAGTTTGCGAGTATAGGATTTTTTTTCCGGTTGTCCTGTTGAGATAAAGATTTCGCTTGCTTCACTCATACCATGAATCGTAGATATCGGGATCTCGGGTTGTCTAAGGCAGCGGTTTTGGTAAGCTTACCTTGCTTGTCAAGTAAAGTGAAGGGCTAGTACGAGTGACGTTCGATTTATTGTGTTCTTATTTTTTATTTGATATTATTTCACGCGATTGTTATTCGCACATGTTCGTCCTTCATTTTGTGGAACGGAGCCCCGACCCATTCCCACCAACTAGCAAAAGAAGGGAAAAAATGTTAAAAAATCAGATTGAAAGATATCTGCCATATGTACCCGCAGCATATCTGCTATTTCCAGTTTTCCTCCTCTCGGAGCGGAGGAAAACTGGCAAATCGACTTTACCGCGATGGGAACGGCGGTAAAGCCGCAAATTCAATTTTTCCACCCCTCGGAGCGGAGGAAAAGTGGAAAATCGACTTTACCGCCGATGGGAACGGCGGTAAAGCTGCAAATTCCAGTTTTCCTCCTCTCAAAGGGGAGGAAAACTGGAAAATCAAGTTTACCGCCGATGAGAGCGGCGGTAAAGCTGCAATTGCAAGTTTTCCTCCTCTCGAAGCGGAGGAAAACTGGAAAATCAAGTTCACCGCGGATGAGAGCGGCGATAAAGCTGCAATTGCCAGTTTTCCTCCTCTCGAAGCGGAGGAAAACGGGAAAATCAAGTTCACCGCGGATGAGAGCGACGGTAAAGCTGCAATTGCCAGTTTTCCTCCTCTCAGAGCGGAGGAAAACGGGAAAATGCGAGTTTACCGCCCATGCAAGCTGCGGTAAAACAGCGTGACTATCCGAATAAAGCCGCAGGACCTTTCCATCTCCAATTGTCATAGAATAAAAATGAAAGAATCAATAGCTCTGTTTTTTCTCGTAGCCCGTATCTAGTGAACTCCCACATGATATGAATGGAGAGAAAAAAATCATTCCAGCTGACTGTGCCAATTGACACATGTTGAATTGAATTTCAAGGCTTTTGAACACACACACACACACACACACACACACACGCATACAGCCCCTAAAATAAAAGTAGAAATATTTAAATGGTCATCAAATAACATCCCTATAATGAAACAAGAAAATTCGAGACATCACTCTATTAAAGCAATTTGCTGCTGTCTACAGCTCCATCCTTAAATCTTTCGTCACTCGTTGTCTCTAATGATCATCGGTGTGATTTACTTGATAATAAGTTCTTAAGAATTCAGTTCCTAGCAAACAGAGGGGCCCTTAAGAGAACACTTGTATGAAAGAAATTTTAAAAGCATAGAGTGTCATCGCGTTTCTAATATAAAGCAAAGACACAAGATTTTGATAATCTTGTAAGCAACACCTAAACTTTATTTTTTATTTTTATTATTTTTTTGACATGCTTAGATTGGGAAACTCTCTGGACCTAACCAACAGGCCCTGTGACTGATGGAACTGGTCACGTCTAAATCGATAACAGCCTTCGACCGCAGCAAAACATCCCACAGTTGTTCACACGCATAGAAAAGCAGCGACGTATCGACTACTAGGGCAAGTTTGCGAGTATAGGATTTTTTTTTCCGGTTGTCCTGTTGAAATAAAGATTTCGCTTGCTTCACTCATACCATGAATCGTAGATATCGGGATCTCGGGTTGTCTAAGGCAGCGGTTTTGGTAAGCTTACCTTGCTTGTCAAGTAAAGTGAAGGGCTAGTACGAGAGACGTTCGATTTATTGTGTTCTTATTTTTTATTTGATATTATTTTACGCAATTGTTATTCGCACATGTTCGTCCTTCATTTTGTGGAACGGAGCCCCGACCCATTGCCCACCAACTAGCAAAAGAAGGGAAAAAATGTTAAAAAATTAGATTGAAAGATATCCGCCATATGTACCCGCAGCATATCTGCTTATTTCCAGTTTTCCTCCTCTCGGAGCGGAGGAAAATTGGCAAATCGACTTTACCGCGATGGGAACGGCGGTAAAGCCGCAAATTCCAGTTTTCCTCCCCTCGGAGCGGAGGAAAAGTGGAAAATCGACTTTACCGCCGATGGGAACGGCGGTAAAGCTGCAAATTCCTGTTTTCCTCCTCTCAGAGGGGAGGAAAACTGGAAAATAAAGTTTACCGCCGATGAGAGCGGCGGTAAAGCTGTAATTGCAAGTTTTCCTCCTCTCGAAGCGGAGGAAAACGGGAAAATCAATTTCACCGCGGATGAGAGCGACGGTAAAGCTGCAATTGCCAGTTTTCCTCCTCTCAGGGCGGAGGAAAACTGGAAAATGCGAGTTTACCGCCCATGCAAGCTGCGGTAAAACAGCGTGACTGTCCGAATTAAGGCGCAGGACCTTTCCATCTACAATTGACATAGAATAAAAATGAAAGAATCAATAGCTCTGTTTTTTCTCGTAGCCCGTATCTAGTGAACTCCCACATGATATGAATGGAGAGAAAAAAATCATTCCAGCTGACTGTGCCAATTGACACATGTTGAATTGAATTTCAAGGCTTTTGAACACACACACACACACACACGCATACAGCCCCTGAAATAAAAGTAGAAATATATAAATGGTCTTCAAATAACATCCCCATAATGAAACAAGAAAATCCGAGACATCACTCTATTAAAGCAATTTGCTGCTGTCTACAGCTCCATCCTTAAATCTTTCGTCACTCGTCTCTAATGATCATCGGTGTGATTTACTTGATAATAAGTTCTTAAGAATTCAGTTCCTTGCAAACAGAGGGGCCCCTAAGAGAACACTTGTATGAAAGAAATTTTAAAAGCATAGAGTGTCATCGCGTTTCTAATATAAAGCAAAGACACAAAAGATTTTGGTAATCTTGTAAGCAACACCTACACTTTATTTTTTATTTTTATTATTTTTTTGACATGCTTAGATTGGGAAACTCTCTGGACCTAGCCAACAGGCCCTGTGACTGATGGAACTGGTCTCGTCTAAATCGATAACAGCCTTCGACCGCAGCAAAACATCCCACAGTTGTTCACACGCATAGAAAAGCAGCGACGTATCGACTACTAGGGCAAGTTTGCGAGTATAGGATTTTTTTTTCCGGATGTCCTGTTGAGATAAAGATTTCGCTTGCTTCACTCATACCATGAATCGTAGATATCGGGATCTCGGGTTGTCTAAGGCAGCGGTTTTGGTAAGCTTACCTTGCTTGTCAAGTAAAGTGAAGGGCTAGTACGAGTGACGTTCGATTTATTGTGTTCTTATTTTTTATTTGATATTATTTCACGCGATTGTTATTCGCACATGTTCGTCCTTCATTTTGTGGAACGGAGCCCTGACCCATTGCCACCAACTAGCAAAAGAAGGGAAAAAATGTTAAAAAATCAGATTGAAAGTTATCCGACATATGTACCCGCAGCATATCTGCTATTTCCAGTTTTCCTCCTCTCGGAGCGGAGGAAAACTGGCAAATCGACTTTACCGCGATGGGAATGGCGGTAAAGCCGCAAATTCAAGTTTTCCACCCCTCGGAGCGGAGGAAAAGTGGAAAATCGACTTTACCGCCGATGGGAACGGCGGTAAAGCTGCAAATTCCAGTTTTCCTCCTCTCAAAGGGGTGGAAAACTGGAAAATCAAGTTTACCGCCGATGAGAGCGGCGGTAAAGCTGCAATTGCAAGTTTTCCTCCTCTCGAAGCGGAGGAAAACTGGAAAATCAAGTTCACCGCGGATGAGAGCGGCGGCAAAGCTGCAATTGCCAGTTTTCCTCCTCTCAGAGCGGAGGAAAACTGGAAAATGCGAGTTTACCGCCCATGCAATCTACGGAAAAACAGCGTGACTGTCCGAATAAAGCCGCCGGACCTTTCCATCTCCAATTGACATAGAATAAAAATGAAAGAATCAATAGCTCTGTTTTTTCTCGTAGCCCGTATCTAGTGAACTCCCACATGATATGAATGGAGAGAAAAAAATCATTCCAGCTGACTGTGCCAATTGACACATGTTGAATTGAATTTCAAGGCTTTTGAACACACACACACACACACACACGCATACAGCCCATGAAATAAAAGTAGAAATATATAAATGGTCATCAAATAACATCCCCATAATGAAACAAGAAAATCCGAGACATCACTCTATTAAAGCAATTTGCTGCTGTCTACAGCTCCATCCTTAAATCTTTCGTCACTCGTTGTCTCTAATGATCATCGGTGTGATTTACTTGATAATAAGTTCTTAAGAATTCAGTTCCTTGCAAACAGAGGGGCCCTTAAGAGAACACTTGTATGAAAGAAATTCTAAAAGCATAGAGTGTCATCGCGTTTCTAATATAAAGCAAAGACACAAAAGATTTTGGTAATCTTGTGAGCAACACCTAAACTTTATTTTTTATTTTTATTATTTTTTTGACATGCTTAGATTGGGAAACTCTCTGGACCTAACCAACAGGCCCTGTGACTGATGGAACTGGTCACGTCTAAATCGATAACAGCCTTCGACCGCAGCAAAACATCCCACAGTTGTTCACACGCATAGAAAAGCAGCGACGTATCCACTACTAGGGCAAGTTTGCGAGTATAGGATTTCTTTTTCCGGTTGTCCTGTTGAAATAAAGGTTTCGCTTGCTTCACTCATACCATGAATCGTAGATATCGGGATCTCGGGTTGTCTAAGGCAGCGGTTTTGGTAAGCTTACCTTGCTTGTCAAGTAGAGTGAAGGGCTAGTACGAGAGACGTTCGATTTAATGTGTTCTTATTTTTTATTTGATATTATTTCACGCGATTGTTATTCGCATATGTTCGTCAATCATTTTGTGGAACGGAGCCCCGACCCATTACCCACCAACTAGCAAAAGAAGGCAAAAAATGTTAAAAAATCAGATTGAAAGATATCCGCCATATGTACCCGCAGCATATCTGCTATTTCCAGTTTTCCTCCTCTCGGAGCGGAGGAAAACTGGCAAATCGACTCTACCGCGATGGGAACGGCGGTAAAGCCGCAAATTCCAGTTTTCCTCCCCTCGGAGCGGAGGAAAAGTGGAAAATCGACTTTACCGCCGATGGGAACGGCGGTAAAGGTTCAAATTCCAGGTTTCCTCCTCTCAAAGGGGTGGAAAACTGGAAAATCAAGTTTACCGCCGATGAGAGCGGCGGTAAAGCTGCAATTGCAAGTTTTCCTCCTCTCGAAGTGGAGGAAAACTGGAAAATCAAGTTCACCGCGGATGAGAGCGGCGGTAAAGCTGCAATTGCCAGTGTTCCTCCTCTCGAAGCGGAGGAAAACGGGAAAATCAAGTTCACCGCGGATGAGAGCGACGGTAAAGCTGCAATTGCCAAATTTCCTCCTCTCAGAGCGGAGGAAAACTGAAAAATACGAGTTTACCGCCCATGCAAGCTGCGGTAAAACAGCGTGACTGTCCGAATAAAGCCGCAGGACCTTTCCATCTCCAATTGACATAGAATAAAAATGAAAGAATCAATAGCTCTGTTTTTTCTCGTAGCCCGTATCTAGTGAACTCCCACAAGATATGAATGGAGAGAAAAAAATCATTCCAGCTGACTGTGCCAATTGACACATGTTGAATTGAATTTCAAGGCTTTTGAACACACACACACACACACACACGCATACAGCCCCTGAAATAAAAGTACAAATATATAAATGGTCATCAAATAACATCCCCATAATGAAACAAGAAAATCCGCGACATCACTCTACTAAAGCAATTTGCTGCTGTCTACAGCTCCATCCTTAAATCTTTCGTCACTCGTTGTCTCTAATGATCATCGGTGTGATTTACTTGATAATAAGTTCTCAAGAATTCAGTTCCTTGCAAACAGAGGGGCCCTTAAGAGAACAATTGTATGAAATAAATTTTAAAAGCATAGAGTGTCATCGCGTTTCTAATATAAAGCAAAGACACAAAAGATTTTGGTAATCTTGTAAGCAACACCTAAACTTTATTTTTTATTTTTATTATTTTTTTGACATGCTTAGATTGGGAAACTCTCTGGACCTAACCAACAGGCCCTGTGACTGATGGAACTGGTCACGTCTAAATCGATAACAGCCTTCGACCGCAGCAAAACATCCCACAGTTGTTCACACGCATAGAAAAGCATCGACATATCGACTACTAGGGCAAGTTTGCGAGTATAGGATTTTTTTTTCCTGTTGTCCTGTTGAGATAAAGATTTCGCTTGCTTCACTCATACCATGAATCGTAGATATCGGGATCTCGGGTTGTCTAAGGCAGCGGTTTTGGTAAGCTTACCTTGCTTGTCAAGTAAAGTGAAGGGCTAGTACGAGAGACGTTCGATTTATTGTGTTCTTATTTTTTATTTGATATTATTTCACGCAATTGTTATTCGCACATGTCCGTCCTTCATTTTGTGGAACGGAGCCCCGACCCATTACCCACCAACTAGCAAAAGAAGGGAAAAAATGTTAAAAAATCAGATTGAAAGATATCCGCCATATGTACCAGCAGCATATCTGCTATTTCAAGTTTTCGTCCTCTCGGAGCGGAGGAAAACTGGCAAATCGACTTTACCGCGATGGGAACGGCGGTAAAGCCGCAAATTCCAGTTTTCCTCCCCTCGGAGCGGAGGAAAAGTGGAAAATCGACTTTACCGCCGATTGGAACAGCGGTAAAGCCGCAAATTCCAGTTTTCCTCCTTTCAAAGGGGAGGAAAACTGGAAAATCAAGTTTACCGCCGATGAGAGCGGCGGTAAACCTGCAATTGCACGTTTTCCTCCACTCGAAGCGGAGGAAAACTGGAAAATCAAGTTCACCGCGGATGAGAGCGACTGTAAAGCTGCAATTGCCAGTTTTCCTCCTCTCGGAGGGGAGGAAAACTGGAAAATGCGAGTTTACCGCCCATGCAAGCTGCGGTAAAACAGCGTGACTGTCCGAATAAAACCGCAGGACCTTTCCATCTCCAATTGACATAGAATAAAAATGAAAGAATCAATAGCTCTGTTTTTTATCGTAGCCCGTATCTAGTGAACTCCCACATGATATGAATGGAGAGAAAAAAATCATTCCAGCTGACTGTGCCAATTGACACATGTTGAATTGAATTTCAAGGCTTTTGAATACACACACACACAGACATACAGCCCCTGAAATAAAAGTAGAAATATATAAATGGTCATCAAATAACATCCCCATAATGAAACAAGAAAATCCGAGACATCACTCTATTAAAGCAATTTGCTGCTGTCTACAGCTCCATCCTTAAATCTTTCGTCACTCGTTGTCTCTAATGATCATCGGTGTGATTTACTTGATAATAAGTTCTTAAGAATTCAGTTCCTTGCAAACAGAGGGGCCCTTAAGAGAACACTTGTATGAAATAAATTTTAAAACCATAGAGTGTCATCGCGTTTCTAATATAAAGCAAAGACACAAAAGATTTTGGTAATCTTGTGAGCAACACCTAAACTTTATTTTTTATTTTTATTATTTTTTTGACATGCTTAGATTGGGAAACTCTCTGGACCTAACCAACAGGCCCTGTGACTGATGGAACTGGTCACGTCTAAATCGATAACAGCCTTCGACCGCAGCAAAACATCCCACAGTTGTTCACACGCATAGAAAAGCAGCGACGTATCGACTACTAGGGCAAGTTTGCGAGTATAGGATTTTTTTTTCCGGTTGTCCTGTTGAAATAAAGGTTTCGCTTGCTTCACTCATACCTTGAATCGTAGATATCGGGATCTCGGGTTGTCTAAGGCAACGGTTTTGGTAAGCTTACCTTGCTTGTCAAGTAAAGTGAAGGGCTAGTACGAGAGACGTTCGATTTATTGTGTTCTTATTTTTTATTTGATATTATTTCACGCGATTGTTATTCGTACATGTGCGTCCTTCATTTTGTGGAACGGAGCCCCGACCCATTACCCACCAACTAGCAAAAGAAGGGAAAAAATGTTAAAAAATCAGATTGAAAGATATCCGCCATATGTACCCGCAGCATATCTGCTATTTCCAGTTTTCCTCCTCTCGGAGAGGAGCAAAACTGGCAAATCGACTTTACCGCGATGGGAACGGCGGTAAAGCCGCAAATTCAAGTTTTCCTCCCCTCGGAGCGGAGGAAAAGTGGAAAATCGACTTTACCGCCGATGGGAACGGCGGCAAAGCCGCAAATTCCAGTTTTCCTCCTCTCAAAGGGGAGGAAAACAGGAAAATCAAGTTTACCGCCGATGAGAGCGGCGGTAAAGCTACA
Organism: Persea americana; assembly: GCA_029852735.1. Lineage (NCBI taxonomy): Eukaryota > Viridiplantae > Streptophyta > Magnoliopsida > Laurales > Lauraceae > Persea > Persea americana. The sequence goes on along the minus strand of CM056815.1, from coordinate 11,163,933 downwards.
ATTGCAAGTTTTCCTCTTCTCGAAGCGGAGGAAAACTGGAAAATCAAGTTCACCGCGGATGAGAGCGGCGGTAAAGCTGCAATTGCCAGTTTTCCTCCTCTCGAAGCGGAGGAAAACGGGAAAATCAAGTTCACCGCGGATGACAGCGACGGTAAAGCTGCAATTGCCAGTTTTCCTCCTCTCGGAGCGGAGGAAAACTGGAAAATGCGAGTTTACCGCCCATGCAAGAGGCGGTAAAACAACGTGACTGTCCGAATAAAGCCGCAGGACCTTTCCATCTCCAATTGACATAGAATAAAAATGAAAGAATCAATAGCTCTGTTTTTTCTCGTAGCCCGTATCTAGTGAACTCCCACATGATATGAATGGAGAGAAAAAATCATTCCAGCTGACTGTGCCAATTGACACATGTTGAATTGAATTTCAAGGCTTTTGAACACACACACACACACAGACACACACACACACATACAGCCGCTGAAATAAAAGTAGAAATATATAAATGGTCATCAAATAACATCCCCATAATGAAACAAGAAAATCCGAGACATCACCCTATTAAAGCAATTTGTTGTTGTCTATAGCTCCATCCTTAAATCTTTCGTCACTCGTTGTCTCTAATGATCATCGGTGTGATTTACTTGATAATAAGTTCGTAAGAATTCAGTTCCTTGCAAACAGAGGGGCCCTTAAGAGAACACTTGTATGAAAGAAATTTTAAAAGCATAGAGTGTCATCGCGTTTTTAATATAAAGCAAAGACACAAAAGATTTTGGTAATCTTGTAAGCAACACCTACAATTTATTTTTTATTTTTATTAATTTTTTGACATGCTTAGATTGGGAAACTCTCTGGACCTAACCAACAGGCCCTGTGACTGATGGAACTGGTCACGCCTAAATCGATAACAGCCTTCGACCGCAGCAAAACATCCCACAGTTGTTCACACGCATAGAAAAGCAGCGACGTATCGACTACTAGGGCAAGTTTGCGAGTATAGGATTTTTTTTTCCGGTTGTCCTGTTGAAATAAAGATTTCGCTTGCTTCACTCATACCATGAATCGTAGATATCGGGATCTCGGGTTGTCTAAGGCAGCGGTTTTGGTAAGCTTACCTTGCTTGTCAAGTAAAGTGAAGGGCTAGTATGAGAGACGTTCGATTTATTGTGTTCTTATTTTTTATTTGATATTATTTCACGCGATTGTTATTCGCACATGTTCGTCCTTCATTTTGTGGAACGGAGCCCCGACCCATTACCCACCAACTAGCAAAAGAAGGGAAAAAATGTTAAAAAATCAGATTGAAAGATATCCGCCATATGTACCCGCAGCATATCTGCCATTTCCAGTTTTCCTCCTCTCGGAGCGGAGGAAAACTAGCAAATCGACTTTACCGCGATGGTAACGGCGGTAAAGCCGCAAATTCCAGTTTTCCTCCCCTCGGAGCGGAGGAAAAGTGGAAAATCGACTTTACCGCCGATGGGAACGGCGGTAAAGCTGCAAATTCCAGCTTTCCTCCTCTCAAAGGGGAGGAAAACTGGAAAATCAAGTTTACCGCCGATGAGAGAGGCGGTAAAGCTGCAATTGCAAGTTTTCCTCCTCTCGAAGCGGAGGAAAACTGGAAAATCAAGTTCACCGCGGATGAGAGCGGCGGTAAAGCTGCAATTGCCAGTTTTCCTCCTCTCGAAGCGGAGGAAAACGGGAAAATCAAGTTCACCGCGGATGAGAGCGACGGTAAAGCTGCAATTGCCAGTTTTCCTCCTCTCAGAGCGGAGGAAAACTGGAAAATGCGAGTTTACCGCCCATGCAAGCTACGGAAAAACAGCGTGACTGTCCGAATAAAGCCGCCGGACCTTTCCATCTCCAATTGACATAGAATAAAAATGAAAGAATCAATAGCTCTGTTTTTTCTCGTAGCCCGTATCTAGTGAACTCCCACATGATATGAATGGAGAGAAAAAAATCATTCCAGCTGACTGTGCCAATTGACACATGTTGAATTGAATTTCAAGGCTTTTGAACACACACACACACACACACGCATACAGCCCCTGAAATAAAAGTAGAAATATATAAATGGTCATCAAATAACATCCCCATAATGAAACAAGAAAATCCGAGACATCACTCTATTAAAGCAATTTGCTGCTGTCTACAGCTCCATCCTTAAATCTTTCGTCACTCGTTGTCTCTAATGATCATCGGTGTGATTTACTTGATAATAAGTTCTTAAGAATCCAGTTCCTTGCAAACAGAGGGGCCCTTAAGAGAACACTTGTATGAAATAAATTTTAAAACCATAGAGTGTCATCGCGTTTCTAATATAAAGCAAAGACACAAAAGATTTTGGTAATCTTGTGAGCAACACCTAAACTTTATTTTTTATTTTTATTATTTTTTTGACATGCTTAGATTGGGAAACTCTCTGGACCTAACCAACAGGCCCTGTGACTGATGGAACTGGTCACGTCTAAATCGATAACAGCCTTCGACCGCAGCAAAACATCCCACAGTTGTTCACACGCATAGAAAAGCAGCGACGTATCGACTACTAGGGCAAGTTTGCGAGTATAGGATTTTTTTTTCCGGTTGTCCTGTTGAAATAAAGGTTTCGCTTGCTTCACTCATACCTTGAATCGTAGATATCGGGATCTCGGGTTGTCTAAGGCAACGGTTTTGGTAAGCTTACCTTGCTTGTCAAGTAAAGTGAAGGGCTAGTACGAGAGACGTTCGATTTATTGTGTTCTTATTTTTTATTTGATATTATTTCACGCGATTGTTATTCGTACATGTGCGTCCTTCATTTTGTGGAACGGAGGCCCGACCCATTACCCACCAACTAGCAAAAGAAGGGAAAAAATGTTAAAAAATCAGATTGAAAGATATCCGCCATATGTACCCGCAGCATATCTGCTATTTCCAGTTTTCCTCCTCTCGGAGAGGAGCAAAACTGGCAAATCGACTTTACCGCGATGGGAACGGCGGTAAAGCCGCAAATTCAAGTTTTCCTCCCCTCGGAGCGGAGGAAAAGTGGAAAATCGACTTTACCGCCGATGGGAACGGCGGCAAAGCCGCAAATTCCAGTTTTCCTCCTCTCAAAGGGGAGGAAAACAGGAAAATCAAGTTTACCGCCGATGAGAGCGGCGGTAAAGCTACAATTGCAAGTTTTCCTCTTCTCGAAGCGGAGGAAAACTGGAAAATCAAGTTCACCGCGGATGAGAGCGGCGGTAAAGCTGCAATTGCCAGTTTTCCTCCTCTCGAAGCGGAGGAAAACGGGAAAATCAAGTTCACCGCGGATGACAGCGACGGTAAAGCTGCAATTGCCAGTTTTCCTCCTCTCGGAGCGGAGGAAAACTGGAAAATGCGAGTTTACCGCCCATGCAAGATGCGGTAAAACAACGTGACTGTCCGAATAAAGCCGCAGGACCTTTCCATCTCCAATTGACATAGAATAAAAATGAAAGAATCAATAGCTCTGTTTTTTCTCGTAGCCCGTATCTAGTGAACTCCCACATGATATGAATGGAGAGAAAAAATCATTCCAGCTGACTGTGCCAATTGACACATGTTGAATTGAATTTCAAGGCTTTTGAACACACACACACACACAGACACACACACACACATACAGCCGCTGAAATAAAAGTAGAAATATATAAATGGTCATCAAATAACATCCCCATAATGAAACAAGAAAATCCGAGACATCACCCTATTAAAGCAATTTGTTGTTGTCTATAGCTCCATCCTTAAATCTTTCGTCACTCGTTGTCTCTAATGATCATCGGTGTGATTTACTTGATAATAAGTTCTTAAGAATTCAGTTCCTTGCAAACAGATGGGCCCTTAAGAGAACACTTGTATGAAAGAAATTTTAAAAGCATAGAGTGTCATCGCGTTTTTAATATAAAGCAAAGACACAAAAGATTTTGGTAATCTTGTAAGCAACACCTACAATTTATTTTTTATTTTTATTAATTTTTTGACATGCTTAGATTGGGAAACTCTCTGGACCTAACCAACAGGCCCTGTGACTGATGGAACTGGTCACGCCTAAATCGATAACAGCCTTCGACCGCAGCAAAACATCCCACAGTTGTTCACACGCATAGAAAAGCAGCGACGTATCGACTACTAGGGCAAGTTTGCGAGTATAGGATTTTTTTTTCCGGTTGTCCTGTTGAAATAAAGATTTCGCTTGCTTCACTCATACCATGAATCGTAGATATCGGGATCTCGGGTTGTCTAAGGCAGCGGTTTTGGTAAGCTTACCTTGCTTGTCAAGTAAAGTGAAGGGCTAGTATGAGAGACGTTCGATTTATTGTGTTCTTATTTTTTATTTGATATTATTTCACGCGATTGTTATTCGCACATGTTCGTCCTTCATTTTGTGGAACGGAGCCCCGACCCATTACCCACCAACTAGCAAAAGAAGGGAAAAAATGTTAAAAAATCAGATTGAAAGATATCCGCCATATGTACCCGCAGCATATCTGCTATTTCCAGTTTTCCTCCTCTCGGAGCGGAGGAAAACTCGCAAATCGACTTTACCGCGATGGTAACGGCGGTAAAGCCGCAAATTCCAGTTTTCCTCCCCTCGGAGCGGAGGAAAAGTGGAAAATCGACTTTACCGCCGATGGGAACGGCGGTAAAGCTGCAAATTCCAGCTTTCCTCCTCTCAAAGGGGAGGAAAACTGGAAAATCAAGTTTACCGCCGATGAGAGAGGCGGTAAAGCTGCAATTGCAAGTTTTCCTCCTCTCGAAGCGGAGGAAAACTGGAAAATCAAGTTCACCGCGGATGAGAGCGGCGGTAAAGCTGCAATTGCCAGTTTTCCTCCTCTCGAAGCGGAGGAAAACTGGAAAATCAAGTTCACCGCGGATGAGAGCGGCGGTAAAGCTGCAATTGCCAGTTTTCCTCCTCTCGAAGCGGAGGAAAACGGGAAAATCAAGTTCACCGCGGATGAGAGCGACGGTAAAGCTGCAATTGCCAGTTTTCCTCCTCTCAGAGCGGAGGAAAACTGGAAAATGCGAGTTTACCGCCCATGCAAGCTACGGAAAAACAGCGTGACTGTCCGAATAAAGCCGCCGGACCTTTCCATCTCCAATTGACATAGAATAAAAATGAAAGAATCAATAGCTCTGTTTTTTCTCGTAGCCCGTATCTAGTGAACTCCCACATGATATGAATGGAGAGAAAAAAATCATTCCAGCTGACTGTGCCAATTGACACATGTTGAATTGAATTTCAAGGCTTTTGAACACACACACACACACACACACGCATACAGCCCCTGAAATAAAAGTAGAAATATATAAATGGTCATCAAATAACATCCCCATAATGAAACAAGAAAATCCGAGACATCACTCTATTAAAGCAATTTGCTGCTGTCTACAGCTCCATCCTTAAATCTTTCGTCACTCGTTGTCTCTAATGATCATCGGTGTGATTTACTTGATAATAAGTTCTTAAGAATTCAGTTCCTTGCAAACAGAGGGGCCCTTAAGAGAACACTTGTACGAAAGAAATTCTAAAAGCATAGAGTGTCATCGCGTTTCTAATATAAAGCAAAGACACAAAAGATTTTGGTAATCTTGTGAGCAACACCTAAACTTTATTTTTTATTTTTATTATTTTTTTGACATGCTTAGATTGGGAAACTCTCTGGACCTAACCAACAGGCCCTGTGACTGATGGAACTGGTCACGTCTAAATCGATAACAGCCTTCGACCGCAGCAAAACATCCCACAGTTGTTCACACGCATAGAAAAGCAGCGACGTATCGACTACTAGGGCAAGTTTGCGAGTATAGGATTTCTTTTTCCGGTTGTCCTGTTGAAATAAAGATTTCGCTTGCTTCACTCATACCATGAATCGTAGAAATCGGGATCTCGGGTTGTCTATGGCAGCGGTTTTGGTAAGCTTACCTTGCTTGTCAAGTAAAGTGAAGGGCTAGTATGAGAGACGTTCGATTTATTGTGTTCTTATTTTTTATTTGATATTATTTCACGCGATTGTTATTCGCACATGTTCGTCCTTCATTTTGTGGAACGGAGCCCCGACCCATTACCCACCAACTAGCAAAAGAAGGGAAAAAATGTTAAAAAATCAGATTGAAAGATATCCGCCATATGTACCCGCAGCATATCTGCTATTTCCAGTTTTCCTCCTCTCGGAGCGGAGGAAAACTAGCAAATCGACTTTACCGCGATGGTAACGGCGGTAAAGCCGCAAATTCCAGTTTTCCTCCCCTCGGAGCGGAGGAAAAGTGGAAAATCGACTTTACCGCCGATGGGAACGGCGGTAAAGCTGCAAATTCCAGCTTTCCTCCTCTCAAAGGGGAGGAAAACTGGAAAATCAAGTTTACCGCCGATGAGAGAGGCGGTAAAGCTGCAATTGCAAGTTTTCCTCCTCTCGAAGCGGAGGAAAACTGGAAAATCAAGTTCACCGCGGATGAGAGCGGCGGTAAAGCTGCAATTGCCAGTTTTCCTCCTCTCGAAGCGGAGGAAAACGGGAAAATCAAGTTCACCGCGGATGAGAGCGACGGTAAAGCTGCAATTGCCAGTTTTGCTCCTCTCAGAGCGGAGGAAAACTGGAAAATGCGAGTTTACCGCCCATGCAAGCTACGGAAAAACAGCGTGACTGTCCGAATAAAGCCGCCGGACCTTTCCATCTCCAATTGACATAGAATAAAAATGAAAGAATCAATAGCTCTGTTTTTTCTCGTAGCCCGTATCTAGTGAACTCCCACATGATATGAATGGAGAGAAAAAAATCATTCCAGCTGACTGTGCCAATTGACACATGTTGAATTGAATTTCAAGGCTTTTGAACACACACACACACACACACACGCATACAGCCCCTGAAATAAAAGTAGAAATATATAAATGGTCATCAAATAACATCCCCATAATGAAACAAGAAAATCCGAGACATCACTCTATTAAAGCAATTTGCTGCTGTCTACAGCTCCATCCTTAAATCTTTCGTCACTCGTTGTCTCTAATGATCATCGGTGTGATTTACTTGATAATAAGTTCTTAAGAATTCAGTTCCTTGCAAACAGAGGGGCCCTTAAGAGAACACTTGTATGAAAGAAATTCTAAAAGCATAGAGTGTCATCGCGTTTCTAATATAAAGCAAAGACACAAAAGATTTTGGTAATCTTGTGAGCAACACCTAAACTTTATTTTTTATTTTTATTATTTTTTTGACATGCTTAGATTGGGAAACTCTCTGGACCTAACCAACAGGCCCTGTGACTGATGGAACTGGTCACGTCTAAATCGATAACAGCCTTCGACCGCAGCAAAACATCCCACAGTTGTTCACACGCATAGAAAAGCAGCGACGTATCGACTACTAGGGCAAGTTTGCGAGTATAGGATTTCTTTTTCCGGTTGTCCTGTTGAAATAAAGATTTCGCTTGCTTCACTCATACCATGAATCGTAGAAATCGGGATCTCGGGTTGTCTATGGCAGCGGTTTTGGTAAGCTTACCTTGCTTGTCAAGTAAAGTGAAGGGCTAGTACGAGAGACGTTCGATTTATTGTGTTCTTATTTTTTATTTGATATTATTTCACGCGATTGTTATTCGCACATGTTCGTCCTTCATTTTGTGGAACGGAGCCCCGACCCATTACCCACCAACTCGCAAAAGAAGGGAAAAAATGTTAAAAAATCAGATTGAAAGATATCCGCCATATGTACCCGCAGCATATCTGCTATTTCCAGTTTTCCTCCCCTCGGAGCGGAGGAAAAGTGGAAAATCGACTTTACCGCCGATGGGAACGGCGGTAAAGGTTCAAATTCCAGTTTTCCTCCTCTCAAAGGGGTGGAAAACTGGAAAATCAAGTTTACCGCCGATGAGAGCGGCGGTAAAGCTGTAATTGCAAGTTTTCCTCCTCTCGAAGCGGAGGAAAACTGGAAAATCAAGTTCACCGCGGATGAGAGCGGCGGTAAAGCTGAAATTGCCAGTTTTCCTCCTCTCGAAGCGGAGGAAAACGGGAAAATCAAGTTCACCGCGGATGAGAGCGACGGTAAAGCTGCAATTGCCAGTTTTCCTCCTCTCAGAGCGGAGGAAAACAGGAAAATGCGAGTTTACCGCCCATGCAAGCTGCGGTAAAACAGCGTGACTGTCCGAATAAAGCCGCAGGACCTTTCCATCTCCAATTGACATAGAATAAAAATGAAAGAATCAATAGCTCTGTTTTTTCTCGTAGCCCGTATCTAGTGAACTGCCACATGATATGAATGGAGAGAAAAAAATCATTCCAGCTGACTGTGCCAATTGACACATGTTGAATTGAATTTCAAGGCTTTTGAACACACACACACACACACACACGCATACAGCCCCTGAAATAAAAGTAGAAATATATAAATGGTCATCAAATAACATCCCCATAATGAAACAAGAAAATCCGAGACATCACTCTATTAAAGCAATTTGCTGCTGTCTACAGCTCCATCCTTAAATCTTTCGTCACTCGTTTTCTCTAATGATCATCGGTGTGATTTACTTGATAACAAGTTCTTAAGAATTCAGTTCCTTGCAAACCGAGGGGCCCTTAAGAGAACACTTGTATGAAAGAAATTCTAAAAGCATAGAGTGTCATCGCGTTTCTAATATAAAGCAAAGACACAAAAGATTTTGGTAATCTTGTGAGCAACACCCAAACTTTATTTTTTATTTTTATTATTTTTTTGACATGCTTAGATTGGGAAACTCTCTGGACCTAACCAACAGGCCCTGTGACTGATGGAACTGGTCACGTCTAAATCGATAACAGCCTTCGACCGCAGCAAAACATCCCACAGTTGTTCACACGCATAGAAAAGCAGCGACGTATCGACTACTAGGGCAAGTTTGCGAGTATATGATTTTTTTTTCCGGTTGTCCTGTTGAAATAAAGGTTTCGCTTGCTTCACTCATACCATGAATCGTAGATATCGGGATCTCGGGTTGTCTAAGGCAGCGGTTTTGGTAAGCTTACCTTGCTTGTCAAGTAGAGTGAAGGGCTAGTACGAGAGACGTTCGATTTATTGTGTTCTTATTTTTTATTTGATATTATTTCACGCGATTGTTATTCGCACATGTTCGTCCATCATTTTGTGGAACGGAGCCCCGACCCATTACCCACCAACTAGCAAAAGAAGGCAAAAAATGTTAAAAAATCAGATTGAAAGATATCCGCCATATGTACCCGCAGCATATCTGCTATTTCCAGTTTTCCTCCTCTCGGAGCGGAGGAAAACTGGCAAATCGACTTTACCGCGATGGGAGCGGCGGTAAAGCCGTAAATTCCAGTTTTCCTCCCCTCGGAGCGGAGGAAAAGTGGAAAATCGACTTTACCGCCGATGGGAACGGCGGTAAAGCTGCAAATTCCAGTTTTCCTCCTCTCAAAGGGGTGGAAAACTGGAAAATCAAGTTTACCGCCGATGAGAGCGGCGGTAAAGCTGCAATTGCAAGTTTTCCTCCTCTCGAAGCGGAGGAAAACTGGAGAATCAAGTTCACCGCGGATGAGAGCGGCGGTAAAGCTGCAATTACCAGTGTTCCTCCTCTCGAAGCGGAGGAAAACGGGAAAATCAAGTTCACCGCGGATGAGAGCGACGGTAAAGCTGCAATTGCAAAATTTCCTCCTCTCAGAGCGGAGGAAAACTGAAAAATACGAGTTTACCGCCCATGCAAGCTGCGGTAAAACAGCGTGACTGTCCGAATAAAGCCGCAGGACCTTTCCATCTCCAATTGACATAGAATAAAAATGAAAGAATCAATAGCTCTATTTTTTCTCGTAGCCCGTATCTAGTGAACTCCCACATGATATGAATGGAGAGAAAAAAATCATTCCAGCTGACTGTGCCAATTGACACATGTTGAATTGAATTTCAAGGCTTTTGAACACACACACACACACACACACACACACGCATACAGCCCCTGAAATAAAAGTAGAAATATATAAATGGTCATCAAATAACATCCCCATGATGAAACAAGAAAATCCGAGACATCACTCTATTAAAGCAATTTGCTGCTGTCTACAGCTCCATCCTTAAATCTTTCGTCACTCGTTGTCTCTAATGATCATCGGTGTGATTTACTTGATAATAAGTTCTTAGGAATTCAGTTCCTTGCAAACGGAGGGGCCCTTAAGAGAACACTTGTATGAAATAAATTTTAAAAGCATAGAGTGTCATCGCGTTTCTAATATAAAGCAAAGACACAAAAGATTTTGGTAATCTTGTAAGCAACACCTAAACTTTATTTTTTATTTTTATTATTTTTTTGACATGCTTAGATTGGGAAACTCTCTGGACCTAACCAACAGGCCCTGTGACTGATGGAACTGGTCACGTCTAAATCGATAACAGCCTTCGACCGCAGCAAAACATCCCACAGTTGTTCACACGCATAGAAAAGCATCGACATATCGACTACTAGGGCAAGTTTGCGAGTATAGGATTTTTTTTTTCCGGTTGTCCTGTTGAGATAAAGATTTCGCTTGCTTCACTCATACCATGAATCGTAGATATCGGGATCTCGGGTTGTCTAAGGCAGCGGTTTTGGTAAGCTTACCTTGCTTGTCAAGTAAAGTGAAGGGCTAGTACGAGAGACGTACGATTTATTGTGTTCTTATTTTTTATTTGATATTATTTCACGCAATTGTTATTCGCACATGTCCGTCCTTCATTTTGTGGAACGGAGCCCCGACCCATTACCCACCAACTAGCAAAAGAAGGGAAAAAATGTTACAAAATCAGATTGAAAGATATCCGCCATATGTACCAGCAGCATATCTGCTATTTCCAGTTTTCGTCCTCTCGGAGAGGAGCAAAACTGGCAAATCGACTTTACCGCGATGGGAACGGCGGTAAAGCCGCAAATTCAAGTTTTCCTCCCCTCGGAGCGGAGGAAAAGTGGAAAATCGACTTTACCGCCGGTGGGAAACGGCGGTAAAGCCGCAAATTCCAGATTTCCTCCTCTCAAAGGGGAGGAAAGCTGGAAAATCAAGTTTACCGCCGATGAGAGCGGCGGTAAAGCTGCAAATTCCAGTTTTCCTCCTCTCAAAGGGGAGGAAAACTGGAAAATCAAGTTTACCGCCGATGAGAGCGGCGGTAAAACTGCAATTGCACGTTTTCCTCCACTCGAAGCGGAGGAAAACTGGAAAATCAAGTTCACCGCGGATGAGAGCGACTGTAAAGCTGCAATTGCCAGTTTTCCTCCTCTCAGAGGGGAGGAAAACTGGAAAATGCGAGTTTACCGCCCATGCAAGCTGCGGTAAAACAGCGTGACTGTCCGAATAAAACCGCAGGACCTTTCCATCTCCAATTGACATAGAATAAAAATGAAAGAATCAGTAGCTCTGTTTTTTCTCGTAGCCCGTATCTAGTGAACTCCCACATGATATGAATGGAGAGAAAAAAATCATTCCAGCTGACTGTGCCAATTGACACATGTTGAATTGAATTTCAAGGCTATTGAATACACACACACACACACACATACAGCCCCTGAAATAAAAGTAGAAATATATAAATGGTCATCAAATAACATCCCCATAATGAAACAAGAAAATCCGAGACATCACTCTATTAAAGCAATTTGCTGCTGTCTACAGCTCCATCCTTAAATCTTTCGTCACTCGTTGTCTCTAATGATCATCGGTGTGATTTACTTGATAATAAGTTCTTAAGAATTCAGTTCCTTGCAAACAGAGGGGCCCTTAAGAGAACACTTGTATGAAATAAATTTTAAAACCATAGAGTGTCATCGCGTTTCTAATATAAAGCAAAGACACAAAAGATTTTGGTAATCTTGTGAGCAACACCAAAACTTTATTTTTTATTTTTATTATTTTTTTGACATGCTTAGATTGGGAAACTCTCTGGACCTAACCAACAGGCCCTGTGACTGATGGAACTGGTCACGTCTAAATCGATAACAGCCTTCGACCGCAGCAAAACATCCCACAGTTGTTCACACGCATAGAAAAGCAGCGACGTATCGACTACTAGGGCAAGTTTGCGAGTATAGGATTTTTTTTTCCGGTTGTCCTGTTGAAATAAAGGTTTCGCTTGCTTCACTCATACCTTGAATCGTAGATATCGGGATCTCGGGTTGTCTAAGGCAGCGGTTTTGGTAAGCTTACCTTGCTTGTCAAGTAAAGTGAAGGGCTAGTACGAGAGACGTTCGATTTATTGTGTTCTTATTTTTTATTTGATATTATTTCACGCAATTGTTATTCGCACATGTCCGTCCTTCATTTTGTGGAACGGAGCCCCGACCCATTACCCACCAACGAGCAAAAGAAGGGAAAAAATGTTAAAAAATCAGATTGAAAGATATCCGCCATATGTACCCGCAGCATATCAGCTATTTCCAGTTTTCCTCCTCTCAGAGCGGAGGAAAACTGGCAAATAGACTTTACCGCCGATGGGAACGGCGGTAAAGCCGCAAATTCCAGTTTTCCTCCCCTCGGAGCGGAGTAAATGTGGAAAATCGACTTTACCGCCGATGGGAGCGGCTGTAAAGCTGCAATTGCAAGTTTTCCTCCTCTCGAAGCGGACGAAAACTGGAAAATCAAGTTCACCGCGGATGAGAGCGGCGGTAAAGTTGCAATTGCCAGTTTTCCTTCTCTCGAAGCGGAGGAAAACGGGAAAATCAAGTTCACCGCGGATGAGAGCGACGGTAAAGCTGCAATTGCCAGTTTTCCTCCTCTCAGAGCGGAGGAAAACTGGAAAATGCGAGTTTACCGCCCATGCAAGCTGCGGTAAAACAGCGTGACTGTCCGAATAAAGCCGCAGGACCTTTCCATCTCCAATTGACCTAGAATAAAAATGAAAGAATCAATAGCTCTGTTCTTTCTCGTAGCCCGTATCTAGTGAACTCCCACACGATATGAATGGAGAGAAAAAAATCATTCCAGCTGACTGTGCCAATTGACACATGTTGAATTGAATTTCAAGGCTTTTGAATACACACACACACACACACATACAGCCCCTGAAATAAAAGTAGAAATATATAAATGGTCATCAAATAACATCCCCATAATGAAACAAGAAAATCCGAGACATCACTCTATTAAAGCAATTTGCTGCTGTCTACAGCTCCATCCTTAAATCTTTCGTCACTCGTTGTCTCTAATGATCATCGGTGTGATTTACTTGATAATAAGTTCTTAAGAATTCAGTTCCTTGCAAACAGAGGGGCCCTTAAGAGAACACTTGTATGAAAGAAATTCTAAAAGCATAGAGTGTCATCGCGTTTCTAATATAAAGCAAAGACACAAAAGATTTTGGTAATCTTGTGAGCAACACCTAAACTTTATTTTTTATTTTTATTATTTTTTTGACATGCTTAGATTGGGAAACTCTCTGGACCTAACCAACAGGCCCTGTGACTGATGGAACTGGTCACGTCTAAATCGATAACAGCCTTCGACCGCAGCAAAACATCCCACAGTTGTTCACACGCATAGAAAAGCAGCGACGTATCGACTACTAGGGCAAGTTTGCGAGTATAGGATTTTTTTTTCCGGTTGTCCTGTTGAAATAAAGATTTCGCTTGCTTCACTCATACCATGAATCGTAGATATCGGGATCTCGGGTTGTCTAAGGCAGCGGTTTTGGTAAGCTTACCTTGCTTGTCAAGTAAAGTGAAGGGCTAGTACGAGAGACGTTCGATTTATTGTGTTCTTATTTTTTATTTGATATTATTTCACGCAATTCTTATTCGCACATGTCCGTCCATCATTTTGTGGAACGGAGCCCCGACCCATTACCCACCAAGTAGCAAAAGAAGGGAAAAAATGTTAAAAAATCAGATTGAAAGATATCCGCCATATGTACCCGCAGCATATCAGCTATTTTCAGTTTTCCTCCTCTCGGAGCGGAGGAAAACTGGCAAATCGACTTTACCGCCGATGGGAACGGCGGTAAAGCCGCAAATTCCAGTTTTCCTCCCCTCGGAGCGGAGGAAAAGTGGAAAATCGACTTTACCGCCGATGGGAACGGCGGTGAAGCTGCAAATTCCAGTTTTCCTCCTCTCAAAGGGGAGGAAAACTGGAAAATCAAGTTTACCGCCGACGAGAGCGGCGGAAAAGCTGCAATTGCAAGTTTTCCTCCTCTCGAAGCGGAGGAAAACTGGAAAATCAAGTTCACCGCGGATGAGAGCGGCGGTAAAGCTGCAATTGCCAGTTTTCCTCCTCTCGAAACGGAGGAAAACGGGAAAATCAACTTCGCCGCGGATGAGAGCGACGGTAAAGCTGCAATTACCAGTTTTCCTCCTCTCAGAGCGGAGGAAAACTGGAAAATGCGAGTTTACCGCCCATGCAAGCTGCGGTAAAACAGCGTGACTGTCCGAATAAAGCCGCAGGACCTTTCCATCTCCAATTGACATAGAATAAAAAAGAAAGAATCAATAGCTCTGTTTTTTCTCGTGGCCCGTATCTAGTGAACTCCCACATGATATGAATGGAGAGAAAAAAATCATTCCAGCTGACTGTGCCAATTGACACATGTTGAATTGAATTTCAAGGCTTTTGAATACACACACACACACACACACATACAGCCCCTGAAATAAAAGTAGAAATATATAAATGGTCATCAAATAACATCCCCATAATGAAACAAGAAAATCCGAGACATCACTCTATTAAAGCAATTTGCTGCTGTCTACAGCTCCATCCTTAAATCTTTCGTCACTCGTTGTCTCTAATGATCATCAGTGTGATTTACTTGATAATAAGTTCTTAAGAATTCAGTTCCTTGCAAACAGAGGGGCCCCTAAGAGAACACTTGTATGAAAGAAATTCTAAAAGCATAGAGTGTCATCGCGTTTCTAATATAAAGCAAAGACACAAAAGATTTTGGTAATCTTGTGAGCAACACCTAAACTTTATTTTTTATTTTTATTATTTTTTTGACATGCTTAGATTGGGAAACTCTCTGGACCTAACCAACAGGCCCTGTGACTGATGGAACTGGTCACGTCTAAATCGATAACAGCCTTCGACCGCAGCAAAACATCCCACAGTTGTTCACACGCATAGAAAAGCAGCGACGTATCCACTACTAGGGCAAGTTTGCGAGTATAGGATTTTTTTTTCCGGTTGTCCTGTTGACATAAAGATTTCGCTTGCTTCACTCATACCATGAATCGTAGATATCGGGATCTCGGGTTGTCTAAGGCAGCGGTTTTGGTAAGCTTACCTTGCTTGTCAAGTAAAGTGAAGGGCTAGTACGAGAGACGTTTGATTTATTGTGTTCTTATTTTTTATTTGATATTATTTCACGCAATTGTTATTCGCACATGTCCGTCCTTCATTTTGTGGAACGGAGCCCCGACCCATTACCCACCAACTAGCAAAAGAAGGGAAAAAATGTTAAAAAATCAGATTGAAAGATATCCGCCATATGTACCCGCAGCATATCAGCTATTTCCAGTTTTCCTCCTCTCGGAGCGGAGGAAAACTGGCAAATCGACTTTACCGCCGATGGGAACGGCGGTAAAGCCGCAAATTCCAGTTTTCCTCCCCTCGGAGCGGAGGAAAAGTGGAAAATCGACTTTACCGCCGATGGGAACGGCGGTGAAGCTGCAAATTCCAGTTTTCCTCCTCTCAAAGGGGAGGAAAACTGGAAAATCAAGTTTACCGCCGACGAGAGCGGCGGAAAAGCTGCAATTGCAAGTTTTCCTCCTCTCGAAGCGGAGGAAAACTGGAAAATCAAGTTCACCGCGGATGAGAGCGGCGGTAAAGCTGCAATTGCCAGTTTTCCTCCTCTCGAAACGGAGGAAAACGGGAAAATCAACTTCGCCGCGGATGAGAGCGACGGTAAAGCTGCAATTACCAGTTTTCCTCCTCTCAGAGCGGAGGAAAACTGGAAAATGCGAGTTTACCGCCCATGCAAGCTGCGGTAAAACAGCGTGACAGTCCGAATAAAGCCGCAGGACCTTTCCATCTCCAATTGACATAGAATAAAAAAGAAAGAATCAATAGCTCTGTTTTTTCTCGTGGCCCGTATCTAGTGAACTCCCACATGATATGAATGGAGAGAAAAAAATCATTCCAGCTGACTGTGCCAATTGACACATGTTGAATTGAATTTCAAGGCTTTTGAATACACACACACACACACACACACATACAGCCCCTGAAATAAAAGTAGAAATATATAAATGGTCATCAAATAACATCCCCATAATGAAACAAGAAAATCCGAGACATCACTCTATTAAAGCAATTTGCTGCTGTCTACAGCTCCATCCTTAAATCTTTCGTCACTCGTTGTCTCTAATGATCATCAGTGTGATTTACTTGATAATAAGTTCTTAAGAATTCAGTTCCTTGCAAATAGAGGGGCCCCTAAGAGAACACTTGTATGAAAGAAATTCTAAAAGCATAGAGTGTCATCGCGTTTCTAATATAAAGCAAAGACACAAAAGATTTTGGTAATCTTGTGAGCAACACCTAAACTTTATTTTTTATTTTTATTATTTTTTTGACATGCTTAGATTGGGAAACTCTCTGGACCTAACCAACAGGCCCTGTGACTGATGGAACTGGTCACGTCTAAATCGATAACAGCCTTCGACCGCAGCAAAACATCCCACAGTTGTTCACACGCATAGAAAAGCAGCGACGTATCCACTACTAGGGCAAGTTTGCGAGTATAGGATTTTTTTTTCCGGTTGTCCTGTTGACATAAAGATTTCGCTTGCTTCACTCATACCATGAATCGTAGATATCGGGATCTCGGGTTGTCTAAGGCAGCGGTTTTGGTAAGCTTACCTTGCTTGTCAAGTAAAGTGAAGGGCTAGTACGAGAGACGTTTGATTTATTGTGTTCTTATTTTTTATTTGATATTATTTCACGCAATTGTTATTCGCACATGTCCGTCCTTCATTTTGTGGAACGGAGCCCCGACCCATTACCCACCAACTAGCAAAAGAAGGGAAAAAATGTTAAAAAATCAGATTGAAAGATATCCGCCATATGTACCCGCAGCATATCAGCTATTTCCAGTTTTCCTCCTCTCGGAGCGGAGGAAAACTGGCAAATCGACTTTACCGCCGATGGGAACGGCGGTAAAGCCGCAAATTCCAGTTTTCCTCCCCTCGGAGCGGAGGAAAAGTGGAAAATCGACTTTACTGCCGATGGGAACGGCGGTAAAGCTGCAAATTCCAGTTTTCCTCCTCTCAAAGGGGAGGAAAACTGGAAAATCAAGTTTACCGCCGACGAGAGCGGCGGCAAAGCTGCAATTGCAAGTTTTCCTCCTCTCGAAGCGGACGAAAACTGGAAAATCAAGTTCACCGCGGATGAGAGCGGCGGTAAAGCTGCAATTGCCAGTTTTCCTCCTCTCGAAACGGAGGAAAACGGGAAAATCAACTTCGCCGCGGATGAGAGCGACGGTAAAGCTGCAATTGCCAGTTTTCCTCCTCTCAGAGCGGAGGAAAACTGGAAAATGCGAGTTTACCGCCCATGCAAGCTGCGGTAAAACAGCGTGACTGTCCGAATAAAGCCGCAGGACCTTTTCCATCTCCAATTGACCTAGAATAAAAATGAAAGAATCAATTGCTCTGTTCTTTCTCGTAGCCCGTATCTATTGAACTCCCACATGATATGAATGGAGAGAAAAAAATCATTCCAGCTGACTGTGCCAATTGACACATGTTGAATTGAATTTCAAGGCTTTTGAATACACACACACACACACACACACACATACAGCCCCTGAAATAAAAGTAGAAATATATAAATGGTCATCAAATAACA
Organism: Persea americana; assembly: GCA_029852735.1. Lineage (NCBI taxonomy): Eukaryota > Viridiplantae > Streptophyta > Magnoliopsida > Laurales > Lauraceae > Persea > Persea americana. The sequence continues at coordinate 11,146,148 of CM056815.1, read as the reverse complement.
TCCCCATAATGAAACAAGAAAATTCGAGACATCACTCTATTAAAGCAATTTGCTGCTGTCTACAGCTCCATCCTTAAATCTTTCGTCACTCGTTGTCTCTAATGATCATCGGTGTGATTTACTTGATAATAAGTTCTTAAGAATTCAGTTCCTTGCAAACAGAGGGGCCCTTAAGAGAACACTTGTATGAAAGAAATTCTAAAAGCATAGAGTGTCATCACGTTTCTAATATAAAGCAAAGACACAAAAGATTTTGGTAATCTTGTGAGCAACACCAAAACTTTATTTTTTTTTTTATTATTTTTTTGACATGCTTAGATTGGGAAACTCTCTGGACCTAACCAACAGGCCCTGTGACTGATGGAACTGGTCACGTCTAAATCGATAACAGCCTTCGACCGCAGCAAAACATCCCACAGTTGTTCACACGCATAGAAAAGCAGCGACGTATCGACTACTAGGGCAAGTTTGCGAGTATAGGATTTTTTTTTCCGGTTGTCCTGTTGAAATAAAGATTTCGCTTGCTTCACTCATACCATGAATCGTAGATATCGGGATCTCGGGTTGTCTAATGCAGCGGTTTTGGTAAGCTTACCTTGCTTGTCAAGTAAAGTGAAGGGCTAGTACGAGAGACGTTCGATTTATTGTGTTCTTATTTTTTATTTGATATTATTTCACGCAATTCTTATTCGCACATGTCCGTCCTTCATTTTGTGGAACGGAGCCCCGACCCATTACCCACCAACTAGCAAAAGAAGGGAAAAAATGTTAAAAAATCAGATTGAAAGATATCCGCCATATGTACCCGCAGCATATCAGCTATTTCCAGTTTTCCTCCTCTCGGAGCGAAGGAAAACTGGCAAATCGACTTTACCGCCGACGGGAACGGCGGTAAAGCCGCAAATTCCAGTTTTCCTCCCCTCGGAGCGGAGGAGAAGTGGAAAATCGACTTTACCGCCGATGGAAACGGCGGTAAAGCTGCAAATTCCAGTTTTCCTCCTCTCAAAGGGGAGGAAAACTGGAAAATCAAGTTTACCGCCGATGAGACCGGCGGTAAAGATGCAATTGCAAGTTTTCCTCCTCTCGAAGCGGAGGAAAACTGGAAAATCAAGTTCACCGCGGATCAGAGCGGCGGTAAAGCTGCAATTGCCAGTTTTCCTTCTCTCGAAGCGGAGGAAAACGGGAAAATCAAGTTCACCGCGGATGAGAGCGGCGGTAAAGCTGCAATTGCCAGTTTTCCTCCTCTCAGAGCGGAGGAAAACTGGAAAATGCGAGTTTACCGCCCATGCAAGCTGCGGTAAAACAGCGTGACTGTCCGAATAAAGCCGCAGGACCTTTCCATCTCCAATTGACCTAGAATAAAAATGAAAGAATCAATAGCTCTGTTCTTTCTCGTAGCCCGTATCTAGTGAACTCCCACATGATATGAATGGAGAGAAAAAAATCATTCCAGCTGACTGTGCCAATTGACACATGTTGAATTGAATTTCAAGGCTTTTGAATACACACACACACACACACACACACATACAGCCCCTGAAATAAAAGTAGAAATATATAAATGGTCATCAAATAACATCCCCATAATGAAACAAGAAAATCCGAGACATCACTCTATTAAAGCAATTTGCTGCTGTCTACAGCTCCATCCTTAAATCTTTCGTCACTCGTTGTCTCTAATGATCATCGGTGTGATTTACTTGATAATAAGTTCTTAAGAATTCAGTTCCTTGCAAACAGAGGGGCCCCTAAGAGAACACTTGTATGAAAGAAATTCTAAAAGCATAGAGTGTCATCGCGTTTCTAATATAAAGCAAAGACACAAAAGATTTTGGTAATCTTGTGAGCAACACCTAAACTTTATTTTTTATTTTTATTATTTTTTTGACATGCTTAGATTGGGAAACTCTCTGGACCTAACCAACAGGCCCTGTGACTGATGGAACTGGTCACGTCTAAATCGATAACAGCCTTCGACCGCAGCAAAACATCCCACAGTTGTTCACACGCATAGAAAAGCAGCGACGTATCCACTACTAGGGCAAGTTTGCGAGTATAGGATTTTTTTTTCCGGTTGTCCTGTTGAAATAAAGATTTCGCTTGCTTCACTCATACCATGAATCGTAGATATCGGGATCTCGGGTTGTCTAAGGCAGCGGTTTTGGTAAGCTTACATTGCTTGTCAAGTAAAGTGAAGGGCTAGTACGAGAGACGTTTGATTTATTGTGTTCTTATTTTTTATTTGATATTATTTCACGCAATTGTTATTCGCACATGTCCGTCCTTCATTTTGTGGAACGGAGCCCCGACCCATTACCCACCAACTAGCAAAAGAAGGGAAAAAATGTTAAAAAATCAGATTGAAAGATATCCGCCATATGTACCCGCAGCATATCAGCTATTTCCAGTTTTCCTCCTCTCGGAGCGGAGGAAAAGTGGAAAATCGACTTTACCGCCGATGGGAACGGCGGTAAAGCTGCAAATTCCAGTTTTCCTCCTCTCAAAGGGGAGGAAAACTGGAAAATCAAGTTTACCGCCGATGAGAGCGGCGGTAAAGCTGCAATTGCAAGTTTTCCTCCTCTCGAAGCGGACGAAAACTGGAAAATCAAGTTCACCGCGGATGAGAGCGGCGGTAAAGCTGCAATTGCCAGTTTTCCTTCTCTCGAAGCGGAGGAAAACGGGAAAATCAAGTTCACCGCAGATGAGAGCGACGGTAAAGCTGCAATTGCCAGTTTTCCTCCTCTCAGAGCGGAGGAAAACTGGAAAATGCGAGTTTACCGCCCATGCAAGCTGCGGTAAAACAGCGTGACTGTCCGAATAAAGCCGTAGGACCTTTCCATCTCCAATTGACCTAGAATAAAAATGAAAGAATCAATAGCTCTGTTCTTTCTCGTAGCCCGTATCTAGTGAACTCCCACACGATATGAATGGAGAGAAAAAAATCATTCCAGCTGACTGTGCCAATTGACACATGTTGAATTGAATTTAAAGGCTTTTGAATACACACACACACACACACACACACACACATACAGCCCCTGAAATAAAAGTAGAAATATATAAATGGTCATCAAATAACATCCCCATAATGAAACAAGAAAATCCGAGACATCACTCTATTAAAGCAATTTGCTGCTGTCTACAACTCCATCCTTAAATCTTTCGTCACTCGTTGTCTCTAATGATCATCGGTGTGATTTACTTGATAATAAGTTTTTAAGAATTCAGTTCCTTGCAAACAGAGGGGCCCTTAAGAGAACACTTGTATGAAAGAAATTCTAAAAGCATAGAGTGTCATCGCGTTTCTAATATAAAGCAAAGACACAAAAGATTTTGGTAATCTTGTGAGCAACACCAAAACTTTATTTTTTTTTTTATTATTTTTTTGACATGCTTAGATTGGGAAACTCTCTGGACCTAACCAACAGGCCCTGTGACTGATGGAACTGGTCACGTCTAAATCGATAACAGCCTTCGACCGCAGCAAAACATCCCACAGTTGTTCACACGCATAGAAAAGCAGCGACGTATCAACTACTAGGGCAAGTTTGCGAGTATAGGATTTTTTTTTCCGGTTGTCCTGTTGAAATAAAGATTTCGCTTGCTTCACTCATACCATGAATCGTAGATATCGGGATCTCGGGTTGTCTAAGGCAGCGGTTTTGGTAAGCTTACCTTGCTTGTCAAGTAAAGTGAAGGGCTAGTACGAGAGACGTTCGATTTATTGTGTTCTTATTTTTTATTTGATATTATTTCACGCAATTGTTATTCGCACATGTCCGTCCTTCATTTTGTGGAACGGAGCCCCGACCCATTACCCACCAAATAGCAAAAGAAGGGAAAAAATTTTAAAAAATCAGATTGAAAGATATCCGCGATATGTACCCGCAGCATATCAGCTATTTCCAGTTTTCCTCCTCTCGGAGCGGAGGAAAACTGGCAAATCGACTGTACCGCCGATGGGAACGGCGGTAAAGCCGCAAATTCCAATTTTCCTCCGCTCGGAGCGGAGGAAAAGTGGAAAATCGACTTTACCGCCGATGGGAACGGCGGTAAAGCTGCAAATTCCAGTTTTCCTCCTCTCAAAGGGGAGGAAAACTGGAAAATCAAGTTTACCGCCGATGAGAGCGGCGGTAAAGCTGCAATTGCAAGTTTTCCTCCTCTCGAAGCGGAGGAAAACTGGAAAATCAAGTTCACCGCGGATGAGAGCGGCGGTAAAGCTGCAATTGCCAGTTTTCCTTCTCTCGAAGCGGAGGAAAACGGGAAAATCAAGTTCACCGCGGATGAGAGCGGCGGTGAAGCTGCAATTGCCTGTTTTCCTCCTCTCAGAGCGGAGGAAAACTGGAAAATACGAGTTTACTGCCCATGCAAGCTGCGGTAAAACAGCGTGACTGTCCGAACAAAGCCGCAGGACCTTTCCATCTCCAATTGACATAGAATAAAAATGAAAGAATCAATAGCTCTGTTCTTTCTCGTAGCCCGTATCTAGTGAACTCCCACATGATATGAATGGAGAGAAAAAAATCATTCCAGCTGACTGTGCCAATTGACACATGTTGAATTGAATTTCAAGGCTTTTGAATGCACACACACACACACACACACACATACAGCCCCTGAAATAAAAGTAGAAATATATAAATGGTCATCAAATAACATCCCCATAATGAAACAAGAAAATCCGAGACATCACTCTATTAAAGCAATTTGCTGCTGTCTACAGCTCCATCCTTAAATCTTTCGTCACTCGTTGTCTCTAATGATCATCGGTGTGATTTACTTGATAATAAGTTCTTAAGAATTCAGTTCCTTGCAAACAGAGGGGCCCTTAAGAGAACACTTGTATGAAAGAAATTCTAAAAGCATAGAGTGTCATCGCGTTTCTAATATAAAGCAAAGACACAAAAGATTTTGGTAATCTTGTGAGCAACACCTAAACTTTATTTTTTTTTTATTATTTTCTTGACATGCTTAGATTGGGAAACTCTCTGGACCTAACCAACAGGCCCTGTGACTGATGGAACTGGTCACGTCTAAATCGATAACAGCCTTCGACCGCAGCAAAACATCCCACAGTTGTTCACACGCATAGAAAAGCAGCGACGTATCAACTACTAGGGCAAGTTTGCGAGTATAGGATTTTTTTTTCCGGTTGTCCTGTTGAAATAAAGATTTCGCTTGCTTCACTCATACCATGAATCGTAGATATCGGGATCTCGGGTTGTCTAAGGCAGCGGTTTTGGTAAGCTTACCTTGCTTGTCAAGTAAAGTGAAGGGCTAGTACGAGAGACGTTCGATTTATTGTGTTCTTATTTTTTATTTGATATTATTTCACGCAATTGTTATTCGCACATGTCCGTCCTTCATTTTGTGGAACGGAGCCCCGACCCATTACCCACCAACTAGCAAAAGAAGGGAAAAAATGTTAAAAAATCAGATTGAAAGATATCCGCCATATGTACCCGCAGCATATCAGCTATTTCCAGTTTTCCTCCACTCGGAGCGGAGGAAAACTGGCAAATCGACTTTACCGCCGATGGGAACAGCGGTAAAGCCGCAAATTCCAGTTTTCCTCCCCTCGGAGCGGAGGAAAAGTGGAAAATCGACTTTACCGCCGATGGGAACGGCGGTAAAGCTGCAAATTCAAGTTTTCCTCCTCTCAAAGGGGACGAAAACTGGAAAATCAAGTTTACCGCCGATGAGAGCGGCGGTAAAGCTGCAATTGCAAGTTTTCCTCCTCTCGAAGCGGACGAAAACTGGAAAATCAAGTTCACCGCGGATGAGAGCGGCGGTAAAGCTGCAATTGCCAGTTTTCCTTCTCTCGAAGCGGAGGAAAACGGGAAAATCAAGTTCACCGCGGATGAGAGCGACGGTGAAGCTGCAATTGCCTGTTTTCCTCCTCTCAGAGCGGAGGAAAACTGGAAAATACGAGTTTACTGCCCATGCAAGCTGCGGTAAAACAGCGTGACTGTCCGAACAAAGCCGCAGGACCTTTCCATCTCCAATTGACATAGAATAAAAATGAAAGAATCAATAGCTCTGTTCTTTCTCGTAGCCCGTATCTAGTGAACTCCCACATGATATGAATGGAGAGAAAAAAATCATTCCAGCTGACTGTGCCAATTGACACATGTTGAATTGAATTTCAAGGCTTTTGAATACACACACACACACACACACATACAGCCCCTGAAATAAAAGTAGAAATATATAAATGGTCATCAAATAACATCCCCATAATGAAACAAGAAAATCCGAGACATCACTCTATTAAAGCAATTTGCTGCTGTCTACAGCTCCATCCTTAAATCTTTCGTCACTCGTTGTCTCTAATGATCATCGGTGTGATTTACTTGATAATAAGTTCTTAAGAATTCAGTTCCTTGCAAACAGAGGGGCCCTTAAGAGAACACTTGTATGAAAGAAATTCTAAAAGCATAGAGTGTCATCGCGTTTCTAATATAAAGCAAAGACACAAAAGATTTTGGTAATCTTGTGAGCAACACCAAAACTTTATTTTTTTTTTTTTATTTTTTTGACATGCTTAGATTGGGAAACTCTCTGGACCTAACCAACAGGCCCTGTGACTGATGGAACTGGTCACGTCTAAATCGATAACAGCCTTCGACCGCAGCAAAACATCCCACAGTTGTTCACACGCATAGAAAAGCAGCGACGTATCAACTACTAGGGCAAGTTTGCGAGTATAGGATTTTTTTTTCCGGTTGTCCTGTTGAAATAAAGATTTCGCTTGCTTCACTCATACCATGAATCGTAGATATCGGGATCTCGGGTTGTCTAAGGCAGCGGTTTTGGTAAGCTTACCTTGCTTGTCAAGTTGTCAAGTAAAGTGAAGGGCTAGTACGAGAGACGTTCGATTTATTGTGTTCTTATTTTTTATTTGATATTATTTCACGCAATTGTTATTCGCACATGTCCGTCCTTCATTTTGTGGAACGGAGCCCCGACCCATTACCCACCAACTAGCAAAAGAAGGGAAAAAATGTTAAAAAATCAGATTGAGAGATATCCGCCATATGTACCCGCAGCATATCAGCTATTTCCAGTTTTCCTCCTCTCGGAGCGGAGGAAAACTGGCAAATCGACTTTACCGCCGATGGGAACGGCGGTAAAGCCGCAAATTCCAGTTTTCCTCCCCTCGGAGCGGAGGAAAAGTGGAAAATCGACTTTACCGCCGATGGAAACGGCTGTAAAGCTGCAAATTCCAGTTTTCCTCCTCTCAAAGGGGAGGAAAACTGGAAAATCAAGTTTACCGCCGATGAGAGCGGCGGTAAAGCTGCAATTGCAAGTTTTCCTCCTCTCGAAGCGGAGGAAAACTGGAAAATCAAGTTCACCGCGGATGAGAGCGGCGGTAAAGCTGCAATTGCCAGTTTTCCTTCTCTCGAAGCGGAGGAAAACGGGAAAATCAAGTTCACCGCGGATGAGAGCGGCGGTAAAGCTGCAATTGCCAGTTTTCCTCCTCTCAGAGCGGAGGAAAACTGGAAAATACGAGTTTACTGCCCATGCAAGCTGCGGTAAAACAGCGTGACTGTCCGAACAAAGCCGCAGGACCTTTCCATCTCCAATTGACATAGAATAAAAATGAAAGAATCAATAGCTCTGTTCTTTCTCGTAGCCCGTATCTAGTGAACTCCCACATGATATGAATGGAGAGAAAAAAATCATTCCTGCTGACTGTGCCAATTGACACATGTTGAATTGAATTTCAAGGCTTTTGAATACACACACACACACACACACATACAGCCCCTGAAATAAAAGTAGAAATATATAAATGGTCATCAAATAACATCCCCATAATGAAACAAGAAAATCCGAGACATCACTCTATTAAAGCAATTTGCTGCTGTCTACAGCTCCATCCTTAAATCTTTCGTCACTCGTTGTCTCTAATGATCATCGGTGTGATTTACTTGATAATAAGTTCTTAAGAATTCAGTTCCTTGCAAACAGAGGGGCCCGTAAGAGAACACTTGTATGAAAGAAATTCTAAAAGCATAGAGTGTCATCGCGTTTCTAATATAAAGCAAAGACACAAAAGATTTTGGTAATCTTGTGAGCAACACCTAAACTTTATTTTTTTTTTTATTATTTTTTTGACATGCTTAGATTGGGAAACTCTCTGGACCTAACCAACAGGCCCTGTGACTGATGGAACTGGTCACGTCTAAATCGATAACAGCCTTCGACCGCAGCAAAACATCCCACAGTTATTCACACGCATAGAAAAGCAGCGACGTATCAACTACTAGGGCAAGTTTGCGAGTATAGGATTTTTTTTTCCGGTTGTCCTGTTGAAATAAAGATATCGCTTGCTTCACTCATACCATGAATCGTAGATATCGGGATCTCGGGTTGTCTAAGGCAGCGGTTTTGGTAAGCTTACCTTGCTTGTCAAGTAAAGTGAAGGGCTAGTACGAGAGACGTTCGATTTATTGTGTTCTTATTTTTTATTTGATATTATTTCACGCAATTGTTATTCGCACATGTCCGTCCTTCATTTTGTGGAACGGAGCCCCGACCCATTACCCACCAACTAGCAAAAGAAGGGAAAAAATGTTAAAAAATCAGATTCAAAGATATCCGCCATTTGTACCCGCAGCATATCAGCTATTTCCAGTTTTCCTCCTCTCGGAGCGGAGGAAAACTGGCAAATCGACTTTACCGCCGATGGGAACGGCGGTAAAGCCGCAAATTCCAGTTTTCCTCCCCTCGGAGCGGAGGGAAAGTGGAAAATCGACTTTACCGCCGATGGGAACGGCGGTAAAGCTGCAAATTCCAGTTTTCCTCCTCTCAATGGGGAGGAAAACTGGAAAATCAAGTTTACCGCCGATGAGAGCGGCGGTAAAGCTGCAATTGCAAGTTTTCCTCCTCTCGAAGCGGACGAAAACTGGAAAATCAAGTTCACCGCGGATGAGAGCGGCGGTAAAGCTGCAATTGCCAGTTTTCCTTCTCTCGAAGCGGAGGAAAACGGGAAAATCAAGTTCACCGCGGATGAGAGCGACGGTAAAGCTGCAATTGCCAGTTTTCCTCCTCTCAGAGCGGAGGAAAACTGGAAAATGCGAGTTTACCGCCCATGCAAGCTGCGGTAAAACAGCGTGACTGTCCGAATAAAGCCGCAGGACCTTTCCATCTCCAATTGACCTAGAATAAAAATGAAAGAATCAATTGCCCTGTTCTTTCTCGTAGCCCGTATCTAGTGAACTCCCACATGATATGAATGGAGAGAAAAAAATCATTCCAGCTGACTGTGCCAATTGACACATGTTGAATTGAATTTCAAGGCTTTTGAATACACACACACACACACACACATACAGCCCCTGAAATAAAAGTAGAAATATATAAATGGTCATCAAATAACATCCCCATAATGAAACAAGAAAATCCGAGACATCACTCTATTAAAGCAATTTGCTGCTGTCTACAGCTCCATCCTTAAATCTTTCGTCACTCGTTGTCTCTAATGATCATCGGTGTGATTTACTTGATAATAAGTTCTTAAGAATTCAGTTCCTTGCAAACAGAGGGGCCCTTAAGAGAACACTTGTATGAAAGAAATTCTAAAAGCATAGAGTGTCATCGCGTTTCTAATATAAAGCAAAGACACAAAAGATTTTGGTAATCTTGTGAGCAACACCAAAACTTTATTTTATTTTTATTATTTTTTTGACATGCTTAGATTGGGAAACTCTCTGGACCTAACCAACAGGCCCTGTGACTGATGGAACTGGTCACGTCTAAATCGATAACAGCCTTCGACCGCAGCAAAACATCCCACAGTTGTTCACACGCATAGAAAAGCAGCGACGTATCAACTACTAGGGCAAGTTTGCGAGTATAGGATTTTTTTTTCCGGTTGTCCTGTTGAAATAAAGATTTCGCTTGCTTCACTCATACCATGAATCGTAGATATCGGGATCTCGGGTTGTCTAAGGCAGCGGTTTTGGTAAGCTTACCTTGCTTGTCAAGTAAAGTGAAGGGCTAGTACGAGAGACGTTCGATTTATTGTGTTCTTATTTTTTATTTGATATTATTTCACGCAATTGTTATTCGCACATGTCCGTCCTTCATTTTGTGGAACGGAGCCCCGACCCATTACCCACCAACTAGCAAAAGAAGGGAAAAAATGTTAAAAAATCAGATTGAAAGATATCCGCCATATGTACCCGCAGCATATCAGCTATTTCCAGTTTTCCTCCTCTCGGAGCGGAGGAAAACTGGCAAATCGACTTTACCGCCGATGGGAACGGCGGTAAAGCCGCAAATTCCAGTTTTGCTCCCCTCGGAGCGGAGGAAAAGTGGAAAATCGACTTTACCGCCGATGGGAACGGCGGTAAAGCCGCAAATTCCAGTTTTCCTCCCCTCGGAGCGGAGGAAAAGTGGAAAATCGACTTTACCGCCGATGGGAACGGCGGTAAAGCTGCAAATTCCAGTTTTCCTCCTCTCAATGGGGAGGAAAACTGGAAAATCAAGTTTACCGCCGATGAGAGCGGCGGTAAAGCTGCAATTGCAAGTTTTCCTCCTCTCGAAGCGGAGGAAAACTGGAAAATCAAGTTCACCGCGGATGAGAGCGGCGGTAAAGCTGCAATTGCCAGTTTTCCTTCTCTCGAAGCGGAGGAAAACGGGAAAATCAAGTTCACCGCGGATGAGAGCGACGGTAAAGCTGCAATTGCCAGTTTTCCTCCTCTCAGAGCGGAGGAAAACTGGAAAATGCGAGTTTACCGCCCATGCAAGCTGCGGTAAAACAGCGTGACTGTCCGAATAAAGCCGCAGGACCTTTCCATCTCCAATTGACCTAGAATAAAAATGAAAGAATCAATTGCCCTGTTCTTTCTCGTAGCCCGTATCTAGTGAACTCCCACATGATATGAATGGAGAGAAAAAAATCATTCCAGCTGACTGTGCCAATTGACACATGTTGAATTGAATTTCAAGGCTTTTGAATACACACACACACACACACACACATACAGCCCCTGAAATAAAAGTAGAAATATATAAATGGTCATCAAATAACATCCCCATAATGAAACAAGAAAATCCGAGACATCACTCTATTAAAGCAATTTGCTGCTGTCTACAGCTCCATCCTTAAATCTTTCGTCACTCGTTGTCTCTAATGATCATCGGTGTGATTTACTTGATAATAAGTTCTTAAGAATTCAGTTCCTTGCAAACAGAGGGGCCCTTAAGAGAACACTTGTATGAAAGAAATTCTAAAAGCATAGAGTGTCATCGCGTTTCTAATATAAAGCAAAGACACAAAAGATTTTGGTAATCTTGTGAGCAACACCAAAACTTTATTTTTTTTTTTATTATTTTTTTGACATGCTTAGATTGGGAAACTCTCTGGACCTAACCAACAGGCCCTGTGACTGATGGAACTGGTCACGTCTAAATCGATAACAGCCTTCGACCGCAGCAAAACATCCCACAGTTGTTCACACGCATAGAAAAGCAGCGACGTATCAACTACTAGGGCAAGTTTGCGAGTATAGGATTTTTTTTTCCGGTTGTCCTGTTGAAATAAAGATTTCGCTTGCTTCACTCATACCATGAATCGTAGATATCGGGATCTCGGGTTGTCTAAGGCAGCGGTTTTGGTAAGCTTACCTTGCTTGTCAAGTTGTCAAGTAAAGTGAAGGGCTAGTACGAGAGACGTTCGATTTATTGTGTTCTTATTTTTTATTTGATATTATTTCACGCAATTGTTATTCGCACATGTCCGTCCTTCATTTTGTGGAACGGAGCCCCGACCCATTACCCACCAACTAGCAAAAGAAGGGAAAAAATGTTAAAAAATCAGATTGAGAGATATCCGCCATATGTACCCGCAGCATATCAGCTATTTCCAGTTTTCCTCCTCTCGGAGCGGAGGAAAACTGGCAAATCGACTTTACCGCCGATGGGAACGGCGGTAAAGCCGCAAATTCCAGTTTTCCTCCCCTCGGAGCGGAGGAAAAGTGGAAAATCGACTTTACCGCCGATGGAAACGGCTGTAAAGCTGCAAATTCCAGTTTTCCTCCTCTCAAAGGGGAGGAAAACTGGAAAATCAAGTTTACCGCCGATGAGAGCGGCGGTAAAGCTGCAATTGCAAGTTTTCCTCCTCTCGAAGCGGAGGAAAACTGGAAAATCAAGTTCACCGCGGATGAGAGCGGCGGTAAAGCTGCAATTGCCAGTTTTCCTTCTCTCGAAGCGGAGGAAAACGGGAAAATCAAGTTCACCGCGGATGAGAGCGACGGTAAAGCTGCAATTGCCAGTTTTCCTCCTCTCAGAGCGGAGGAAAACTGGAAAATGCGAGTTTACCGCCCATGCAAGCTGCGGTAAAACAGCGTGACTGTCCGAATAAAGCCGCAGGACCTTTCCATCTCCAATTGACCTAGAATAAAAATGAAAGAATCAATTGCCCTGTTCTTTCTCGTAGCCCGTATCTAGTGAACTCCCACATGATATGAATGGAGAGAAAAAAATCATTCCAGCTGACTGTGCCAATTGACACATGTTGAATTGAATTTCAAGGCTTTTGAATACACACACACACACACACACACATACAGCCCCTGAAATAAAAGTAGAAATATATAAATGGTCATCAAATAACATCCCCATAATGAAACAAGAAAATCCGAGACATCACTCTATTAAAGCAATTTGCTGCTGTCTACAGCTCCATCCTTAAATCTTTCGTCACTCGTTGTCTCTAATGATCATCGGTGTGATTTACTTGATAATAAGTTCTTAAGAATTCAGTTCCTTGCAAACAGAGGGGCCCTTAAGAGAACACAAGTATGAAAGAAATTCTAAAAGCATAGAGTGTCATCGCGTTTCTAATATAAAGCAAAGACACAAAAGATTTTGGTAATCTTGTGAGCAACACCAAAACTTTATTTTTTTTTTATTATTTTTTTGACATGCTTAGATTGGGAAACTCTCTGGACCTAACCAACAGGCCCTGTGACTGATGGAACTGGTCACGTCTAAATCGATAACAGCCTTCGACCGCAGCAAAACATCCCACAGTTGTTCACACGCATAGAAAAGCAGCGACGTATCAACTACTAGGGCAAGTTTGCGAGTATAGGATTTTTTTTTCCGGTTGTCCTGTTGAAATAAATATTTCGCTTGCTTCACTCATACCATGAATCGTAGATATCGGGATCTCGGGTTGTCTAAGGCAGCGGTTTTGGTAAGCTTACCTTGCTTGTCAAGTAAAGTGAAGGGCTAGTACGAGAGACGTTCGATTTATTGTGTTCTTATTTTTTATTTGATATTATTTCACGCAATTGTTATTCGCACATGTCCGTCCTTCATTTTGTGGAACGGAGCCCCGACCCATTACCCACCAACTAGCAAAAGAAGGGAAAAAATGTTAAAAAATCAGATTGAAAGATATCCGCCATATGTACCCGCAGCATATCAGCTATTTCCAGTTTTCCTCCTCTCGGAGCGGAGGAAAACTGGCAAATCGACTTTACCGCCGATGGGAACGGCGGTAAAGCCGCAAATTCCAGTTTTCCTCCCCTCGGAGCGGAGGAAAAGTGAAAAATCGACTTTACCGCCGATGGAAACGGCGGTATAGCTGCAAATTCCAGTTTTCCTCCTCTCAAAGGGGAGGAAAACTGGAAAATCAAGTTTACCGCCGATGAGAGCGGCGGTAAAGCTGCAATTGCAAGTTTTCCTCCTCTCGAAGCGGAGGAAAACTGGAAAATCAAGTTCACCGCGGATGAGAGCGGCGGTAAAGCTGCAATTGCCAGTTTTCCTTCTCTCGAAGCGGAGGAAAACGGGAAAATCAAGTTCACCGCGGATGAGAGCGGCGGTAAAGCTGCAATTGCCAGTTTTCCTCCTCTCAGAGCGGAGGAAAACTGGAAAATACGAGTTTACCGCCCATGCAAGCTGCGGTAAAACAGCGTGACTGTCCGAACAAAGCCGCAGGACCTTTCCATCTCCAATTGACATAGAATAAAAATGAAAGAATCAATAGCTCTGTTCTTTTTCGTAGCCCGTATCTAGTGAACTCCCACATGATATGAATGGAGAGAAAAAAATCATTCCAGCTGACTGTGCCAATTGACACATGTTGAATAGAATTTCAAGGCTTTTGAATGCACACACACACACACACACACACATACAGCCCCTGAAATAAAAGTAGAAATATATAAATGGTCATCAAATAACATACCCATAATGAAACAAGAAAATACGAGACATCACTCTATTAAAGCAATTTGCTGCTGTCTACAGCTCCATCCTTAAATCTTTCGTCACTCGTTGTCTCTAATGATCATCGGTGTGATTTACTTGATAATAATTTCTTAAGAATTCAATTCCTTGCAAACAGAGGGGCCCTTAAGAGAACACTTGTATGAAAGAAATTCTAAAAGCATAGAGTGTCATCGCGTTTCTAATATAAAGCAAAGACACAAAAGATTTTGGTAATCTTGTGAGCAACACCTAAACTTTATTTTTTTTTTTATTATTTTTTTGACATGCTTAGATTGGGAAACTCTCTGGACCTAACCAACAGGCCCTGTGACTGATGGAACTGGTCACGTCTAAATCGATAACAGCCTTCGACCGCAGCAAAACATCCCACAGTTATTCACACGCATAGAAAAGCAGCGACGTATCAACTACTAGGGCAAGTTTGCGAGTATAGGATTTTTTTTTCCGGTTGTCCTGTTGAAATAAAGATTTCGCTTGCTTCACTCATACCATGAATCGTAGATATCGGGATCTCGGGTTGTCTAAGGCAGCGGTTTTGGTAAGCTTACCTTGCTTGTCAAGTTGTCAAGTAAAGTGAAGGGCTAGTACGAGAGACGTTAGATTTATTGTGTTCTTATTTTTTATTTGATATTATTTCACGCAATTGTTATTCGCACATGTCCGTCCTTCATTTTGTGGAACGGAGCCCCGACCCATTACCCACCAACTAGCAAAAGAAGGGAAAAAATGTTAAAAAATCAGATTGAAAGATATCCGCCATATGTACCCGCAGCATATCAGCTATTTCCAGTTTTCCTCCTCTCGGAGCGGAGGAAAACTGGCAAATCGACTTTACCGCCGATGGGAACGGCGGTAAAGCCGCAAATTCCAGTTTTGCTCCCCTCGGAGCGGAGGAAAAGTGGAAAATCGACTTTACCGCCGATGGGAACGGCGGTAAAGCTGCAAATTCCAGTTTTCCTCCTCTCAGTGGGGAGGAAAACTGGAAAATCAAGTTTACCGCCGATGAGAGCGGCGGTAAAGCTGCAATTGCAAGTTTTCCTCCTCTCGAAGCGGACGAAAACTGGAAAATCAAGTTCACCGCGGATGAGAGCGGCGGTAAAGCTGCAATTGCCAGTTTTCCTTCTCTCGAAGCGGAGGAAAACGGGAAAATCAAGTTCACCGCGGATGTGAGCGACGGTAAAGCTGCAATTGCCAGTTTTCCTCCTCTCAGAGCGGAGGAAAACTGGAAAATGCGAGTTTACCGCCCATGCAAGCTGCGGTAAAACAGCGTGACTGTCCGAATAAAGCCGCAGGACCTTTCCATCTCCAATTGACCTAGAATAAAAATGAAAGAATCAATTGCCCTGTTCTTTCTCGTAGCCCGTATCTAGTGAACTCCCACATGATATGAATGGAGAGAAAAAAATCATTCCAGCTGACTGTGCCAATTGACACATGTTGAATTGAATTTCAAGGCTTTTGAATACACACACACACACACACACACACACATACAGCCCCTGAAATAAAAGTAGAAATATATAAATGGTCATCAAATAACATCCCCATAATGAAACAAGAAAATCCGAGACATCACTCTATTAAAGCAATTTGCTGCTGTCTACAGCTCCATCCTTAAATGTTTCGTCACTCGTTGTCTCTAATGATCATCGGTGTGATTTACTTGATAATAAGTTCTTAAGAATTCAGTTCCTTGCAAACAGAGGGGCCCTTAAGAGAACACTTGTATGAAAGAAATTCTAAAAGCATAGAGTGTCATCGCGTTTCTAATATAAAGCAAAGACACAAAAGATTTTGGTAATCTTGTGAGCAACACCAAAACTTTATTTTATTTTTATTATTTTTTTGACATGCTTAGATTGGGAAACTCTCTGGACCTAACCAACAGGCCCTGTGACTGATGGAACTGGTCACGTCTAAATCGATAACAGCCTTCGACCGCAGCAAAACATCCCACAGTTGTTCACACGCATAGAAAAGCAGCGACGTATCAACTACTAGGGCAAGTTTGCGAGTATAGGATTTTTTTTTTCCGGTTGTCCTGTTGAAATAAAGATTTCGCTTGCTTCACTCATACCATGAATCGTAGATATCGGGATCTCGGGTTGTCTAAGGCAGCGGTTTTGGTAAGCTTACCTTGCTTGTCAAGTAAAGTGAAGGGCTAGTACGAGAGACGTTCGATTTATTGTGTTCTTATTTTTTATTTGATATTATTTCACGCAATTGTTATTCGCACATGTCCGTCCTTCATTTTGTGGAACGGAGCCCCGACCCATTACCCACCAACTAGCAAAAGAAGGGAAAAAATGTTAAAAAATCAGATTGAAAGATATCCGCCATATGTACCCGCAGCATATCAGCTATTTCCAGTTTTCCTCCTCTCGGAGCGGAGGAAAACTGGCAAATCGACTTTACCGCCGATGGGAACGGCGGTAAAGCCGCAAATTCCAGTTTTCCTCCCCTCGGAGCGGAGGAAAAGTGGAAAATCGACTTTACCGCCGATGGAAACGGCGGTATAGCTGCAAATTCCAGTTTTCCTCCTCTCAAAGGGGAGGAAAACTGGAAAATCAAGTTTACCGCCGATGAGAGCGGCGGTAAAGCTGCAATTGCAAGTTTTCCTCCTCTCGAAGCGGAGGAAAACTGGAAAATCAAGTTCACCGCGGATGAGAGCGGCGGTAAAGCTGCAATTGCCAGTTTTCCTTCTCTCGAAGCGGAGGAAAACGGGAAAATCAAGTTCACCGCGGATGAGAGCGGCGGTAAAGCTGCAATTGCCAGTTTTCCTCCTCTCAGAGCGGAGGAAAACTGGAAAATACGAGTTTACCGCCCATGCAAGCTGCGGTAAAACAGCGTGACTGTCCGAACAAAGCCGCAGGACCTTTCCATCTCCAATTGACATAGAATAAAAATGAAAGAATCAATAGCTCTGTTCTTTTTCGTAGCCCGTATCTAGTGAACTCCCACATGATATGAATGGAGAGAAAAAAATCATTCCAGCTGACTGTGCCAATTGACACATGTTGAATTGAATTTCAAGGCTTTTGAATGCACACACACACACACACACACACATACAGCCCCTGAAATAAAAGTAGAAATATATAAATGGTCATCAAATAACATCCCCATAATGAAACAAGAAAATCCGAGACATCACTCTATTAAAGCAATTTGCTGCTGTCTACAGCTCCATCCTTAAATCTTTCGTCACTCGTTGTCTCTAATGATCATCGGTGTGATTTACTTGATAATAATTTCTTAAGAATTCAGTTCCTTGCAAACAGAGGGGCCCTTAAGAGAACACTTGTATGAAAGAAATTCTAAAAGCATAGAGTGTCATCGCGTTTCTAATATAAAGCAAAGACACAAAAGATTTTGGTAATCTTGTGAGCAACACCTAAACTTTATTTTTTTTTTTATTATTTTTTTGACATGCTTAGATTGGGAAACTCTCTGGACCTAACCAACAGGCCCTGTGACTGATGGAACTGGTCACGTCTAAATCGATAACAGCCTTCGACCGCAGCAAAACATCCCACAGTTATTCACACGCATAGAAAAGCAGCGACGTATCAACTACTAGGGCAAGTTTGCGAGTATAGGATTTTTTTTTCCGGTTGTCCTGTTGAAATAAAGATTTCGCTTGCTTCACTCATACCATGAATCGTAGATATCGGGATCTCGGGTTGTCTAAGGCAGCGGTTTTGGTAAGCTTACCTTGCTTGTCAAGTAAAGTGAAGGGCTAGTACGAGAGACGTTAGATTTATTGTGTTCTTATTTTTTATTTGATATTATTTCACGCAATTGTTATTCGCACATGTCCGTCCTTCATTTTGTGGAACGGAGCCCCGACCCATTACCCACCAACTAGCAAAAGAAGGGAAAAAATGTTAAAAAATCAGATTGAAAGATATCCGCCATATGTACCCGCAGCATATCAGCTATTTCCAGTTTTCCTCCTCTCGGAGCGGAGGAAAACTGGCAAATCGACTTTACCGCCGATGGGAACGGCGGTAAAGCCGCAAATTCCAGTTTTGCTCCCCTCGGAGCGGAGGAAAAGTGGAAAATCGACTTTACCGCCGATGGGAACGGCGGTAAAGCTGCAAATTCCAGTTTTCCTCCTCTCAGTGGGGAGGAAAACTGGAAAATCAAGTTTACCGCCGATGAGAGCGGCGGTAAAGCTGCAATTGCAAGTTTTCCTCCTCTCGAAGCGGACGAAAACTGGAAAATCAAGTTCACCGCGGATGAGAGCGGCGGTAAAGCTGCAATTGCCAGTTTTCCTTCTCTCGAAGCGGAGGAAAACGGGAAAATCAAGTTCACCGCGGATGTGAGCGACGGTAAAGCTGCAATTGCCAGTTTTCCTCCTCTCAGAGCGGAGGAAAACTGGAAAATGCGAGTTTACCGCCCATGCAAGCTGCGGTAAAACAGCGTGACTGTCCGAATAAAGCCGCAGGACCTTTCCATCTCCAATTGACCTAGAATAAAAATGAAAGAATCAATTGCCCTGTTCTTTCTCGTAGCCCGTATCTAGTGAACTCCCACATGATATGAATGGAGAGAAAAAAATCATTCCAGCTGACTGTGCCAATTGACACATGTTGAATTGAATTTCAAGGCTTTTGAATACACACACACACACACACACACACACATACAGCCCCTGAAATAAAAGTAGAAATATATAAATGGTCATCAAATAACATCCCCATAATGAAACAAGAAAATCCGAGACATCACTCTATTAAAGCAATTTGCTGCTGTCTACAGCTCCATCCTTAAATGTTTCGTCACTCGTTGTCTCTAATGATCATCGGTGTGATTTACTTGATAATAAGTTCTTAAGAATTCAGTTCCTTGCAAACAGAGGGGCCCTTAAGAGAACACTTGTATGAAAGAAATTCTAAAAGCATAGAGTGTCATCGCGTTTCTAATATAAAGCAAAGACACAAAAGATTTTGGTAATCTTGTGAGCAACACCAAAACTTTATTTTATTTTTATTATTTTTTTGACATGCTTAGATTGGGAAACTCTCTGGACCTAACCAACAGGCCCTGTGACTGATGGAACTGGTCACGTCTAAATCGATAACAGCCTTCGACCGCAGCAAAACATCCCACAGTTGTTCACACGCATAGAAAAGCAGCGACGTATCAACTACTAGGGCAAGTTTGCGAGTATAGGATTTTTTTTTTCCGGTTGTCCTGTTGAAATAAAGATTTCGCTTGCTTCACTCATACCATGAATCGTAGATATCGGGATCTCGGGTTGTCTAAGGCAGCGGTTTTGGTAAGCTTACCTTGCTTGTCAAGTAAAGTGAAGGGCTAGTACGAGAGACGTTCGATTTATTGTGTTCTTATTTTTTATTTGATATTATTTCACGCAATTGTTATTCGCACATGTCCGTCCTTCATTTTGTGGAACGGAGCCCCGACCCATTACCCACCAACTAGCAAAAGAAGGGAAAAAATGTTAAAAAATCAGATTGAAAGATATCCGCCATATGTACCCGCAGCATATCAGCTATTTCCAGTTTTCCTCCTCTCGGAGCGGAGGAAAACTGGCAAATCGACTTTACCGCCGATGGGAACGGCGGTAAAGCCGCAAATTCCAGTTTTCCTCCCCTCGGAGCGGAGGAAAAGTGAAAAATCGACTTTACCGCCGATGGAAACGGCGGTATAGCTGCAAATTCCAGTTTTCCTCCTCTCAAAGGGGAGGAAAACTGGAAAATCAAGTTTACCGCCGATGAGAGCGGCGGTAAAGCTGCAATTGCAAGTTTTCCTCCTCTCGAAGCGGAGGAAAACTGGAAAATCAAGTTCACCGCGGATGAGAGCGGCGGTAAAGCTGCAATTGCCAGTTTTCCTCCTCTCAGAGCGGAGGAAAACTGGAAAATACGAGTTTACCGCCCATGCAAGCTGCGGTAAAACAGCGTGACTGTCCGAACAAAGCCGCAGGACCTTTCCATCTCCAATTGACATAGAATAAAAATGAAAGAATCAATAGCTCTGTTCTTTCTCGTAGCCCGTATCTAGTGAACTCCCACATGATATGAATGGAGAGAAAAAAATCATTCCAGCTGACTGTGCCAATTGACACATGTTGAATTGAATTTCAAGGCTTTTGAATGCACACACACACACACACACACACACATACAGCCCCTGAAATAAAAGTAGAAATATATAAATGGTCATCAAATAACATCCCCATAATGAAACAAGAAAATCCGAGACATCACTCTATTAAAGCAATTTGCTGCTGTCTACAGCTCCATCCTTAAATGTTTCGTCACTCGTTGTCTCTAATGATCATCGGTGTGATTTACTTGATAATAAGTTCTTAAGAATTCAGTTCCTTGCAAACAGAGGGGCCCTTAAGAGAACACTTGTATGAAAGAAATTCTAAAAGCATAGAGTGTCATCGCGTTTCTAATATAAAGCAAAGACACAAAAGATTTTGGTAATCTTGTGAGCAACACCTAAACTTTATTTTTTTTTTTATTATTTTCTTGACATGCTTAGATTGGGAAACTCTCTGGACCTAACCAACAGGCCCTGTGACTGATGGAACTGGTCACGTCTAAATCGATAACAGCCTTCGACCGCAGCAAAACATCCCACAGTTGTTCACACGCATAGAAAAGCAGCGACGTATCAACTAGTAGGGCAAGTTTGCGAGTATAGGATTTTTTTTTCCGGTTGTCCTGTTGAAATAAAGATTTCGCTTGCTTCACTCATACCATGAATCGTAGATATCGGGATCTCGGGTTGTCTAAGGCAGCGGTTTTGGTAAGCTTACCTTGCTTGTCAAGTAAAGTGAAGGGCTAGTACGAGAGACGTTCGATTTATTGTGTTCTTATTTTTTATTTGATATTATTTCACGCAATTGTTATTCGCACATGTCCGTCCTTCATTTTGTGGAACGGAGCCCCGACCCATTACCCACCAACTAGCAAAAGAAGGGAAAAAATGTTAAAAAATCAGATTGAAAGATATCCGCCATATGTACCCGCAGCATATCAGCTATTTCCAGTTTTCCTCCTCTCGGAGCGGAGGAAAACTGGCAAATCGACTTTACCGCCGATGGGAACGGCGGTAAAGCCGCAAATTCCAGTTTTCCTCCCCTCGGAGCGGAGGAAAAGTGGAAAATCGACTTTACCACCGATGGGAACGGCGGTAAAGCTGCAAATTCCAGTTTTCCTCCTCTCAATGGGGAGGAAAACTGGAAAATCAAGTTTACCGCCGATGAGAGCGGCGGTAAAGCTGCAATTGCAAGTTTTCCTCCTCTCGAAGCGGAGGAAAACTGGAAAATCAAGTTCACCGCGGATCAGAGCGGCGGTAAAGCTGCAATTGCCAGTTTTCCTTCTCTCGAAGCGGAGGAAAACGGGAAAATCAAGTTCACCGCGGATGAGAGCGACGGTAAAGCTGCAATTGCCAGTTTTCCTCCTCTCAGAGCGGAGGAAAACTGGAAAATGCGAGTTTACCGCCCATGCAAGCTGCGGTAAAACAGCGTGACTGTCCGAATAAAGCCGCAGGACCTTTCCATCTCCAATTGACCTAGAATAAAAATGAAAGAATCAATTGCCCTGTTCTTTCTCGTAGCCCGTATCTAGTGAACTCCCACATGATATGAATGGAGAGAAAAAAATCATTCCAGCTGACTGTGCCAATTGACACATGTTGAATTGAATTTCAAGGCTTTTGAATACACACACACACACACACACACACACATACAGCCCCTGAAATAAAAGTAGAAATATATAAATGGTCATCAAATAACATCCCCATAATGAAACAAGAAAATCCGAGACATCACTCTATTAAAGCAATTTGCTGCTGTCTACAGCTCCATCCTTAAATGTTTCGTCACTCGTTGTCTCTAATGATCATCGGTGTGATTTACTTGATAATAAGTTCTTAAGAATTCAGTTCCTTGCAAACAGAGGGGCCCTTAAGAGAACACTTGTATGAAAGAAATTCTAAAAGCATAGAGTGTCATCGCGTTTCTAATATAAAGCAAAGACACAAAAGATTTTGGTAATCTTGTGAGCAACACCAAAACTTTATTTTTTTTTTATTATTTTTTTGACATGCTTAGATTGGGAAACTCTCTGGACCTAACCAACAGGCCCTGTGACTGATGGAACTGGTCACGTCTAAATCGATAACAGCCTTCGACCGCAGCAAAACATCCCACAGTTGTTCACACGCATAGAAAAGCAGCGACGTATCAACTACTAGGGCAAGTTTGCGAGTATAGGATTTTTTTTTCCGGTTGTCCTGTTGAAATAAATATTTCGCTTGCTTCACTCATACCATGAATCGTAGATATCGGGATCTCGGGTTGTCTAAGGCAGCGGTTTTGGTAAGCTTACCTTGCTTGTCAAGTAAAGTGAAGGGCTAGTACGAGAGACGTTCGATTTATTGTGTTCTTATTTTTTATTTGATATTATTTCACGCAATTGTTATTCGCACATGTCCGTCCTTCATTTTGTGGAACGGAGCCCCGACCCATTACCCACCAACTAGCAAAAGAAGGGAAAAAATGTTAAAAAATCAGATTGAAAGATATCCGCCATATGTACCCGCAGCATATCAGCTATTTCCAGTTTTCCTCCTCTCGGAGCGGAGGAAAACTGGCAAATCGACTTTACCGCCGATGGGAACGGCGGTAAAGCCGCAAATTCCAGTTTTCCTCCCCTCGGAGCGGAGGAAAAGTGAAAAATCGACTTTACCGCCGATGGAAACGGCGGTATAGCTGCAAATTCCAGTTTTCCTCCTCTCAAAGGGGAGGAAAACTGGAAAATCAAGTTTACCGCCGATGAGAGCGGCGGTAAAGCTGCAATTGCAAGTTTTCCTCCTCTCGAAGCGGAGGAAAACTGGAAAATCAAGTTCACCGCGGATGAGAGCGGCGGTAAAGCTGCAATTGCCAGTTTTCCTTCTCTCGAAGCGGAGGAAAACGGGAAAATCAAGTTCACCGCGGATGAGAGCGGCGGTAAAGCTGCAATTGCCAGTTTTCCTCCTCTCAGAGCGGAGGAAAACTGGAAAATACGAGTTTACCGCCCATGCAAGCTGCGGTAAAACAGCGTGACTGTCCGAACAAAGCCGCAGGACCTTTCCATCTCCAATTGACATAGAATAAAAATGAAAGAATCAATAGCTCTGTTCTTTTTCGTAGCCCGTATCTAGTGAACTCCCACATGATATGAATGGAGAGAAAAAAATCATTCCAGCTGACTGTGCCAATTGACACATGTTGAATAGAATTTCAAGGCTTTTGAATGCACACACACACACACACACACACATACAGCCCCTGAAATAAAAGTAGAAATATATAAATGGTCATCAAATAACATACCCATAATGAAACAAGAAAATACGAGACATCACTCTATTAAAGCAATTTGCTGCTGTCTACAGCTCCATCCTTAAATCTTTCGTCACTCGTTGTCTCTAATGATCATCGGTGTGATTTACTTGATAATAATTTCTTAAGAATTCAATTCCTTGCAAACAGAGGGGCCCTTAAGAGAACACTTGTATGAAAGAAATTCTAAAAGCATAGAGTGTCATCGCGTTTCTAATATAAAGCAAAGACACAAAAGATTTTGGTAATCTTGTGAGCAACACCTAAACTTTATTTTTTTTTTTATTATTTTTTTGACATGCTTAGATTGGGAAACTCTCTGGACCTAACCAACAGGCCCTGTGACTGATGGAACTGGTCACGTCTAAATCGATAACAGCCTTCGACCGCAGCAAAACATCCCACAGTTATTCACACGCATAGAAAAGCAGCGACGTATCAACTACTAGGGCAAGTTTGCGAGTATAGGATTTTTTTTTCCGGTTGTCCTGTTGAAATAAAGATTTCGCTTGCTTCACTCATACCATGAATCGTAGATATCGGGATCTCGGGTTGTCTAAGGCAGCGGTTTTGGTAAGCTTACCTTGCTTGTCAAGTTGTCAAGTAAAGTGAAGGGCTAGTACGAGAGACGTTAGATTTATTGTGTTCTTATTTTTTATTTGATATTATTTCACGCAATTGTTATTCGCACATGTCCGTCCTTCATTTTGTGGAACGGAGCCCCGACCCATTACCCACCAACTAGCAAAAGAAGGGAAAAAATGTTAAAAAATCAGATTGAAAGATATCCGCCATATGTACCCGCAGCATATCAGCTATTTCCAGTTTTCCTCCTCTCGGAGCGGAGGAAAACTGGCAAATCGACTTTACCGCCGATGGGAACGGCGGTAAAGCCGCAAATTCCAGTTTTGCTCCCCTCGGAGCGGAGGAAAAGTGGAAAATCGACTTTACCGCCGATGGGAACGGCGGTAAAGCTGCAAATTCCAGTTTTCCTCCTCTCAGTGGGGAGGAAAACTGGAAAATCAAGTTTACCGCCGATGAGAGCGGCGGTAAAGCTGCAATTGCAAGTTTTCCTCCTCTCGAAGCGGACGAAAACTGGAAAATCAAGTTCACCGCGGATGAGAGCGGCGGTAAAGCTGCAATTGCCAGTTTTCCTTCTCTCGAAGCGGAGGAAAACGGGAAAATCAAGTTCACCGCGGATGTGAGCGACGGTAAAGCTGCAATTGCCAGTTTTCCTCCTCTCAGAGCGGAGGAAAACTGGAAAATGCGAGTTTACCGCCCATGCAAGCTGCGGTAAAACAGCGTGACTGTCCGAATAAAGCCGCAGGACCTTTCCATCTCCAATTGACCTAGAATAAAAATGAAAGAATCAATTGCCCTGTTCTTTCTCGTAGCCCGTATCTAGTGAACTCCCACATGATATGAATGGAGAGAAAAAAATCATTCCAGCTGACTGTGCCAATTGACACATGTTGAATTGAATTTCAAGGCTTTTGAATACACACACACACACACACACACACACATACAGCCCCTGAAATAAAAGTAGAAATATATAAATGGTCATCAAATAACATCCCCATAATGAAACAAGAAAATCCGAGACATCACTCTATTAAAGCAATTTGCTGCTGTCTACAGCTCCATCCTTAAATGTTTCGTCACTCGTTGTCTCTAATGATCATCGGTGTGATTTACTTGATAATAAGTTCTTAAGAATTCAGTTCCTTGCAAACAGAGGGGCCCTTAAGAGAACACTTGTATGAAAGAAATTCTAAAAGCATAGAGTGTCATCGCGTTTCTAATATAAAGCAAAGACACAAAAGATTTTGGTAATCTTGTGAGCAACACCAAAACTTTATTTTATTTTTATTATTTTTTTGACATGCTTAGATTGGGAAACTCTCTGGACCTAACCAACAGGCCCTGTGACTGATGGAACTGGTCACGTCTAAATCGATAACAGCCTTCGACCGCAGCAAAACATCCCACAGTTGTTCACACGCATAGAAAAGCAGCGACGTATCAACTACTAGGGCAAGTTTGCGAGTATAGGATTTTTTTTTTCCGGTTGTCCTGTTGAAATAAAGATTTCGCTTGCTTCACTCATACCATGAATCGTAGATATCGGGATCTCGGGTTGTCTAAGGCAGCGGTTTTGGTAAGCTTACCTTGCTTGTCAAGTAAAGTGAAGGGCTAGTACGAGAGACGTTCGATTTATTGTGTTCTTATTTTTTATTTGATATTATTTCACGCAATTGTTATTCGCACATGTCCGTCCTTCATTTTGTGGAACGGAGCCCCGACCCATTACCCACCAACTAGCAAAAGAAGGGAAAAAATGTTAAAAAATCAGATTGAAAGATATCCGCCATATGTACCCGCAGCATATCAGCTATTTCCAGTTTTCCTCCTCTCGGAGCGGAGGAAAACTGGCAAATCGACTTTACCGCCGATGGGAACGGCGGTAAAGCCGCAAATTCCAGTTTTCCTCCCCTCGGAGCGGAGGAAAAGTGGAAAATCGACTTTACCGCCGATGGAAACGGCGGTATAGCTGCAAATTCCAGTTTTCCTCCTCTCAAAGGGGAGGAAAACTGGAAAATCAAGTTTACCGCCGATGAGAGCGGCGGTAAAGCTGCAATTGCAAGTTTTCCTCCTCTCGAAGCGGAGGAAAACTGGAAAATCAAGTTCACCGCGGATGAGAGCGGCGGTAAAGCTGCAATTGCCAGTTTTCCTTCTCTCGAAGCGGAGGAAAACGGGAAAATCAAGTTCACCGCGGATGAGAGCGGCGGTAAAGCTGCAATTGCCAGTTTTCCTCCTCTCAGAGCGGAGGAAAACTGGAAAATACGAGTTTACCGCCCATGCAAGCTGCGGTAAAACAGCGTGACTGTCCGAACAAAGCCGCAGGACCTTTCCATCTCCAATTGACATAGAATAAAAATGAAAGAATCAATAGCTCTGTTCTTTTTCGTAGCCCGTATCTAGTGAACTCCCACATGATATGAATGGAGAGAAAAAAATCATTCCAGCTGACTGTGCCAATTGACACATGTTGAATTGAATTTCAAGGCTTTTGAATGCACACACACACACACACACACACATACAGCCCCTGAAATAAAAGTAGAAATATATAAATGGTCATCAAATAACATCCCCATAATGAAACAAGAAAATCCGAGACATCACTCTATTAAAGCAATTTGCTGCTGTCTACAGCTCCATCCTTAAATCTTTCGTCACTCGTTGTCTCTAATGATCATCGGTGTGATTTACTTGATAATAATTTCTTAAGAATTCAGTTCCTTGCAAACAGAGGGGCCCTTAAGAGAACACTTGTATGAAAGAAATTCTAAAAGCATAGAGTGTCATCGCGTTTCTAATATAAAGCAAAGACACAAAAGATTTTGGTAATCTTGTGAGCAACACCTAAACTTTATTTTTTTTTTTATTATTTTTTTGACATGCTTAGATTGGGAAACTCTCTGGACCTAACCAACAGGCCCTGTGACTGATGGAACTGGTCACGTCTAAATCGATAACAGCCTTCGACCGCAGCAAAACATCCCACAGTTATTCACACGCATAGAAAAGCAGCGACGTATCAACTACTAGGGCAAGTTTGCGAGTATAGGATTTTTTTTTCCGGTTGTCCTGTTGAAATAAAGATTTCGCTTGCTTCACTCATACCATGAATCGTAGATATCGGGATCTCGGGTTGTCTAAGGCAGCGGTTTTGGTAAGCTTACCTTGCTTGTCAAGTAAAGTGAAGGGCTAGTACGAGAGACGTTAGATTTATTGTGTTCTTATTTTTTATTTGATATTATTTCACGCAATTGTTATTCGCACATGTCCGTCCTTCATTTTGTGGAACGGAGCCCCGACCCATTACCCACCAACTAGCAAAAGAAGGGAAAAAATGTTAAAAAATCAGATTGAAAGATATCCGCCATATGTACCCGCAGCATATCAGCTATTTCCAGTTTTCCTCCTCTCGGAGCGGAGGAAAACTGGCAAATCGACTTTACCGCCGATGGGAACGGCGGTAAAGCCGCAAATTCCAGTTTTCCTCCCCTCGGAGCGGAGGAAAAGTGGAAAATCGACTTTACCGCCGATGGGAACGGCGGTAAAGCTGCAAATTCCAGTTTTCCTCCTCTCAATGGGGAGGAAAACTGGAAAATCAAGTTTACCGCCGATGAGAGCGGCGGTAAAGCTGCAATTGCAAGTTTTCCTCCTCTCGAAGCGGACGAAAACTGGAAAATCAAGTTCACCGCGGATGAGAGCGGCGGTAAAGCTGCAATTGCCAGTTTTCCTTCTCTCGAAGCGGAGGAAAACGGGAAAATCAAGTTCACCGCGGATGAGAGCGACGGTAAAGCTGCAATTGCCAGTTTTCCTCCTCTCAGAGCGGAGGAAAACTGGAAAATGCGAGTTTACCGCCCATGCAAGCTGCGGTAAAACAGCGTGACTGTCCGAATAAAGCCGCAGGACCTTTCCATCTCCAATTGACCTAGAATAAAAATGAAAGAATCAATTGCCCTGTTCTTTCTCGTAGCCCGTATCTAGTGAACTCCCACATGATATGAATGGAGAGAAAAAAATCATTCCAGCTGACTGTGCCAATTGACACATGTTGAATTGAATTTCAAGGCTTTTGAATACACACACACACACACACACATACAGCCCCTGAAATAAAAGTAGAAATATATAAATGGTCATCAAATAACATCCCCATAATGAAACAAGAAAATCCGAGACATCACTCTATTAAAGCAATTTGCTGCTGTCTACAGCTCCATCCTTAAATCTTTCGTCACTCGTTGTCTCTAATGATCATCGGTGTGATTTACTTGATAATAAGTTCTTAAGAATTCAGTTCCTTGCAAACAGAGGGGCCCTTAAGAGAACACTTGTATGAAAGAAATTCTAAAAGCATAGAGTGTCATCGCGTTTCTAATATAAAGCAAAGACACAAAAGATTTTGGTAATCTTGTGAGCAACACCAAAACTTTATTTTATTTTTATTATTTTTTTGACATGCTTAGATTGGGAAACTCTCTGGACCTAACCAACAGGCCCTGTGACTGATGGAACTGGTCACGTCTAAATCGATAACAGCCTTCGACCGCAGCAAAACATCCCACAGTTGTTCACACGCATAGAAAAGCAGCGACGTATCAACTACTAGGGCAAGTTTGCGAGTATAGGATTTTTTTTTCCGGTTGTCCTGTTGAAATAAAGATTTCGCTTGCTTCACTCATACCATGAATCGTAGATATCGGGATCTCGGGTTGTCTAAGGCAGCGGTTTTGGTAAGCTTACCTTGCTTGTCAAGTAAAGTGAAGGGCTAGTACGAGAGACGTTCGATTTATTGTGTTCTTATTTTTTATTTGATATTATTTCACGCAATTGTTATTCGCACATGTCCGTCCTTCATTTTGTGGAACGGAGCCCCGACCCATTACCCACCAACTAGCAAAAGAAGGGAAAAAATGTTAAAAAATCAGATTGAAAGATATCCGCCATATGTACCCGCAGCATATCAGCTATTTCCAGTTTTCCTCCTCTCGGAGCGGAGGAAAACTGGCAAATCGACTTTACCGCCGATGGGAACGGCGGTAAAGCCGCAAATTCCAGTTTTCCTCCCCTCGGAGCGGAGGAAAAGTGAAAAATCGACTTTACCGCCGATGGAAACGGCGGTATAGCTGCAAATTCCAGTTTTCCTCCTCTCAAAGGGGAGGAAAACTGGAAAATCAAGTTTACCGCCGATGAGTGCGGCGGTAAAGCTGCAATTGCAAGTTTTCCTCCTCTCGAAGCGGAGGAAAACTGGAAAATCAAGTTCACCGCGGATGAGAGCGGCGGTAAAGCTGCAATTGCCAGTTTTCCTCCTCTCAGAGCGGAGGAAAACTGGAAAATACGAGTTTACCGCCCATGCAAGCTGCGGTAAAACAGCGTGACTGTCCGAACAAAGCCGCAGGACCTTTCCATCTCCAATTGACATAGAATAAAAATGAAAGAATCAATAGCTCTGTTCTTTCTCGTAGCCCGTATCTAGTGAACTCCCACATGATATGAATGGAGAGAAAAAAATCATTCCAGCTGACTGTGCCAATTGACACATGTTGAATTGAATTTCAAGGCTTTTGAATGCACACACACACACACACACACACACATACAGCCCCTGAAATAAAAGTAGAAATATATAAATGGTCATCAAATAACATCCCCATAATGAAACAAGAAAATCCGAGACATCACTCTATTAAAGCAATTTGCTGCTGTCTACAGCTCCATCCTTAAATGTTTCGTCACTCGTTGTCTCTAATGATCATCGGTGTGATTTACTTGATAATAAGTTCTTAAGAATTCAGTTCCTTGCAAACAGAGGGGCCCTTAAGAGAACACTTGTATGAAAGAAATTCTAAAAGCATAGAGTGTCATCGCGTTTCTAATATAAAGCAAAGACACAAAAGATTTTGGTAATCTTGTGAGCAACACCTAAACTTTATTTTTTTTTTTATTATTTTCTTGACATGCTTAGATTGGGAAACTCTCTGGACCTAACCAACAGGCCCTGTGACTGATGGAACTGGTCACGTCTAAATCGATAACAGCCTTCGACCGCAGCAAAACATCCCACAGTTGTTCACACGCATAGAAAAGCAGCGACGTATCAACTAGTAGGGCAAGTTTGCGAGTATAGGATTTTTTTTTCCGGTTGTCCTGTTGAAATAAAGATTTCGCTTGCTTCACTCATACCATGAATCGTAGATATCGGGATCTCGGGTTGTCTAAGGCAGCGGTTTTGGTAAGCTTACCTTGCTTGTCAAGTAAAGTGAAGGGCTAGTACGAGAGACGTTCGATTTATTGTGTTCTTATTTTTTATTTGATATTATTTCACGCAATTGTTATTCGCACATGTCCGTCCTTCATTTTGTGGAACGGAGCCCCGACCCATTACCCACCAACTAGCAAAAGAAGGGAAAAAATGTTAAAAAATCAGATTGAAAGATATCCGCCATATGTACCCGCAGCATATCAGCTATTTCCAGTTTTCCTCCTCTCGGAGCGGAGGAAAACTGGCAAATCGACTTTACCGCCGATGGGAACGGCGGTAAAGCCGCAAATTCCAGTTTTCCTCCCCTCGGAGCGGAGGAAAAGTGGAAAATCGACTTTACCACCGATGGGAACGGCGGTAAAGCTGCAAATTCCAGTTTTCCTCCTCTCAATGGGGAGGAAAACTGGAAAATCAAGTTTACCGCCGATGAGAGCGGCGGTAAAGCTGCAATTGCAAGTTTTCCTCCTCTCGAAGCGGAGGAAAACTGGAAAATCAAGTTCACCGCGGATCAGAGCGGCGGTAAAGCTGCAATTGCCAGTTTTCCTTCTCTCGAAGCGGAGGAAAACGGGAAAATCAAGTTCACCGCGGATGAGAGCGACGGTAAAGCTGCAATTGCCAGTTTTCCTCCTCTCAGAGCGGAGGAAAACTGGAAAATGCGAGTTTACCGCCCATGCAAGCTGCGGTAAAACAGCGTGACTGTCCGAATAAAGCCGCAGGACCTTTCCATCTCCAATTGACCTAGAATAAAAATGAAAGAATCAATTGCCCTGTTCTTTCTCGTAGCCCGTATCTAGTGAACTCCCACATGATATGAATGGAGAGAAAAAAATCATTCCAGCTGACTGTGCCAATTGACACATGTTGAATTGAATTTCAAGGCTTTTGAATACACACACACACACACACACACACACATACAGCCCCTGAAATAAAAGTAGAAATATATAAATGGTCATCAAATAACATCCCCATAATGAAACAAGAAAATCCGAGACATCACTCTATTAAAGCAATTTGCTGCTGTCTACAGCTCCATCCTTAAATGTTTCGTCACTCGTTGTCTCTAATGATCATCGGTGTGATTTACTTGATAATAAGTTCTTAAGAATTCAGTTCCTTGCAAACAGAGGGGCCCTTAAGAGAACACTTGTATGAAAGAAATTCTAAAAGCATAGAGTGTCATCGCGTTTCTAATATAAAGCAAAGACACAAAAGATTTTGGTAATCTTGTGAGCAACACCAAAACTTTATTTTTTTTTTATTATTTTTTTGACATGCTTAGATTGGGAAACTCTCTGGACCTAACCAACAGGCCCTGTGACTGATGGAACTGGTCACGTCTAAATCGATAACAGCCTTCGACCGCAGCAAAACATCCCACAGTTGTTCACACGCATAGAAAAGCAGCGACGTATCAACTACTAGGGCAAGTTTGCGAGTATAGGATTTTTTTTTCCGGTTGTCCTGTTGAAATAAAGATTTCGCTTGCTTCACTCATACCATGAATCGTAGATATCGGGATCTCGGGTTGTCTAAGGCAGCGGTTTTGGTAAGCTTACCTTGCTTGTCAAGTAAAGTGAAGGGCTAGTACGAGAGACGTTCGATTTATTGTGTTCTTATTTTTTATTTGATATTATTTCACGCAATTGTTATTCGCACATGTCCGTCCTTCATTTTGTGGAACGGAGCCCCGACCCATTACCCACCAACTAGCAAAAGAAGGGAAAAAATGTTAAAAAATCAGATTGAAAGATATCCGCCATATGTACCCGCAGCATATCAGCTATTTCCAGTTTTCCTCCTCTCGGAGCGGAGGAAAACTGGCAAATCGACTTTACCGCCGATGGGAACGGCGGTAAAGCCGCAAATTCCAGTTTTCCTCCCCTCGGAGCGGAGGAAAAGTGGAAAATCGACTTTACCGCCGATGGAAACGGCGGTATAGCTGCAAATTCCAGTTTTCCTCCTCTCAAAGGGGAGGAAAACTGGAAAATCAAGTTTACCGCCGATGAGAGCGGCGGTAAAGCTGCAATTGCAAGTTTTCCTCCTCTCGAAGCGGAGGAAAACTGGAAAATCAAGTTCACCGCGGATGAGAGCGGCGGTAAAGCTGCAATTGCCAGTTTTCCTTCTCTCGAAGCGGAGGAAAACGGGAAAATCAAGTTCACCGCGGATGAGAGCGGCGGTAAAGCTGCAATTGCCAGTTTTCCTCCTCTCGGAGCGGAGGAAAACTGAAAAATACGAGTTTACCGCCCATGCAAGCTGCGGTAAAACAGCGTGACTGTCCGAACAAAGCCGCAGGACCTTTCCATCTCCAATTGACATAGAATAAAAATGAAAGAATCAATAGCTCTGTTCTTTCTCGTAGCCCGTATCTAGTGAACTCCCACATGATATGAATGGAGAGAAAAAAATCATTCCAGCTGACTGTGCCAATTGACACATGTTGAATTGAATTTCAAGGCTTTTGAATGCACACACACACACACACACACACATACAGCCCCTGAAATAAAAGTAGAAATATATAAATGGTCATCAAATAACATCCCCATAATGAAACAAGAAAATCCGAGACATCACTCTATTAAAGCAATTTGCTGCTGTCTACAGCTCCATCCTTAAATGTTTCGTCACTCGTTGTCTCTAATGATCATCGGTGTGATTTACTTGATAATAAGTTCTTAAGAATTCAGTTCCTTGCAAACAGAGGGGCCCTTAAGAGAACACTTGTATGAAAGAAATTCTAAAAGCATAGAGTGTCATCGCGTTTCTAATATAAAGCAAAGACACAAAAGATTTTGGTAATCTTGTGAGCAACACCTAAACTTTATTTTTTTTTTTATTATTTTCTTGACATGCTTAGATTGGGAAACTCTCTGGACCTAACCAACAGGCCCTGTGACTGATGGAACTGGTCACGTCTAAATCGATAACAGCCTTCGACCGCAGCAAAACATCCCACAGTTGTTCACACGCATAGAAAAGCAGCGACGTATCAACTAGTAGGGCAAGTTTGCGAGTATAGGATTTTTTTTTCCGGTTGTCCTGTTGAAATAAAGATTTCGCTTGCTTCACTCATACCATGAATCGTAGATATCGGGATCTCGGGTTGTCTAAGGCAGCGGTTTTGGTAAGCTTACCTTGCTTGTCAAGTAAAGTGAAGGGCTAGTACGAGAGACGTTCGATTTATTGTGTTCTTATTTTTTATTTGATATTATTTCACGCAATTGTTATTCGCACATGTCCGTCCTTCATTTTGTGGAACGGAGCCCCGACCCATTACCCACCAACTAGCAAAAGAAGGGAAAAAATGTTAAAAAATCAGATTGAAAGATATCCGCCATATGTACCCGCAGCATATCAGCTATTTCCAGTTTTCCTCCTCTCGGAGCGGAGGAAAACTGGCAAATCGACTTTACCGCCGATGGGAACGGCGGTAAAGCCGCAAATTCCAGTTTTCCTCCCCTCGGAGCGGAGGAAAAGTGGAAAATCGACTTTACCGCCGATGGGAACGGCGGTAAAGCTGCAAATTCCAGTTTTCCTCCTCTCAATGGGGAGGAAAACTGGAAAATCAAGTTTACCGCCGATGAGAGCGGCGGTAAAGCTGCAATTGCAAGTTTTCCTCCTCTCGAAGCGGAGGAAAACTGGAAAATCAAGTTCACCGCGGATGAGAGCGGCGGTAAAGCTGCAATTGCCAGTTTTCCTTCTCTCGAAGCGGAGGAAAACGGGAAAATCAAGTTCACCGCGGATGAGAGCGACGGTAAAGCTGCAATTGCCAGTTTTCCTCCTCTCAGAGCGGAGGAAAACTGGAAAATGCGAGTTTACCGCCCATGCAAGCTGCGGTAAAACAGCGTGACTGTCCGAATAAAGCCGCAGGACCTTTCCATCTCCAATTGACCTAGAATAAAAATGAAAGAATCAATTGCCCTGTTCTTTCTCGTAGCCCGTATCTAGTGAACTCCCACATGATATGAATGGAGAGAAAAAAATCATTCCAGCTGACTGTGCCAATTGACACATGTTGAATTGAATTTCAAGGCTTTTGAATACACACACACACACACATACAGCCCCTGAAATAAAAGTAGAAATATATAAATGGTCATCAAATAACATCCCCATAATGAAACAAGAAAATCCGAGACATCACTCTATTAAAGCAATTTGCTGCTGTCTACAGCTCCGTCCTTAAATCTTTCGTCACTCGTTGTCTCTAATGATCATCGGTGTGATTTACTTGATAATAAGTTCTTAAGAATTCAGTTCCTTGCAAACAGAGGGGCCCTTAAGAGAACACTTGTATGAAAGAAATTCTAAAAGCATAGAGTGTCATCGCGTTTCTAATATAAAGCAAAGACACAAAAGATTTTGGTAATCTTGTGAGCAACACCAAAACTTTATTTTTTTTTTATTATTTTTTTGACATGCTTAGATTGGGAAACTCTCTGGACCTAACCAACAGGCCCTGTGACTGATGGAACTGGTCACGTCTAAATCGATAACAGCCTTCGACCGCAGCAAAACATCCCACAGTTGTTCACACGCATAGAAAAGCAGCGACGTATCAACTACTAGGGCAAGTTTGCGAGTATAGGATTTTTTTTTCCGGTTGTCCTGTTGAAATAAAGATTTCGCTTGCTTCACTCATACCATGAATCGTAGATATCGGGATCTCGGGTTGTCTAAGGCAGCGGTTTTGGTAAGCTTACCTTGCTTGTCAAGTAAAGTGAAGGGCTAGTACGAGAGACGTTCGATTTATTGTGTTCTTATTTTTTATTTGATATTATTTCACGCAATTGTTATTCGCACATGTCCGTCCTTCATTTTGTGGAACGGAGCCCCGACCCATTACCCACCAACTAGCAAAAGAAGGGAAAAAATGTTAAAAAATCAGATTGAAAGATATCCGCCATATGTACCCGCAGCATATCAGCTATTTCCAGTTTTCCTCCTCTCGGAGCGGAGGAAAACTGGCAAATCGACTTTACCGCCGATGGGAACGGCGGTAAAGCCGCAAATTCCAGTTTTCCTCCCCTCGGAGCGGAGGAAAAGTGGAAAATCGACTTTACCGCCGATGGAAACGGCGGTATAGCTGCAAATTCCAGTTTTCCTCCTCTCAAAGGGGAGGAAAACTGGAAAATCAAGTTTACCGCCGATGAGAGCGGCGGTAAAGCTGCAATTGCAAGTTTTCCTCCTCTCGAAGCGGAGGAAAACTGGAAAATCAAGTTCACCGCGGATGAGAGCGGCGGTAAAGCTGCAATTGCCAGTTTTCCTTCTCTCGAAGCGGAGGAAAACGGGAAAATCAAGTTCACCGCGGATGAGAGCGGCGGTAAAGCTGCAATTGCCAGTTTTCCTCCTCTCGGAGCGGAGGAAAACTGAAAAATACGAGTTTACCGCCCATGCAAGCTGCGGTAAAACAGCGTGACTGTCCGAACAAAGCCGCAGGACCTTTCCATCTCCAATTGACATAGAATAAAAATGAAAGAATCAATAGCTCTGTTCTTTCTCGTAGCCCGTATCTAGTGAACTCCCACATGATATGAATGGAGAGAAAAAAATCATTCCAGCTGACTGTGCCAATTGACACATGTTGAATTGAATTTCAAGGCTTTTGAATGCACACACACACACACACACACACACACAGCCCCTGAAATAAAAGTAGAAATATATAAATGGTCATCAAATAACATCCCCATAATGAAACAAGAAAATCCGAGACATCACTCTATTAAAGCAATTTGCTGCTGTCTACAGCTCCATCCTTAAATGTTTCGTCACTCGTTGTCTCTAATGATCATCGGTGTGATTTACTTGATAATAAGTTCTTAAGAATTCAGTTCCTTGCAAACAGAGGGGCCCTTAAGAGAACACTTGTATGAAAGAAATTCTAAAAGCATAGAGTGTCATCGCGTTTCTAATATAAAGCAAAGACACAAAAGATTTTGGTAATCTTGTGAGCAACACCTAAACTTTATTTTTTTTTTTATTATTTTCTTGACATGCTTAGATTGGGAAACTCTCTGGACCTAACCAACAGGCCCTGTGACTGATGGAACTGGTCACGTCTAAATCGATAACAGCCTTCGACCGCAGCAAAACATCCCACAGTTGTTCACACGCATAGAAAAGCAGCGACGTATCAACTAGTAGGGCAAGTTTGCGAGTATAGGATTTTTTTTTCCGGTTGTCCTGTTGAAATAAAGATTTCGCTTGCTTCACTCATACCATGAATCGTAGATATCGGGATCTCGGGTTGTCTAAGGCAGCGGTTTTGGTAAGCTTACCTTGCTTGTCAAGTAAAGTGAAGGGCTAGTACGAGAGACGTTCGATTTATTGTGTTCTTATTTTTTATTTGATATTATTTCACGCAATTGTTATTCGCACATGTCCGTCCTTCATTTTGTGGAACGGAGCCCCGACCCATTACCCACCAACTAGCAAAAGAAGGGAAAAAATGTTAAAAAATCAGATTGAAAGATATCCGCCATATGTACCCGCAGCATATCAGCTATTTCCAGTTTTCCTCCTCTCGGAGCGGAGGAAAACTGGCAAATCGACTTTACCGCCGATGGGAACGGCGGTAAAGCCGCAAATTCCAGTTTTCCTCCCCTCGGAGCGGAGGAAAAGTGGAAAATCGACTTTACCGCCGATGGGAACGGCGGTAAAGCTGCAAATTCCAGTTTTCCTCCTCTCAATGGGGAGGAAAACTGGAAAATCAAGTTTACCGCCGATGAGAGCGGCGGTAAAGCTGCAATTGCAAGTTTTCCTCCTCTCGAAGCGGAGGAAAACTGGAAAATCAAGTTCACCGCGGATGAGAGCGGCGGTAAAGCTGCAATTGCCAGTTTTCCTTCTCTCGAAGCGGAGGAAAACGGGAAAATCAAGTTCACCGCGGATGAGAGCGACGGTAAAGCTGCAATTGCCAGTTTTCCTCCTCTCAGAGCGGAGGAAAACTGGAAAATGCGAGTTTACCGCCCATGCAAGCTGCGGTAAAACAGCGTGACTGTCCGAATAAAGCCGCAGGACCTTTCCATCTCCAATTGACCTAGAATAAAAATGAAAGAATCAATTGCCCTGTTCTTTCTCGTAGCCCGTATCTAGTGAACTCCCACATGATATGAATGGAGAGAAAAAAATCATTCCAGCTGACTGTGCCAATTGACACATGTTGAATTGAATTTCAAGGCTTTTGAATACACACACACACACACACACACATACAGCCCCTGAAATAAAAGTAGAAATATATAAATGGTCATCAAATAACATCCCCATAATGAAACAAGAAAATCCGAGACATCACTCTATTAAAGCAATTTGCTGCTGTCTACAGCTCCATCCTTAAATGTTTCGTCACTCGTTGTCTCTAATGATCATCGGTGTGATTTACTTGATAATAAGTTCTTAAGAATTCAGTTCCTTGCAAACAGAGGGGCCCTTAAGAGAACACTTGTATGAAAGAAATTCTAAAAGCATAGAGTGTCATCGCGTTTCTAATATAAAGCAAAGACACAAAAGATTTTGGTAATCTTGTGAGCAACACCAAAACTTTATTTTTTTTTTATTATTTTTTTGACATGCTTAGATTGGGAAACTCTCTGGACCTAACCAACAGGCCCTGTGACTGATGGAACTGGTCACGTCTAAATCGATAACAGCCTTCGACCGCAGCAAAACATCCCACAGTTGTTCACACGCATAGAAAAGCAGCGACGTATCAACTACTAGGGCAAGTTTGCGAGTATAGGATTTTTTTTTCCGGTTGTCCTGTTGAAATAAAGATTTCGCTTGCTTCACTCATACCATGAATCGTAGATATCGGGATCTCGGGTTGTCTAAGGCAGCGGTTTTGGTAAGCTTACCTTGCTTGTCAAGTAAAGTGAAGGGCTAGTACGAGAGACGTTCGATTTATTGTGTTCTTATTTTTTATTTGATATTATTTCACGCAATTGTTATTCGCACATGTCCGTCCTTCATTTTGTGGAACGGAGCCCCGACCCATTACCCACCAACTAGCAAAAGAAGGGAAAAAATGTTAAAAAATCAGATTGAAAGATATCCGCCATATGTACCCGCAGCATATCAGCTATTTCCAGTTTTCCTCCTCTCGGAGCGGAGGAAAACTGGCAAATCGACTTTACCGCCGATGGGAACGGCGGTAAAGCCGCAAATTCCAGTTTTCCTCCCCTCGGAGCGGAGGAAAAGTGGAAAATCGACTTTACCGCCGATGGAAACGGCGGTATAGCTGCAAATTCCAGTTTTCCTCCTCTCAAAGGGGAGGAAAACTGGAAAATCAAGTTTACCGCCGATGAGAGCGGCGGTAAAGCTGCAATTGCAAGTTTTCCTCCTCTCGAAGCGGAGGAAAACTGGAAAATCAAGTTCACCGCGGATGAGAGCGGCGGTAAAGCTGCAATTGCCAGTTTTCCTTCTCTCGAAGCGGAGGAAAACGGGAAAATCAAGTTCACCGCGGATGAGAGCGGCGGTAAAGCTGCAATTGCCAGTTTTCCTCCTCTCAGAGCGGAGGAAAACTGAAAAATACGAGTTTACCGCCCATGCAAGCTGCGGTAAAACAGCGTGACTGTCCGAACAAAGCCGCAGGACCTTTCCATCTCCAATTGACATAGAATAAAAATGAAAGAATCAATAGCTCTGTTCTTTCTCGTAGCCCGTATCTAGTGAACTCCCACATGATATGAATGGAGAGAAAAAAATCATTCCAGCTGACTGTGCCAATTGACACATGTTGAATTGAATTTCAAGGCTTTTGAATGCACACACACACACACACACACACATACAGCCCCTGAAATAAAAGTAGAAATATATAAATGGTCATCAAATAACATCCCCATAATGAAACAAGAAAATCCGAGACATCACTCTATTAAAGCAATTTGCTGCTGTCTACAGCTCCATCCTTAAATGTTTCGTCACTCGTTGTCTCTAATGATCATCGGTGTGATTTACTTGATAATAAGTTCTTAAGAATTCAGTTCCTTGCAAACAGAGGGGCCCTTAAGAGAACACTTGTATGAAAGAAATTCTAAAAGCATAGAGTGTCATCGCGTTTCTAATATAAAGCAAAGACACAAAAGATTTTGGTAATCTTGTGAGCAACACCTAAACTTTATTTTTTTTTTTATTATTTTCTTGACATGCTTAGATTGGGAAACTCTCTGGACCTAACCAACAGGCCCTGTGACTGATGGAACTGGTCACGTCTAAATCGATAACAGCCTTCGACCGCAGCAAAACATCCCACAGTTGTTCACACGCATAGAAAAGCAGCGACGTATCAACTAGTAGGGCAAGTTTGCGAGTATAGGATTTTTTTTTCCGGTTGTCCTGTTGAAATAAAGATTTCGCTTGCTTCACTCATACCATGAATCGTAGATATCGGGATCTCGGGTTGTCTAAGGCAGCGGTTTTGGTAAGCTTACCTTGCTTGTCAAGTAAAGTGAAGGGCTAGTACGAGAGACGTTCGATTTATTGTGTTCTTATTTTTTATTTGATATTATTTCACGCAATTGTTATTCGCACATGTCCGTCCTTCATTTTGTGGAACGGAGCCCCGACCCATTACCCACCAACTAGCAAAAGAAGGGAAAAAATGTTAAAAAATCAGATTGAAAGATATCCGCCATATGTACCCGCAGCATATCAGCTATTTCCAGTTTTCCTCCTCTCGGAGCGGAGGAAAACTGGCAAATCGACTTTACCGCCGATGGGAACGGCGGTAAAGCCGCAAATTCCAGTTTTCCTCCCCTCGGAGCGGAGGAAAAGTGGAAAATCGACTTTACCGCCGATGGGAACGGCGGTAAAGCTGCAAATTCCAGTTTTCCTCCTCTCAAAGGGGAGGAAAACTGGAAAATCAAGTTTACCGCCGATGAGAGCGGCGGTAAAGCTGCAATTGCAAGTTTTCCTCCTCTCGAAGCGGAGGAAAACTGGAAAATCAAGTTCACCGCGGATGAGAG
Source organism: Persea americana (assembly GCA_029852735.1). Classification (NCBI taxonomy): domain Eukaryota; kingdom Viridiplantae; phylum Streptophyta; class Magnoliopsida; order Laurales; family Lauraceae; genus Persea; species Persea americana. Next base: position 11,105,719 of record CM056815.1, on the reverse strand, counting down.
CGGCGGTAAAGCTGCAATTGCCAGTTTTCCTTCTCTCGAAGCGGAGGAAAACGGGAAAATCAAGTTCACCGCGGATGAGAGCGGCGGTAAAGCTGCAATTGCCAGTTTTCCTCCTCTCAGAGCGGAGGAAAACTGGAAAATGCGAGTTTACCGCCCATGCAAGCTGCGGTAAAACAGCGTGACTGTCCGAACAAAGCCGCAGGACCTTTCCATCTCCAATTGACATAGAATAAAAATGAAAGAATCAATAGCTCTGTTCTTTCTCGTAGCCCGTATCTAGTGAACTCCCACATGATATGAATGGAGAGAAAAAAATCATTCCAGCTGACTGTGCCAATTGACACATGTTGAATTGAATTTCAAGGCTTTTGAATACACACACACACACACACACACATACAGCCCCTGAAATAAAAGTAGAAATATATAAATGGTCATCAAATAACATCCCCATAATGAAACAAGAAAATCCGAGACATCACTCTATTAAAGCAATTTGCTGCTGTCTACAGCTCCATCCTTAAATCTTTCGTCACTCGTTGTCTCTAATGATCATCGGTGTGATTTACTTGATAATAAGTTCTTAAGAATTCAGTTCCTTGCAAACAGAGGGGCCCTTAAGAGAACACTTGTATGAAAGAAATTCTAAAAGCATAGAGTGTCATCGCGTTTCTAATATAAAGCAAAGACACAAAAGATTTTGGTAATCTTGTGAGCAACACCAAAACTTTATTTTTTTTTTATTATTTTTTTGACATGCTTAGATTGGGAAACTCTCTGGACCTAACCAACAGGCCCTGTGACTGATGGAACTGGTCACGTCTAAATCGATAACAGCCTTCGACCGCAGCAAAACATCCCACAGTTGTTCACACGCATAGAAAAGCAGCGACGTATCAACTACTAGGGCAAGTTTGCGAGTATAGGATTTTTTTTTCCGGTTGTCCTGTTGAAATAAAGATTTCGCTTGCTTCACTCATACCATGAATCGTAGATATCGGGATCTCGGGTTGTCTAAGGCAGCGGTTTTGGTAAGCTTACCTTGCTTGTCAAGTAAAGTGAAGGGCTAGTACGAGAGACGTTCGATTTATTGTGTTCTTATTTTTTATTTGATATTATTTCACGCAATTGTTATTCGCACATGTCCGTCCTTCATTTTGTGGAACGGAGCCCCGACCCATTACCCACCAACTAGCAAAAGAAGGGAAAAAATGTTAAAAAATCAGATTGAAAGATATCCGCCATATGTACCCGCAGCATATCAGCTATTTCCAGTTTTCCTCCTCTCGGAGCGGAGGAAAACTGGCAAATCGACTTTACCGCCGATGGGAACGGCGGTAAAGCCGCAAATTCCAGTTTTCCTCCCCTCGGAGCGGAGGAAAAGTGGAAAATCGACTTTACCGCCGATGGGAACGGCGGTATAGCTGCAAATTCCAGTTTTCCTCCTCTCAAAGGGGAGGAAAACTGGAAAATCAAGTTTACCGCCGATGAGAGCGGCGGTAAAGCTGCAATTGCAAGTTTTCCTCCTCTCGAAGCGGAGGAAAACTGGAAAATCAAGTTCACCGCGGATGAGAGCGGCGGTAAAGCTGCAATTGCCAGTTTTCCTTCTCTCGAAGCGGAGGAAAACGGGAAAATCAAGTTCACCGCGGATGAGAGCGGCGGTAAAGCTGCAATTGCCAGTTTTCCTCCTCTCAGAGCGGAGGAAAACTGGAAAATACGAGTTTACCGCCCATGCAAGCTGCGGTAAAAACAGCGTTACTGTCCGAACAAAGCCGCAGGACCTTTCCATCTCCAATTGACATAGAATTAAAATGAAAGAATCAATAGCTCTGTTCTTTCTCGTAGCCCGTATCTAGTGAACTCCCACATGATATGAATGGAGAGAAAAAAATCATTCCAGCTGACTGTGCCAATTGACACATGTTGAATTGAATTTCAAGGCTTTTGAATGCACACACACACACACACATACAGCCCCTGAAATAAAAGTAGAAATACATAAATGGTCATCAAATAACATCCCCATAATGAAACAAGAAAATCCGAGACATCACTCTATTAAAGCAATTTGCTGCTGTCTACAGCTCCATCCTTAAATCTTTCGTCACTCGTTGTCTCTAATGATCATCGGTGTGATTTACTTGATAATAAGTTCTTAAGAATTCAGTTCCTTGCAAACAGAGGGGCCCTTAAGAGAACACTTGTATGAAAGAAATTCTAAAAGCATAGAGTGTCATCGCGTTTCTAATATAAAGCAAAGACACAAAAGATTTTGGTAATCTTGTGAGCAACACCTAAACTTTATTTTTTTTTTAATTATTTTTTTGACATGCTTAGATTGGGAAACTCTCTGGACCTAACCAACAGGCCCTGTGACTGATGGAACTGGTCACGTCTAAATCGATAACAGCCTTCGACCGCAGCAAAACATCCCACAGTTGTTCACACGCATAGAAAAGCAGCGACGTATCAACTACTAGGGCAAGTTTGCGAGTATAGGATTTTTTTTTCCGGTTGTCCTGTTGAAATAAAGATTTCGCTTGCTTCACTCATACCATGAATCGTAGATATCGGGATCTCGGGTTGTCTAAGGCAGCGGTTTTGGTAAGCTTACCTTGCTTGTCAAGTAAAGTGAAGGGCTAGTACGAGAGACGTTCGATTTATTGTGTTCTTATTTTTTATTTGATATTATTTCACGCAATTGTTATTCGCACATGTCCGTCCTTCATTTTGTGGAACGGAGCCCCGACCCATTACCCACCAACTAGCAAAAGAAGGGAAAAAATGTTAAAAAATCAGATTGAAAGATATCCGCCATATGTACCCGCAGCATATCAGCTATTTCCAGTTTTCCTCCTCTCGGAGCGGAGGAAAACTGGAAAATCGACTTTACCGCCGATGGGAACGGCGGTAAAGCCGCAAATTCCAGTTTTCCTCCCCTCGGAGCGGAGGAAAAGTGGAAAATCGACTTTACGGCCGATGGGAACGGCGGTAAAGCTGCAAATTCCAGTTTTCCTCCTCTCAATGGGGAGGAAAACTGGAAAATCAAGTTTACCGCCGATGAGAGCGGCGGTAAAGCTGCAATTGCAAGTTTTCCTCCTCTCGAAGCGGAGGAAAACTGGAAAATCAAGTTCACCGCGGATGAGAGCGGCGGTAAAGCTGCAATTGCCAGTTTTCCTTCTCTCGAAGCGGAGGAAAACGGGAAAATCAAGTTCACCGCGGATGAGAGCGGCGGTAAAGCTGCAATTGCCAGTTTTCCTCCTCTCAGAGCGGAGGAAAACTGGAAAATACGAGTTTACTGCCCATGCAAGCTGCGGTAAAACAGCATGACTGTCCGAACAAAGCCGCAGGACCTTTCCATCTCCAATTGACATAGAATAAAAATGAAAGAATCAATAGCTCTGTTCTTTCTCGTAGCCCGTATCTAGTGAACTCCCACATGATATGAATGGAGAGAAAAAAATCATTCCAGGTGACTGTGCCAATTGACACATGTTGAATTGAATTTCAAGGCTTTTGAATACACACACACACACACACACACATACAGCCCCTGAAATAAAAGTAGAAATATATAAATGGTCATCAAATAACATCCCCATAATGAAACAAGAAAATCCGAGACATCACTCTATTAAAGCAATTTGCTGCTGTCTACAGCTCCATCCTTAAATCTTTCGTCACTCGTTGTCTCTAATGATCATCGGTGTGATTTACTTGATAATAAGTTCTTAAGAATTCAGTTCCTTGCAAACAGAGGGGCCCTTAAGAGAACACTTGTATGAAAGAAATTCTAAAAGCATAGAGTGTCATCGCGTTTCTAATATAAAGCAAAGACACAAAAGATTTTGGTAATCTTGTGAGCAACACCAAAACTTTATTTTTTTTTTATTATTTTTTTGACATGCTTAGATTGGGAAACTCTCTGGACCTAACCAACAGGCCCTGTGACTGATGGAACTGGTCACGTCTAAATCGATAACAGCCTTCGACCGCAGCAAAACATCCCACAGTTGTTCACACGCATAGAAAAGCAGCGACGTATCAACTACTAGGGCAAGTTTGCGAGTATAGGATTTTTTTTTCCGGTTGTCCTGTTGAAATAAAGATTTCGCTTGCTTCACTCATACCATGAATCGTAGATATCGGGATCTCGGGTTGTCTAAGGCAGCGGTTTTGGTAAGCTTACCTTGCTTGTCAAGTAAAGTGAAGGGCTAGTACGAGAGACGTTCGATTTATTGTGTTCTTATTTTTTATTTGATATTATTTCACGCAATTGTTATTCGCACATGTCCGTCCTTCATTTTGTGGAACGGAGCCCCGACCCATTACCCACCAACTAGCAAAAGAAGGGAAAAAATGTTAAAAAATCAGATTGAAAGATATCCGCCATATGTACCCGCAGCATATCAGCTATTTCCAGTTTTCCTCCTCTCGGAGCGGAGGAAAACTGGCAAATCGACTTTACCGCCGATGGGAACGGCGGTAAAGCCGCAAATTCCAGTTTTCCTCCCCTCGGAGCGGAGGAAAAGTGGAAAATCGACTTTACCGCCGATGGAAACGGCGGTATAGCTGCAAATTCCAGTTTTCCTCCTCTCAAAGGGGAGGAAAACTGGAAAATCAAGTTTACCGCCGATGAGAGCGGCGGTAAAGCTGCAATTGCAAGTTTTCCTCCTCTCGAAGCGGAGGAAAACTGGAAAATCAAGTTCACCGCGGATGAGAGCGGCGGTAAAGCTGCAATTGCCAGTTTTCCTTCTCTCGAAGCGGAGGAAAACGGGAAAATCAAGTTCACCGCGGATGAGAGCGGCGGTAAAGCTGCAATTGCCAGTTTTCCTCCTCTCAGAGCGGAGGAAAACTGGAAAATACGAGTTTACCGCCCATGCAAGCTGCGGTAAAACAGCGTGACTGTCCGAACAAAGCCGCAGGACCTTTCCATCTCCAATTGACATAGAATAAAAATGAAAGAATCAATAGCTCTGTTCTTTCTCGTAGCCCGTATCTAGTGAACTCCCACATGATATGAATGGAGAGAAAAAAATCATTCCAGCTGACTGTGCCAATTGACACATGTTGAATTGAATTTCAAGGCTTTTGAATGCACACACACACACACACACACACATACAGCCCCTGAAATAAAAGTAGAAATATATAAATGGTCATCAAATAACATCCCCATAATGAAACAAGAAAATCCGAGACATCACTCTATTAAAGCAATTTGCTGCTGTCTACAGCTCCATCCTTAAATCTTTCGTCACTCGTTGTCTCTAATGATCATCGGTGTGATTTACTTGATAATAAGTTCTTAAGAATTCAGTTCCTTGCAAACAGAGGGGCCCTTAAGAGAACACTTGTATGAAAGAAATTCTAAAAGCATAGAGTGTCATCGCGTTTCTAATATAAAGCAAAGACACAAAAGATTTTGGTAATCTTGTGAGCAACACCTAAACTTTATTTTTTTTTTAATTATTTTTTTGACATGCTTAGATTGGGAAACTCTCTGGACCTAACCAACAGGCCCTGTGACTGATGGAACTGGTCACGTCTAAATCGATAACAGCCTTCGACCGCAGCAAAACATCCCACAGTTGTTCACACGCATAGAAAAGCAGCGACGTATCAACTACTAGGGCAAGTTTGCGAGTATAGGATTTTTTTTTCCGGTTGTCCTGTTGAAATAAAGATTTCGCTTGCTTCACTCATACCATGAATCGTAGATATCGGGATCTCGGGTTGTCTAAGGCAGCGGTTTTGGTAAGCTTACCTTGCTTGTCAAGTAAAGTGAAGGGCTAGTACGAGAGACGTTCGATTTATTGTGTTCTTATTTTTTATTTGATATTATTTCACGCAATTGTTATTCGCACATGTCCGTCCTTCATTTTGTGGAACGGAGCCCCGACCCATTACCCACCAACTAGCAAAAGAAGGGAAAAAATGTTAAAAAATCAGATTGAAAGATATCCGCCATATGTACCCGCAGCATATCAGCTATTTCCAGTTTTCCTCCTCTCGGAGCGGAGGAAAACTGGAAAATCGACTTTACCGCCGATGGGAACGGCGGTAAAGCCGCAAATTCCAGTTTTCCTCCCCTCGGAGCGGAGGAAAAGTGGAAAATCGACTTTACGGCCGATGGGAACGGCGGTAAAGCTGCAAATTCCAGTTTTCCTCCTCTCAATGGGGAGGAAAACTGGAAAATCAAGTTTACCGCCGATGAGAGCGGCGGTAAAGCTGCAATTGCAAGTTTTCCTCCTCTCGAAGCGGACGAAAACTGGAAAATCAAGTTCACCGCGGATGAGAGCGGCGGTAAAGCTGCAATTGCCAGTTTTCCTTCTCTCGAAGCGGAGGAAAACGGGGAAAATCAAGTTCACCGCGGATGAGAGCGGCGGTAAAGCTGCAATTGCCAGTTTTCCTCCTCTCAGAGCGGAGGAAAACTGGAAAATACGAGTTTACTGCCCATGCAAGCTGCGGTAAAACAGCATGACTGTCCGAACAAAGCCGCAGGACCTTTCCATCTCCAATTGACATAGAATAAAAATGAAAGAATCAATAGCTCTGTTCTTTCTCGTAGCCCGTATCTAGTGAACTCCCACATGATATGAATGGAGAGAAAAAAATCATTCCAGCTGACTGTGCCAATTGACACATGTTGAATTGAATTTCAAGGCTTTTGAATACACACACACACACACACACACATACAGCCCCTGAAATAAAAGTAGAAATATATAAATGGTCATCAAATAACATCCCCATAATGAAACAAGAAAATCCGAGACATCACTCTATTAAAGCAATTTGCTGCTGTCTACAGCTCCATCCTTAAATCTTTCGTCACTCGTTGTCTCTAATGATCATCGGTGTGATTTACTTGATAATAATTTCTTAAGAATTCAGTTCCTTGCAAACAGAGGGGCCCTTAAGAGAACACTTGTATGAAAGAAATTCTAAAAGCATAGAGTGTCATCGCGTTTCTAATATAAAGCAAAGACACAAAAGATTTTGGTAATCTTGTGAGCAACACCTAAACTTTATTTTTTTTTTTATTATTTTTTTGACATGCTTAGATTGGGAAACTCTCTGGACCTAACCAACAGGCCCTGTGACTGATGGAACTGGTCACGTCTAAATCGATAACAGCCTTCGACCGCAGCAAAACATCCCACAGTTATTCACACGCATAGAAAAGCAGCGACGTATCAACTACTAGGGCAAGTTTGCGAGTATAGGATTTTTTTTTCCGGTTGTCCTGTTGAAATAAAGATTTCGCTTGCTTCACTCATACCATGAATCGTAGATATCGGGATCTCGGGTTGTCTAAGGCAGCGGTTTTGGTAAGCTTACCTTGCTTGTCAAGTAAAGTGAAGGGCTAGTACGAGAGACGTTCGATTTATTGTGTTCTTATTTTTTATTTGATATTATTTCACGCAATTGTTATTCGCACATGTCCGTCCTTCATTTTGTGGAACGGAGCCCCGACCCATTACCCACCAACTAGCAAAAGAAGGGAAAAAATGTTAAAAAATCAGATTGAAAGATATCCGCCATATGTACCCGCAGCATATCAGCTATTTCCAGTTTTCCTCCTCTCGGAGCGGAGGAAAACTGGCAAATCGACTTTACCGCCGATGGGAACGGCGGTAAAGCCGCAAATTCCAGTTTTCCTCCCCTCGGAGCGGAGGAAAAGTGGAAAATCGACTTTACCGCCGATGGGAACGGCGGTAAAGCTGCAAATTCCAGTTTTCCTCCTCTCAATGGGGAGGAAAACTGGAAAATCAAGTTTACCGCCGATGAGAGCGGCGGTAAAGCTGCAATTGCAAGTTTTCCTCCTCTCGAAGCGGACGAAAACTGGAAAATCAAGTTCACCGCGGATGAGAGCGGCGGTAAAGCTGCAATTGCCAGTTTTCCTTCTCTCGAAGCGGAGGAAAACGGGAAAATCAAGTTCACCGCGGATGAGAGCGACGGTAAAGCTGCAATTGCCAGTTTTCCTCCTCTCAGAGAGGAGGAAAACTGGAAAATGCGAGTTTACCGCCCATGCAAGCTGCGGTAAAACAGCGTGACTGTCCGAATAAAGCCGCAGGACCTTTCCATCTCCAATTGACCTAGAATAAAAATGAAAGAATCAATTGCCCTGTTCTTTCTCGTAGCCCGTATCTAGTGAACTCCCACATGATATGAATGGAGAGAAAAAAATCATTCCAGCTGACTGTGCCAATTGACACATGTTGAATTCAATTTCAAGGCTTTTGAATACACACACACACACACACACACACACATACAGCCCCTGAAATAAAAGTAGAAATATATAAATGGTCATCAAATAACATCCCCATAATGAAACAAGAAAATCCGAGACATCACTCTATTAAAGCAATTTGCTGCTGTCTACAGCTCCATCCTTAAATCTTTCGTCACTCGTTGTCTCTAATGATCATCGGTGTGATTTACTTGATAATAAGTTCTTAAGAATTCAGTTCCTTGCAAACAGAGGGGCCCTTAAGAGAACACTTGTATGAAAGAAATTCTAAAAGCATAGAGTGTCATCGCGTTTCTAATATAAAGCAAAGACACAAAAGATTTTGGTAATCTTGTGAGCAACACCAAAACTTTATTTTTTTTTTATTATTTTTTTGACATGCTTAGATTGGGAAACTCTCTGGACCTAACCAACAGGCCCTGTGACTGATGGAACTGGTCACGTCTAAATCGATAACAGCCTTCGACCGCAGCAAAACATCCCACAGTTGTTCACACGCATAGAAAAGCAGCGACGTATCAACTACTAGGGCAAGTTTGCGAGTATAGGATTTTTTTTTCCGGTTGTCCTGTTGAAATAAAGATTTCGCTTGCTTCACTCATACCATGAATCGTAGATATCGGGATCTCGGGTTGTCTAAGGCAGCGGTTTTGGTAAGCTTACCTTGCTTGTCAAGTAAAGTGAAGGGCTAGTACGAGAGACGTTCGATTTATTGTGTTCTTATTTTTTATTTGATATTATTTCACGCAATTGTTATTCGCACATGTCCGTCCTTCATTTTGTGGAACGGAGCCCCGACCCATTACCCACCAACTAGCAAAAGAAGGGAAAAAATGTTAAAAAATCAGATTGAAAGATATCCGCCATATGTACCCGCAGCATATCAGCTATTTCCAGTTTTCCTCCTCTCGGAGCGGAGGAAAACTGGCAAATCGACTTTACCGCCGATGGGAACGGCGGTAAAGCCGCAAATTCCAGTTTTCCTCCCCTCGGAGCGGAGGAAAAGTGGAAAATCGACTTTACCGCCGATGGAAACGGCGGTATAGCTGCAAATTCCAGTTTTCCTCCTCTCAATGGGGAGGAAAACTGGAAAATCAAGTTTACCGCCGATGAGAGCGGCGGTAAAGCTGCAATTGCAAGTTTTCCTCCTCTCGAAGCGGAGGAAAACTGGAAAATCAAGTTCACCGCGGATGAGAGCGGCGGTAAAGCTGCAATTGCCAGTTTTCCTTCTCTCGAAGCGGAGGAAAACGGGAAAATCAAGTTCACCGCGGATGAGAGCGGCGGTAAAGCTGCAATTGCCAGTTTTCCTCCTCTCAGAGCGGAGGAAAACTGGAAAATACGAGTTTACCGCCCATGCAAGCTGCGGTAAAACAGCGTGACTGTCCGAACAAAGCCGCAGGACCTTTCCATCTCCAATTGACATAGAATAAAAATGAAAGAATCAATAGCTCTGTTCTTTCTCGTAGCCCGTATCTAGTGAACTCCCACATGATATGAATGGAGAGAAAAAAATCATTCCAGGTGACTGTGCCAATTGACACATGTTGAATTGAATTTCAAGGCTTTTGAATGCACACACACACACACACACACACATACAGCCCCTGAAATAAAAGTAGAAATATATAAATGGTCATCAAATAACATCCCCATAATGAAACAAGAAAATCCGAGACATCACTCTATTAAAGCAATTTGCTGCTGTCTACAGCTCCATCCTTAAATCTTTCGTCACTCGTTGTCTCTAATGATCATCGGTGTGATTTACTTGATAATAAGTTCTTAAGAATTCAGTTCCTTGCAAACAGAGGGGCCCTTAAGAGAACACTTGTATGAAAGAAATTCTAAAAGCATAGAGTGTCATCGCGTTTCTAATATAAAGCAAAGACACAAAAGATTTTGGTAATCTTGTGAGCAACACCTAAACTTTATTTTTTTTATTATTATTTTTTTGACATGCTTAGATTGGGAAACTCTCTGGACCTAACCAACAGGCCCTGTGACTGATGGAACTGGTCACGTCTAAATCGATAACAGCCTTCGACCGCAGCAAAACATCCCACAGTTGTTCACACGCATAGAAAAGCAGCGACGTATCAACTACTAGGGCAAGTTTGCGAGTATAGGATTTTTTTTTCCGGTTGTCCTGTTGAAATAAAGATTTCGCTTGCTTCACTCATACCATGAATCGTAGATATCGGGATCTCGGGTTGTCTAAGGCAGCGGTTTTGGTAAGCTTACCTTGCTTGTCAAGTAAAGTGAAGGGCTAGTACGAGAGACGTTCGATTTATTGTGTTCTTATTTTTTATTTGATATTATTTCACGCAATTGTTATTCGCACATGTCCGTCCTTCATTTTGTGGAACGGAGCCCCGACCCATTACCCACCAACTAGCAAAAGAAGGGAAAAAATGTTAAAAAATCAGATTGAAAGATATCCGCCATATGTACCCGCAGCATATCAGCTATTTCCAGTTTTCCTCCTCTCGGAGCGGAGGAAAACTGGCAAATCGACTTTACCGCCGATGGGAACGGCGGTAAAGCCGCAAATTCCAGTTTTCCTCCCCTCGGAGCGGAGGAAAAGTGGAAAATCGACTTTACCGACGATGGGAACGGCGGTAAAGCTGCAAATTCCAGTTTTCCTCCTCTCAATGGGGAGGAAAACTGGAAAATCAAGTTTACCGCCGATGAGAGCGGCGGTAAAGCTGCAATTGCAAGTTTTCCTCCTCTCGAAGCGGACGAAAACTGGAAAATCAAGTTCACCGCGGATGAGAGCGGCGGTAAAGCTGCAATTGCCAGTTTTCCTTCTCTCGAAGCGGAGGAAAACGGGAAAATCAAGTTCACCGCGGATGAGAGCGACGGTAAAGCTGCAATTGCCAGTTTTCCTCCTCTCAGAGCGGAGGAAAACTGGAAAATACGAGTTTACTGCCCATGCAAGCTGCGGTAAAACAGCGTGACTGTCCGAACAAAGCCGCAGGACCTTTCCATCTCCAATTGACATAGAATAAAAGTGAAAGAATCAATAGCTCTGTTCTTTCTCGTAGCCCGTATCTAGTGAACTCCCACATGATATGAATGGAGAGAAAAAAATCATTCCAGCTGACTGTGCCAATTGACACATGTTGAATTGAATTTCAAGGCTTTTGAATACACACACACACACACACACATACAGCCCCTGAAATAAAAGTAGAAATATATAAATGGTCATCAAATAACATCCCCATAATGAAACAAGAAAATCCGAGACATCACTCTATTAAAGCAATTTGCTGCTGTCTACAGCTCCATCCTTAAATCTTTCGTCACTCGTTGTCTCTAATGATCATCGGTGTGATTTACTTGATAATAAGTTCTTAAGAATTCAGTTCCTTGCAAACAGAGGGGCCCTTAAGAGAACACTTGTATGAAAGAAATTCTAAAAGCATAGAGTGTCATCGCGTTTCTAATATAAAGCAAAGACACAAAAGATTTTGGTAATCTTGTGAGCAACACCTAAACTTTATTTTTTTTATTATTATTTTTTTGACATGCTTAGATTGGGAAACTCTCTGGACCTAACCAACAGGCCCTGTGACTGATGGAACTGGTCACGTCTAAATCGATAACAGCCTTCGACCGCAGCAAAACATCCCACAGTTGTTCACACGCATAGAAAAGCAGCGACGTATCAACTACTAGGGCAAGTTTGCGAGTATAGGATTTTTTTTTCCGGTTGTCCTGTTGAAATAAAGATTTCGCTTGCTTCACTCATACCATGAATCGTAGATATCGGGATCTCGGGTTGTCTAAGGCAGCGGTTTTGGTAAGCTTACCTTGCTTGTCAAGTAAAGTGAAGGGCTAGTACGAGAGACGTTCGATTTATTGTGTTCTTATTTTTTATTTGATATTATTTCACACAATTGTTATTCGCACATGTCCGTCCTTCATTTTGTGGAACGGAGCCCCGACCCATTACCCACCAACTAGCAAAAGAAGGGAAAAAATGTTAAAAAATCAGATTGAAAGATATCCGCCATATGTACCCGCAGCATATCAGCTATTTCCAGTTTTCCTCCTCTCGGAGCGGAGGAAAACTGGCAAATCGACTTTACCGCCGATGGGAACGGCGGTAAAGCCGCAAGTTCCAGTTTTCCTCCCCTCGGAGCGGAGGAAAAGTGGAAAATCGACTTTACCGACGATGGGAACGGCGGTAAAGCTGCAAATTCCAGTTTTCCTCCTCTCAATGGGGAGGAAAACTGGAAAATCAAGTTTACCGCCGATGAGAGCGGCGGTAAAGCTGCAATTGCAAGTTTTCCTCCTCTCGAAGCGGACGAAAACTGGAAAATCAAGTTCACCGCGGATGAGAGCGGCGGTAAAGCTGCAATTGCCAGTTTTCCTTCTCTCGAAGCGGAGGAAAACGGGAAAATCAAGTTCACCGCGAATGAGAGCGACGGTAAAGCTGCAATTGCCAGTTTTCCTCCTCTCAGAGCGGAGGAAAACTGGAAAATACGAGTTTACTGCCCATGCAAGCTGCGGTAAAACAGCGTGACTGTCCGAACAAAGCCGCAGGACCTTTCCATCTCCAATTGACATAGAATAAAAATGAAAGAATCAATAGCTCTGTTCTTTCTCGTAGCCCGTATCTAGTGAACTCCCACATGATATGAATGGAGAGAAAAAAATCATTCCAGCTGACTGTGCCAATTGACACATGTTGAATTGAATTTCAAGGCTTTTGAATACACACACACACACACACACATACAGCCCCTGAAATAAAAGTAGAAATATATAAATGGTCATCAAATAACATCCCCATAATGAAACAAGAAAATCCGAGACATCACTCTATTAAAGCAATTTGCTGCTGTCTACAGCTCCATCCTTAAATCTTTCGTCACTCGTTGTCTCTAATGATCATCGGTGTGATTTACTTGATAATAAGTTCTTAAGAATTCAGTTCCTTGCAAACAGAGGGGCCCTTAAGAGAACACTTGTATGAAAGAAATTCTAAAAGCATAGAGTGTCATCGCGTTTCTAATATAAAGCAAAGACACAAAAGATTTTGGTAATCTTGTGAGCAACACCTAAACTTTATTTTTTTTTTAATTATTTTTTTGACATGCTTAGATTGGGAAACTCTCTGGACCTAACCAACAGGCCCTGTGACTGATGGAACTGGTCACGTCTAAATCGATAACAGCCTTCGACCGCAGCAAAACATCCCACAGTTGTTCACACGCATAGAAAAGCAGCGACGTATCAACTACTAGGGCAAGTTTGCGAGTATAGGATTTTTTTTTCCGGTTGTCCTGTTGAAATAAAGATTTCGCTTGCTTCACTCATACCATGAATCGTAGATATCGGGATCTCGGGTTGTCTAAGGCAGCGGTTTTGGTAAGCTTACCTTGCTTGTCAAGTAAAGTGAAGGGCTAGTACGAGAGACGTTCGATTTATTGTGTTCTTATTTTTTATTTGATATTATTTCACGCAATTGTTATTCGCACATGTCCGTCCTTCATTTTGTGGAACGGAGCCCCGACCCATTACCCACCAACTAGCAAAAGAAGGGAAAAAATGTTAAAAAATCAGATTGAAAGATATCCGCCATATGTACCCGCAGCATATCAGCTATTTCCAGTTTTCCTCCTCTCGGAGCGGAGGAAAACTGGAAAATCGACTTTACCGCCGATGGGAACGGCGGTAAAGCCGCAAATTCCAGTTTTCCTCCCCTCGGAGCGGAGGAAAAGTGGAAAATCGACTTTACGGCCGATGGGAACGGCGGTAAAGCTGCAAATTCCAGTTTTCCTCCTCTCAATGGGGAGGAAAACTGGAAAATCAAGTTTACCGCCGATGAGAGCGGCGGTAAAGCTGCAATTGCAAGTTTTCCTCCTCTCGAAGCGGACGAAAACTGGAAAATCAAGTTCACCGCGGATGAGAGCGGCGGTAAAGCTGCAATTGCCAGTTTTCCTTCTCTCGAAGCGGAGGAAAACGGGAAAATCAAGTTCACCGCGGATGAGAGCGACGGTAAAGCTGCAATTGCCAGTTTTCCTCCTCTCAGAGCGGAGGAAAACTGGAAAATACGAGTTTACCGCCCATGCAAGCTGCGGTAAAACAGCGTGACTGTCCGAACAAAGCCGCAGGACCTTTCCATCTCCAATTGACATAGAATAAAAATGAAAGAATCAATAGCTCTGTTCTTTCTCGTAGCCCGTATCTAGTGAACTCCCACATGATATGAATGGAGAGAAAAAAATCATTCCAGGTGACTGTGCCAATTGACACATGTTGAATTGAATTTCAAGGCTTTTGAATGCACACACACACACACACACACACATACAGCCCCTGAAATAAAAGTAGAAATATATAAATGGTCATCAAATAACATCCCCATAATGAAACAAGAAAATCCGAGACATCACTCTATTAAAGCAATTTGCTGCTGTCTACAGCTCCATCCTTAAATCTTTCGTCACTCGTTGTCTCTAATGATCATCGGTGTGATTTACTTGATAATAAGTTCTTAAGAATTCAGTTCCTTGCAAACAGAGGGGCCCTTAAGAGAACACTTGTATGAAAGAAATTCTAAAAGCATAGAGTGTCATCGCGTTTCTAATATAAAGCAAAGACACAAAAGATTTTGGTAATCTTGTGAGCAACACCTAAACTTTATTTTTTTTATTATTATTTTTTTGACATGCTTAGATTGGGAAACTCTCTGGACCTAACCAACAGGCCCTGTGACTGATGGAACTGGTCACGTCTAAATCGATAACAGCCTTCGACCGCAGCAAAACATCCCACAGTTGTTCACACGCATAGAAAAGCAGCGACGTATCAACTACTAGGGCAAGTTTGCGAGTATAGGATTTTTTTTTCCGGTTGTCCTGTTGAAATAAAGATTTCGCTTGCTTCACTCATACCATGAATCGTAGATATCGGGATCTCGGGTTGTCTAAGGCAGCGGTTTTGGTAAGCTTACCTTGCTTGTCAAGTAAAGTGAAGGGCTAGTACGAGAGACGTTCGATTTATTGTGTTCTTATTTTTTATTTGATATTATTTCACGCAATTGTTATTCGCACATGTCCGTCCTTCATTTTGTGGAACGGAGCCCCGACCCATTACCCACCAACTAGCAAAAGAAGGGAAAAAATGTTAAAAAATCAGATTGAAAGATATCCGCCATATGTACCCGCAGCATATCAGCTATTTCCAGTTTTCCTCCTCTCGGAGCGGAGGAAAACTGGCAAATCGACTTTACCGCCGATGGGAACGGCGGTAAAGCCGCAAATTCCAGTTTTCCTCCCCTCGGAGCGGAGGAAAAGTGGAAAATCGACTTTACCGACGATGGGAACGGCGGTAAAGCTGCAAATTCCAGTTTTCCTCCTCTCAATGGGGAGGAAAACTGGAAAATCAAGTTTACCGCCGATGAGAGCGGCGGTAAAGCTGCAATTGCAAGTTTTCCTCCTCTCGAAGCGGACGAAAACTGGAAAATCAAGTTCACCGCGGATGAGAGCGGCGGTAAAGCTGCAATTGCCAGTTTTCCTTCTCTCGAAGCGGAGGAAAACGGGAAAATCAAGTTCACCGCGGATGAGAGCGACGGTAAAGCTGCAATTGCCAGTTTTCCTCCTCTCAGAGCGGAGGAAAACTGGAAAATACGAGTTTACTGCCCATGCAAGCTGCGGTAAAACAGCGTGACTGTCCGAACAAAGCCGCAGGACCTTTCCATCTCCAATTGACATAGAATAAAAGTGAAAGAATCAATAGCTCTGTTCTTTCTCGTAGCCCGTATCTAGTGAACTCCCACATGATATGAATGGAGAGAAAAAAATCATTCCAGCTGACTGTGCCAATTGACACATGTTGAATTGAATTTCAAGGCTTTTGAATACACACACACACACACACACATACAGCCCCTGAAATAAAAGTAGAAATATATAAATGGTCATCAAATAACATCCCCATAATGAAACAAGAAAATCCGAGACATCACTCTATTAAAGCAATTTGCTGCTGTCTACAGCTCCATCCTTAAATCTTTCGTCACTCGTTGTCTCTAATGATCATCGGTGTGATTTACTTGATAATAAGTTCTTAAGAATTCAGTTCCTTGCAAACAGAGGGGCCCTTAAGAGAACACTTGTATGAAAGAAATTCTAAAAGCATAGAGTGTCATCGCGTTTCTAATATAAAGCAAAGACACAAAAGATTTTGGTAATCTTGTGAGCAACACCTAAACTTTATTTTTTTTATTATTATTTTTTTGACATGCTTAGATTGGGAAACTCTCTGGACCTAACCAACAGGCCCTGTGACTGATGGAACTGGTCACGTCTAAATCGATAACAGCCTTCGACCGCAGCAAAACATCCCACAGTTGTTCACACGCATAGAAAAGCAGCGACGTATCAACTACTAGGGCAAGTTTGCGAGTATAGGATTTTTTTTTCCGGTTGTCCTGTTGAAATAAAGATTTCGCTTGCTTCACTCATACCATGAATCGTAGATATCGGGATCTCGGGTTGTCTAAGGCAGCGGTTTTGGTAAGCTTACCTTGCTTGTCAAGTAAAGTGAAGGGCTAGTACGAGAGACGTTCGATTTATTGTGTTCTTATTTTTTATTTGATATTATTTCACACAATTGTTATTCGCACATGTCCGTCCTTCATTTTGTGGAACGGAGCCCCGACCCATTACCCACCAACTAGCAAAAGAAGGGAAAAAATGTTAAAAAATCAGATTGAAAGATATCCGCCATATGTACCCGCAGCATATCAGCTATTTCCAGTTTTCCTCCTCTCGGAGCGGAGGAAAACTGGCAAATCGACTTTACCGCCGATGGGAACGGCGGTAAAGCCGCAAGTTCCAGTTTTCCTCCCCTCGGAGCGGAGGAAAAGTGGAAAATCGACTTTACCGACGATGGGAACGGTGGTAAAGCTGCAAATTCTAGTTTTCCTCCTCTCAATGGGGAGGAAAACTGGAAAATCAAGTTTACCGCCGATGAGAGCGGCGGTAAAGCTGCAATTGCAAGTTTTCCTCCTCTCGAAGCGGACGAAAACTGGAAAATCAAGTTCACCGCGGATGAGAGCGGCGGTAAAGCTGCAATTGCCAGTTTTCCTTCTCTCGAAGCGGAGGAAAACGGGAAAATCAAGTTCACCGCGAATGAGAGCGACGGTAAAGCTGCAATTGCCAGTTTTCCTCCTCTCAGAGCGGAGGAAAACTGGAAAATACGAGTTTACTGCCCATGCAAGCTGCGGTAAAACAGCGTGACTGTCCGAACAAAGCCGCAGGACCTTTCCATCTCCAATTGACATAGAATAAAAATGAAAGAATCAATAGCTCTGTTCTTTCTCGTAGCCCGTATCTAGTGAACTCCCACATGATATGAATGGAGAGAAAAAAATCATTCCAGCTGACTGTGCCAATTGACACATGTTGAATTGAATTTCAAGGCTTTTGAATACACACACACACACACACATACAGCCCCTGAAATAAAAGTAGAAATATATAAATGGTCATCAAATAACATCCCCATAATGAAACAAGAAAATCCGAGACATCACTCTATTAAAGCAATTTGCTGCTGTCTACAGCTCCATCCTTAAATCTTTCGTCACTCGTTGTCTCTAATGATCATCGGTGTGATTTACTTGATAATAAGTTCTTAAGAATTCAGTTCCTTGCAAACAGAGGGGCCCTTAAGAGAACACTTGTATGAAAGAAATTCTAAAAGCATAGAGTGTCATCGCGTTTCTAATATAAAGCAAAGACACAAAAGATTTTGGTAATCTTGTGAGCAACACCTAAACTTTATTTTTTTTTTTATTATTTTTTTGACATGCTTAGATTGGGAAACTCTCTGGACCTAACCAACAGGCCCTGTGACTGATGGAACTGGTCACGTCTAAATCGATAACAGCCTTCGACCGCAGCAAAACATCCCACAGTTGTTCACACGCATAGAAAAGCAGCGACGTATCAACTACTAGGGCAAGTTTGCGAGTATAGGATTTTTTTTTCCGGTTGTCCTGTTGAAATAAAGATTTCGCTTGCTTCACTCATACCATGAATCGTAGATATCGGGATCTCGGGTTGTCTAAGGCAGCGGTTTTGGTAAGCTTACCTTGCTTGTCAAGTAAAGTGAAGGGCTAGTACGAGAGACGTTCGATTTATTGTGTTCTTATTTTTTATTTGATATTATTTCACGCAATTGTTATTCGCACATGTCCGTCCTTCATTTTGTGGAACGGAGCCCCGACCCATTACCCACCAACTAGCAAAAGAAGGGAAAAAATGTTAAAAAATCAGATTGAAAGATATCCGCCATATGTACCCGCAGCATATCAGCTATTTCCAGTTTTCCTCCTCTCGGAGCGGAGGAAAACTGGCAAATCGACTTTACCGCCGATGGGAACGGCGGTAAAGCCGCAAGTTCCAGTTTTCCTCCCCTCGGAGCGGAGGAAAAGTGGAAAATCGACTTTACCGACGATGGGAACGGTGGTAAAGCTGCAAATTCTAGTTTTCCTCCTCTCAATGGGGAGGAAAACTGGAAAATCAAGTTTACCGCCGATGAGAGCGGCGGTAAAGCTGCAATTGCAAGTTTTCCTCCTCTCGAAGCGGACGAAAACTGGAAAATCAAGTTCACCGCGGATGAGAGCGGCGGTAAAGCTGCAATTGCCAGTTTTCCTTCTCTCGAAGCGGAGGAAAACGGGAAAATCAAGTTCACCGCGAATGAGAGCGACGGTAAAGCTGCAATTGCCAGTTTTCCTCCTCTCAGAGCGGAGGAAAACTGGAAAATACGAGTTTACTGCCCATGCAAGCTGCGGTAAAACAGCGTGACTGTCCGAACAAAGCCGCAGGACCTTTCCATCTCCAATTGACATAGAATAAAAATGAAAGAATCAATAGCTCTGTTCTTTCTCGTAGCCCGTATCTAGTGAACTCCCACATGATATGAATGGAGAGAAAAAAATCATTCCAGCTGACTGTGCCAATTGACACATGTTGAATTGAATTTCAAGGCTTTTGAATACACACACACACACACATACAGCCCCTGAAATAAAAGTAGAAATATATAAATGGTCATCAAATAACATCCCCATAATGAAACAAGAAAATCCGAGACATCACTCTATTAAAGCAATTTGCTGCTGTCTACAGCTCCATCCTTAAATCTTTCGTCACTCGTTGTCTCTAATGATCATCGGTGTGATTTACTTGATAATAAGTTCTTAAGAATTCAGTTCCTTGCAAACAGAGGGGCCCTTAAGAGAACACTTGTATGAAAGAAATTCTAAAAGCATAGAGTGTCATCGCGTTTCTAATATAAAGCAAAGACACAAAAGATTTTGGTAATCTTGTGAGCAACACCTAAACTTTATTTTTTTTTTTATTATTTTTTTGACATGCTTAGATTGGGAAACTCTCTGGACCTAACCAACAGGCCCTGTGACTGATGGAACTGGTCACGTCTAAATCGATAACAGCCTTCGACCGCAGCAAAACATCCCACAGTTGTTCACACGCATAGAAAAGCAGCGACGTATCAACTACTAGGGCAAGTTTGCGAGTATAGGATTTTTTTTTCCGGTT
The DNA here is from genome assembly GCA_029852735.1 of Persea americana. Classification (NCBI taxonomy): domain Eukaryota; kingdom Viridiplantae; phylum Streptophyta; class Magnoliopsida; order Laurales; family Lauraceae; genus Persea; species Persea americana. The sequence goes on along the minus strand of CM056815.1, from coordinate 11,085,874 downwards.
GTCCTGTTGAAATAAAGATTTCGCTTGCTTCACTCATACCATGAATCGTAGATATCGGGATCTCGGGTTGTCTAAGGCAGCGGTTTTGGTAAGCTTACCTTGCTTGTCAAGTAAAGTGAAGGGCTAGTACGAGAGACGTTCGATTTATTGTGTTCTTATTTTTTATTTGATATTATTTCACGCAATTGTTATTCGCACATGTCCGTCCTTCATTTTGTGGAACGGAGCCCCGACCCATTACCCACCAACTAGCAAAAGAAGGGAAAAAATGTTAAAAAATCAGATTGAAAGATATCCGCCATATGTACCCGCAGCATATCAGCTATTTCCAGTTTTCCTCCTCTCGGAGCGGAGGAAAACTGGCAAATCGACTTTACCGCCGATGGGAACGGCGGTAAAGCCGCAAATTCCAGTTTTCCTCCCCTCGGAGCGGAGGAAAAGTGGAAAATCGACTTTACCGCCGATGGAAACGGCGGTATAGCTGCAAATTCCAGTTTTCCTCCTCTCAAAGGGGAGGAAAACTGGAAAATCAAGTTTACCGCCGATGAGAGCGGCGGTAAAGCTGCAATTGCAAGTTTTCCTCCTCTCGAAGCGGAGGAAAACTGGAAAATCAAGTTCACCGCGGATGAGAGCGGCGGTAAAGCTGCAATTGCCAGTTTTCCTTCTCTCGAAGCGGAGGAAAACGGGAAAATCAAGTTCACCGCGGATGAGAGCGGCGGTAAAGCTGCAATTGCCAGTTTTCCTCCTCTCAGAGCGGAGGAAAACTGGAAAATACGAGTTTACCGCCCATGCAAGCTGCGGTAAAACAGCGTGACTGTCCGAACAAAGCCGCAGGACCTTTCCATCTCCAATTGACATAGAATAAAAATGAAAGAATCAATAGCTCTGTTCTTTCTCGTAGCCCGTATCTAGTGAACTCCCACATGATATGAATGGAGAGAAAAAAATCATTCCAGGTGACTGTGCCAATTGACACATGTTGAATTGAATTTCAAGGCTTTTGAATGCACACACACACACACACACACACATACAGCCCCTGAAATAAAAGTAGAAATATATAAATGGTCATCAAATAACATCCCCATAATGAAACAAGAAAATCCGAGACATCACTCTATTAAAGCAATTTGCTGCTGTCTACAGCTCCATCCTTAAATCTTTCGTCACTCGTTGTCTCTAATGATCATCGGTGTGATTTACTTGATAATAAGTTCTTAAGAATTCAGTTCCTTGCAAACAGAGGGGCCCTTAAGAGAACACTTGTATGAAAGAAATTCTAAAAGCATAGAGTGTCATCGCGTTTCTAATATAAAGCAAAGACACAAAAGATTTTGGTAATCTTGTGAGCAACACCTAAACTTTATTTTTTTTTTTATTATTTTTTTGACATGCTTAGATTGGGAAACTCTCTGGACCTAACCAACAGGCCCTGTGACTGATGGAACTGGTCACGTCTAAATCGATAACAGCCTTCGACCGCAGCAAAACATCCCACAGTTGTTCACACGCATAGAAAAGCAGCGACGTATCAACTACTAGGGCAAGTTTGCGAGTATAGGATTTTTTTTTCCGGTTGTCCTGTTGAAATAAAGATTTCGCTTGCTTCACTCATACCATGAATCGTAGATATCGGGATCTCGGGTTGTCTAAGGCAGCGGTTTTGGTAAGCTTACCTTGCTTGTCAAGTAAAGTGAAGGGCTAGTACGAGAGACGTTCGATTTATTGTGTTCTTATTTTTTATTTGATATTATTTCACGCAATTGTTATTCGCACATGTCCGTCCTTCATTTTGTGGAACGGAGCCCCGACCCATTACCCACCAACTAGCAAAAGAAGGGAAAAAATGTTAAAAAATCAGATTGAAAGATATCCGCCATATGTACCCGCAGCATATCAGCTATTTCCAGTTTTCCTCCTCTCGGAGCGGAGGAAAACTGGCAAATCGACTTTACCGCCGATGGGAACGGCGGTAAAGCCGCAAATTCCAGTTTTCCTCCCCTCGGAGCGGAGGAAAAGTGGAAAATCGACTTTACCGCCGATGTGAACGGCGGTAAAGCTGCAAATTCCAATTTTCCTCCTCTCAATGGGGAGGAAAACTGGAAAATCAATTTTACCGCCGATGAGAGCGGCGGTAAAGCTGCAATTGCAAGTTTTCCTCCTCTCGAAGCGGAGGAAAACTGGAAAATCAAGTTCACCGCGGATGAGAGCGGCGGTAAAGCTGCAATTGCCAGTTTTCCTTCTCTCGAAGCGGAGGAAAACGGGAAAATCAAGTTCACCGCGGATGAGAGCGGCGGTAAAGCTGCAATTGCCAGTTTTCCTCCTCTCAGAGCGGAGGAAAACTGGAAAATACGAGTTTACCGCCCATGCAAGCTGCGGTAAAACAGCGTGACTGTCCGAACAAAGCCGCAGAACCTTTCCATCTCCAATTGACATAGAATAAAAATGAAAGAATCAATAGCTCTGTTCTTTCTCGTAGCCCGTATCTAGTGAACTCCCACATGATATGAATGGAGAGAAAAAAATCATTCCAGGTGACTGTGCCAATTGACACATGTTGAATTGAATTTCAAGGCTTTTGAATGCACACACACACACACACACACACATACAGCCCCTGAAATAAAAGTAGAAATATATAAATGGTCATCAAATAACATCCCCATAATGAAACAAGAAAATCCGAGACATCACTCTATTAAAGCAATTTGCTGCTGTCTACAGCTCCATCCTTAAATCTTTCGTCACTCGTTGTCTCTAATGATCATCGGTGTGATTTACTTGATAATAAGTTCTTAAGAATTCAGTTCCTTGCAAACAGAGGGGCCCTTAAGAGAACACTTGTATGAAAGAAATTCTAAAAGCATAGAGTGTCATCGCGTTTCTAATATAAAGCAAAGACACAAAAGATTTTGGTAATCTTGTGAGCAACACCTAAACTTTATTTTTTTTATTATTATTTTGTTGACATGCTTAGATTGGGAAACTCTCTGGACCTAACCAACAGGCCCTGTGACTGATGGAACTGGTCACGTCTAAATCGATAACAGCCTTCGACCGCAGCAAAACATCCCACAGTTGTTCACACGCATAGAAAAGCAGCGACGTATCAACTACTAGGGCAAGTTTGCGAGTATAGGATTTTTTTTTCCGGTTGTCCTGTTGAAATAAAGATTTCGCTTGCTTCACTCATACCATGAATCGTAGATATCGGGATCTCGGGTTGTCTAAGGCAGCGGTTTTGGTAAGCTTACCTTGCTTGTCAAGTAAAGTGAAGGGCTAGTACGAGAGACGTTCGATTTATTGTGTTCTTATTTTTTATTTGATATTATTTCACGCAATTGTTATTCGCACATGTCCGTCCTTCATTTTGTGGAACGGAGCCCCGACCCATTACCCACCAACTAGCAAAAGAAGGGAAAAAATGTTAAAAAATCAGATTGAAAGATATCCGCCATATGTACCCGCAGCATATCAGCTATTTCCAGTTTTCCTCCTCTCGGAGCGGAGGAAAACTGGCAAATCGACTTTACCGCCGATGGGAACGGCGGTAAAGCCGCAAATTCCAGTTTTCCTCCCCTCGGAGCGGAGGAAAAGTGGAAAATCGACTTTACCGCCGATGGAAACGGCGGTATAGCTGCAAATTCCAGTTTTCCTCCTCTCAAAGGGGAGGAAAACTGGAAAATCAAGTTTACCGCCGATGAGAGCGGCGGTAAAGCTGCAATTGCAAGTTTTCCTCCTCTCGAAGCGGAGGAAAACTGGAAAATCAAGTTCACCGCGGATGAGAGCGGCGGTAAAGCTGCAATTGCCAGTTTTCCTTCTCTCGAAGCGGAGGAAAACGGGAAAATCAAGTTCACCGCGGATGAGAGCGGCGGTAAAGCTGCAATTGCCAGTTTTCCTCCTCTCAGAGCGGAGGAAAACTGGAAAATACGAGTTTACCGCCCATGCAAGCTGCGGTAAAACAGCGTGACTGTCCGAACAAAGCCGCAGGACCTTTCCATCTCCAATTGACATAGAATAAAAATGAAAGAATCAATAGCTCTGTTCTTTCTCGTAGCCCGTATCTAGTGAACTCCCACATGATATGAATGGAGAGAAAAAAATCATTCCAGCTGACTGTGCCAATTGACACATGTTGAATTGAATTTCAAGGCTTTTGAATGCACACACACACACACACACACACACACACACACATACAGCCCCTGAAATAAAAGTAGAAATATATAAATGGTCATCAAATAACATCCCCATAATGAAACAAGAAAATCCGAGACATCACTCTATTAAAGCAATTTGCTGCTGTCTACAGCTCCATCCTTAAATCTTTCGTCACTCGTTGTCTCTAATGATCATCGGTGTGATTTACTTGATAATAAGTTCTTAAGAATTCAGTTCCTTGCAAATAGAGGGGCCCTTAAGAGAACACTTGTATGAAAGAAATTCTAAAAGCATAGAGTGTCATCGCGTTTCTAATATAAAGCAAAGACACAAAAGATTTTGGTAATCTTGTGAGCAACACCTAAACTTTATTTTTTTTTTTATTATTTTCTTGACATGCTTAGATTGGGAAACTCTCTGGACCTAACCAACAGGCCCTGTGACTGATGGAACTGGTCACGTCTAAATCGATAACAGCCTTCGACCGCAGCAAAACATCCCACAGTTGTTCACACGCATAGAAAAGCAGCGACGTATCAACTACTAGGGCAAGTTTGCGAGTATAGGATTTTTTTTTCCGGTTGTCCTGTTGAAATAAAGATTTCGCTTGCTTCACTCATACCATGAATCGTAGATATCGGGATCTCGGGTTGTCTAAGGCAGCGGTTTTGGTAAGCTTACCTTGCTTGTCAAGTAAAGTGAAGGGCTAGTACGAGAGACGTTCGATTTATTGTGTTCTTATTTTTTATTTGATATTATTTCACGCAATTGTTATTCGCACATGTCCGTCCTTCATTTTGTGGAACGGAGCCCCGACCCATTACCCACCAACTAGCAAAAGAAGGGAAAAAATGTTAAAAAATCAGATTGAAAGATATCCGCCATATGTACCCGCAGCATATCAGCTATTTCCAGTTTTCCTCCACTCGGAGCGGAGGAAAACTGGAAAATCGACTTTACCGCCGATGGGAACGGCGGTAAAGCCGCAAATTCCAGTTTTCCTTCCCTCGGAGCGGAGGAAAAGTGGAAAATCGACTTTACCGCCGATGGGAACGGCGGTAAAGCTGCAAATTCCAGTTTTCCTCCTCTCAAAGGGGAGGAAAACTGGAAAATCAAGTTTACCGCCGATGAAAGCGGCGGTAAAGCTGCAATTGCAAGTTTTCCTCCTCTCGAAGCGGAGGAAAACTGGAAAATCAAGTTCACCGCGGATGAGAGCGGCGGTAAAGCTGCAATTGCCAGTTTTCCTTCTCTCGAAGCGGAGGAAAACGGGAAAATCAAGTTCACCGCGGATGAGAGCGGCGGTAAAGCTGCAATTGCCAGTTTTCCTCCTCTCAGAGCAGAGGAAAACTGGAAAATACGAGTTTACCGCCCATGCAAGCTGCGGTAAAACAGCGTGACTGTCCGAACAAAGCCGCAGGACCTTTCCATCTCCAATTGACATAGAATAAAAATGAAAGAATCAATAGCTCTGTTCTTTCTCGTAGCCCGTATCTAGTGAACTCCCACATGATATGAATGGAGAGAAAAAAATCATTCCAGCTGACTGTGCCAATTGACACATGTTGAATTGAATTTCAAGGCTTTTGAATGCACACACACACACACACACACACACACATACAGCCCCTGAAATAAAAGTAGAAATATATAAATGGTCATCAAATAACATCCCCATAATGAAACAAGAAAATCCGAGACATCACTCTATTAAAGCAATTTGCTGCTGTCTACAGTTCCATCCTTAAATCTTTCGTCACTCGTTGTCTCTAATGATCATCGGTGTGATTTACTTGATAATAAGTTCTTAAGAATTCAGTTCCTTGCAAACAGAGGGGCCCTTAAGAGAACACTTGTATGAAAGAAATTCTAAAAGCATAGAGTGTCATCGCGTTTCTAATATAAAGCAAAGACACAAAAGATTTTGGTAATCTTGTGAGCAACACCTAAACTTTATTTTTTTTATTATTATTTTTTTGACATGCTTAGATTGGGAAACTCTCTGGACCTAACCAACAGGCCCTGTGACTGATGGAACTGGTCACGTCTAAATCGATAACAGCCTTCGACCGCAGCAAAACATCCCACAGTTGTTCACACGCATAGAAAAGCAGCGACGTATCAACTACTAGGGCAAGTTTGCGAGTATAGGATTTTTTTTTCCGGTTGTCCTGTTGAAATAAAGATTTCGCTTGCTTCACTCATACCATGAATCGTAGATATCGGGATCTCGGGTTGTCTAAGGCAGCGGTTTTGGTAAGCTTACCTTGCTTGTCAAGTAAAGTGAAGGGCTAGTACGAGAGACGTTCGATTTATTGTGTTCTTATTTTTTATTTGATATTATTTCACGCAATTGTTATTCGCACATGTCCGTCCTTCATTTTGTGGAACGGAGCCCCGACCCATTACCCACCAACTAGCAAAAGAAGGGAAAAAATGTTAAAAAATCAGATTGAAAGATATCCGCCATATGTACCCGCAGCATATCAGCTATTTCCAGTTTTCCTCCTCTCGGAGCGGAGGAAAACTGGCAAATCGACTTTACCGCCGATGGGAACGGCGGTAAAGCCGCAAATTCCAGTTTTCCTCCCCTCGGAGCGGAGGAAAAGTGGAAAATCGACTTTACCGCCGATGGAAACGGCGGTATAGCTGCAAATTCCAGTTTTCCTCCTCTCAAAGGGGAGGAAAACTGGAAAATCAAGTTTACCGCCGATGAGAGCGGCGGTAAAGCTGCAATTGCAAGTTTTCCTCCTCTCGAAGCGGAGGAAAACTGGAAAATCAAGTTCACCGGGGATGAGAGCGGCGGTAAAGCTGCAATTGCCAGTTTTCCTTCTCTCGAAGCGGAGGAAAACGGGAAAATCAAGTTCACCGCGGATGAGAGCGGCGGTAAAGCTGCAATTGCCAGTTTTCCTCCTCTCAGAGCGGAGGAAAACTGGAAAATACGAGTTTACCGCCCATGCAAGCTGCGGTAAAACAGCGTGACTGTCCGAACAAAGCCGCAGGACCTTTCCATCTCCAATTGACATAGAATAAAAATGAAAGAATCAATAGCTCTGTTCTTTCTCGTAGCCCGTATCTAGTGAACTCCCACATGATATGAATGGAGAGAAAAAAATCATTCCAGGTGACTGTGCCAATTGACACATGTTGAATTGAATTTCAAGGCTTTTGAATGCACACACACACACACACACACACATACAGCCCCTGAAATAAAAGTAGAAATATATAAATGGTCATCAAATAACATCCCCATAATGAAACAAGAAAATCCGAGACATCACTCTATTAAAGCAATTTGCTGCTGTCTACAGCTCCATCCTTAAATCTTTCGTCACTCGTTGTCTCTAATGATCATCGGTGTGATTTACTTGATAATAAGTTCTTAAGAATTCAGTTCCTTGCAAACAGAGGGGCCCTTAAGAGAACACTTGTATGAAAGAAATTCTAAAAGCATAGAGTGTCATCGCGTTTCTAATATAAAGCAAAGACACAAAAGATTTTGGTAATCTTGTGAGCAACACCTAAACTTTATTTTTTTTTTTATTATTTTTTTGACATGCTTAGATTGGGAAACTCTCTGGACCTAACCAACAGGCCCTGTGACTGATGGAACTGGTCACGTCTAAATCGATAACAGCCTTCGACCGCAGCAAAACATCCCACAGTTGTTCACACGCATAGAAAAGCAGCGACGTATCAACTACTAGGGCAAGTTTGCGAGTATAGGATTTTTTTTTCCGGTTGTCCTGTTGAAATAAAGATTTCGCTTGCTTCACTCATACCATGAATCGTAGATATCGGGATCTCGGGTTGTCTAAGGCAGCGGTTTTGGTAAGCTTACCTTGCTTGTCAAGTAAAGTGAAGGGCTAGTACGAGAGACGTTCGATTTATTGTGTTCTTATTTTTTATTTGATATTATTTCACGCAATTGTTATTCGCACATGTCCGTCCTTCATTTTGTGGAACGGAGCCCCGACCCATTACCCACCAACTAGCAAAAGAAGGGAAAAAATGTTAAAAAATCAGATTGAAAGATATCCGCCATATGTACCCGCAGCATATCAGCTATTTCCAGTTTTCCTCCTCTCGGAGCGGAGGAAAACTGGCAAATCGACTTTACCGCCGATGGGAACGGCGGTAAAGCCGCAAATTCCAGTTTTCCTCCCCTCGGAGCGGAGGAAAAGTGGAAAATCGACTTTACCGCCGATGTGAACGGCGGTAAAGCTGCAAATTCCAATTTTCCTCCTCTCAATGGGGAGGAAAACTGGAAAATCAATTTTACCGCCGATGAGAGCGGCGGTAAAGCTGCAATTGCAAGTTTTCCTCCTCTCGAAGCGGAGGAAAACTGGAAAATCAAGTTCACCGCGGATGAGAGCGGCGGTAAAGCTGCAATTGCCAGTTTTCCTTCTCTCGAAGCGGAGGAAAACGGGAAAATCAAGTTCACCGCGGATGAGAGCGGCGGTAAAGCTGCAATTGCCAGTTTTCCTCCTCTCAGAGCGGAGGAAAACTGGAAAATACGAGTTTACCGCCCATGCAAGCTGCGGTAAAACAGCGTGACTGTCCGAACAAAGCCGCAGAACCTTTCCATCTCCAATTGACATAGAATAAAAATGAAAGAATCAATAGCTCTGTTCTTTCTCGTAGCCCGTATCTAGTGAACTCCCACATGATATGAATGGAGAGAAAAAAATCATTCCAGGTGACTGTGCCAATTGACACATGTTGAATTGAATTTCAAGGCTTTTGAATGCACACACACACACACACACACACATACAGCCCCTGAAATAAAAGTAGAAATATATAAATGGTCATCAAATAACATCCCCATAATGAAACAAGAAAATCCGAGACATCACTCTATTAAAGCAATTTGCTGCTGTCTACAGCTCCATCCTTAAATCTTTCGTCACTCGTTGTCTCTAATGATCATCGGTGTGATTTACTTGATAATAAGTTCTTAAGAATTCAGTTCCTTGCAAACAGAGGGGCCCTTAAGAGAACACTTGTATGAAAGAAATTCTAAAAGCATAGAGTGTCATCGCGTTTCTAATATAAAGCAAAGACACAAAAGATTTTGGTAATCTTGTGAGCAACACCTAAACTTTATTTTTTTTATTATTATTTTGTTGACATGCTTAGATTGGGAAACTCTCTGGACCTAACCAACAGGCCCTGTGACTGATGGAACTGGTCACGTCTAAATCGATAACAGCCTTCGACCGCAGCAAAACATCCCACAGTTGTTCACACGCATAGAAAAGCAGCGACGTATCAACTACTAGGGCAAGTTTGCGAGTATAGGATTTTTTTTTCCGGTTGTCCTGTTGAAATAAAGATTTCGCTTGCTTCACTCATACCATGAATCGTAGATATCGGGATCTCGGGTTGTCTAAGGCAGCGGTTTTGGTAAGCTTACCTTGCTTGTCAAGTAAAGTGAAGGGCTAGTACGAGAGACGTTCGATTTATTGTGTTCTTATTTTTTATTTGATATTATTTCACGCAATTGTTATTCGCACATGTCCGTCCTTCATTTTGTGGAACGGAGCCCCGACCCATTACCCACCAACTAGCAAAAGAAGGGAAAAAATGTTAAAAAATCAGATTGAAAGATATCCGCCATATGTACCCGCAGCATATCAGCTATTTCCAGTTTTCCTCCTCTCGGAGCGGAGGAAAACTGGCAAATCGACTTTACCGCCGATGGGAACGGCGGTAAAGCCGCAAATTCCAGTTTTCCTCCCCTCGGAGCGGAGGAAAAGTGGAAAATCGACTTTACCGCCGATGGAAACGGCGGTATAGCTGCAAATTCCAGTTTTCCTCCTCTCAAAGGGGAGGAAAACTGGAAAATCAAGTTTACCGCCGATGAGAGCGGCGGTAAAGCTGCAATTGCAAGTTTTCCTCCTCTCGAAGCGGAGGAAAACTGGAAAATCAAGTTCACCGCGGATGAGAGCGGCGGTAAAGCTGCAATTGCCAGTTTTCCTTCTCTCGAAGCGGAGGAAAACGGGAAAATCAAGTTCACCGCGGATGAGAGCGGCGGTAAAGCTGCAATTGCCAGTTTTCCTCCTCTCAGAGCGGAGGAAAACTGGAAAATACGAGTTTACCGCCCATGCAAGCTGCGGTAAAACAGCGTGACTGTCCGAACAAAGCCGCAGGACCTTTCCATCTCCAATTGACATAGAATAAAAATGAAAGAATCAATAGCTCTGTTCTTTCTCGTAGCCCGTATCTAGTGAACTCCCACATGATATGAATGGAGAGAAAAAAATCATTCCAGCTGACTGTGCCAATTGACACATGTTGAATTGAATTTCAAGGCTTTTGAATGCACACACACACACACACACACACACACACACATACAGCCCCTGAAATAAAAGTAGAAATATATAAATGGTCATCAAATAACATCCCCATAATGAAACAAGAAAATCCGAGACATCACTCTATTAAAGCAATTTGCTGCTGTCTACAGCTCCATCCTTAAATCTTTCGTCACTCGTTGTCTCTAATGATCATCGGTGTGATTTACTTGATAATAAGTTCTTAAGAATTCAGTTCCTTGCAAATAGAGGGGCCCTTAAGAGAACACTTGTATGAAAGAAATTCTAAAAGCATAGAGTGTCATCGCGTTTCTAATATAAAGCAAAGACACAAAAGATTTTGGTAATCTTGTGAGCAACACCTAAACTTTATTTTTTTTTTTATTATTTTCTTGACATGCTTAGATTGGGAAACTCTCTGGACCTAACCAACAGGCCCTGTGACTGATGGAACTGGTCACGTCTAAATCGATAACAGCCTTCGACCGCAGCAAAACATCCCACAGTTGTTCACACGCATAGAAAAGCAGCGACGTATCAACTACTAGGGCAAGTTTGCGAGTATAGGATTTTTTTTTCCGGTTGTCCTGTTGAAATAAAGATTTCGCTTGCTTCACTCATACCATGAATCGTAGATATCGGGATCTCGGGTTGTCTAAGGCAGCGGTTTTGGTAAGCTTACCTTGCTTGTCAAGTAAAGTGAAGGGCTAGTACGAGAGACGTTCGATTTATTGTGTTCTTATTTTTTATTTGATATTATTTCACGCAATTGTTATTCGCACATGTCCGTCCTTCATTTTGTGGAACGGAGCCCCGACCCATTACCCACCAACTAGCAAAAGAAGGGAAAAAATGTTAAAAAATCAGATTGAAAGATATCCGCCATATGTACCCGCAGCATATCAGCTATTTCCAGTTTTCCTCCACTCGGAGCGGAGGAAAACTGGAAAATCGACTTTACCGCCGATGGGAACGGCGGTAAAGCCGCAAATTCCAGTTTTCCTTCCCTCGGAGCGGAGGAAAAGTGGAAAATCGACTTTACCGCCGATGGGAACGGCGGTAAAGCTGCAAATTCCAGTTTTCCTCCTCTCAAAGGGGAGGAAAACTGGAAAATCAAGTTTACCGCCGATGAAAGCGGCGGTAAAGCTGCAATTGCAAGTTTTCCTCCTCTCGAAGCGGAGGAAAACTGGAAAATCAAGTTCACCGCGGATGAGAGCGGCGGTAAAGCTGCAATTGCCAGTTTTCCTTCTCTCGAAGCGGAGGAAAACGGGAAAATCAAGTTCACCGCGGATGAGAGCGGCGGTAAAGCTGCAATTGCCAGTTTTCCTCCTCTCAGAGCAGAGGAAAACTGGAAAATACGAGTTTACCGCCCATGCAAGCTGCGGTAAAACAGCGTGACTGTCCGAACAAAGCCGCAGGACCTTTCCATCTCCAATTGACATAGAATAAAAATGAAAGAATCAATAGCTCTGTTCTTTCTCGTAGCCCGTATCTAGTGAACTCCCACATGATATGAATGGAGAGAAAAAAATCATTCCAGCTGACTGTGCCAATTGACACATGTTGAATTGAATTTCAAGGCTTTTGAATGCACACACACACACACACACACACACACATACAGCCCCTGAAATAAAAGTAGAAATATATAAATGGTCATCAAATAACATCCCCATAATGAAACAAGAAAATCCGAGACATCACTCTATTAAAGCAATTTGCTGCTGTCTACAGTTCCATCCTTAAATCTTTCGTCACTCGTTGTCTCTAATGATCATCGGTGTGATTTACTTGATAATAAGTTCTTAAGAATTCAGTTCCTTGCAAACAGAGGGGCCCTTAAGAGAACACTTGTATGAAAGAAATTCTAAAAGCATAGAGTGTCATCGCGTTTCTAATATAAAGCAAAGACACAAAAGATTTTGGTAATCTTGTGAGCAACACCTAAACTTTATTTTTTTTATTATTATTTTTTTGACATGCTTAGATTGGGAAACTCTCTGGACCTAACCAACAGGCCCTGTGACTGATGGAACTGGTCACGTCTAAATCGATAACAGCCTTCGACCGCAGCAAAACATCCCACAGTTGTTCACACGCATAGAAAAGCAGCGACGTATCAACTACTAGGGCAAGTTTGCGAGTATAGGATTTTTTTTTCCGGTTGTCCTGTTGAAATAAAGATTTCGCTTGCTTCACTCATACCATGAATCGTAGATATCGGGATCTCGGGTTGTCTAAGGCAGCGGTTTTGGTAAGCTTACCTTGCTTGTCAAGTAAAGTGAAGGGCTAGTACGAGAGACGTTCGATTTATTGTGTTCTTATTTTTTATTTGATATTATTTCACGCAATTGTTATTCGCACATGTCCGTCCTTCATTTTGTGGAACGGAGCCCCGACCCATTACCCACCAACTAGCAAAAGAAGGGAAAAAATGTTAAAAAATCAGATTGAAAGATATCCGCCATATGTACCCGCAGCATATCAGCTATTTCCAGTTTTCCTCCTCTCGGAGCGGAGGAAAACTGGCAAATCGACTTTACCGCCGATGGGAACGGCGGTAAAGCCGCAAATTCCAGTTTTCCTCCCCTCGGAGCGGAGGAAAAGTGGAAAATCGACTTTACCGCCGATGGAAACGGCGGTATAGCTGCAAATTCCAGTTTTCCTCCTCTCAAAGGGGAGGAAAACTGGAAAATCAAGTTTACCGCCGATGAGAGCGGCGGTAAAGCTGCAATTGCAAGTTTTCCTCCTCTCGAAGCGGAGGAAAACTGGAAAATCAAGTTCACCGGGGATGAGAGCGGCGGTAAAGCTGCAATTGCCAGTTTTCCTTCTCTCGAAGCGGAGGAAAACGGGAAAATCAAGTTCACCGCGGATGAGAGCGGCGGTAAAGCTGCAATTGCCAGTTTTCCTCCTCTCAGAGCGGAGGAAAACTGGAAAATACGAGTTTACCGCCCATGCAAGCTGCGGTAAAACAGCGTGACTGTCCGAACAAAGCCGCAGAACCTTTCCATCTCCAATTGACATAGAATAAAAATGAAAGAATCAATAGCTCTGTTCTTTCTCGTAGCCCGTATCTAGTGAACTCCCACATGATATGAATGGAGAGAAAAAAATCATTCCAGGTGACTGTGCCAATTGACACATGTTGAATTGAATTTCAAGGCTTTTGAATGCACACACACACACACACACACACATACAGCCCCTGAAATAAAAGTAGAAATATATAAATGGTCATCAAATAACATCCCCATAATGAAACAAGAAAATCCGAGACATCACTCTATTAAAGCAATTTGCTGCTGTCTACAGCTCCATCCTTAAATCTTTCGTCACTCGTTGTCTCTAATGATCATCGGTGTGATTTACTTGATAATAAGTTCTTAAGAATTCAGTTCCTTGCAAACAGAGGGGCCCTTAAGAGAACACTTGTATGAAAGAAATTCTAAAAGCATAGAGTGTCATCGCGTTTCTAATATAAAGCAAAGACACAAAAGATTTTGGTAATCTTGTGAGCAACACCTAAACTTTATTTTTTTTATTATTATTTTGTTGACATGCTTAGATTGGGAAACTCTCTGGACCTAACCAACAGGCCCTGTGACTGATGGAACTGGTCACGTCTAAATCGATAACAGCCTTCGACCGCAGCAAAACATCCCACAGTTGTTCACACGCATAGAAAAGCAGCGACGTATCAACTACTAGGGCAAGTTTGCGAGTATAGGATTTTTTTTTCCGGTTGTCCTGTTGAAATAAAGATTTCGCTTGCTTCACTCATACCATGAATCGTAGATATCGGGATCTCGGGTTGTCTAAGGCAGCGGTTTTGGTAAGCTTACCTTGCTTGTCAAGTAAAGTGAAGGGCTAGTACGAGAGACGTTCGATTTATTGTGTTCTTATTTTTTATTTGATATTATTTCACGCAATTGTTATTCGCACATGTCCGTCCTTCATTTTGTGGAACGGAGCCCCGACCCATTACCCACCAACTAGCAAAAGAAGGGAAAAAATGTTAAAAAATCAGATTGAAAGATATCCGCCATATGTACCCGCAGCATATCAGCTATTTCCAGTTTTCCTCCTCTCGGAGCGGAGGAAAACTGGCAAATCGACTTTACCGCCGATGGGAACGGCGGTAAAGCCGCAAATTCCAGTTTTCCTCCCCTCGGAGCGGAGGAAAAGTGGAAAATCGACTTTACCGCCGATGGAAACGGCGGTATAGCTGCAAATTCCAGTTTTCCTCCTCTCAAAGGGGAGGAAAACTGGAAAATCAAGTTTACCGCCGATGAGAGCGGCGGTAAAGCTGCAATTGCAAGTTTTCCTCCTCTCGAAGCGGAGGAAAACTGGAAAATCAAGTTCACCGCGGATGAGAGCGGCGGTAAAGCTGCAATTGCCAGTTTTCCTTCTCTCGAAGCGGAGGAAAACGGGAAAATCAAGTTCACCGCGGATGAGAGCGGCGGTAAAGCTGCAATTGCCAGTTTTCCTCCTCTCAGAGCGGAGGAAAACTGGAAAATACGAGTTTACCGCCCATGCAAGCTGCGGTAAAACAGCGTGACTGTCCGAACAAAGCCGCAGGACCTTTCCATCTCCAATTGACATAGAATAAAAATGAAAGAATCAATAGCTCTGTTCTTTCTCGTAGCCCGTATCTAGTGAACTCCCACATGATATGAATGGAGAGAAAAAAATCATTCCAGCTGACTGTGCCAATTGACACATGTTGAATTGAATTTCAAGGCTTTTGAATGCACACACACACACACACACACACACACACATACAGCCCCTGAAATAAAAGTAGAAATATATAAATGGTCATCAAATAACATCCCCATAATGAAACAAGAAAATCCGAGACATCACTCTATTAAAGCAATTTGCTGCTGTCTACAGCTCCATCCTTAAATCTTTCGTCACTCGTTGTCTCTAATGATCATCGGTGTGATTTACTTGATAATAAGTTCTTAAGAATTCAGTTCCTTGCAAATAGAGGGGCCCTTAAGAGAACACTTGTATGAAAGAAATTCTAAAAGCATAGAGTGTCATCGCGTTTCTAATATAAAGCAAAGACACAAAAGATTTTGGTAATCTTGTGAGCAACACCTAAACTTTATTTTTTTTTTTATTATTTTCTTGACATGCTTAGATTGGGAAACTCTCTGGACCTAACCAACAGGCCCTGTGACTGATGGAACTGGTCACGTCTAAATCGATAACAGCCTTCGACCGCAGCAAAACATCCCACAGTTGTTCACACGCATAGAAAAGCAGCGACGTATCAACTACTAGGGCAAGTTTGCGAGTATAGGATTTTTTTTTCCGGTTGTCCTGTTGAAATAAAGATTTCGCTTGCTTCACTCATACCATGAATCGTAGATATCGGGATCTCGGGTTGTCTAAGGCAGCGGTTTTGGTAAGCTTACCTTGCTTGTCAAGTAAAGTGAAGGGCTAGTACGAGAGACGTTCGATTTATTGTGTTCTTATTTTTTATTTGATATTATTTCACGCAATTGTTATTCGCACATGTCCGTCCTTCATTTTGTGGAACGGAGCCCCGACCCATTACCCACCAACTAGCAAAAGAAGGGAAAAAATGTTAAAAAATCAGATTGAAAGATATCCGCCATATGTACCCGCAGCATATCAGCTATTTCCAGTTTTCCTCCACTCGGAGCGGAGGAAAACTGGAAAATCGACTTTACCGCCGATGGGAACGGCGGTAAAGCCGCAAATTCCAGTTTTCCTTCCCTCGGAGCGGAGGAAAAGTGGAAAATCGACTTTACCGCCGATGGGAACGGCGGTAAAGCTGCAAATTCCAACTTTCCTCCTCTCAAAGGGGAGGAAAACTGGAAAATCAAGTTTACCGCCGATGAAAGCGGCGGTAAAGCTGCAATTGCAAGTTTTCCTCCTCTCGAAGCGGAGGAAAACTGGAAAATCAAGTTCACCGCGGATGAGAGCGGCGGTAAAGCTGCAATTGCCAGTTTTCCTTCTCTCGAAGCGGAGGAAAACGGGAAAATCAAGTTCACCGCGGATGAGAGCGGCGGTAAAGCTGCAATTGCCAGTTTTCCTCCTCTCAGAGCGGAGGAAAACTGGAAAATACGAGTTTACCGCCCATGCAAGCTGCGGTAAAACAGCGTGACTGTCCGAACAAAGCCGCAGGACCTTTCCATCTCCAATTGACATAGAATAAAAATGAAAGAATCAATAGCTCTGTTCTTTCTCGTAGCCCGTATCTAGTGAACTCCCACATGATATGAATGGAGAGAAAAAAATCATTCCAGCTGACTGTGCCAATTGACACATGTTGAATTGAATTTCAAGGCTTTTGAATGCACACACACACACACACACACACACACACATACAGCCCCTGAAATAAAAGTAGAAATATATAAATGGTCATCAAATAACATCCCCATAATGAAACAAGAAAATCCGAGACATCACTCTATTAAAGCAATTTGCTGCTGTCTACAGCTCCATCCTTAAATCTTTCGTCACTCGTTGTCTCTAATGATCATCGGTGTGATTTACTTGATAATAAGTTCTTAAGAATTCAGTTCCTTGCAAATAGAGGGGCCCTTAAGAGAACACTTGTATGAAAGAAATTCTAAAAGCATAGAGTGTCATCGCGTTTCTAATATAAAGCAAAGACACAAAAGATTTTGGTAATCTTGTGAGCAACACCTAAACTTTATTTTTTTTTTTATTATTTTCTTGACATGCTTAGATTGGGAAACTCTCTGGACCTAACCAACAGGCCCTGTGACTGATGGAACTGGTCACGTCTAAATCGATAACAGCCTTCGACCGCAGCAAAACATCCCACAGTTGTTCACACGCATAGAAAAGCAGCGACGTATCAACTACTAGGGCAAGTTTGCGAGTATAGGATTTTTTTTTCCGGTTGTCCTGTTGAAATAAAGATTTCGCTTGCTTCACTCATACCATGAATCGTAGATATCGGGATCTCGGGTTGTCTAAGGCAGCGGTTTTGGTAAGCTTACCTTGCTTGTCAAGTAAAGTGAAGGGCTAGTACGAGAGACGTTCGATTTATTGTGTTCTTATTTTTTATTTGATATTATTTCACGCAATTGTTATTCGCACATGTCCGTCCTTCATTTTGTGGAACGGAGCCCCGACCCATTACCCACCAACTAGCAAAAGAAGGGAAAAAATATTAAAAAATCAGATTGAAAGATATCCGCCATATGTACCCGCAGCATATCAGCTATTTCCAGTTTTCCTCCACTCGGAGCGGAGGAAAACTGGAAAATCGACTTTACCGCCGATGGGAACGGCGGTAAAGCCGCAAATTCCAGTTTTCCTTCCCTCGGAGCGGAGGAAAAGTGGAAAATCGACTTTACCGCCGATGGGAACGGCGGTAAAGCTGCAAATTCCAGTTTTCCTCCTCTCAAAGGGGAGGAAAACTGGAAAATCAAGTTTACCGCCGATGAAAGCGGCGGTAAAGCTGCAATTGCAAGTTTTCCTCCTCTCGAAGCGGAGGAAAACTGGAAAATCAAGTTCACCGCGGATGAGAGCGGCGGTAAAGCTGCAATTGCCAGTTTTCCTTCTCTCGAAGCGGAGGAAAACGGGAAAATCAAGTTCACCGCGGATGAGAGCGGCGGTAAAGCTGCAATTGCCAGTTTTCCTCCTCTCAGAGCAGAGGAAAACTGGAAAATACGAGTTTACCGCCCATGCAAGCTGCGGTAAAACAGCGTGACTGTCCGAACAAAGCCGCAGGACCTTTCCATCTCCAATTGACATAGAATAAAAATGAAAGAATCAATAGCTCTGTTCTTTCTCGTAGCCCGTATCTAGTGAACTCCCACATGATATGAATGGAGAGAAAAAAATCATTCCAGCTGACTGTGCCAATTGACACATGTTGAATTGAATTTCAAGGCTTTTGAATGCACACACACACACACACACACACACATACAGCCCCTGAAATAAAAGTAGAAATATATAAATGGTCATCAAATAACATCCCCATAATGAAACAAGAAAATCCGAGACATCACTCTATTAAAGCAATTTGCTGCTGTCTACAGTTCCATCCTTAAATCTTTCGTCACTCGTTGTCTCTAATGATCATCGGTGTGATTTACTTGATAATAAGTTCTTAAGAATTCAGTTCCTTGCAAACAGAGGGGCCCTTAAGAGAACACTTGTATGAAAGAAATTCTAAAAGCATAGAGTGTCATCGCGTTTCTAATATAAAGCAAAGACACAAAAGATTTTGGTAATCTTGTGAGCAACACCTAAACTTTATTTTTTTTATTATTATTTTTTTGACATGCTTAGATTGGGAAACTCTCTGGACCTAACCAACAGGCCCTGTGACTGATGGAACTGGTCACGTCTAAATCGATAACAGCCTTCGACCGCAGCAAAACATCCCACAGTTGTTCACACGCATAGAAAAGCAGCGACGTATCAACTACTAGGGCAAGTTTGCGAGTATAGGATTTTTTTTTCCGGTTGTCCTGTTGAAATAAAGATTTCGCTTGCTTCACTCATACCATGAATCGTAGATATCGGGATCTCGGGTTGTCTAAGGCAGCGGTTTTGGTAAGCTTACCTTGCTTGTCAAGTAAAGTGAAGGGCTAGTACGAGAGACGTTCGATTTATTGTGTTCTTATTTTTTATTTGATATTATTTCACGCAATTGTTATTCGCACATGTCCGTCCTTCATTTTGTGGAACGGAGCCCCGACCCATTACCCACCAACTAGCAAAAGAAGGGAAAAAATGTTAAAAAATCAGATTGAAAGATATCCGCCATATGTACCCGCAGCATATCAGCTATTTCCAGTTTTCCTCCTCTCGGAGCGGAGGAAAACTGGCAAATCGACTTTACCGCCGATGGGAACGGCGGTAAAGCCGCAAATTCCAGTTTTCCTCCCCTCGGAGCGGAGGAAAAGTGGAAAATCGACTTTACCGCCGATGGAAACGGCGGTATAGCTGCAAATTCCAGTTTTCCTCCTCTCAAAGGGGAGGAAAACTGGAAAATCAAGTTTACCGCCGATGAGAGCGGCGGTAAAGCTGCAATTGCAAGTTTTCCTCCTCTCGAAGCGGAGGAAAACTGGAAAATCAAGTTCACCGCGGATGAGAGCGGCGGTAAAGCTGCAATTGCCAGTTTTCCTTCTCTCGAAGCGGAGGAAAACGGGAAAATCAAGTTCACCGCGGATGAGAGCGGCGGTAAAGCTGCAATTGCCAGTTTTCCTCCTCTCAGAGCGGAGGAAAACTGGAAAATACGAGTTTACCGCCCATGCAAGCTGCGGTAAAACAGCGTGACTGTCCGAACAAAGCCGCAGGACCTTTCCATCTCCAATTGACATAGAATAAAAATGAAAGAATCAATAGCTCTGTTCTTTCTCGTAGCCCGTATCTAGTGAACTCCCACATGATATGAATGGAGAGAAAAAAATCATTCCAGCTGACTGTGCCAATTGACACATGTTGAATTGAATTTCAAGGCTTTTGAATGCACACACACACACACACACACATACAGCCCCTGAAATAAAAGTAGAAATATATAAATGGTCATCAAATAACATCCCCATAATGAAACAAGAAAATCCGAGACATCACTCTATTAAAGCAATTTGCTGCTGTCTACAGCTCCATCCTTAAATCTTTCGTCACTCGTTGTCTCTAATGATCATCGGTGTGATTTACTTGATAATAAGTTCTTAAGAATTCAGTTCCTTGCAAACAGAGGGGCCCTTAAGAGAACACTTGTATGAAAGAAATTCTAAAAGCATAGAGTGTCATCGCGTTTCTAATATAAAGCAAAGACACAAAAGATTTTGGTAATCTTGTGAGCAACACCTAAACTTTATTTTTTTTTTATTATTTTCTTGACATGCTTAGATTGGGAAACTCTCTGGACCTAACCAACAGGCCCTGTGACTGATGGAACTGGTCACGTCTAAATCGATAACAGCCTTCGACCGCAGCAAAACATCCCACAGTTGTTCACACGCATAGAAAAGCAGCGACGTATCAACTACTAGGGCAAGTTTGCGAGTATAGGATTTTTTTTTCCGGTTGTCCTGTTGAAATAAAGATTTCGCTTGCTTCACTCATACCATGAATCGTAGATATCGGGATCTCGGGTTGTCTAAGGCAGCGGTTTTGGTAAGCTTACCTTGCTTGTCAAGTAAAGTGAAGGGCTAGTACGAGAGACGTTCGATTTATTGTGTTCTTATTTTTTATTTGATATTATTTCACGCAATTGTTATTCGCACATGTCCGTCCTTCATTTTGTGGAACGGAGCCCCGACCCATTACCCACCAACTAGCAAAAGAAGGGAAAAAATGTTAAAAAATCAGATTGAAAGATATCCGCCATATGTACCCGCAGCATATCAGCTATTTCCAGTTTTCCTCCACTCGGAGCGGAGGAAAACTGGAAAATCGACTTTACCGCCGATGGGAACGGCGGTAAAGCCGCAAATTCCAGTTTTCCTCCCCTCGGAGCGGAGGAAAAGTGGAAAATCGACTTTACCGCCGATGGAAACGGCGGTATAGCTGCAAATTCCAGTTTTCCTCCTCTCAAAGGGGAGGAAAACTGGAAAATCAAGTTTACCGCCGATGAGAGCGGCGGTAAAGCTGCAATTGCAAGTTTTCCTCCTCTCGAAGCGGAGGAAAACTGGAAAATCAAGTTCACCGCGGATGAGAGCGGCGGTAAAGCTGCAATTGCCAGTTTTCCTTCTCTCGAAGCGGAGGAAAACGGGAAAATCAAGTTCACCGCGGATGAGAGCGGCGGTAAAGCTGCAATTGCCAGTTTTCCTCCTCTCAGAGCGGAGGAAAACTGGAAAATACGAGTTTACCGCCCATGCAAGCTGCGGTAAAACAGCGTGACTGTCCGAACAAAGCCGCAGGACCTTTCCATCTCCAATTGACATAGAATAAAAATGAAAGAATCAATAGCTCTGTTCTTTCTCGTAGCCCGTATCTAGTGAACTCCCACATGATATGAATGGAGAGAAAAAAATCATTCCAGCTGACTGTGCCAATTGACACATGTTGAATTGAATTTCAAGGCTTTTGAATGCACACACACACACACACACATACAGCCCCTGAAATAAAAGTAGAAATATATAAATGGTCATCAAATAACATCCCCATAATGAAACAAGAAAATCCGAGACATCACTCTATTAAAGCAATTTGCTGCTGTCTACAGCTCCATCCTTAAATCTTTCGTCACTCGTTGTCTCTAATGATCATCGGTGTGATTTACTTGATAATAAGTTCTTAAGAATTCAGTTCCTTGCAAACAGAGGGGCCCTTAAGAGAACACTTGTATGAAAGAAATTCTAAAAGCATAGAGTGTCATCGCGTTTCTAATATAAAGCAAAGACACAAAAGATTTTGGTAATCTTGTGAGCAACACCTAAACTTTATTTTTTTTTTTATTATTTTCTTGACATGCTTAGATTGGGAAACTCTCTGGACCTAACCAACAGGCCCTGTGACTGATGGAACTGGTCACGTCTAAATCGATAACAGCCTTCGACCGCAGCAAAACATCCCACAGTTGTTCACACGCATAGAAAAGCAGCGACGTATCAACTACTAGGGCAAGTTTGCGAGTATAGGATTTTTTTTTCCGGTTGTCCTGTTGAAATAAAGATTTCGCTTGCTTCACTCATACCATGAATCGTAGATATCGGGATCTCGGGTTGTCTAAGGCAGCGGTTTTGGTAAGCTTACCTTGCTTGTCAAGTAAAGTGAAGGGCTAGTACGAGAGACGTTCGATTTATTGTGTTCTTATTTTTTATTTGATATTATTTCACGCAATTGTTATTCGCACATGTCCGTCCTTCATTTTGTGGAACGGAGCCCCGACCCATTACCCACCAACTAGCAAAAGAAGGGAAAAAATGTTAAAAAATCAGATTGAAAGATATCCGCCATATGTACCCGCAGCATATCAGCTATTTCCAGTTTTCCTCCTCTCGGAGCGGAGGAAAACTGGCAAATCGACTTTACCGCCGATGGGAACGGCGGTAAAGCCGCAAATTCCAGTTTTCCTCCCCTCGGAGCGGAGGAAAAGTGGAAAATCGACTTTACCGCCGATGGAAACGGCGGTATAGCTGCAAATTCCAGTTTTCCTCCTCTCAAAGGGGAGGAAAACTGGAAAATCAAGTTTACCGCCGATGAGAGCGGCGGTAAAGCTGCAATTGCAAGTTTTCCTCCTCTCGAAGCGGAGGAAAACTGGAAAATCAAGTTCACCGCGGATGAGAGCGGCGGTAAAGCTGCAATTGCCAGTTTTCCTTCTCTCGAAGCGGAGGAAAACGGGAAAATCAAGTTCACCGCGGATGAGAGCGGCGGTAAAGCTGCAATTGCCAGTTTTCCTCCTCTCAGAGCGGAGGAAAACTGGAAAATACGAGTTTACCGCCCATGCAAGCTGCGGTAAAACAGCGTGACTGTCCGAACAAAGCCGCAGGACCTTTCCATCTCCAATTGACATAGAATAAAAATGAAAGAATCAATAGCTCTGTTCTTTCTCGTAGCCCGTATCTAGTGAACTCCCACATGATATGAATGGAGAGAAAAAAATCATTCCAGCTGACTGTGCCAATTGACACATGTTGAATTGAATTTCAAGGCTTTTGAATGCACACACACACACACACACATACAGCCCCTGAAATAAAAGTAGAAATATATAAATGGTCATCAAATAACATCCCCATAATGAAACAAGAAAATCCGAGACATCACTCTATTAAAGCAATTTGCTGCTGTCTACAGCTCCATCCTTAAATCTTTCGTCACTCGTTGTCTCTAATGATCATCGGTGTGATTTACTTGATAATAAGTTCTTAAGAATTCAGTTCCTTGCAAACAGAGGGGCCCTTAAGAGAACACTTGTATGAAAGAAATTCTAAAAGCATAGAGTGTCATCGCGTTTCTAATATAAAGCAAAGACACAAAAGATTTTGGTAATCTTGTGAGCAACACCTAAACTTTATTTTTTTTTTTATTATTTTCTTGACATGCTTAGATTGGGAAACTCTCTGGACCTAACCAACAGGCCCTGTGACTGATGGAACTGGTCACGTCTAAATCGATAACAGCCTTCGACCGCAGCAAAACATCCCACAGTTGTTCACACGCATAGAAAAGCAGCGACGTATCAACTACTAGGGCAAGTTTGCGAGTATAGGATTTTTTTTTCCGGTTGTCCTGTTGAAATAAAGATTTCGCTTGCTTCACTCATACCATGAATCGTAGATATCGGGATCTCGGGTTGTCTAAGGCAGCGGTTTTGGTAAGCTTACCTTGCTTGTCAAGTAAAGTGAAGGGCTAGTACGAGAGACGTTCGATTTATTGTGTTCTTATTTTTTATTTGATATTATTTCACGCAATTGTTATTCGCACATGTCCGTCCTTCATTTTGTGGAACGGAGCCCCGACCCATTACCCACCAACTAGCAAAAGAAGGGAAAAAATGTTAAAAAATCAGATTGAAAGATATCCGCCATATGTACCCGCAGCATATCAGCTATTTCCAGTTTTCCTCCACTCGGAGCGGAGGAAAACTGGAAAATCGACTTTACCGCCGATGGGAACGGCGGTAAAGCCGCAAATTCCAGTTTTCCTTCCCTCGGAGCGGAGGAAAAGTGGAAAATCGACTTTACCGCCGATGGGAACGGCGGTAAAGCTGCAAATTCCAGTTTTCCTCCTCTCAAAGGGGAGGAAAACTGGAAAATCAAGTTTACCGCCGATGAAAGCGGCGGTAAAGCTGCAATTGCAAGTTTTCCTCCTCTCGAAGCGGAGGAAAACTGGAAAATCAAGTTCACCGCGGATGAGAGCGGCGGTAAAGCTGCAATTGCCAGTTTTCCTTCTCTCGAAGCGGAGGAAAACGGGAAAATCAAGTTCACCGCGGATGAGAGCGGCGGTAAAGCTGCAATTGCCAGTTTTCCTCCTCTCAGAGCGGAGGAAAACTGGAAAATACGAGTTTACCGCCCATGCAAGCTGCGGTAAAACAGCGTGACTGTCCGAACAAAGCCGCAGGACCTTTCCATCTCCAATTGACATAGAATAAAAATGAAAGAATCAATAGCTCTGTTCTTTCTCGTAGCCCGTATCTAGTGAACTCCCACATGATATGAATGGAGAGAAAAAAATCATTCCAGCTGACTGTGCCAATTGACGCATGTTGAATTGAATTTCAAGGCTTTTGAATGCACACACACACACACACACACACATACAGCCCCTGAAATAAAAGTAGAAATATATAAATGGTCATCAAATAACATCCCCATAATGAAACAAGAAAATCCGAGACATCACTCTATTAAAGCAATTTGCTGCTGTCTACAGCTCCATCCTTAAATCTTTCGTCACTCGTTGTCTCTAATGATCATCGGTGTGATTTACTTGATAATAAGTTCTTAAGAATTCAGTTCCTTGCAAACAGAGGGGCCCTTAAGAGAACACTTGTATGAAAGAAATTCTAAAAGCATAGAGTGTCATCGCGTTTCTAATATAAAGCAAAGACACAAAAGATTTTGGTAATCTTGTGAGCAACACCTAAACTTTATTTTTTTTTAATTATTTTTTTGACATGCTTAGATTGGGAAACTCTCTGGACCTAACCAACAGGCCCTGTGACTGATGGAACTGGTCACGTCTAAATCGATAACAGCCTTCGACCGCAGCAAAACATCCCACAGTTGTTCACACGCATAGAAAAGCAGCGACGTATCAACTACTAGGGCAAGTTTGCGAGTATAGGATTTTTTTTTCCGGTTGTCCTGTTGAAATAAAGATTTCGCTTGCTTCACTCATACCATGAATCGTAGATATCGGGATCTCGGGTTGTCTAAGGCAGCGGTTTTGGTAAGCTTACCTTGCTTGTCAAGTAAAGTGAAGGGCTAGTACGAGAGACGTTCGATTTATTGTGTTCTTATTTTTTATTTGATATTATTTCACGCAATTGTTTTTCGCACATGTCCGTCCTTCATTTTGTGGAACGGAGCCCCGACCCATTACCCACCAACTAGCAAAAGAAGGGAAAAAATGTTAAAAAATCAGATTGAAAGATATCCGCCATATGTACCCGCAGCATATCAGCTATTTCCAGTTTTCCTCCTCTCGGAGCGGAGGAAAACTGGCAAATCGACTTTACCGCCGATGGGAACGGCGGTATAGCTGCAAATTCCAGTTTTCCTCCTCTCAAAGGGGAGGAAAACTGGAAAATCAAGTTTACCGCCGATGAGAGCGGCGGTAAAGCTGCAATTGCAAGTTTTCCTCCTCTCGAAGCGGAGGAAAACTGGAAAATCAAGTTCACCGCGGATGAGAGCGGCTGTAAAGCTGCAATTGCCAGTTTTCCTTCTCTCGAAGCGGAGGAAAACGGGAAAATCAAGTTCACCGCGGATGAGAGCGGCGGTAAAGCTGCAATTGCCAGTTTTCCTCCTCTCAGAGCGGAGGAAAACTGGAAAATGCGAGTTTACCGCCCATGCAAGCTGCGGTAAAACAGCGTGACTGTCCGAATAAAGCCGCAGGACCTTTCCATCTCCAATTGACCTAGAATAAAAATGAAAGAATCAGTAGCTCTGTTCTTTCTCGTAGCCCGTATCTAGTGAACTCCCACATGATATGAATGGAGAGAAAAAAATCATTCCACCTGACTGTGCCAACTGACACATGTTGAATTGAATCTCAAGGCTTTTGAATACACACACACACACACACACACACATACAGCCCCTGAAATAAAAGTAGAAATATATAAATGGTCATCAAATAACATCCCCATAATGAAACAAGAAAATCCGAGACATCACTCTATTAAAGCAATTTGCTGCTGTCTACAGCTCCATCTTTAAATCTTTCGTCACTCGTTGTCTCTAATGATCATCGGTGTGATTTACTTGATAATAAGTTCTTAAGAATTCAGTTCCTTGCAAACAGAGGGGCCCTTAAGAGAACACTTGTATGAAAGAAATTCTAAAAGCATAGAGTGTCATCGCGTTTCTAATATAAAGCAAAGACACAAAAGATTTTGGTAATCTTGTGAGCAACACCTAAACTTTATTTTTTTTTTTTATTATTTTTTTGACATGCTTAGATTGGGAAACTCTCTGGACCTAACCAACAGGCCCTGTGACTGATGAAACTGGTCACGTCTAAATCGATAACAGCCTTCGACCGCAGCAAAACATCCCACAGTTGTTCACACGCATAGAAAAGCAGCGACGTATCAACTACTAGGGCAAGTTTGCGAGTATAGGATTTTTTTTTCCGGTTGTCCTGTTGAAATAAAGATTTCGCTTGCTTCACTCATACCATGAATCATAGATATCGGGATCTCGGGTTGTCTAAGGCAGCGGTTTTGGTAAGCTTACCTTGCTTGTCAAGTAAAGTGAAGGGCTAGTACGAGAGACGTTCGATTTATTGTGTTCTTATTTTTTATTTGATATTATTTCACGCAATTGTTATTCGCACATGTCCGTCCTTCATTTTGTGGAACGGAGCCCCGACCCATTACCCACCAACTAGCAAAAGAAGGGAAAAAATGTTAAAAAATCAGATTGAAAGATATCCGCCATATGTACCCGCAGCATATCAGCTATTTCCAGTTTTCCTCCTCTCGGAGCGGAGGAAAACTGGCAAATCGACTTTACCGCCGATGGGAACGGCGGTAAAGCCGCAAATTCCAGTTTTCCTTCCCTCGGAGCGGAGGAAAAGTGGAAAATCGACTTTACCGCCGATGGGAACGGCGGTAAAGCTGCAAATTCCAACTTTCCTCCTCTCAAAGGGGAGGAAAACTGGAAAATCAAGTTTACCGCCGATGAAAGCGGCGGTAAAGCTGCAATTGCAAGTTTTCCTCCTCTCGAAGCGGAGGAAAACTGGAAAATCAAGTTCACCGCGGATGAGAGCGGCGGTAAAGCTGCAATTGCCAGTTTTCCTTCTCTCGAAGCGGAGGAAAACGGGAAAATCAAGTTCACCGCGGATGAGAGCGGCGGTAAAGCTGCAATTGCCAGTTTTCCTCCTCTCAGAGCGGAGGAAAACTGGAAAATGCGAGTTTACCGCCCATGCAAGCTGCGGTAAAACAGCGTGACTGTCCGAATAAAGCCGCAGAACCTTTCCATCTCCAATTGACCTAGAATAAAAATGAAAGAATCAATAGCTCTGTTCTTTCTCGTAGCCCGTATCTAGTGAACTCCCACATGATATGAATGGAGAGAAAAAAATCATTCCAGCAGACTGTGCCAATTGACACATGTTGAATTGAATTTCAAGGCTTTTGAATACACACACACACACACACACATACAGCCCCTGAAATAAAAGTAGAAATATATAAATGGTCATCAAATAACATCCCCATAATGAAACAAGAAAATCCGAGACATCACTCTATTAAAGCAATTTGCTGCTGTCTACAGCTCCGTCCTTAAATCTTTCGTCACTCGTTGTCTCTAATGATCATCGGTGTGATTTACTTGATAATAAGTTCTTAAGAATTCAGTTCCTCGCAAACAGAGGGGCCCTTAAGAGAACACTTGTATGAAAGAAATTCTAAAAGCATAGAGTGTCATCGCGTTTCTAATATAAAGCAAAGACACAAAAGATTTTGGTAATCTTGTGAGCAACACCTAAACTTTATTTTTTTTTTTTATTATTTTTTTGACATGCTTAGATTGGGAAACTCTCTGGACCTAGCCAACAGGCCCTGTGACTGATGGAACTGGTCACGTCTAAATCGATAACAGCCTTGGACCGCAGCAAAACATCCCACAGTTGTTCACACGCATAGAAAAGCAGCGACGTATCAACTACTAGGGCAAGTTTGCGAGTATAGGATTTTTTTTTCCGGTTGTCCTGTTGAAATAAAGATTTCGCTTGCTTCACTCATACCATGAATCGTAGATATCGGGATCTCGGGTTGTCTAAGGCAGCGGTTTTGGTAAGCTTACCTTGCTTGTCAAGTAAAGTGAAGGGCTAGTACGAGAGACGTTCGATTTATTGTGTTCTTATTTTTTATTTGATATTATTTCACGCAATTGTTATTCGCACATGTCCGTCCTTCATTTTGTGGAACGGAGCCCCGACCCATTACCCACCAACTAGCAAAAGAAGGGAAAAAATGTTAAAAAATCAGATTGAAAGATATCCGCCATATGTACCCGCAGCATATCAGCTATTTCCAGTTTTCCTCCTCTCGGAGCGGAGGAAAACTGGCAAATCGACTTTACCGCCGATGGGAACGGCGGTAAAGCCGCAAATTCCAGTTTTCATCCCCTCGGAGCGGAGGAAAAGTGGAAAATGACTTTACCGCCGATGGAAACGGCGGTAAAGCTGCAAATTCCAGTTTTCCTCCTGTCAAAGGGGAGGAAAACTGGAAAATCAAGTTTACCGCCGATGAGAGCGGCGGTAAAGCTGTAATTGCAAGTTTTCCTCCTCTCGAAGCGGAGGAAAACTGGAAAATCAAGTTCACCGCGGATGAGAGCGGCGGTAAAGCTGCAATTGCCAGTTTTCCTTCTCTCGAAGCGGAGGAAAACGGGAAAATCAAGTTCACCGCGGATGAGAGCGGCGGTAAAGCTGCAATTGCCAGTTTTCCTCCTCTCAGAGCGGAGGAAAACTGGAAAATGCGAGTTTACCGCCCATGCAAGCTGCGGTAAAACAGCGTGACTGTCCGAATAAAGCCGCAGAACCTTTCCATCTCCAATTGACCTAGAATAAAAATGAAAGAATCAATAGCTCTGTTCTTTCTCGTAACCCGTATCTAGTGAACTCCCACATGATATGAATGGAGAGAAAAAAATCATTCCAGCTGACTGTGCCAATTGACACATGTTGAATTGAATTTCAAGGCTTTTGAATACACACACACACACACACACACATACAGCCCCTGAAATAAAAGTAGAAATATATAAATGGTCATCAAATAACATCCCCATAATGAAACAAGAAAATCCGAGACATCACTCTATTAAAGCAATTTGCTGCTGTCTACAGCTCCGTCCTTAAATCTTTCGTCACTCGTTGTCTCTAATGATCATCGGTGTGATTTACTTGATAATAAGTTCTTAAGAATTCAGTTCCTTGCAAACAGAGGGGCCCTTAAGAGAACACTTGTATGAAAGAAATTCTAAAAGCATAGAGTGTCATCGCGTTTCTAATATAAAGCAAAGACACAAAAGATTTTGGTAATCTTGTGAGCAACACCTAAACTTTATTTTTTTTTTTTATTATTTTTTTGACATGCTTAGATTGGGAAACTCTCTGGACCTAACCAACAGGCCCTGTGACTGATGGAACTGGTCACGTCTAAATCGATAACAGCCTTCGACCGCAGCAAAACATCCCACAGTTGTTCACACGCATAGAAAAGCAGCGACGTATCAACTACTAGGGCAAGTTTGCGAGTATAGGATTTTTTTTTCCGGTTGTCCTGTTGAAATAAAGATTTCGCTTGCTTCACTCATACCATGAATCGTAGATATCGGGATCTCGGGTTGTCTAAAGCAGCGGTTATGGTAAGCTTACCTTGCTTGTCAAGTAAAGTGAAGGGCTAGTACGAGAGACGTTCGATTTATTGTGTTCTTATTTTTTATTTGATATTATTTCACGCAATTGTTATTCGCACATGTCCGTCCTTCATTTTGTGGAACGGAGCCCCGACCCATTACCCACCAACTAGCAAAAGAAGGGAAAAAATGTTAAAAAATCAGATTGAAAGATATCCGCCATATGTACCCGCAGCATATCAGCTATTTCCAGTTTTCCTCCTCTCGGAGCGGAGGAAAACTGGCAAATCGACTTTACCGCCGATGGGAACGGCGGTAAAGCCGCAAATTCCAGTTTTCCTCCCCTCGGAGCGGAGAAAAAGTGGAAAATCGACTTTACCGCCGATGGGAACGGTGGTAAAGCTGCAAATTCCAGTTTTCCTCCTCTCAAAGGGGAGGAAAACTGGAAAATCAAGTTTATCGCCGATGAGAGCGGCGGTAAAGCTGTAATTGCAAGTTTTCCACCTCTCGAAGCGGAGGAAAACTGGAAAATCAAGTTCACCGCGGATGAGAGCGGCGGTAAAGCTGCAATTGCCAGTTTTCCTTCTCTCGAAGCGGAGGAAAACGGGAAAATCAAGTTCACCGCGGATGAGAGCGGCGGTAAAGCTGCAATTGCCAGTTTTCCTCCTCTCAGAGCGGAGGAAAACTGGAAAATGCGAGTTTACCGCCCATGCAAGCTGCGGTAAAACAGCGTGACTGTCCGAATAAAGCCGCAGAACCTTTCCATCTCCAATTGACCTAGAATAAAAATGAAAGAATCAATAGCTCTGTTCTTTCTCGTAGCCCGTATCTAGTGAACTCCCACATGATATGAATGGAGAGAAAAAAATCATTCCAGCTGACTGTGCCAATTGACACATGTTGAATTGAATTTCAAGGCTTTTGAATACACACACACACACACACACATACAGCCCCTGAAATAAAAGTAGAAATATATAAATGGTCATCAAATAACATCCCCATAATGAAACAAGAAAATCCGAGACATCACTCTATTAAAGCAATTTGCTGCTGTCTACAGCTCCGTCCTTAAATCTTTCGTCACTCGTTGTCTCTAATGATCATCGGTGTGATTTACTTGATAATAAGTTCTTAAGAATTCAGTTCCTTGCAAACAGAGGGGCCCTTAAGAGAACACTTGTATGAAAGAAATTCTAAAAGCATAGAGTGTCATCGCGTTTCTAATATAAAGCAAAGACACAAAAGATTTTGGTAATCTTGTGAGCAACACCTAAACTTTATTTTTTTTTTTATTATTTTTTTGACATGCTTAGATTGGGAAACTCTCTGGACCTAACCAACAGGCCCTGTGACTGATGGAACTGGTCACGTCTAAATCGATAACAGCCTTCGACCGCAGCAAAACATCCCACAGTTGTTCACACGCATAGAAAAGCAGCGACGTATCAACTACTAGGGCAAGTTTGCGAGTATAGGATTTTTTTTTCCGGTTGTCCTGTTGAAATAAAGATTTCGCTTGCTTCACTCATACCATGAATCGTAGATATCGGGATCTCGGGTTGTCTAAGGCAGCGGTTTTGGTAAGCTTACCTTGCTTGTCAAGTAAAGTGAAGGGCTAGTACGAGAGACGTTCGATTTATTGTGTTCTTATTTTTTATTTGATATTATTTCACGCAATTGTTATTCGCACATGTCCGTCCTTCATTTTGTGGAACGGAGACCCGACCCATTACCCACCAACTAGCAAAAGAAGGGAAAAAATGTTAAAAAATCAGATTGAAAGATATCCGCCATATGTACCCGCAGCATATCAGCTATTTCCAGTTTTCCTCCTCTCGGAGCGGAGGAAAACTGGCAAATCGACTTTACCGCCGATGGGAACGGCGGTAAAGCCGCAAATTCCAGTTTTCCTCCCCTCGGAGTGGAGGAAAAGTGGAAAATCGACTTTACCGCCGATGGGAACGGCGGTAAAGCTGCAAATTCCAGTTTTCCTCCTCTCAAAGGGGAGGAAAACTGGAAAATCAATTTTATCGCCGATGACAGCGGCGGTAAAGCTGTAATTGCAAGTTTTCCTCCTCTCGAAGCGGAGGAAAACTGGAAAATCAAGTTCACCGCGGATGAGAGCGGCGGTAAAGCTGCAATTGCCAGTTTTCCTTCTCTCGAAGCGGAGGAAAACGAGAAAATCAAGTTCACCGCGGATGAGAGCGGCGGTAAAGCTGCAATTGCCAGTTTTCCTCCTCTCAGAGCGGAGGAAAACTGGAAAATGCGAGTTTACCGCCCATGCAAGCTGCGGTAAAACAGCGTGACTGTCCGAATAAAGCCGCAGAACCTTTCCATCTCCAATTGACCTAGAATAAAAATGAAAGAATCAATAGCTCTGTTCTTTCTCGTAGCCCGTATCTAGTGAACTCCCACATGATATGAATGGAGAGAAAAAAATCATTCCAGCTGACTGTGCCAATTGACACATGTTGAATTGAATTTCAAGGCTTTTGAATACACACACACACACACATACAGCCCCTGAAATAAAAGTAGAAATATATAAATGGTCATCAAATAACATCCCCATAATGAAACAAGAAAATCCGAGACATCACTCTATTAAAGCAATTTGCTGCTGTCTACAGCTCCGTCCTTAAATCTTTCGTCACTCGTTGTCTCTAATGATCATCGGTGTGATTTAGTTGATAATAAGTTCTTAAGAATTCAGTTCCTTGCAAACAGAGGGGCCCTTAAGAGAACACTTGTATGAAAGAAATTCTAAAAGCATAGAGTGTCATCGCGTTTCTAATATAAAGCAAAGACACAAAAGATTTTGGTAATCTTGTGAGCAACACCTAAACTTTATTTTTTTTTTTATTATTTTTTTGACATGCTTAGATTGGGAAACTCTCTGGACCTAACCAACAGGCCCAGTGACTGATGGAACTGGTCACGTCTAAATCGATAACAGCCTTCGACCGCAGCAAAACATCCCACAGTTGTTCACACGCATAGAAAAGCAGCGACGTATCAACTACTAGGGCAAGTTTGCGAGTATAGGATTTTTTTTTCCGGTTGTCCTGTTGAAATAAAGATTTCGCTTGCTTCACTCATACCATGAATCGTAGATATCGGGATCTCGGGTTGTCTAAGGCAGCGGTTTTGGTAAGCTTACCTTGCTTGTCAAGTAAAGTGAAGGGCTAGTACGAGAGACGTTCGATTTATTGTGTTCTTATTTTTTATTTGATATTATTTCAGGCAATTGTTATTCGCACATGTCCGTCCTTCGTTTTGTGGAACGGAGCCCCGACCCATTACCCACCAACTAGCAAAAGAAGGGAAAAAATGTTAAAAAATCAGATTGAAAGATATCCGCCATATGTACCCGCAGCATATCAGCTATTTCCAGTTTTCCTCCTCTCGGAGCAGAGGAAAACTGGCAAATCGACTTTACCGCCGATGGGAACGGCGGTAAAGCCGCAAATTCCAGATTTCCTCCCCTCGGAGCGGAGGAAAAGTGGAAAATCGACTTTACCGCCGATGGGAACGGCGGTAAAGCTGCAAATTCCAGTTTTCCTCCTCTCAAAGGGGAGGAAAACCGGAAAATAAGTTTACCGCCGATGAGAGCGGCGGTAAAGCTGCAATTGCAAGTTTTCCTCCTCTCGAAGCGGAGGAAAACTGGAAAATCAAGTTCACCGCGGATGAGAGCGGCGGTTAAGCTGCAATTGCCAGTTTTCCTTCTCTCGAAGCGGAGGAAAACGGGAAAATCAAGTTCACCGTGGATGAGAGCGGCGGTAAAGCTGCAATTGCCAGTTTTCCTCCTCTCAGAGCGGAGGAAAACTGGAAAATGCGAGTTTACCGCCCATGCAAGCTGCGGTAAAACAGCGTGACTGTCCGAACAAAGCCGCAGAACCTTTCCATCTCCAATTGACCTAGAATAAAAATGAAAGAATCAATAGCTCTGTTCTTTCTCGTAGCCCGTATCTAGTGAACTCCCACATGATATGAATGGAGAGAAAAAAATCATTCCAGCTGACTGTGCCAATTGACGCATGTTGAATTGAATTTCAAGGCTTTTGAATGCACACACACACACACACACACACATACAGCCCCTGAAATAAAAGTAGAAATATATAAATGGTCATCAAATAACATCCCCATAATGAAACAAGAAAATCCGAGACATCACTCTATTAAAGCAATTTGCTGCTGTCTACAGCTCCATCCTTAAATCTTTCGTCACTCGTTGTCTCTAATGATCATCGGTGTGATTTACTTGATAATAAGTTCTTAAGAATTCAGTTCCTTGCAAACAGAGGGGCCCTTAAGAGAACACTTGTATGAAAGAAATTCTAAAAGCATAGAGTGTCATCGCGTTTCTAATATAAAGCAAAGACACAAAAGATTTTGGTAATCTTGTGAGCAACACCTAAACTTTATTTTTTTTTTTATTATTTTTTTGACATGCTTAGATTGGGAAACTCTCTGGACCTAACCAACAGGCCCAGTGACTGATGGAACTGGTCACGTCTAAATCGATAACAGCCTTCGACCGCAGCAAAACATCCCACAGTTGTTCACACGCATAGAAAAGCAGCGACGTATCAACTACTAGGGCAAGTTTGCGAGTATAGGATTTTTTTTTCCGGTTGTCCTGTTGAAATAAAGATTTCGCTTGCTTCACTCATACCATGAATCGTAGATATCGGGATCTCGGGTTGTCTAAGGCAGCGGTTTTGGTAAGCTTACCTTGCTTGTCAAGTAAAGTGAAGGGCTAGTACGAGAGACGTTCGATTTATTGTGTTCTTATTTTTTATTTGATATTATTTCAGGCAATTGTTATTCGCACATGTCCGTCCTTCGTTTTGTGGAACGGAGCCCCGACCCATTACCCACCAACTAGCAAAAGAAGGGAAAAAATGTTAAAAAATCAGATTGAAAGATATCCGCCATATGTACCCGCAGCATATCAGCTATTTCCAGTTTTCCTCCTCTCGGAGCAGAGGAAAACTGGCAAATCGACTTTACCGCCGATGGGAACGGCGGTAAAGCCGCAAATTCCAGATTTCCTCCCCTCGGAGCGGAGGAAAAGTGGAAAATCGACTTTACCGCCGATGGGAACGGCGGTAAAGCTGCAAATTCCAGTTTTCCTCCTCTCAAAGGGGAGGAAAACCGGAAAATAAGTTTACCGCCGATGAGAGCGGCGGTAAAGCTGCAATTGCAAGTTTTCCTCCTCTCGAAGCGGAGGAAAACTGGAAAATCAAGTTCACCGCGGATGAGAGCGGCGGTTAAGCTGCAATTGCCAGTTTTCCTTCTCTCGAAGCGGAGGAAAACGGGAAAATCAAGTTCACCGTGGATGAGAGCGGCGGTAAAGCTGCAATTGCCAGTTTTCCTCCTCTCAGAGCGGAGGAAAACTGGAAAATGCGAGTTTACCGCCCATGCAAGCTGCGGTAAAACAGCGTGACTGTCCGAACAAAGCCGCAGAACCTTTCCATCTCCAATTGACCTAGAATAAAAATGAAAGAATCAATAGCTCTGTTCTTTCTCGTAGCCCGTATCTAGTGAACTCCCACATGATATGAATGGAGAGAAAAAAATCATTCCAGCTGACTGTGCCAATTGACGCATGTTGAATTGAATTTCAAGGCTTTTGAATGCACACACACACACACACACACACACATACAGCCCCTGAAATAAAAGTAGAAATATATAAATGGTCATCAAATAACATCCCCATAATGAAACAAGAAAATCCGAGACATCACTCTATTAAAGCAATTTGCTGCTGTCTACAGCTCCATCCTTAAATCTTTCGTCACTCGTTGTCTCTAATGATCATCGGTGTGATTTACTTGATAATAAGTTCTTAAGAATTCAGTTCCTTGCAAACAGAGGGGCCCTTAAGAGAACACTTGTATGAAAGAAATTCTAAAAGCATAGAGTGTCATCGCGTTTCTAATATAAAGCAAAGACACAAAAGATTTTGGTAATCTTGTGAGCAACACCTAAACTTTATTTTTTTTTTTTATTATTTTTTTGACATGCTTAGATTGGGAAACTCTCTGGACCTAACCAACAGGCCCTGTGACTGATGGAACTGGTCACGTCTAAATCGATAACAGCCTTCGACCGCAGCAAAACATCCCACAGTTGTTCACACGCATAGAAAAGCAGCGACGTATCAACTACTAGGGCAAGTTTGCGAGTATAGGATTTTTTTTTCCGGTTGTCCTGTTGAAATAAAGATTTCGCTTGCTTCACTCATACCATGAATCGTAGATATCGGGATCTCGGGTTGTCTAAGGCAGCGGTTATGGTAAGCTTACCTTGCTTGTCAAGTAAAGTGAAGGGCTAGTACGAGAGACGTTCGATTTATTGTGTTCTTATTTTTTATTTGATATTATTTCACGCAATTGTTATTCGCACATGTCCGTCCTTCATTTTGTGGAACGGAGCCCCGACCCATTACCCACCAACTAGCAAAAGAAGGGAAAAAATGTTAAAAAATCAGATTGAAAGATATCCGCCATATGTACCCGCAGCATATCAGCTATTTCCAGTTTTCCTCCTCTCGGAGCGGAGGAAAACTGGCAAATCGACTTTACTGCCGATGGGAACGGCGGTAAAGCCGCAAATTCCAGTTTTCCTCCCCTCGGAGCGGAGAAAAAGTGGAAAATCGACTTTACCGCCGATGGGAACGGTGGTAAAGCTGCAAATTCCAGTTTTCCTCCTCTCAAAGGGGAGGAAAACTGGAAAATCAAGTTTATCGCCGATGAGAGCGGCGGTAAAGCTGTAATTGCAAGTTTTCCACCTCTCGAAGCGGAGGAAAACTGGAAAATCAAGTTCACCGCGGATGAGAGCGGCGGTAAAGCTGCAATTGCCAGTTTTCCTTCTCTCGAAGCGGAGGAAAACGGGAAAATCAAGTTCACCGCGGATGAGAGCGGCGGTAAAGCTGCAATTGCCAGTTTTCCTCCTCTCAGAGCGGAGGAAAACTGGAAAATGCGAGTTTACCGCCCATGCAAGCTGCGGTAAAACAGCGTGACTGTCCGAATAAAGCCGCAGAACCTTTCCATCTCCAATTGACCTAGAATAAAAATGAAAGAATCAATAGCTCTGTTCTTTCTCGTAGCCCGTATCTAGTGAACTCCCACATGATATGAATGGAGAGAAAAAAATCATTCCAGCTGACTGTGCCAATTGACACATGTTGAATTGAATTTCACGGCTTTTGAATACACACACACACACACACATACAGCCCCTGAAATAAAAGTAGAAATATATAAATGGTCATCAAATAACATCCCCATAATGAAACAAGAAAATCCGAGACATCACTCTATTAAAGCAATTTGCTGCTGTCTACAGCTCCGTCCTTAAATCTTTCGTCACTCGTTGTCTCTAATGATCATCGGTGTGATTTACTTGATAATAAGTTCTTAAGAATTCAGTTCCTTGCAAACAGAGGGGCCCTTAAGAGAACACTTGTATGAAAGAAATTCTAAAAGCATAGAGTGTCATCGCGTTTCTAATATAAAGCAAAGACACAAAAGATTTTGGTAATCTTGTGAGCAACACCTAAATTTTATTTTTTTTTTTTATTATTTTTTTGACATGCTTAGATTGGGAAACTCTCTGGACCTAACCAACAGGCCCAGTGACTGATGGAACTGGTCACGTCTAAATCGATAACAGCCTTCGACCGCAGCAAAACATCCCACAGTTGTTCACACGCATAGAAAAGCAGCGACGTATCAACTACTAGGGCAAGTTTGCGAGTATAGGATTTTTTTTTCCGGTTGTCCTGTTGAAATAAAGATTTCGCTTGCTTCACTCATACCATGAATCGTAGATATCGGGATCTCGGGTTGTCTAAGGCAGCGGTTTTGGTAAGCTTACCTTGCTTGTCAAGTAAAGTGAAGGGCTAGTACGAGAGACGTTCGATTTATTGTGTTCTTATTTTTTATTTGATATTATTTCAGGCAATTGTTATTCGCACATGTCCGTCCTTCATTTTGTGGAACGGAGCCCCGACCCATTACCCACCAACTAGCAAAAGAAGGGAAAAAATGTTAAAAAATCAGATTGAAAGATATCCGCCATATGTACCCGCAGCATATCAGCTATTTCCAGTTTTCCTCCTCTCGGAGCGGAGGAAAACAGGCAAATCGACTTTACCGCCGATGGGAACGGCGGTAAAGCCGCAAATTCCAGTTTTCCTCCCCTCGGAGCGGAGGAAAAGTGGAAAATCGACTTTACCGCCGATGGTAACGGCGGTAAAGCTGCAAATTCCAGTTTTCCTCCTCTCAAAGGGGAGGAAAACTGGAAAATCAATTTTATCGCCGATGACAGCGGCGTTAAAGCTGTAATTGCAAGTTTTCCTCCTCTCGAAGCGGAGGAAAACTGGAAAATCAAGTTCACCGCGGATGAGAGCGGCGGTAAAGCTGCAATTGCCAGTTTTCCTTCTCTCGAAGCGGAGGAAAACGGGAAAATCAAGTTCACCGCGGATGAGAGCGGCGGTAAAGCTGCAATTGCCAGTTTTCCTCCTCTCAGAGCGGAGGAAAACTGGAAAATGCGAGTTTACCGCCCATGCAAGCTGCGGTAAAACAGCGTGACTGTCCGAATAAAGCCGCAGAACCTTTCCATCTCCAATTGACCTAGAATAAAAATGAAAGAATCAATAGCTCTGTTCTTTCTCGTAGCCCGTATCTAGTGAACTCCCACATGATATGAATGGAGAGAAAAAAATCATTCCAGCTGACTGTGCCAATTGACACATGTTGAATTGAATTTCAAGGCTTTTGAATACACACACACACACACATACAGCCCCTGAAATAAAAGTAGAAATATATAAATGGTCATCAAATAACATCCCCATAATGAAACAAGAAAATCCGAGACATCACTCTATTAAAGCAATTTGCTGCTGTCTACAGCTCCGTCCTTAAATCTTTCGTCACTCGTTGTCTCTAATGATCATCGGTGTGATTTAGTTGATAATAAGTTCTTAAGAATTCAGTTCCTTGCAAACAGAGGGGCCCTTAAGAGAACACTTGTATGAAAGAAATTCTAAAAGCATAGAGTGTCATCGCATTTCTAATATAAAGCAAAGACACAAAAGATTTTGGTAATCTTGTGAGCAACACCTAAACTTTATTTTTTTTTTTATTATTTTTTTGACATGCTTAGATTGGGAAACTCTCTGGACCTAACCAACAGGCCCAGTGACTGATGGAACTGGTCACGTCTAAATCGATAACAGCCTTCGACCGCAGCAAAACATCCCACAGTTGTTCACACGCATAGAAAAGCAGCGACGTATCAACTACTAGGGCAAGTTTGCGAGTATAGGATTTTTTTTTCCGGTTGTCCTGTTGAAATAAAGATTTCGCTTGCTTCACTCATACCATGAATCGTAGATATCGGGATCTCGGGTTGTCTAAGGCAGCGGTTTTGGTAAGCTTACCTTGCTTGTCAAGTAAAGTGAAGGGCTAGTACGAGAGACGTTCGATTTATTGTGTTCTTATTTTTTATTTGATATTATTTCAGGCAATTGTTATTCGCACATGTCCGTCCTTCATTTTGTGGAACGGAGCCCCGACCCATTACCCACCAACTAGCAAAAGAAGGGAAAAAATGTTAAAAAATCAGATTGAAAGATATCCGCCATATGTACCCGCAGCATATCAGCTATTTCCAGTTTTCCTCCTCTCGGAGCGGAGGAAAACTGGCAAATCGACTTTACCGCCGATGGGAACGGCGGTAAAGCCGCAAATTCCAGATTTCCTCCCCTCGGAGCGGAGGAAAAGTGGAAAATCGACTTTACCGCCGATGGGAACGGCGGTAAAGCTGCAAATTCCAGTTTTCCTCCTCTCAAAGGGGAGGAAAACCGGAAAATCAAGTTTACCGCCGATGAGAGCGGCGGTAAAGCTGCAATTGCAAGTTTTCCTCCTCTCGAAGCGGAGGAAAACTGGAAAATCAAGTTCACCGCGGATGAGAGCGGCGGTTAAGCTGCAATTGCCAGTTTTCCTTCTCTCGAAGCGGAGGAAAACGGGAAAATCAAGTTCACCGTGGATGAGAGCGGCGGTAAAGCTGCAATTGCCAGTTTTCCTCCTCTCAGAGCGGAGGAAAACTGGAAAATGCGAGTTTACCGCCCATGCAAGCTGCGGTAAAACAGCGTGACTGTCCGAATAAAGCCGCAGAACCTTTCCATCTCCAATTGACCTAGAATAAAAATGAAAGAATCAATAGCTCTG
This sequence comes from Persea americana, assembly GCA_029852735.1. NCBI lineage: Eukaryota > Viridiplantae > Streptophyta > Magnoliopsida > Laurales > Lauraceae > Persea > Persea americana. The sequence goes on along the minus strand of CM056815.1, from coordinate 11,045,617 downwards.
TTCTTTCTCGTAGCCCGTATCTAGTGAACTCCCACATGATATGAATGGAGAGAAAAAAATCATTCCAGCTGACTGTGCCAATTGACACATGTTGAATTGAATTTCAAGGCTTTTGAATACACACACACACACACATACAGCCCCTGAAATAAAAGTAGAAATATATAAATGGTCATCAAATAACATCCCCATAATGAAACAAGAAAATCCGAGACATCACTCTATTAAAGCAATTTGCTGCTGTCTACAGCTCCGTCCTTAAATCTTTCGTCACTCGTTGTCTCTAATGATCATCGGTGTGATTTAGTTGATAATAAGTTCTTAAGAATTCAGTTCCTTGCAAACAGAGGGGCCCTTAAGAGAACACTTGTATGAAAGAAATTCTAAAAGCATAGAGTGTCATCGCATTTCTAATATAAAGCAAAGACACAAAAGATTTTGGTAATCTTGTGAGCAACACCTAAACTTTATTTTTTTTTTTATTATTTTTTTGACATGCTTAGATTGGGAAACTCTCTGGACCTAACCAACAGGCCCAGTGACTGATGGAACTGGTCACGTCTAAATCGATAACAGCCTTCGACCGCAGCAAAACATCCCACAGTTGTTCACACGCATAGAAAAGCAGCGACGTATCAACTACTAGGGCAAGTTTGCGAGTATAGGATTTTTTTTTCCGGTTGTCCTGTTGAAATAAAGATTTCGCTTGCTTCACTCATACCATGAATCGTAGATATCGGGATCTCGGGTTGTCTAAGGCAGCGGTTTTGGTAAGCTTACCTTGCTTGTCAAGTAAAGTGAAGGGCTAGTACGAGAGACGTTCGATTTATTGTGTTCTTATTTTTTATTTGATATTATTTCAGGCAATTGTTATTCGCACATGTCCGTCCTTCATTTTGTGGAACGGAGCCCCGACCCATTACCCACCAACTAGCAAAAGAAGGGAAAAAATGTTAAAAAATCAGATTGAAAGATATCCGCCATATGTACCCGCAGCATATCAGCTATTTCCAGTTTTCCTCCTCTCGGAGCGGAGGAAAACTGGCAAATCGACTTTACCGCCGATGGGAACGGCGGTAAAGCCGCAAATTCCAGATTTCCTCCCCTCGGAGCGGAGGAAAAGTGGAAAATCGACTTTACCGCCGATGGGAACGGCGGTAAAGCTGCAAATTCCAGTTTTCCTCCTCTCAAAGGGGAGGAAAACCGGAAAATCAAGTTTACCGCCGATGAGAGCGGCGGTAAAGCTGCAATTGCAAGTTTTCCTCCTCTCGAAGCGGAGGAAAACTGGAAAATCAAGTTCACCGCGGATGAGAGCGGCGGTTAAGCTGCAATTGCCAGTTTTCCTTCTCTCGAAGCGGAGGAAAACGGGAAAATCAAGTTCACCGTGGATGAGAGCGGCGGTAAAGCTGCAATTGCCAGTTTTCCTCCTCTCAGAGCGGAGGAAAACTGGAAAATGCGAGTTTACCGCCCATGCAAGCTGCGGTAAAACAGCGTGACTGTCCGAATAAAGCCGCAGAACCTTTCCATCTCCAATTGACCTAGAATAAAAATGAAAGAATCAATAGCTCTGTTCTTTCTCGTAGCCCGTATCTAGTGAACTCCCACATGATATGAATGGAGAGAAAAAAATCATTCCAGCTGACTGTGCCAATTGACACATGTTGAATTGAATTTCAAGGCTTTTGAATACACACACACACACACATACAGCCCCTGAAATAAAAGTAGAAATATATAAATGGTCATCAAATAACATCCCCATAATGAAACAAGAAAATCCGAGACATCACTCTATTAAAGCAATTTGCTGCTGTCTACAGCTCCGTCCTTAAATCTTTCGTCACTCGTTGTCTCTAATGATCATCGGTGTGATTTAGTTGATAATAAGTTCTTAAGAATTCAGTTCCTTGCAAACAGAGGGGCCCTTAAGAGAACACTTGTATGAAAGAAATTCTAAAAGCATAGAGTGTCATCGCGTTTCTAATATAAAGCAAAGACACAAAAGATTTTGGTAATCTTGTGAGCAACACCTAAACTTTATTTTTTTTTTTATTATTTTTTTGACATGCTTAGATTGGGAAACTCTCTGGACCTAACCAACAGGCCCTGTGACTGATGGAACTGGTCACGTCTAAATCGATAACAGCCTTCGACCGCAGCAAAACATCCCACAGTTGTTCACACGCATAGAAAAGCAGCGACGTATCAACTACTAGGGCAAGTTTGCGAGTATAGGATTTTTTTTTCCGGTTGTCCTGTTGAAATAAAGATTTCGCTTGCTTCACTCATACCATGAATCGTAGATATCGGGATCTCGGGTTGTCTAAGGCAGCGGTTTTGGTAAGCTTACCTTGCTTGTCAAGTAAAGTGAAGGGCTAGTACGAGAGACGTTCGATTTATTGTGTTCTTATTTTTTATTTGATATTATTTCACGCAATTGTTATTCGCACATGTCCGTCCTTCATTTTGTGGAACGGAGCCCCGACCCATTACCCACCAACTAGCAAAAGAAGGGAAAAAATGTTAAAAAATCAGATTGAAAGATATCCGCCATATGTACCCGCAGCATATCAGCTATTTCCAGTTTTCCTCCTCTCGGAGCGGAGGAAAACTGGCAAATCGACTTTACCGCCGATGGGAACGGCGGTAAAGCCGCAAATTCCAGTTTTCCTCCCCTCGGAGCGGAGGAAAAGTGGAAAATCAACTTTACCGCCGATGGGAACGGCGGTAAAGCTGCAAATTCCAGTTTTCCTCCTCTCAAAGGGGAGGAAAACTGGAAAATCAATTTTATCGCCGATGACAGCGGCGGTAAAGCTGTAATTGCAAGTTTTCCTCCTCTCGAAGCGGAGGAAAACTGGAAAATCAAGTTCACCGCGGATGAGAGCGGCGGTAAAGCTGCAATTGCCAGTTTTCCTTCTCTCGAAGCGGAGGAAAACGGGAAAATCAAGTTCACCGCGGATGAGAGCGGCGGTAAAGCTGCAATTGCCAGTTTTCCTCCTCTCAGAGCGGAGGAAAACTGGAAAATGCGAGTTTACCGCCCATGCAAGCTGCGGTAAAACAGCGTGACTGTCCGAATAAAGCCGCAGAACCTTTCCATCTCCAATTGACCTAGAATAAAAATGAAAGAATCAATAGCTCTGTTCTTTCTCGTAGCCCGTATCTAGTGAACTCCCACATGATATGAATGGAGAGAAAAAAATCATTCCAGCTGACTGTGCCAATTGACACATGTTGAATTGAATTTCAAGGCTTTTGAATACACACACACACACACATACAGCCCCTGAAATAAAAGTAGAAATATATAAATGGTCATCAAATAACATCCCCATAATGAAACAAGAAAATCCGAGACATCACTCTATTAAAGCAATTTGCTGCTGTCCACAGCTCCGTCCTTAAATCTTTCGTCACTCGTTGTCTCTAATGATCATCGGTGTGATTTAGTTGATAATAAGTTCTTAAGAATTCAGTTCCTTGCAAACAGAGGGGCCCTTAAGAGAACACTTGTATGAAAGAAATTCTAAAAGCATAGAGTGTCATCGCGTTTCTAATATAAAGCAAAGACACAAAAGATTTTGGTAATCTTGTGAGCAACACCTAAACTTTATTTTTTTTTTTATTATTTTTTTGACATGCTTAGATTGGGAAACTCTCTGGACCTAACCAACAGGCCCAGTGACTGATGGAACTGGTCACGTCTAAATCGATAACAGCCTTCGACCGCAGCAAAACATCCCACAGTTGTTCACACGCATAGAAAAGCAGCGACGTATCAACTACTAGGGCAAGTTTGCGAGTATAGGATTTTTTTTTCCGGTTGTCCTGTTGAAATAAAGATTTCGCTTGCTTCACTCATACCATGAATCGTAGATATCGGGATCTCGGGTTGTCTAAGGCAGCGGTTTTGGTAAGCTTACCTTGCTTGTCAAGTAAAGTGAAGGGCTAGTACGAGAGACGTTCGATTTATTGTGTTCTTATTTTTTATTTGATATTATTTCACGCAATTGTTATTCGCACATGTCCGTCCTTCATTTTGTGGAACGGAGCCCCGACCCATTACCCACCAACTAGCAAAAGAAGGGAAAAAATGTTAAAAAATCAGATTGAAAGATATCCGCCATATGTACCCGCAGCATATCAGCTATTTCCAGTTTTCCTCCTCTCGGAGCGGAGGAAAACTGGCAAATCGACTTTACCGCCGATGAGAACGGCGGTAAAGCCGCAAATTCCAGTTTTCCTCCCCTCGGAGCGGAGGAAAAGTGGAAAATCGACTTTACCGCCGATGGGAACGGCGGTAAAGCTGCAAATTCCAGTTTTCCTCCTCTCAAAGGGGAGGAAAACCGAAAAATCAAGTTTACCGCCCATGAGAGCGGCGGTAAAGATGCAATTGCAAGTTTTCCTCCTCTCGAAGCGGAGGAAAACTGGAAAATCAAGTTCACCGCGGATGAGAGCGGCGGTTAAGCTGCAATTGCCAGTTTTCCTTCTCTCGAAGCGGAGGAAAACGGGAAAATCAAGTTCACCGTGGATGAGAGCGGCGGTAAAGCTGCAATTGCCAGTTTTCCTCCTCTCAGAGCGGAGGAAAACTGGAAAATGCGAGTTTACCGCCCATGCAAGCTGCGGTAAAACAGCGTGACTGTCCGAATAAAGCCGCAGAACCTTTCCATCTCCAATTGACCTAGAATAAAAATGAAAGAATCAATAGCTCTGTTCTTTCTCGTAGCCCGTATCTAGTGAACTCCCACATGATATGAATGGAGAGAAAAAAATCATTCCAGCTGACTGTGCCAATTGACACATGTTGAATTGAATTTCAAGGCTTTTGAATACACACACACACACACACATACAGCCCCTGAAATAAAAGTAGAAATATATAAATGGTCATCAAATAACATCCCCATAATGAAACAAGAAAATCCGAGACATCACTCTATTAAAGCAATTTGCTGCTGTCTACAGCTCCGTCCTTAAATCTTTCGTCACTCGTTGTCTCTAATGATCATCGGTGTGATTTAGTTGATAATAAGTTCTTAAGAATTCAGTTCCTTGCAAACAGAGGGGCCCTTAAGAGAACACTTGTATGAAAGAAATTCTAAAAGCATAGAGTGTCATCGCGTTTCTAATATAAAGCAAAGACACAAAAGATTTTGGTAATCTTGTGAGCAACACCTAAACTTTATTTTTTTTTTATTATTTTTTTGACATGCTTAGATTGGGAAACTCTCTGGACCTAACCAACAGGCCCTGTGACTGATGGAACTGGTCACGTCTAAATCGATAACAGCCTTCGACCGCAGCAAAACATCCCACAGTTGTTCACACGCATAGAAAAGCAGCGACGTATCAACTACTAGGGCAAGTTTGCGAGTATAGGATTTTTTTTTCCGGTTGTCCTGTTGAAATAAAGATTTCGCTTGCTTCACTCATACCATGAATCGTAGATATCGGGATCTCGGGTTGTCTAAGGCAGCGGTTTTGGTAAGCTTACCTTGCTTGTCAAGTAAAGTGAAGGGCTAGTACGAGAGACGTTCGATTTATTGTGTGCTTATTTTTTATTTGATATTATTTCACGCAATTGTTATTCGCACATGTCCGTCCTTCATTTTGTGGAACGGAGCCCCGACCCATTACCCACCAACTAGCAAAAGAAGGGAAAAAATGTTAAAAAATCAGATTGAAAGATATCCGCCATATGTACCCGCAGCATATCAGCTATTTCCAGTTTTCCTCCTCTCGGAGCGGAGGAAAACTGGCAAATCGACTTTACCGCCGATGGGAACGGCGGTAAAGCCGCAAATTCCAGTTTTCCTCCCCTCGGAGCGGAGGAAAAGTGGAAAATCGACTTTACCGCCGATGGGAACGGCGGTAAAGCTGCAAATTCCAGTTTTCCTCCTCTCAAAGGGGAGGAAAACTGGAAAATCAATTTTATCGCCGATGACAGCGGCGGTAAAGCTGTAATTGCAAGTTTTCCTCCTCTCGAAGCGGAGGAAAACTGGAAAATCAAGTTCACCGCGGATGAGAGCGGCGGTAAAGCTGCAATTGCCAGTTTTCCTTCTCTCGAAGCGGAGGAAAACGGGAAAATCAAGTTCACCGCGGATGAGAGCGGCGGTAAAGCTGCAATTGCCAGTTTTCCTCCTCTCAGAGCGGAGGAAAACTGGAAAATGCGAGTTTACCGCCCATGCAAGCTGCGGTAAAACAGCGTGACTGTCCGAATAAAGCCGCAGAACCTTTCCATCTCCAATTGACCTGGAATAAAAATGAAAGAATCAATAGCTCTGTTCTTTCTCGTAGCCCGTATCTAGTGAACTCCCACATGATATGAATGGAGAGAAAAAAATCATTCCAGCTGACTGTGCCAATTGACACATGTTGAATTGAATTTCAAGGCTTTTGAATACACACACACACACACATACAGCCCCTGAAATAAAAGTAGAAATATATAAATGGTCATCAAATAACATCCCCATAATGAAACAAGAAAATCCGAGACATCACTCTATTAAAGCAATTTGCTGCTGTCTACAGCTCCGTCCTTAAATCTTTCGTCACTCGTTGTCTCTAATGATCATCGGTGTGATTTAGTTGATAATAAGTTCTTAAGAATTCAGTTCCTTGCAAACAGAGGGGCCCTTAAGAGAACACTTGTATGAAAGAAATTCTAAAAGCATAGAGTGTCATCGCGTTTCTAATATAAAGCAAAGACACAAAAGATTTTGGTAATCTTGTGAGCAACACCTAAACTTTATTTTTTTTTTTATTATTTTTTTGACATGCTTAGATTGGGAAACTCTCTGGACCTAACCAACAGGCCCAGTGACTGATGGAACTGGTCACGTCTAAATCGATAACAGCCTTCGACCGCAGCAAAACATCCCACAGTTGTTCACACGCATAGAAAAGCAGCGACGTATCAACTACTAGGGCAAGTTTGCGAGTATAGGATTTTTTTTTCCGGTTGTCCTGTTGAAATAAAGATTTCGCTTGCTTCACTCATACCATGAATCGTAGATATCGGGATCTCGGGTTGTCTAAGGCAGCGGTTTTGGTAAGCTTACCTTGCTTGTCAAGTAAAGTGAAGGGCTAGTACGAGAGACGTTCGATTTATTGTGTTCTTATTTTTTATTTGATATTATTTCACGCAATTGTTATTCGCACATGTCCGTCCTTCATTTTGTGGAACGGAGCCCCGACCCATTACCCACCAACTAGCAAAAGAAGGGAAAAAATGTTAAAAAATCAGATTGAAAGATATCCGCCATATGTACCCGCAGCATATCAGCTATTTCCAGTTTTCCTCCTCTCGGAGCGGAGGAAAACTGGCAAATCGACTTTACCGCCGATGGGAACGGCGGTAAAGCCGCAAATTCCAGTTTTCCTCCCCTCGGAGCGGAGGAAAAGTGGAAAATCGACTTTACCGCCGATGGGAACGGCGGTAAAGCTGCAAATTCCAGTTTTCCTCCTCTCAAAGGGGAGGAAAACCGGAAAATCAAGTTTATCGCCCATGAGAGCGGCGGTAAAGCTGCAATTGCAAGTTTTCCTCCTCTCGAAGCGGAGGAAAACTGGAAAATCAAGTTCACCGCGGATGAGAGCGGCGGTTAAGCTGCAATTGCCAGTTTTCCTTCTCTCGAAGCGGAGGAAAACGGGAAAATCAAGTTCACCGTGGATGAGAGCGGCGGTAAAGCTGCAATTGCCAGTTTTCCTCCTCTCAGAGCGGAGGAAAACTGGAAAATGCGAGTTTACCGCCCATGCAAGCTGCGGTAAAACAGCGTGACTGTCCGAATAAAGCCGCAGAACCTTTCCATCTCCAATTGACCTAGAATAAAAATGAAAGAATCAATAGCTCTGTTCTTTCTCGTAGCCCGTATCTAGTGAACTCCCACATGATATGAATGGAGAGAAAAAAATCATTCCAGCTGACTGTGCCAATTGACACATGTTGAATTGAATTTCAAGGCTTTTGAATACACACACACACACACACATACAGCCCCTGAAATAAAAGTAGAAATATATAAATGGTCATCAAATAACATCCCCATAATGAAACAAGAAAATCCGAGACATCACTCTATTAAAGCAATTTGCTGCTGTCTACAGCTCCGTCCTTAAATCTTTCGTCACTCGTTGTCTCTAATGATCATCGGTGTGATTTAGTTGATAATAAGTTCTTAAGAATTCAGTTCCTTGCAAACAGAGGGGCCCTTAAGAGAACACTTGTATGAAAGAAATTCTAAAAGCATAGAGTGTCATCGCGTTTCTAATATAAAGCAAAGACACAAAAGATTTTGGTAATCTTGTGAGCAACACCTAAACTTTATTTTTTTTTTTATTATTTTTTTGACATGCTTAGATTGGGAAACTCTCTGGACCTAACCAACAGGCCCTGTGACTGATGGAACTGGTCACGTCTAAATCGATAACAGCCTTCGACCGCAGCAAAACATCCCACAGTTGTTCACACGCATAGAAAAGCAGCGACGTATCAACTACTAGGGCAAGTTTGCGAGTATAGGATTTTTTTTTCCGGTTGTCCTGTTGAAATAAAGATTTCGCTTGCTTCACTCATACCATGAATCGTAGATATCGGGATCTCGGGTTGTCTAAGGCAGCGGTTTTGGTAAGCTTACCTTGCTTGTCAAGTAAAGTGAAGGGCTAGTACGAGAGACGTTCGATTTATTGTGTTCTTATTTTTTATTTGATATTATTTCACGCAATTGTTATTCGCACATGTCCGTCCTTCATTTTGTGGAACGGAGCCCCGACCCATTACCCACCAACTAGCAAAAGAAGGGAAAAAATGTTAAAAAATCAGATTGAAAGATATCCGCCATATGTACCCGCAGCATATCAGCTATTTCCAGTTTTCCTCCTCTCGGAGCGGAGGAAAACTGGCAAATCGACTTTACCGCCGATGGGAACGGCGGTAAAGCCGCAAATTCCAGTTTTCCTCCCCTCGGAGCGGAGGAAAAGTGGAAAATCGACTTTACCGCCGATGGGAACGGCGGTAAAGCTGCAAATTCCAGTTTTCCTCCTCTCAAAGGGGAGGAAAACCGGAAAATCAAGTTTACCGCCCATGAGAGCGGCGGTAAAGATGCAATTGCAAGTTTTCCTCCTCTCGAAGCGGAGGAAAACTGGAAAATCAAGTTCACCGCGGATGAGAGCGGCGGTTAAGCTGCAATTGCCAGTTTTCCTTCTCTCGAAGCGGAGGAAAACGGGAAAATCAAGTTCACCGTGGATGAGAGCGGCGGTAAAGCTGCAATTGCCAGTTTTCCTCCTCTCAGAGCGGAGGAAAACTGGAAAATGCGAGTTTACCGCCCATGCAAGCTGCGGTAAAACAGCGTGACTGTCCGAATAAAGCCGCAGAACCTTTCCATCTCCAATTGACCTAGAATAAAAATGAAAGAATCAATAGCTCTGTTCTTTCTCGTAGCCCGTATCTAGTGAACTCCCACATGATATGAATGGAGAGAAAAAAATCATTCCAGCTGACTGTGCCAATTGACACATGTTGAATTGAATTTCAAGGCTTTTGAATACACACACACACACACACACATACAGCCCCTGAAATAAAAGTAGAAATATATAAATGGTCATCAAATAACATCCCCATAATGAAACAAGAAAATCCGAGACATCACTCTATTAAAGCAATTTGCTGCTGTCTACAGCTCCGTCCTTAAATCTTTCGTCACTCGTTGTCTCTAATGATCATCGGTGTGATTTAGTTGATAATAAGTTCTTAAGAATTCAGTTCCTTGCAAACAGAGGGGCCCTTAAGAGAACACTTGTATGAAAGAAATTCTAAAAGCATAGAGTGTCATCGCGTTTCTAATATAAAGCAAAGACACAAAAGATTTTGGTAATCTTGTGAGCAACACCTAAACTTTATTTTTTTTTTATTATTTTTTTGACATGCTTAGATTGGGAAACTCTCTGGACCTAACCAACAGGCCCTGTGACTGATGGAACTGGTCACGTCTAAATCGATAACAGCCTTCGACCGCAGCAAAACATCCCACAGTTGTTCACACGCATAGAAAAGCAGCGACGTATCAACTACTAGGGCAAGTTTGCGAGTATAGGATTTTTTTTTCCGGTTGTCCTGTTGAAATAAAGATTTCGCTTGCTTCACTCATACCATGAATCGTAGATATCGGGATCTCGGGTTGTCTAAGGCAGCGGTTTTGGTAAGCTTACCTTGCTTGTCAAGTAAAGTGAAGGGCTAGTACGAGAGACGTTCGATTTATTGTGTGCTTATTTTTTATTTGATATTATTTCACGCAATTGTTATTCGCACATGTCCGTCCTTCATTTTGTGGAACGGAGCCCCGACCCATTACCCACCAACTAGCAAAAGAAGGGAAAAAATGTTAAAAAATCAGATTGAAAGATATCCGCCATATGTACCCGCAGCATATCAGCTATTTCCAGTTTTCCTCCTCTCGGAGCGGAGGAAAACTGGCAAATCGACTTTACCGCCGATGGGAACGGCGGTAAAGCCGCAAATTCCAGTTTTCCTCCCCTCGGAGCGGAGGAAAAGTGGAAAATCGACTTTACCGCCGATGGGAACGGCGGTAAAGCTGCAAATTCCAGTTTTCCTCCTCTCAAAGGGGAGGAAAACTGGAAAATCAATTTTATCGCCGATGACAGCGGCGGTAAAGCTGTAATTGCAAGTTTTCCTCCTCTCGAAGCGGAGGAAAACTGGAAAATCAAGTTCACCGCGGATGAGAGCGGCGGTAAAGCTGCAATTGCCAGTTTTCCTTCTCTCGAAGCGGAGGAAAACGGGAAAATCAAGTTCACCGCGGATGAGAGCGGCGGTAAAGCTGCAATTGCCAGTTTTCCTCCTCTCAGAGCGGAGGAAAACTGGAAAATGCGAGTTTACCGCCCATGCAAGCTGCGGTAAAACAGCGTGACTGTCCGAATAAAGCCGCAGAACCTTTCCATCTCCAATTGACCTAGAATAAAAATGAAAGAATCAATAGCTCTGTTCTTTCTCGTAGCCCGTATCTAGTGAACTCCCACATGATATGAATGGAGAGAAAAAAATCATTCCAGCTGACTGTGCCAATTGACACATGTTGAATTGAATTTCAAGGCTTTTGAATACACACACACACACACATACAGCCCCTGAAATAAAAGTAGAAATATATAAATGGTCATCAAATAACATCCCCATAATGAAACAAGAAAATCCGAGACATCACTCTATTAAAGCAATTTGCTGCTGTCTACAGCTCCGTCCTTAAATCTTTCGTCACTCGTTGTCTCTAATGATCATCGGTGTGATTTAGTTGATAATAAGTTCTTAAGAATTCAGTTCCTTGCAAACAGAGGGGCCCTTAAGAGAACACTTGTATGAAAGAAATTCTAAAAGCATAGAGTGTCATCGCGTTTCTAATATAAAGCAAAGACACAAAAGATTTTGGTAATCTTGTGAGCAACACCTAAACTTTATTTTTTTTTTTATTATTTTTTTGACATGCTTAGATTGGGAAACTCTCTGGACCTAACCAACAGGCCCAGTGACTGATGGAACTGGTCACGTCTAAATCGATAACAGCCTTCGACCGCAGCAAAACATCCCACAGTTGTTCACACGCATAGAAAAGCAGCGACGTATCAACTACTAGGGCAAGTTTGCGAGTATAGGATTTTTTTTTCCGGTTGTCCTGTTGAAATATAGATTTCGCTTGCTTCACTCATACCATGAATCGTAGATATCGGGATCTCGGGTTGTCTAAGGCAGCGGTTTTGGTAAGCTTACCTTGCTTGTCAAGTAAAGTGAAGGGCTAGTACGAGAGACGTTCGATTTATTGTGTTCTTATTTTTTATTTGATATTATTTCACGCAATTGTTATTCGCACATGTCCGTCCTTCATTTTGTGGAACGGAGCCCCGACCCATTACCCACCAACTAGCAAAAGAAGGGAAAAAATGTTAAAAAATCAGATTGAAAGATATCCGCCATATGTACCCGCAGCATATCAGCTATTTCCAGTTTTCCTCCTCTCGGAGCGGAGGAAAACTGGCAAATCGACTTTACCGCCGATGGGAACGGCGGTAAAGCCGCAAATTCCAGTTTTCCTCCCCTCGGAGCGGAGGAAAAGTGGAAAATCGACTTTACCGCCGATGGGAACGGCGGTAAAGCTGCAAATTCCAGTTTTCCTCCTCTCAAAGGGGAGGAAAACCGGAAAATCAAGTTTATCGCCCATGAGAGCGGCGGTAAAGCTGCAATTGCAAGTTTTCCTCCTCTCGAAGCGGAGGAAAACTGGAAAATCAAGTTCACCGCGGATGAGAGCGGCGGTTAAGCTGCAATTGCCAGTTTTCCTTCTCTCGAAGCGGAGGAAAACGGGAAAATCAAGTTCACCGTGGATGAGAGCGGCGGTAAAGCTGCAATTGCCAGTTTTCCTCCTCTCAGAGCGGAGGAAAACTGGAAAATGCGAGTTTACCGCCCATGCAAGCTGCGGTAAAACAGCGTGACTGTCCGAATAAAGCCGCAGAACCTTTCCATCTCCAATTGACCTAGAATAAAAATGAAAGAATCAATAGCTCTGTTCTTTCTCGTAGCCCGTATCTAGTGAACTCCCACATGATATGAATGGAGAGAAAAAAATCATTCCAGCTGACTGTGCCAATTGACACATGTTGAATTGAATTTCAAGGCTTTTGAATACACACACACACACACACATACAGCCCCTGAAATAAAAGTAGAAATATATAAATGGTCATCAAATAACATCCCCATAATGAAACAAGAAAATCCGAGACATCACTCTATTAAAGCAATTTGCTGCTGTCTACAGCTCCGTCCTTAAATCTTTCGTCACTCGTTGTCTCTAATGATCATCGGTGTGATTTAGTTGATAATAAGTTCTTAAGAATTCAGTTCCTTGCAAACAGAGGGGCCCTTAAGAGAACACTTGTATGAAAGAAATTCTAAAAGCATAGAGTGTCATCGCGTTTCTAATATAAAGCAAAGACACAAAAGATTTTGGTAATCTTGTGAGCAACACCTAAACTTTATTTTTTTTTTTATTATTTTTTTGACATGCTTAGATTGGGAAACTCTCTGGACCTAACCAACAGGCCCAGTGACTGATGGAACTGGTCACGTCTAAATCGATAACAGCCTTCGACCGCAGCAAAACATCCCACAGTTGTTCACACGCATAGAAAAGCAGCGACGTATCAACTACTAGGGCAAGTTTGCGAGTATAGGATTTTTTTTTCCGATTGTCCTGTTGAAATAAAGATTTCGCTTGCTTCACTCATACCATGAATCGTAGATATCGGGATCTCGGGTTGTCTAAGGCAGCGGTTTTGGTAAGCTTACCTTGCTTGTCAAGTAAAGTGAAGGGCTAGTACGAGAGACGTTCGATTTATTGTGTTCTTATTTTTTATTTGATATTATTTCACGCAATTGTTATTCGCACATGTCCGTCCTTCATTTTGTGGAACGGAGCCCCGACCCATTACCCACCAACTAGCAAAAGAAGGGAAAAAATGTTAAAAAATCAGATTGAAAGATATCCGCCATATGTACCCGCAGCATATCAGCTATTTCCAGTTTTCCTCCTCTCGGAGCGGAGGAAAACTGGCAAATCGACTTTACCGCCGATGGGAACGGCGGTAAAGCCGCAAATTCCAGTTTTCCTCCCCTCGGAGCGGAGGAAAAGTGGAAAATCGACTTTACCGCCGATGGGAACGGCGGTAAAGCTGCAAATTCCAGTCTTCCTCCTCTCAAAGGGGAGGAAAACCGGAAAATCAAGTTTATCGCCCATGAGAGCGGCGGTAAAGCTGCAATTGCAAGTTTTCCTCCTCTCGAAGCGGAGGAAAACTGGAAAATCAAGTTCACCGCGGATGAGAGCGGCGGTTAAGCTGCAATTGCCAGTTTTCCTTCTCTCGAAGCGGAGGAAAACGGGAAAATCAAGTTCACCGTGGATGAGAGCGGCGGTAAAGCTGCAATTGCCAGTTTTCCTCCTCTCAGAGCGGAGGAAAACTGGAAAATGCGAGTTTACCGCCCATGCAAGCTGCGGTAAAACAGCGTGACTGTCCGAATAAAGCCGCAGAACCTTTCCATCTCCAATTGACCTAGAATAAAAATGAAAGAATCAATAGCTCTGTTCTTTCTCGTAGCCCGTATCTAGTGAACTCCCACATGATATGAATGGAGAGAAAAAAATCATTCCAGCTGACTGTGCCAATTGACACATGTTGAATTGAATTTCAAGGCTTTTGAATACACACACACACACACACACATACAGCCCCTGAAATAAAAGTAGAAATATATAAATGGTCATCAAATAACATCCCCATAATGAAACAAGAAAATCCGAGACATCACTCTATTAAAGCAATTTGCTGCTGTCTACAGCTCCGTCCTTAAATCTTTCGTCACTCGTTGTCTCTAATGATCATCGGTGTGATTTAGTTGATAATAAGTTCTTAAGAATTCAGTTCCTTGCAAACAGAGGGGCCCTTAAGAGAACACTTGTATGAAAGAAATTCTAAAAGCATAGAGTGTCATCGCGTTTCTAATATAAAGCAAAGACACAAAAGATTTTGGTAATCTTGTGAGCAACACCTAAACTTTATTTTTTTTTTTTATTATTTTTTTGACATGCTTAGATTGGGAAACTCTCTGGACCTAACCAACAGGCCCTGTGACTGATGGAACTGGTCACGTCTAAATCGATAACAGCCTTCGACCGCAGCAAAACATCCCACAGTTGTTCACACGCATAGAAAAGCAGCGACGTATCAACTACTAGGGCAAGTTTGCGAGTATAGGATTTTTTTTTCCGGTTGTCATGTTGAAATAAAGATTTCGCTTGCTTCACTCATACCATGAATCGTAGATATCGGGATCTCGGGTTGTCTAAGGCAGCGGTTTTGGTAAGCTTACCTTGCTTGTCAAGTAAAGTGAAGGGCTAGTACGAGAGACGTTCGATTTATTGTGTTCTTATTTTTTATTTGATATTATTTCACGCAATTGTTATTCGCACATGTCCGTCCTTCATTTTGTGGAACGGAGCCCCGACCCATTACCCACCAACTAGCAAAAGAAGGGAAAAAATGTTAAAAAATCAGATTGAAAGATATCCGCCATATGTACCCGCAGCATATCAGCTATTTCCAGTTTTCCTCCTCTCGGAGCGGAGGAAAACTGGCAAATCGACTTTACCGCCGATGGGAACGGCGGTAAAGCCGCAAATTCCAGTTTTCCTCCCCTCGGAGCGGAGGAAAAGTGGAAAATCGACTTTACCGCCGATGGGAACGGCGGTAAAGCTGCAAATTCCAGTTTTCCTCCTCTCAAAGGGGAGGAAAACTGGAAAATCAATTTTATCGCCGATGACAGCGGCGGTAAAGCTGTAATTGCAAGTTTTCCTCCTCTCGAAGCGGAGGAAAACTGGAAAATCAAGTTCACCGCGGATGAGAGCGGCGGTAAAGCTGCAATTGCCAGTTTTCCTTCTCTCGAAGCGGAGGAAAACGGGAAAATCAAGTTCACCGCGGATGAGAGCGGCGGTAAAGCTGCAATTGCCAGTTTTCCTCCTCTCAGAGCGGAGGAAAACTGGAAAATGCGAGTTTACCGCCCATGCAAGCTGCGGTAAAACAGCGTGACTGTCCGAATAAAGCCGCAGAACCTTTCCATCTCCAATTGACCTAGAATAAAAATGAAAGAATCAATAGCTCTGTTCTTTCTCGTAGCCCGTATCTAGTGAACTCCCACATGATATGAATGGAGAGAAAAAAATCATTCCAGCTGACTGTGCCAATTGACACATGTTGAATTGAATTTCAAGGCTTTTGAATACACACACACACACACATACAGCCCCTGAAATAAAAGTAGAAATATATAAATGGTCATCAAATAACATCCCCATAATGAAACAAGAAAATCCGAGACATCACTCTATTAAAGCAATTTGCTGCTGTCTACAGCTCCGTCCTTAAATCTTTCGTCACTCGTTGTCTCTAATGATCATCGGTGTGATTTAGTTGATAATAAGTTCTTAAGAATTCAGTTCCTTGCAAACAGAGGGGCCCTTAAGAGAACACTTGTATGAAAGAAATTCTAAAAGCATAGAGTGTCATCGCGTTTCTAATATAAAGCAAAGACACAAAAGATTTTGGTAATCTTGTGAGCAACACCTAAACTTTATTTTTTTTTTTATTATTTTTTTGACATGCTTAGATTGGGAAACTCTCTGGACCTAACCAACAGGCCCAGTGACTGATGGAACTGGTCACGTCTAAATCGATAACAGCCTTCGACCACAGCAAAACATCCCACAGTTGTTCACACGCATAGAAAAGCAGCGACGTATCAACTACTAGGGCAAGTTTGCGAGTATAGGATTTTTTTTTTCCGGTTGTCCTGTTGAAATAAAGATTTCGCTTGCTTCACTCATACCATGAATCGTAGATATCGGGATCTCGGGTTGTCTAAGGCAGCGGTTTTGGTAAGCTTACCTTGCTTGTCAAGTAAAGTGAAGGGCTAGTACGAGAGACGTTCGATTTATTGTGTTCTTATTTTTTATTTGATATTATTTCAGGCAATTGTTATTCGCACATGTCCGTCCTTCATTTTGTGGAACGGAGCCCCGACCCATTACCCACCAACTAGCAAAAGAAGGGAAAAAATGTTAAAAAATCAGATTGAAAGATATCCGCCATATGTACCCGCAGCATATCAGCTATTTCCAGTTTTCCTCCTCTCGGAGCAGAGGAAAACTGGCAAATCGACTTTACCGCCGATGGGAACGGCGGTAAAGCAGCAAATTCCAGATTTCCTCCCCTCGGAGCGGAGGAAAAGTGGAAAATCGACTTTACCGCCGATGGGAACGGCGGTAAAGCTGCAAATTCCAGTTTTCCTCCTCTCAAAGGGGAGGAAAACCGGAAAATCAAGTTTACCGCCGATGAGAGCGGCGGTAAAGCTGCAATTGCAAGTTTTCCTCCTCTCGAAGCGGAGGAAAACTGGAAAATCAAGTTCACCGCGGATGAGAGCGGCGGTTAAGCTGCAATTGCCAGTTTTCCTTCTCTCGAAGCGGAGGAAAACGGGAAAATCAAGTTCACCGTGGATGAGAGCGGCGGTAAAGCTGCAATTGCCAGTTTTCCTCCTCTCAGAGCGGAGGAAAACTGGAAAATGCGAGTTTACCGCCCATGCAAGCTGCGGTAAAACAGCGTGACTGTCCGAATAAAGCCGCAGAACCTTTCCATCTCCAATTGACCTAGAATAAAAATGAAAGAATCAATAGCTCTGTTCTTTCTCGTAGCCCGTATCTAGTGAACTCCCACATGATATGAATGGAGAGAAAAAAAATCATTCCAGCTGACTGTGCCAATTGACACATGTTGAATTGAATTTCAAGGCTTTTGAATACACACACACACACACACACATACAGCCCCTGAAATAAAAGTAGAAATATATAAATGGTCATCAAATAACATCCCCATAATGAAACAAGAAAATCCGAGACATCACTCTATTAAAGCAATTTGCTGCTGTCTACAGCTCCGTCCTTAAATCTTTCGTCACTCGTTGTCTCTAATGATCATCGGTGTGATTTAGTTGATAATAAGTTCTTAAGAATTCAGTTCCTTGCAAACAGAGGGGCCCTTAAGAGAACACTTGTATGAAAGAAATTCTAAAAGCATAGAGTGTCATCGCGTTTCTAATATAAAGCAAAGACACAAAAGATTTTGGTAATCTTGTGAGCAACACCTAAACTTTATTTTTTTTTTATTATTTTTTTGACATGCTTAGATTGGGAAACTCTCTGGACCTAACCAACAGGCCCTGTGACTGATGGAACTGGTCACGTCTAAATCGATAACAGCCTTCGACCGCAGCAAAACATCCCACAGTTGTTCACACGCATACAAAAGCAGCGACGTATCAACTACTAGGGCAAGTTTGCGAGTATAGGATTTTTTTTTCCGGTTGTCCTGTTGAAATAAAGATTTCGCTTGCTTCACTCATACCATGAATCGTAGATATCGGGATCTCGGGTTGTCTAAGGCAGCGGTTTTGGTAAGCTTACCATGCTTGTCAAGTAAAGTGAAGGGCTAGTACGAGAGACGTTCGATTTATTGTGTTCTTATTTTTTATTTGATATTATTTCAGGCAATTGTTATTCGCACATGTCCGTCCTTCATTTTGTGGAACGGAGCCCCGACCCATTACCCACCAACTAGCAAAAGAAGGGAAAAAATGTTAAAAAATCAGATTGAAAGATATCCGCCATATGTACCCGCAGCATATCAGCTATTTCCAGTTTTCCTCCTCTCGGAGAAGAGGAAAACTGGCAAATCGACTTTACCGCCGATGGGAACGGCGGTAAAGCCGCAAATTCCAGATTTCCTCCCCTCGGAGCGGAGGAAAAGTGGAAAATCGACTTTACCGCCGATGGGAACGGCGGTAAAGCTGCAAATTCCAGTTTTCCTCCTCTCAAAGGGGAGGAAAACCGGAAAATCAAGTTTACCGCCGATGAGAGCGGCGGTAAAGCTGCAATTGCAAGTTTTCCTCCTCTCGAAGCGGAGGAAAACTGGAAAATCAAGTTCACCGCGGATGAGAGCGGCGGTTAAGCTGCAATTGCCAGTTTTCCTTCTCTCGAAGCGGAGGAAAACGGGAAAATCAAGTTCACCGTGGATGAGAGCGGCGGTAAAGCTGCAATTGCCAGTTTTCCTCCTCTCAGAGCGGAGGAAAACTGGAAAATGCGAGTTTACCGCCCATGCAAGCTGCGGTAAAACAGCGTGACTGTCCGAATAAAGCCGCAGAACCTTTCCATCTCCAATTGACCTAGAATAAAAATGAAAGAATCAATAGCTCTGTTCTTTCTCGTAGCCCGTATCTAGTGAACTCCCACATGATATGAATGGAGAGAAAAAAATCATTCCAGCTGACTGTGCCAATTGACACATGTTGAATTGAATTTCAAGGCTTTTGAATACACACACACACACACACACATACAGCCCCTGAAATAAAAGTAGAAATATATAAATGGTCATCAAATAACATCCCCATAATGAAACAAGAAAATCCGAGACATCACTCTATTAAAGCAATTTGCTGCTGTCTACAGCTCCGTCCTTAAATCTTTCGTCACTCGTTGTCTCTAATGATCATCGGTGTGATTTAGTTGATAATAAGTTCTTAAGAATTCAGTTCCTTGCAAACAGAGGGGCCCTTAAGAGAACACTTGTATGAAAGAAATTCTAAAAGCATAGAGTGTCATCGCGTTTCTAATATAAAGCAAAGACACAAAAGATTTTGGTAATCTTGTGAGCAACACCTAAACTTTATTTTTTTTTTATTATTTTTTTGACATGCTTAGATTGGGAAACTCTCTGGACCTAACCAACAGGCCCTGTGACTGATGGAACTGGTCACGTCTAAATCGATAACAGCCTTCGACCGCAGCAAAACATCCCACAGTTGTTCACACGCATACAAAAGCAGCGACGTATCAACTACTAGGGCAAGTTTGCGAGTATAGGATTTTTTTTTCCGGTTGTCCTGTTGAAATAAAGATTTCGCTTGCTTCACTCATACCATGAATCGTAGATATCGGGATCTCGGGTTGTCTAAGGCAGCGGTTTTGGTAAGCTTACCATGCTTGTCAAGTAAAGTGAAGGGCTAGTACGAGAGACGTTCGATTTATTGTGTTCTTATTTTTTATTTGATATTATTTCAGGCAATTGTTATTCGCACATGTCCGTCCTTCATTTTGTGGAACGGAGCCCCGACCCATTACCCACCAACTAGCAAAAGAAGGGAAAAAATGTTAAAAAATCAGATTGAAAGATATCCGCCATATGTACCCGCAGCATATCAGCTATTTCCAGTTTTCCTCCTCTCGGAGAAGAGGAAAACTGGCAAATCGACTTTACCGCCGATGGGAACGGCGGTAAAGCCGCAAATTCCAGATTTCCTCCCCTCGGAGCGGAGGAAAAGTGGAAAATCGACTTTACCGCCGATGGGAACGGCGGTAAAGCTGCAAATTCCAGTTTTCCTCCTCTCAAAGGGGAGGAAAACCGGAAAATCAAGTTTACCGCCGATGAGAGCGGCGGTAAAGCTGCAATTGCAAGTTTTCCTCCTCTCGAAGCGGAGGAAAACTGGAAAATCAAGTTCACCGCGGATGAGAGCGGCGGTTAAGCTGCAATTGCCAGTTTTCCTTCTCTCGAAGCGGAGGAAAACGGGAAAATCAAGTTCACCGTGGATGAGAGCGGCGGTAAAGCTGCAATTGCCAGTTTTCCTCCTCTCAGAGCGGAGGAAAACTGGAAAATGCGAGTTTACCGCCCATGCAAGCTGCGGTAAAACAGCGTGACTGTCCGAATAAAGCCGCAGAACCTTTCCATCTCCAATTGACCTAGAATAAAAATGAAAGAATCAATAGCTCTGTTCTTTCTCGTAGCCCGTATCTAGTGAACTCCCACATGATATGAATGGAGAGAAAAAAATCATTCCAGCTGACTGTGCCAATTGACACATGTTGAATTGAATTTCAAGGCTTTTGAATACACACACACACACACACATACAGCCCCTGAAATAAAAGTAGAAATATATAAATGGTCATCAAATAACATCCCCATAATGAAACAAGAAAATCCGAGACATCACTCTATTAAAGCAATTTGCTGCTGTCTACAGCTCCGTCCTTAAATCTTTCGTCACTCGTTGTCTCTAATGATCATCGGTGTGATTTAGTTGATAATAAGTTCTTAAGAATTCAGTTCCTTGCAAACAGAGGGGCCCTTAAGAGAACACTTGTATGAAAGAAATTCTAAAAGCATAGAGTGTCATCGCGTTTCTAATATAAAGCAAAGACACAAAAGATTTTGGTAATCTTGTGAGCAACACCTAAACTTTATTTTTTTTTTTATTATTTTTTTGACATGCTTAGATTGGGAAACTCTCTGGACCTAACCAACAGGCCCTGTGACTGATGGAACTGGTCACGTCTAAATCGATAACAGCCTTCGACCGCAGCAAAACATCCCACAGTTGTTCACACGCATAGAAAAGCAGCGACGTATCAACTACTAGGGCAAGTTTGCGAGTATAGGATTTTTTTTTCCGGTTGTCCTGTTGAAATAAAGATTTCGCTTGCTTCACTCATACCATGAATCGTAGATATCGGGATCTCGGGTTGTCTAAGGCAGCGGTTTTGGTAAGCTTACCTTGCTTGTCAAGTAAAGTGAAGGGCTAGTACGAGAGACGTTCGATTTATTGTGTTCTTATTTTTTATTTGATATTATTTCACGCAATTGTTATTCGCACATGTCCGTCCTCCATTTTGTGGAACGGAGCCCCGACCCATTACCCACCAACTAGCAAAAGAAGGGAAAAAATGTTAAAAAATCAGATTGAAAGATATCCGCCATATGTACCCGCAGCATATCAGCTATTTCCAGTTTTCCTCCTCTCGGAGCGGAGGAAAACTGGCAAATCGACTTTACCGCCGATGGGAACGGCGGTAAAGCCGCAAATTCCAGTTTTCCTCCCCTCGGAGCGGAGGAAAAGTGGAAAATCGACTTTACCGCCGATGGGAACGGCGGTAAAGCTGCAAATTCCAGTTTTCCTCCTCTCAAAGGGGAGGAAAACTGGAAAATCAATTTTATCGCCGATGACAGCGGCGGTAAAGCTGTAATTGCAAGTTTTCCTCCTCTCGAAGCGGAGGAAAACTGGAAAATCAAGTTCACCGCGGATGAGAGCGGCGGTAAAGCTGCAATTGCCAGTTTTCCTTCTCTCGAAGCGGAGGAAAACGGGAAAATCAAGTTCACCGCGGATGAGAGCGGCGGTAAAGCTGCAATTGCCAGTTTTCCTCCTCTCAGAGCGGAGGAAAACTGGAAAATGCGAGTTTACCGCCCATGCAAGCTGCGGTAAAACAGCGTGACTGTCCGAATAAAGCCGCAGAACCTTTCCATCTCCAATTGACCTAGAATAAAAATGAAAGAATCAATAGCTCTGTTCTTTCTCGTAGCCCGTATCTAGTGAACTCCCACATGATATGAATGGAGAGAAAAAAATCATTCCAGCTGACTGTGCCAATTGACACATGTTGAATTGAATTTCAAGGCTTTTGAATACACACACACACACACATACAGCCCCTGAAATAAAAGTAGAAATATATAAATGGTCATCAAATAACATCCCCATAATGAAACAAGAAAATCCGAGACATCACTCTATTAAAGCAATTTGCTGCTGTCTACAGCTCCGTCCTTAAATCTTTCGTCACTCGTTGTCTCTAATGATCATCGGTGTGATTTAGTTGATAATAAGTTCTTAAGAATTCAGTTCCTTGCAAACAGAGGGGCCCTTAAGAGAACACTTGTATGAAAGAAATTCTAAAAGCATAGAGTGTCATCGCGTTTCTAATATAAAGCAAAGACACAAAAGATTTTGGTAATCTTGTGAGCAACACCTAAACTTTATTTTTTTTTTATTATTTTTTTGACATGCTTAGATTGGGAAACTCTCTGGACCTAACCAACAGGCCCAGTGACTGATGGAACTGGTCACGTCTAAATCGATAACAGCCTTCGACCGCAGCAAAACATCCCACAGTTGTTCACACGCATAGAAAAGCAGCGACGTATCAACTACTAGGGCAAGTTTGCGAGTATAGGATTTTTTTTTCCGGTTGTCCTGTTGAAATAAAGATTTCGCTTGCTTCACTCATACCATGAATCGTAGATATCGGGATCTCGGGTTGTCTAAGGCAGCGGTTTTGGTAAGCTTACCTTGCTTGTCAAGTAAAGTGAAGGGCTAGTACGAGAGACGTTCGATTTATTGTGTTCTTATTTTTTATTTGATATTATTTCAGGCAATTGTTATTCGCACATGTCCGTCCTTCATTTTGTGGAACGGAGCCCCGACCCATTACCCACCAACTAGCAAAAGAAGGGAAAAAATGTTAAAAAATCAGATTGAAAGATATCCGCCATATGTACCCGCAGCATATCAGCTATTTCCAGTTTTCCTCCTCTCGGAGCAGAGGAAAACTGGCAAATCGACTTTACCGCCGATGGGAACGGCGGTAAAGCCGCAAATTCCAGATTTCCTCCCCTCGGAGCGGAGGAAAAGTGGAAAATCGACTTTACCGCCGATGGGAACGGCGGTAAAGCTGCAAATTCCAGTTTTCCTCCTCTCAAAGGGGAGGAAAACCGGAAAATCAAGTTTACCGCCGATGAGAGCGGCGGTAAAGCTGCAATTGCAAGTTTTCCTCCTCTCGAAGCGGAGGAAAACTGGAAAATCAAGTTCACCGCGGATGAGAGCGGCGGTTAAGCTGCAATTGCCAGTTTTCCTTCTCTCGAAGCGGAGGAAAACGGGAAAATCAAGTTCACCGCGGATGAGAGCGGCGGTAAAGCTGCAATTGCCAGTTTTCCTCCTCTCAGAGCGGAGGAAAACTGGAAAATGCGAGTTTACCGCCCATGCAAGCTGCGGTAAAACAGCGTGACTGTCCGAATAAAGCCGCAGAACCTTTCCATCTCCAATTGACCTAGAGTAAAAATGAAAGAATCAATAGCTCTGTTCTTTCTCGTAGCCCGTATCTAGTGAACTCCCACATGATATGAATGGAGAGAAAAAAATCATTCCAGCTGACTGTGCCAATTGACACATGTTGAATTGAATTTCAAGGCTTTTGAATACACACACACACACACATACAGCCCCTGAAATAAAAGTAGAAATATATAAATGGTCATCAAATAACATCCCCATAATGAAACAAGAAAATCCGAGACATCACTCTATTAAAGCAATTTGCTGCTGTCTACAGCTCCGTCCTTAAATCTTTCGTCACTCGTTGTCTCTAATGATCATCGGTGTGATTTACTTGATAATAAGTTCTTAAGAATTCAGTTCCTTGCAAACAGAGGGGCCCTTAAGAGAACACTTGTATGAAAGAAATTCTAAAAGCATAGAGTGTCATCGCGTTTCTAATATAAAGCAAAGACACAAAAGATTTTGGTAATCTTGTGAGCAACACCTAAACTTTATTTTTTTTTTTATTATTTTTTTGACATGCTTAGATTGGGAAACTCTCTGGACCTAACCAACAGGCCCTGTGACTGATGGAACTGGTCACGTCTAAATCGATAACAGCCTTCGACCGCAGCAAAACATCCCACAGTTGTTCACACGCATAGAAAAGCAGCGACGTATCAACTACTAGGGCAAGTTTGCGAGTATAGGATTTTTTTTTCCGGTTGTCCTGTTGAAATAAAGATTTCGCTTGCTTCACTCATACCATGAATCGTAGATATCGGGATCTCGGGTTGTCTAAGGCAGCGGTTATGGTAAGCTTACCTTGCTTGTCAAGTAAAGTGAAGGGCTAGTACGAGAGACGTTCGATTTATTGTGTTCTTATTTTTTATTTGATATTATTTCACGCAATTGTTATTCGCACATGTCCGTCCTTCATTTTGTGGAACGGAGCCCCGACCCATTACCCACCAACTAGCAAAAGAAGGGAAAAAATGTTAAAAAATCAGATTGAAAGATATCCGCCATATGTACCCGCAGCATATCAGCTATTTCCAGTTTTCCTCCTCTCGGAGCGGAGGAAAACTGGCAAATCGACTTTACCGCCGATGGGAACGGCGGTAAAGCCGCAAATTCCAGTTTTCCTCCCCTCGGAGCGGAGGAAAAGTGGAAAATCGACTTTACCGCCGATGGGAACGGCGGTAAAGCTGCAAATTCCAGTTTTCCTCCTCTCAAAGGGGAGGAAAACTGGAAAATCAATTTTATCGCCGATGACAGCGGCGGTAAAGCTGTAATTGCAAGTTTTCCTCCTCTCGAAGCGGAGGAAAACTGGAAAATCAAGTTCACCGCGGATGAGAGCGGCGGTAAAGCTGCAATTGCCAGTTTTCCTTCTCTCGAAGCGGAGGAAAACGGGAAAATCAAGTTCACCGCGGATGAGAGCGGCGGTAAAGCTGCAATTGCCAGTTTTCCTCCTCTCAGAGCGGAGGAAAACTGGAAAATGCGAGTTTACCGCCCATGCAAGCTGCGGTAAAACAGCGTGACTGTCCGAATAAAGCCGCAGAACCTTTCCATCTCCAATTGACCTAGAATAAAAATGAAAGAATCAATAGCTCTGTTCTTTCTCGTAGCCCGTATCTAGTGAACTCCCACATGATATGAATGGAGAGAAAAAAATCATTCCAGCTGACTGTGCCAATTGACACATGTTGAATTGAATTTCAAGGCTTTTGAATACACACA
The DNA here is from genome assembly GCA_029852735.1 of Persea americana. Classification (NCBI taxonomy): domain Eukaryota; kingdom Viridiplantae; phylum Streptophyta; class Magnoliopsida; order Laurales; family Lauraceae; genus Persea; species Persea americana. The sequence continues at coordinate 11,020,350 of CM056815.1, read as the reverse complement.
CACACACACATACAGCCCCTGAAATAAAAGTAGAAATATATAAATGGTCATCAAATAACATCCCCATAGTGAAACAAGAAAATCCGAGACATCACTCTATTAAAGCAATTTGCTGCTGTCTACAGCTCCGTCCTTAAATCTTTCGTCACTCGTTGTCTCTAATGATCATCGGTGTGATTTAGTTGATAATAAGTTCTTAAGAATTCAGTTCCTTGCAAACAGAGGGGCCCTTAAGAGAACACTTGTATGAAAGAAATTCTAAAAGCATAGAGTGTCATCGCGTTTCTAATATAAAGCAAAGACACAAAAGATTTTGGTAATCTTGTGAGCAACACCTAAACTTTATTTTT